>CM056052.1:168042841-168642841 GCA_029574335.1 Rana kukunoris
GAGCAATGCTAAGGGTGCCATACCAATACTTCTCTCAGCTGGACTTTCTAAGAATCTGGAGATGCGCTAGTAACTTTATTGGGTTTTTAATGTCTGCTCTATTTTTAGAAAGGCTCTCTATTACTATATTTAAAAATTACAGTTTTGTTTGTTATTTTTAGATCAGAAGGCAGATTTAATCAAGTAAGACCTATCTCATTTAGACCTTGATGAGCCAGAGACAGCAAGTAAAAGTAGCCAGCTGTGTCCACTAAGCCATGTGGTGTCTGATAGTCAAGTCTGTGCCAACAGTTGAGGCTAAGCAAGATGCAGAATCTGAAGTGGCCAGTCCTCTTAGAGCCAGACCACTAGCCTCTTTTATTCCTTAAGCCTGGTTGCCAGCATGGATACGAGGTCTGAATGCTAGGGGTTCCTAACACATTCAGGAAGCAGAGGCAGGCCAAAACAAAGTCAATGGTATCATTTTGTAGTCTCATTGGTTCCATTCTTAGAACATGTATCTGAATTCAGTAGTGTAGGCGTAGCCATGATATGCTTTAGTGTGCATATTTCTCCACAGCGCTAAAAGTATCTTCAACACACATAAAGTATGGTAAACTAATTTCAGCAAATAAAGTGCAAATATAACTGTAGCGCCCCTTTACTTTCAGTACGGGCGCTACGCTAAAGTTAGCGGGTGAATGGGAGAGTTACTTTGCTCCCATTCCTAATTTGTCAATTTGCAGGCTGCTGCTATATTAGAAATGTCCTGTAGGCCGATCTGCGGCCCCCGAGGTGTGATTACACCCCTAGGCGGCAGAACCACCTGTTCCATGGAGACCCATCCGGATGTCGATAGGGGCCCCAGTGACTTAATGGGTCCCCAACCTTACTGAGAATATCTCAGTTTGTGTGCCGTTCAGTGGGGGATCGGCTTGAGGAGAACCCGGAAGCAGGTTATCCAAAAGGGCTTGAATGAACCATCGGGGATCTGGTTACTGGAAAGGACATAAATTGCAGAGATTTTCCACCATAATGGTTTATGTGTGCCTCTTTTCCTTATCTATGGACGTCTGATCTATCAGATTCCTTTTATTGTCATGCACTTTAAAGCGGAGTTCCACCCAAAAATGGAACTTCCGCTCAATCCACTCCACACCCCCTTACATGCCACATTTGGCATGTAATTTTTTTGGGGGGGAGGGTGGGGGCTTCAGGAGGAGTGGGACTTCCTGTCCCACTTCCTCCTTCCGCCAAGGGGCTGGTTAGGCAATTAAGCTTAATCGCCTACAGCAGCCCCTCCCTGTAGGCGATCGCATGGGACACATGACAGGTCCCATGCGATCGCCTGTCCAATCAGCGGCGAGCTGTGCGAGCATGCGCAGTGCGGCTCGCGCATGCGCAGTGGGTGCCCGGCCGTGAAGCCGAAGGCTGTCACGGCTGGGTGCCCACAGTAAGAATGAAGACGCCGGCCGGGGAGGGGGGGAGAGGAGCGGAGCCCCGGTCGGCGCGTCGCTGGAGCGTGGAGAAGGTAAGTGAATGTTTATTAAAAGCCAGCAGCTACACTTTTTGTAGCTTCTGACCTTTAATAAACATTATATTTGGCTGGAACACCCCTTTAAAGTCCCTTTTATTAGTATATTATTTTGTTTGCTTGCCAATTTATTTTTATCCTGGAAAATACATTGTAAGAATAAATCCTGTTGTTTTGGATTTTACAAACATTTAAACATTTATTCTAGAATTTACTAGTGCCAAAATTCAATGTCTGGAAAAAATCGTAACTGGTTGTCTGAAAGCTGCAAAGTAGACAACTCTGTCAATAGAATCTTTGTCACTACCTATCATATAGCATGCTTACTGAAGTGCTCAAGATAATTGCGAGCAAGCCTTGCCAGTTAACATTGGGAGGGCTCTTGGTGATGTTGAAAAAATGCACATGGCTCAAAATTTAAAGACAACAAGACAGGTATTTACATTACTATTATGTTCTTTTATTTACCATGAGGACTATTTAGTAGAGGTTGCCAATATGATGTGCAATCTAAACTACAGGTTAAAATGATGCCACAATTAGAACCTTCTGTTGGGTTCCCTGCCAGCTGTGTGCTGCTTCTCTCACAATTACCCCCCCTATGGCCACAGTGTTGTGTGTTCTTCAGCCAGCCCCCCCCCCCCCCCCAACTGCTCCCCTGCTGCGCTGCAGAGGGGGTTGCGTGTCATTCCACACTTTAAAAAAAAAATTGGCCTTTTTTCATTTATTTAGCAAAAGATAAAAAATAAAAAAAAAGTGGAAATCTCTACAGTATCTGTGTGAAAAAATTATAAAAATGTCATATGGGTACATTGTTGTATGACAGCGCAATTGGCATTCAAAGTGAGACAGAGCTGAAAGCTGAAAATTGGCCTGGGCAGGAAGGGGGTAGAAGTATTGAAGTGGTTAATGATTACATGAGTATTCAGCTGCGGCATTATTACTTTCCACTGATTGGATCCATGCCGCTGCTGCCAAGGGGGAAAAGGAAGCAAGACAGCTGATTGGAGGAAAGACACAAACCCCCTCTCCTCTTTGGCAAAGGAAGGAAGGGATGTGCACAGCTCTGTTTTTAGAGGATAAGCTAATCCATTTATAGCAACCTCCTTCAGACATACACGTCTATCTCCTGTCTCAAAGAGCTTGTCAAACGTTATCAGGCTGAATACGGAGGAAATGAGCAGGAGAGATCTACGGGACTTAGTGCTTTGAAGAGAGATAACAAAACACTGCAGATATACTGTATGTGCCCAGCTCAAATTTCATGAATCAGGTTTACATCCACTTTAATTTACACAGGTGTGAGTGGACTTCAATTTTAATCAGATGTGTCAGTGGGCACTGAGCAGTTTAAGGAGTTGTGGCAGAGCAGAGGACCCATCAAAGTAAGCAGCTCCCGGGGTAAGCACTACATAAATTCAATTTCTTTTAATTCTAAAAAAAAGACTTCACATATATCCATTTCTTCAGGTACTATACAACCTTTGGGAATAGATATAGGTGAAGTCACTTAGAGTGAAGTGTAAACCTATAAACAGCGCTGTGACATGTGTACAAATCACAGAAAACTAAAAGACAATAAAAGTGTAAAATAAATTACCAACATAGATTAATAGTGTAGGCAATAAATTAAACAATGAACCCGTGCACAAAAAAAGAGTGAATAAATGAAGAAAAAAATGTCCATATGTTTCAGATAATTAATCTTCAAAAGCTCTTCCACCACACCTCCAGTGTTCAGTGCATCCGTCACCCGTCAGAGTGCTCACTCACCAAATAAAGATGCCGCACACTCTCGTGTGCAAGCAAATCAGCTTATAACAACAAATCTCTTCAAATTCCCGATCCAGAGATGATCCACACCATTCCACATAAAGTGAGATAAAAATGAAGCACAATAGTGTAATACCGTAAAACCAATTTAATACACTAGAAATAAACAAAGTTACACTCACAAACGCCCGTGTAAAAATGGCATGAAATCACATCAATTGTCCAGGTAACACTTCCAAACGCACAGAGTGACAGGTCCTCATTGGTTGGCAATTCGGTCACGGCGGACCCCCACTAAACTATGTAAAGTCTCACCGCTCCGCAGTTAACGTCTGGTGGAAAGGTTGCTAGGTGGATAAGTTGAACAAATGGAAGCACAGCAAACAAACTCCAAACGCCACTCAGGATGCTCAAAATATTGTCACGTTAGTTCAAACACTCTCACTTAGGCCACGCCCCGACATGTTTCGTCTATAACGACTTTTTCATGGGATTGGTCAATACGTGAGTGTGTCCCCCTAAAATAGGAGTGTTCATCTAGATAGATCCGCCCTATTGGTCAATCGCAGCCGTTCGTTCCTACAACGTCAGGAGACTCCTCCCATCGTCTCTCCGTCAAGGTGGAAATGACATCAAACGACGACACTCATTCCCATCCAATCGCAAACAGACACCGCCATAACTATGGGCAGGCATCTAGCAATGCGCGGTGAGGGCGGAAGTGACGGCGGTTCACGTGTGTCTCACGTGAGCGAATGGCCTGGGCTTTTACTAAAGGAAACAGGGATGACGTGCTGTCAGCAACTGATCAGCTAATTGGTCAACCCCGTTAATCAATGTAGAAATAAAAGATCTCTCGGCTATTATCCAAAACCACCATAGTGTAAAATCGGACTGTGCAGAGAGAATGTTTGTACTAAATGGGGGAAATGGTATTAACAGTGTGACATTCACTAAACAACTATCAAAGCGGGTGTCCCCGTGACCAAGTTGCCCCCAACATACAATATACAGCTACATTAAAAACAGGTCAATGCTATACATCCAAATATCTTTGAATGTTGTATTGTGTAAAGCCTATATATATGACACAAGAACATGATATGATATATAAAGAAAGCTTGGATGAATGATGCTAACAATAAAATTTTAAAAATTAAAAATTAAAATAAAATATGTTTGGTAAATATAAAAATATTAGGCATGTGCAAAAGTGAAAAATTTGTTTTGTTTCGTTTCAATTCGTCATTTAATAAATTTCGTTAAGTTAGATTCGTTACATGTGTTGAATTCGTTTTCGGAATTCCTTCGTTTTCGACCGAATTTCGAAAAATCCGGTCGAAATCGAAAATATTTTGACCGTTTTCGGTATTCGTTCGTTTTTGAATAAAAATATTTCAACCAGATTAGAAAACAAATAGTCTCTTTTCGAATAGAATTTTTTTCGAATTAAATTCGAAAAGATTTTTTTTTTTCGAATTCCGATCGAATTTAGTCCGCGGGTTTTCGATTCGGAATCGAAAAACGTTCGTTCTGATTTGGTAAATTCGCTAATATTGCAATTCGGGAATTCGTATGCATCCGAATGTCCGAATAATGGAAAATTCGTCCGAATTTCGATTCGGAACGAAACGAAATGCACATGCCTAAAAAATATACAATATATAAATTTAAATAAAATTACACATATATCTATATATATATAAACATATGTGATCCCTCACTATGGAGAAAGAGGAGACTCAGCTACCAGTATTGATCCTCAATGTTTGGGGTTCTCTAACTCCAGATTATATACCATGAACTGACTGGCCAAGTGTAAAGTATTAGTGCCTGTCACACAGAATATTCTTAAATAGCACATGGCTCGTGAGATATATTTACACTAAATTTATGAGTTACTAATAAAGCAGTTGAGGTCTACCTCTATATTTAGTCCCCGGGGTGTGAGACATTTTAATAAAAAGATCCATTGTGTCTCACGTTGTGAGAGGTCCCTAACTCTGTTGGAATCTTTCCACGCCAAGTAGACACAGTCTAACCCACAGAATTGGGCAAGAGTGGGATCCTGGTGATGTTTCTTTTTAAAGTGCATGGAAACACTGTGGTCCTCAAACCCTTTTTTTATGTTGGCTAGGTGTTCAGCTATACGAACCCGCAAAAGTCTTTTTGTTCTTCCAACATATAGTAACCCACATGGGCACCATAATAGGTAAACTACATATGAAGAATTGCAGGTGGTAAATTCCTTTAGTTCAAACACTTGTATACCATCATTCAGCATGAGGATGCTGCACTGGCACTTAATTGGGCACTCAGTAAAAGAGATGACATCCCTTACGCTCAGAAAAAGTTTTTGGGACAGGCCCTCGAATTCTGTATGACGCATAACTATTTTTGGTTCAACGGGTTCTTCTTCTCACAACAGGTTGGCGTGGCAATGGGGGCAAAATATGCCCCCAGCCTAGCCAAACTTTTTATGGCTGAGTGGGAGGATAGGTGCATTTTTAGGAATGGCAAACCCCAGTTAATTTTTTACCGCAGGTTCATCGATGACCTCCTAATCATTTGGGAGGGTTCAATTGATGACGTTAGGATTTTTTTGGATCAGCTTAATGTTAACAATAATAACATTCGATTGGAATATAACATTAGCAAACACCTCATTCATTTCTTAGACGTCACAATAGAGAACTGTGGGAACAGGCTAAAGACTAAAGTATTCTTCAAAACCACGGACCGTAACAGCTATTTATCAATTCAAAGTGGCCACCATCCATCCTGGATCAAAAATATTCGGATGTTAATGACTACTTTGAACAAGCACGTGAATTGAGGAATAGATTTGTCCAGAAGGGTTATGATGAATCGAATTTAGATCTAGTCATCCAACAGGTATCCGAGATTCCAAGGGAACAGGTGATTAAGAACAAAGAGGCACGTGAGATAGATAAGGTTCAACATCAAATTAGTTTTCTGTCAGGATTTCATTTCCAGTATAAAGAGGTTGAAACTATTTTTCGGAGACATTGGCATATATTGATCAAGGATAGACACTTGTTCAAAATAATCCCGGAAGAACCACGATTCATATATCGAAGGGCCCCCAATTTTGGGGATCGGATTGTACAAAAAATATTGGACCCACCAATTCATCATATTAGGATTGACCTAAAAGGTTTATTTCCATGTGGAAAGTGTATCTGTTGCCGTACTGTAAAGATTCAAAACAGAGGAAAGAATGAAGTAGTCAGCACAGATGGTAAGGTGTTTGAACTAAAGGAATTTACCACCTGCAATTCTTCATATGTAGTTTACCTATTATGGGTTACTATATGTTGGAAGAACAAAAAGACTTTTGCGGGTTCGTATAGCTGAACACCTAGCCAACATAAAGAAAGGGTTTGAGGACCACAGTGTTTCCATGCACTTTAAAAAGAAACATCACCAGGATCCCACTCTTGCCCAATTCCATGGGTTAGACTGTGTCTACTTGGCGTGGAGAGGTTCCAACAGAGTTAGGGACCTCTCACAACATGAGACACAATGGATCTTTTTATTAAAATGTCTCACACCCCGGGACTGAATATAGAGGTAGACATCAACTGCTTTATTAGTAACTCATAAATTTGGTGTAAATATATCTCACGAGCCATGTGCTATTTAAGAATATTCATATGTTTATATATATAGATATATGTGTAATTTTATTTATATTTATATATATTGTATATTTTTATATTTACCAAACATATTTTAATTAAATTTTAAATTTTAAATGTTTAAAATTTTATTGTTAGCATCATTCATCCAAGCTTTCTTTATATATCATATCATGTTCTTGTGTCATATATATAGGCTTTACACAATACAAAATTCAAAGATATTTGGATGTATAGCATTGACCTGTTTTTAATGTAGCTGTATATTGTATGTTGGGGGCAACTTGGTCACGGGGACACCCGCTTTGACAGTTGTTTAGTGAATGTCACACTGTTAATACCATTTACCCCATTTAGTACAAACATTCTCTCTGCACAGTCCGATTTTACACTATGGTGGTTTTGGATAATAGCCGGGAGATCTTTTATTTCTACATTGATTAACGGGGTTGACCAATTAGCTGATCAGTTGCTGACAGCACGTCATCCCTGTTTCCTTTAGTGAAAGCCCAGACCATTCGCTCACGTGAGACACGTGAACCGCCGTCACTTCCGCCCTCACCGCGCATTGCTAGATGCCTGCCCGTAGTTATGGCAGTTATGGCGGTGTCTGTTTGCGATTGGATGGGAATGAGTGTCGTCGTTTGACTTAATTTCCACCTTGACGGAGAGACGATTGGAGGAGTCTCCTGACGTTGTAGGAACGAACAGCCGCGATTGACCAATAGGGCGGATCTATCTAGATGAACACTCCTATTTTAGGGGGACACACTCACGTATTGACCAATCCCACGAGAGTGTGCGGCATCTTTTTTTGGTGAGTGAGCACTCTGATGGGTGACGGATGCACTGAACACTGGAGGTGTGGTGGAAGAGCTTTTGAAGATTAATTATCTGAAACATATGGACATTTTTTTCTTAATTTATTCACTCTTTTTTGTGAATTGTTTCACTCTTTTGGTTCATTGTTTAATTTATTGCCTACACTATTAATCTATGTTGGTAATTTATTTTACACTTTTATTGTCTTTTAATTTTTTGTGATTTGTACATATGTCACGGCGCTGTTTATAGGTTTACACTTCACTCTAAGTGACTTCACCTATATCTATTCGCATATTCTACATTTAAACAGCTGCTAGGGGATCTGCTTTAGCGCAGCGGAGGTAATCTTAGGGGGCGGTTTATCAAGATTATCCTACATTGTTTATACTATACAACCTTTGCAGGTAAGTCTAACCAACCAGTATTTTAATGTAAAAGAAAATTCAGTCAGCCAGTCAGAGTTTTTCTTCTCTTCTTCAGAGATGTCAGTGGTGCAACGGTCAACCAATGCACAATTCATTAACATGCATGCTTCAACGCATGAACAGCTCTGGATTCTCTGAACTTCAATGTACTGAATGTTACCTTTAACCAGGGGGCGGCCCATCCATTATGGGCAAACGGACGCCAGCCCCTCTATCAACGTCACCCCCTATATGGTTAATGGATAGATTCATGTATAGCATGAATCTATCCACAGGATCCACAGCCACTCCCTATGCATGCATCCAGCCCTAAATTACAGTGGCTGGGGTATTTTTTTGAAGCACCTGATTAGAGCCATAGGCTTCAAAATAGGGTAGACTCGGAGTGAAAAGCATTGCGCTTTAAGACCACCCAGGTGTGTTAGAAAAGAAAACGAATATTCTCTTTTCTAACACTGAATCGCCTCTCCGGCAATCAGGAAGCGTGGGTCCCCGTGGCCAATGAGGTAAGTGCTGGTAAATAAGCAGGCAGCGGGGAGGGCGGGGTTTTGCGTTGCCGCGGGGGTGGTTGTTTGCCGCCCCAAAACAAAAAACCACCAGCTGCCACTGCCTTTAACTTTTTACCACAATAATAATATACATCATAGGATGATCTCTCAGTCATCACAAGTTAGCCATTATCAGATGGGTGTTACTGGTGATACCCATCACATTATTTCTTGGTGAAAATTGTCCAGCTGCTCCACATATAGAGCATTTTGCTTCAAGTGGTGTCCTCTAGGGCGGAATCTTGACAATGTTCTTCCTTCAGCATATGACCCCCCAGCTACTGTGTGCTGTAATAAACACTATGGAATGCCCTAGTTTCTATAGTGCAGGAATGTAGAGATTATGCACGTCTGGGACTAATAATAGAATCAGTGGTTTAGTGTTAGAAGTTGTTGGTTGAAGTGCTTTTTACATTTTAGCTAAATTATACTATATATTATCATTTTTGTGTGTTAAGTATTCAGCTGTCATTTGTAATGGATTACAGATAAAAAATATATTCAGCTATTACACTATAGATACAAAATTGGCAACAAAATACAAAGCCAGGCATATTCTTCCCAGATCAGTCTGGAGTACAGAACATTTTGTTGGAAGAAAAATAATTATCTTTTCATAGCCCTATCTGTGATACATCACAACAGAAAAGAATGACTCTAGATAACAACACGGGGGTGTTGTGTATGTCACCAAATATTGATTTAAATAAATAAATATGTTTGTGTCTAATGCGTTTCTACAATCTTTTTTAAGTACTCTATATACTGATCTTTGGCATATCATTTTTACAGCAATATGGAATAATTTTGTAAATGTCTATGTTATATAAAATGCCTGAGTTATTGTTAAATTACCAGTGGTCATTTCTATAATACAGTGGCAGTGAATGTAAAAAAATTAATGACAGTAATAAGAAATCCTGTGGTTCTTATGTGGTACTTATTACTCAGATTCATTATTTATCTACAAGGGCCTAGATTCACAAAGCGATTACGCCTGTGTAAATGTTGTTAGACTGGAGTAATTTCGACTTACGTTTTACGCTAGTCGAAATCCTCAACCATGAAAAAACATGCGGGCTTCATTTCGACTTGTATTACGTGTTAGTACGCCTTCAGATTACGCTGCCAGAAAATTGCGGCCACTGGGCGGACTTCCTGTTGTTTCGCCTCAGGGTATGCTAATGAGCTTTTGCCTGCAATCCACAAAATTTCGCACTTTCAACGCAATCTCTTACGGCACCTTTAGTCATCTTTTTTTTCCGTTTACTATACTGCTTTTTGCTGGTCTAATATTAGACAGCCCATGTTAAGTATGGCCGTCGTGTCCGTCGAATTTTCAACGTTTTCCGATGTCTTTTATTATTTTTAACGTAAGTCGTCCGGGAATAGGAATGTTCGTTAAACGCCGCTACTCAAACAACGAATGACGTCACGACGTGATTTCGCGCAATGCACGGCGGGAAATTTGAACAGAGCATGCGCAGTTCGATCGTCGCGGGGACGCGCTTAATTTAAATGCTTCACGCCCTAATCACGTATTATTCATTTGGCGCGGAAAAAATACGACACAATAGCGTACGCGCAAAAAAACTACCTGAATTCGGTGTAGAGTCTGGTGAAATACGGCAGCGTACCGTATTTCGATTACGCAGCGGAATATTACGTCTTTGTGAATCTGCCCCAATGTGTTTGTCTCCTAGAGTGCATTTTGTTCTGGTGTTCTGTCAGAGCTCTATATAAGCAACGCAATGCAAACAATAAGTGAAACACAAATGTAAAAGGTAACAAAAGAAAAACAGCAAGTTCTTGTAAGTATTTGAAGCACTCACGGAGCAAAACAAAAAATCAAAATAATTTTTTTGTTCTTTCTTACTAAGCATTGTATGTCATGTTGACATGTTCTGAACTGAGAATGGACAAGCGGCATATACTCTGATCCTACGGCAGTTCATTGCTGACCCCTGTGTTCTTCAACTGACTTTATGCATGTTAATGTCTTCAGCAATCTCTGTTTTTATCCCCAGTTTTAGCAGCATGCACTAATGATGCTCACTGGTCCCCTGCGATGCCCAAACATTGAAAGGTAGAGAGAGCTGTGTACAGAGATAAAAATAGAAATACGGATCAAAACATTATTCTGGTCATACATTTATCCATTGAGCTCTAATAGTTTTCGGTTTAAGGCTCCCTGCACTGAGAAATAAAGCAGATATTGTAACTATCTATTGTTTTCCTAATTAAATGTAAAGCAGCTCTTAGATGGTTCACATCTATGCAGTCCAGTGTATATTTAATCTGCATCAAAAATGCATACATAGTACAGTATTTAACGTGGCTTCCAATGGCCATAGATCACACCAGTGCAGGGCAGTCCAGTAGGGTTGCCACTTTTCCATCAAGCCAAACCCAAACACTTTAGCCCAGTGCTGATTTTTTTTTTTTGTAGTTTTCAAAATAAATGTAATACAAATAGATGTCAAACCTTTTTTTTTTAATTGTTCTGCGCCAAAACGCATGGTAATTTACTATATGTTTTGCCGCAGGTGAATGAGCACAAAAGCAAGAGGTGTGGTAGTGCCATTAAGACTTAAAGGCACCACTGCACACCTGCAAAAAGGTTGTGTGTGTTTTTGTGCATTGCAATTTTGTGCACATTTCTGCAACACAAGAATGTCCACCTAGAACAGGGGCAATATACTGAAATTCAAGGAGGTACAGTTGCTAATATTTTCTTCCAGCTGTGGTCCGAATTGCTCTCTAATATAATGTAAAAGTAGGTTAAACCCATCCATATTTTAAGTCAAAGACAATAAAACCAGGTTACATAAGGTGTCTCATAAGGTTGTCAGATCTTATCTCTTACATCAGAGTCCCCTTACATCAGATGTGCCCCTTACATCAGATGTGCAACCACAGCCCCCTTACATCAGATGTGCAACCACAGCGCCCCTTACATCAGATGTGCAACCACAGCGCCCCTTACATCAGATGTGCAACCACAGCGGCCCTTACATCAGATGTGCAACCATAGCACCCCTTACATCAGATGTGCAACCACAGCGCCCCTTACATCAGATGTGCAACCACAGCACCCATTACACCAAATGTGCAACCACATCATCCCTTACAACAGATGTGTAACCACAGCACCCCTTACATCAGATGTGCAACCAACGCACCCCTTACATCAGATGTGCAACCACAGCGCCCCTTACATCAGATGTGCAACCACAGCTCCCCTTACATCAGATGTGCAACCACAGCGCCCCTTACATCAGATGTGCAACCACAGCACCCCTTACATCAGATGTGCAACCACAGCGCCCCTTACATCAGATGTGCAACCACAGCGCCCCTTACATCAGATATACAACCATAGCACCCCTTACAACAGATGTGTAACCACAGCGCCCCTTACATCAGATGTGCAACCACAGCGCCCCTTACATCAGATGTGTAACCACAACGCCCCTTACACCAGATGTGCAACCACATCATCCCTTACAACAGATGTGTAACCACAGCACCCCTTACATCAGATGTTCAACCACATCATCCCTTACAACAGATGTGCAACCACAGCACCCCTTACATCAGATGTGCAACCACAGCACCCCTTACATCAGATGTGCAACCACAGCACCCATTACACCAGATGTGCAAGCACATCATCCCTTACAACAGATGTGTAACCACAACACCCCTTACTTTAGATGTGCAACCAACACACCCCTTACACCAGATGTGCAACCACAGCGCCCCTTACATCAGATGTGCAACCACAGCTCCCCTTACATCAGATGTGCAACCACAGCACCCCTTACATCAGATGTGCAACCACAGCACCCCTTACACCAGATGTGCAACCCCAGTACCCCTTAGAAATGCATCCGGAACTCCAATATTTCCTAAACACTTAAAGTGATATTAAACACAAAAAAAACATTTTATTGTCTTTTTCTAAAAGTAAGTCTGTAAGTTTTTACAACTTACTTTAAAAGACTAAATGAAATAAAGTAAATAATACGCGCTAGATATTAACTAATGTGATGCAAACCATAAACACCAAAGATAATTAATACTCAATAAAAAGTCCCAAACAAACTTCTATGTGCAATCCTCCACCACTCCTCCATGTAAGGGGAAAAAAAACACACAGCACTGATGTAATACATCAGATGTGCAACCATAGCACCCCTTACATCAGATGTGCAACCACAGCACCCATTACACCAGATGTGCAAGCACATCATCCCTTACAACAGATGTGTAACCACAACACCCCTTACATCAGATGTGCAACCAACACACCCCTTACACCAGATGTGCAACCACAGCGCCCCTTACATCAGATGTGCAACCACAGCTCCCCTTACATCAGATGTGCAACCACAGCACCCCTTACATCAGATGTGCAACCACAGCGCCCCTTACATCAGATATACAACCATAGCACCCCTTACAACAGATGTGTAACCACAGCACCCCTTACATCAGATGTGCAACCAACACACCCCTTACACCAGATGTGCAACCACAGCGCCCCTTACATCAGATGTGCAACCACAGCTCCCCTTACATCAGATGTGCAACCACAGCACCCCTTACATCAGATGTGCAACCACAGCGCCCCTTACATCAGATGTGCAACCATAGCACCCCTTACATCAGATGTGCAACCACAGCACCCATTACACCAAATGTGCAACCACATCATCCCTTACAACAGATGTGTAACCACAGCACCCCTTACATCAGATGTGCAACCAACGCACCCCTTACATCAGATGTGCAACCACAGCGCCCCTTACATCAGATGTGCAACCACAGCGCCCCTTACATCAGATATACAACCATAGCACCCCTTACAACAGATGTGTAACCACAGCGCCCCTTACATCAGATGTGCAACCACAGCGCCCCTTACATCAGATGTGTAACCACAATGCCCCTTACACCAGATGTGCAACCACATCATCCCTTACAACAGATGTGCAACCACATCATCCCTTACAACAGATGTGTAACCACAGCACCCCTTACATCAGATGTTCAACCACATCATCCCTTACAACAGATGTGCAACCACAGCACCCCTTACATCAGATGTGCAACCACAGCACCCCTTACATCAGATGTGCAACCACAGTAACCCTTACATCAGATGTGCAACCACAGCGCCCCTTACATCAGATGTGCAACCACAGCGCCCCTTACATCAGATGTGCAACCATAGCACCCCTTACATCAGATGTGCAACCACAG
Organism: Rana kukunoris; assembly: GCA_029574335.1. Lineage (NCBI taxonomy): Eukaryota > Metazoa > Chordata > Amphibia > Anura > Ranidae > Rana > Rana kukunoris. The sequence goes on from CM056052.1 coordinate 168,056,856, forward strand.
CACCCATTACACCAGATGTGCAAGCACATCATCCCTTACAACAGATGTGTAACCACAACACCCCTTACATCAGATGTGCAACCAACACACCCCTTACACCAGATGTGCAACCACAGCGCCCCTTACATCAGATGTGCAACCACAGCTCCCCTTACATCAGATGTGCAACCACAGCACCCCTTACATCAGATGTGCAACCACAGCGCCCCTTACATCAGATATACAACCATAGCACCCCTTACAACAGATGTGTAACCACAGCACTTCTTACATCAGATGTGCAACCACAGCGCCCCTTACATCAGATGTGCAACCACAGCGCCCCTTATATCAGATGTGCAACCACAACGCCCCTTACACCAGATGTGCAACCACATTATCCCTTACAACAGATGTGCAACCACATCATCCCTTACAACAGATGTGTAACCACAGCACCCCTTACACCAGATGTTCAACCACATCATCCCTTACAACAGATGTGTAACCACAGCACCCCTTACATCAGATGTTCAACCACATCATCCCTTACAACAGATGTGCAACCACAGCACCCCTTACATCAGATGTGCAACCACAGCACCCCTTACATCAGATGTGCAACCACAGCACCCATTACACCAGATGTGCAAGCACATCATCCCTTACAACAGATGTGTAACCACAACACCCCTTACTTTAGATGTGCAACCAACACACCCCTTACACCAGATGTGCAACCACAGCGCCCCTTACATCAGATGTGCAACCACAGCTCCCCTTACATCAGATGTGCAACCACAGCACCCCTTACATCAGATGTGCAACCACAGCGCCCCTTACATCAGATATACAACCATAGCACCCCTTACAACAGATGTGTAACCACAGCACTTCTTACATCAGATGTGCAACCACAGCGCCCCTTACATCAGATGTGCAACCACAGCGCCCCTTATATCAGATGTGCAACCACAACGCCCCTTACACCAGATGTGCAACCACATTATCCCTTACAACAGATGTGCAACCACATCATCCCTTACAACAGATGTGTAACCACAGCACCCCTTACACCAGATGTTCAACCACATCATCCCTTACAACAGATGTGCAACCACAGCACCCCTTACATCAGATGTGCAACCACAGCACCCCTTACATCAGATGTGCAACCACAGCACCCCTTACACCAGATGTGCAACCCCAGTACCCCTTAGAAATGCATCCGGAACTCCAATATTTCCTAAACACTTAAAGTGATATTAAACACAAAAAAAACATTTTATTGTCTTTTTCTAAAAGTAAGTCTGTAAGTTTTTACAACTTACTTTAAAAGACTAAATGAAATAAAGTAAATAATACGCGCTAGATATTAACTAATGTGATGCAAACCATAAACACCAAAGATAATTAATACTCAATAAAAAGTCCCAAACAAACTTCTATGTGCAATCCTCCACCACTCCTCCATGTAAGGGGAAAAAAACACACAGCACTGATGTAATACATCAGATGTGCAACCATAGCACCCCTTACATCAGATGTGCAACCACAGCACCCATTACACCAGATGTGCAAGCACATCATCCCTTACAACAGATGTGTAACCACAACACCCCTTACATCAGATGTGCAACCAACACACCCCTTACACCAGATGTGCAACCACAGCGCCCCTTACATCAGATGTGCAACCACAGCTCCCCTTACATCAGATGTGCAACCACAGCACCCCTTACATCAGATGTGCAACCACAGCGCCCCTTACATCAGATATACAACCATAGCACCCTTTACAACAGATGTGTAACCACAGCACCCCTTACATCAGATGTGCAACCAACACACCCCTTACAACAGATGTGCAACCACAGCGCCCCTTACATCAGATGTGCAACCACAGCTCCCCTTACATCATATGTGCAACCACAGCACCCATTACACCAAATGTGCAACCACATCATCCCTTACAACAGATGTGTAACCACAGCACCCCTTACATCAGATGTGCAACCACAGTGCCCCTTACATCAGATGTGCAACCATAGCACCCCTTACATCAGATGTGCAACCACAGCACCCATTACACCAAATGTGCAACCACATCATCCCTTACAACAGATGTGTAACCACAGCACCCCTTACATCAGATGTGCAACCAACGCACCCCTTACATCAGATGTGCAACCACAGCGCCCCTTACATCAGATGTGCAACCACAGCTCCCCTTACATCAGATGTGCAACCACAGCGCCCCTTACATCAGATGTGCAACCACAGCGCCCCTTACATCAGATATACAACCATAGCACCCCTTACAACAGATGTGTAACCACAGCGCCCCTTACATCAGATGTGCAACCACAGCGCCCCTTACATCAGATGTGTAACCACAACGCCCCTTACACCAGATGTGCAACCACATCATCCCTTACAACAGATGTGCAACCACATCATCCCTTACAACAGATGTGTAACCACAGCACCCCTTACATCAGATGTTCAACCACATCATCCCTTACAACAGATGTGCAACCACAGCACCCCTTACATCAGATGTGCAACCACAGCACCCCTTACATCAGATGTGCAACCACAGTAACCCTTACATCAGATGTGCAACCACAGCGCCCCTTACATCAGATGTGCAACCACAACGCCCCTTACATCAGATGTGCAACCATAGCACCCCTTACATCAGATGTGCAACCACAGCACCCATTACACCAGATGTGCAAGCACATCATCCCTTACAACAGATGTGTAACCACAACACCCCTTACTTTAGATGTGCAACCAACACACCCCTTACACCAGATGTGCAACCACAGCGCCCCTTACATCAGATGTGCAACCACAGCGCCCCTTACATCAGATGTGCAACCACAGCTCCCCTTACATCAGATGTGCAACCACAGCACCCCTTACATCAGATGTGCAACCACAGCGCCCCTTACATCAGATGTGTAACCACAGCACTTCTTACATCAGATGTGCAACCACAGCGCCCCTTACATCAGATGTGCAACCACATTATCCCTTACAACAGATGTGCAACCACATCATCCCTTACAACAGATGTGTAACCACAGCACCCCTTACACCAGATGTTCAACCACATCATCCCTTACAACAGATGTGCAACCACAGCACCCCTTACATCAGATGTGCAACCATAGCACCCCTTACATCAGATGTGCAACCACAGCACCCCTTACACCAGATGTGCAACCCCAGTACCCCTTAGAAATGCATCCGGAACTCCAATATTTCCTAAACACTTAAAGTGATATTAAACACAAAAAAAACATTTTATTGTCTTTTTCTAAAAGTAAGTCTGTAAGTTTTTACAACTTACTTTAAAAGACTAAATGAAATAAAGTAAATAATACGCGCTAGATATTAACTAATGTGATGCAAACCATAAACACCAAAGATAATTAATACTCAATAAAAAGTCCCAAACAAACTTCTATGTGCAATCCTCCACCACTCCTCCATGTAAGGGGAAAAAAACACACAGCACTGATGTAATACATCAGATGTGCAACCATAGCACCCCTTACATCAGATGTGCAACCACAGCACCCATTACACCAGATGTGCAAGCACATCATCCCTTACAACAGATGTGTAACCACAACACCCCTTACATCAGATGTGCAACCAACACACCCCTTACACCAGATGTGCAACCACAGCGCCCCTTACATCAGATGTGCAACCACAGCTCCCCTTACATCAGATGTGCAACCACAGCACCCCTTACATCAGATGTGCAACCACAGCGCCCCTTACATCAGATATACAACCATAGCACCCCTTACAACAGATGTGTAACCACAGCACCCCTTACATCAGATGTGCAACCAACACACCCCTTACACCAGATGTGCAACCACAGCGCCCCTTACATCAGATGTGCAACCACAGCTCCCCTTACATCAGATGTGCAACCACAGCACCCCTTACATCAGATGTGCAACCACAGCGCCCCTTACATCAGATGTGCAACCATAGCACCCCTTACATCAGATGTGCAACCACAGCACCCATTACACCAAATGTGCAACCACATCATCCCTTACAACAGATGTGTAACCACAGCACCCCTTACATCAGATGTGCAACCAACGCACCCCTTACATCAGATGTGCAACCACAGCGCCCCTTACATCAGATGTGCAACCACAGCGCCCCTTACATCAGATATACAACCATAGCACCCCTTACAACAGATGTGTAACCACAGCGCCCTTACATCAGATGTGCAACCACAGCGCCCCTTACATCAGATGTGTAACCACAATGCCCCTTACACCAGATGTGCAACCACATCATCCCTTACAACAGATGTGCAACCACATCATCCCTTACAACAGATGTGTAACCACAGCACCCCTTACATCAGATGTTCAACCACATCATCCCTTACAACAGATGTGCAACCACAGCACCCCTTACATCAGATGTGCAACCACAGCACCCCTTACATCAGATGTGCAACCACAGTAACCCTTACATCAGATGTGCAACCACAGCGCCCCTTACATCAGATGTGCAACCACAGCGCCCCTTACATCAGATGTGCAACCATAGCACCCCTTACATCAGATGTGCAACCACAGCACCCATTACACCAGATGTGCAAGCACATCATCCCTTACAACAGATGTGTAACCACAACACCCCTTACATCAGATGTGCAACCAACACACCCCTTACACCAGATGTGCAACCACAGCGCCCCTTACATCAGATGTGCAACCACAGCTCCCCTTACATCAGATGTGCAACCACAGCTCCCCTTACATCAGATGTGCAACCACAGCACCCCTTACATCAGATGTGCAACCATAGCACCCCTTACAACAGATGTGTAACCACAGCACTTCTTACATCAGATGTGCAACCACAGCGCCCCTTACATCAGATGTGCAACCACAGCGCCCCTTATATCAGATGTGCAACCACAACGCCCCTTACACCAGATGTGCAACCACATTATCCCTTACAACAGATGTGCAACCACATCATCCCTTACAACAGATGTGTAACCACAGCACCCCTTACACCAGATGTTCAACCACATCATCCCTTACAACAGATGTGCAACCACAGCACCCCTTACATCAGATGTACAACCACAGCACCCCTTACATCAGATGTGCAACCACAGCACCCCTTACACCAGATGTGCAACCCCAGTACCCCTTAGAAATGCATCCGGAACTCCAATATTTCCTAAACACTTAAAGTGATATTAAACACAAAAAAAACATTTTATTGTCTTTTTCTAAAAGTAAGTCTGTAAGTTTTTACAACTTACTTTAAAAGACTAAATGAAATAAAGTAAATAATGCGCGCTAGATATTAACTAATGTGATGCAAACCATAAACACCAAAGATAATTAATACTCAATAAAAAGTCCCAAACAAACTTCTATGTGCAATCCTCCACCACTCCTCCATGTAAGGGGAAAAAAACACACAGCACTGATGTAATACATCAGATGTGCAACCATAGCACCCCTTACATCAGATGTGCAACCACAGCACCCATTACACCAGATGTGCAAGCACATCATCCCTTACAACAGATGTGTAACCACAACACCCCTTACATCAGATGTGCAACCAACACACCCCTTACACCAGATGTGCAACCACAGCGCCCCTTACATCAGATGTGCAACCACAGCTCCCCTTACATCAGATGTGCAACCACAGCACCCCTTACATCAGATGTGCAACCACAGCGCCCCTTACATCAGATATACAACCATAGCACCCCTTACAACAGATGTGTAACCACAGCACCCCTTACATCAGATGTGCAACCAACACACCCCTTACACCAGATGTGCAACCACAGCGCCCCTTACATCAGATGTGCAACCACAGCTCCCCTTACATCAGATGTGCAACCACAGCACCCCTTACATCAGATGTGCAACCACAGCACCCCTTACATCAGATATACAACCATAGCACCCCTTACAACAGATGTGTAACCACAGCACTTCTTACATCAGATGTGCAACCACAGCGCCCCTTACATCAGATGTGCAACCACAGCGCCCCTTATATCAGATGTGCAACCACAACGCCCCTTACACCAGATGTGCAACCACATTATCCCTTACAACAGATGTGCAACCACATCATCCCTTACAACAGATGTGTAGCCACAGCACCCCTTACACCAGATGTTCAACCACAGCACCCCTTACACCAGATGTTCAACCACATCATCCCTTACAACAGATGTGCAACCACAGCACCCCTTACATCAGATGTGCAACCACAGCACCCCTTACATCAGATGTGCAACCACAGCACCCCTTACACCAGATGTGCAACCCCAGTACCCCTTAGAAATGCATCCGGAACTCCAATATTTCCTAAACACTTAAAGTGATATTAAACACAAAAAAAACATTTTATTGTCTTTTTCTAAAAGTAAAGGCCCATACACACGGTAGGACATCCAACAAAATTTCCCTTGGATTTTTGTCCTAATTGATTTGTCCGGTCACACCCATAGCATACACACAGTCAGACTTTTCTGCAAACTTTTCTAAAACTTTCCCATCATCACGTGGTTTTTCTGCTCTTTACCGCCACCCTTTGGTTAACTTCTGCTATTGTTGGTTGATTTTAACATTGGTTCTGAGCATGCGTATTTGCACTTTGCACAAAAGTTGGTTGGATTGCTGTACACACGGTCACACAAAGCACCATCGGACTTTTGTTGCTGAAAAGTTGGTCCGTTCGCAGACCCAACTTTTTGTCAGATGAAACCTGAAAAAGTTGGTCCGATGGAGCGTACACACAATCAGACAAATTTGAAAAGTTGCAGATTTTGAAGTTGGTTGGCCAAAAGTCTGACCGTGTGTATGGGGCTTTAGTCTGTAAGTTTTTACAACTCACTTTAAAAGACTAAATGAAATAAAGTAAATAATACGCGCTAGATATTAACTAATGTGATGCAAACCATAAACACCAAAGATAATTAATACTCAATAAAAAGTCCCAAACAAACTTCTATGTGCAATCCTCCACCACTCCTCCATGTAAGGGGAAAAAAACACACAGCACTGATGTAATTTATCTTGAATGATTTTGAATGATGACAGGTGGAATCAGCCTCACAGGTTTCAATTAGCTGTTTCACTGACACAGTGTAAAGGCATCCACAGAAGTTTTACTCATGAAAGACAAAGAAGAAAAACAGACCTCATTGCGCAATCATAATAAACAAGGGGATCATACGATAAGCCTCAAGCTGAAGGCGCACTCACAAATCCTCTGGGCATGATAGATCATCAAACAGGCATCCTATTCGCCGCTCGGATTAGTTGTTTGTTTCTCCTCATACGGATCCCGCGTCCGTCGTTCGTGTGCGTAGCTCCTTCCCCTTACACAGAGGAGTGGTGGAGGATTGCACATAGAAGTTTGTTTGGGACTTCTTATTGAGTATTAATTATCTTTGGTGTTTATGGTTTGCATCACATTAGTTAATATCTAGCGCGTATTATTTACTTTATTTCATTTATCACTATTTTGGTTTGGTTCACCATACATATGCTGCAGTATTATTTGGTTATTTTTGTGATGTCACATTAGTTACGTATGTATTAGCGCTGTAGTACACAATTCCCTTTACTTTAAAAGACTAAGGGGCAGATTCACGTAGATCGGCGCATTATCATTCCGGCGTAGCGCACCACTTTTCCGTTAGACTTGCGCAATCTAGCCGCGTAATCCGGCGATTCACGTAGCTTTTACGCAAGAGCTTGCGCAAACGTAAGGTTTTTTCCGGAGGCGTAAGGAGGAGTAATACAAATTGGGAAGGACGTGGGCGTGTTACATTGAAATGAGCCGTGACCCCATGCAAATGAAGGGCCGGCCGACTCGCGCATGCGCGCGTGAAGGAAACCATGTCAGCTCCGTTGTGCGCATGCTCACAACTCGGGAGCGGCGCAATCATTGAAATTGGAAATGGACTAGGGCAACTTTATGAACTACGCAGACAGCATAAATAGACAGACACAAATGCACTTCCTTTGCAAAAATACATCCCTTTGTATCCCTCCCTCTACAGCAAGGTGCTTTTGTTTGTTTGTGACGTGTCTTTGAGATATTTGAGGACTGTTTTGCAGAGTGATTTTTGTCTTTTATGTGTTTTCTTTGTTGTTATTTTGTTTAAATTATATTTTTGCTGGGCATTTTTTATTTTTGCTCGTCATTTATTTAATTTTTTTGGTTCTGTTTGTGTATGATTTTGGAATGTGGGGGTGATATTCCTGCGGGAAAAGGGGTGTCACCCTCATTTGTGGTGGAGAAGTGATCGCCAGGTCTGTGTGAATGGTGTATGAATGTACAGTGACATAATTGGAGCCGTGGCGTGGCGTTGCTGCTCACAAGTCCTGCATGGTGGACTGGTGCCAATGCAATGTGATGAGGATGTGATGTGTCTGTGCTAGGGACCACAGTGGTGTGCATGCATGCATTCTCATTGTGCCATGATTAATGTGTGTGTTTAACGTGCAAAGATGCATAATGTGAGCTGGCATGAGATGGGGTCATGAGATGGGGTCCCAGTGCATATGCAGAGTCACCTTGAAGGGAAAAGACAGGAGGATGTTAGTCATGCATGTGCCACTTGTGAGGTGTGCATCACGGGAGGGGATAGTCATGGCTGCCACCCATGTCACTCACCAACCAGCCAGCTGTCCCCATACATGTTCTTTTCGAAATCTGTGGGGATGGGGCTCTGATTGTATATGTAGCTGTCATGGGTGTCATGGGTGGTGCCATGTGTTGGGCTGCTGATGTCCTCCTGCAGGGTTGTGGTCAATTACAGGATGGCATGAGGGGTGAATCTGAAGATGCGAGACACCTCAGAATCTCTCATGCCAAAGATGTCTATGCGTGTGTGATATATCAAGTGAAGAGTGAGGGGCTTGTATCAGATAAGAATATTGTATTAGATTAATTTAAATTGTAAATTTTATATAAGCAAATAAAAAAAAATAAAAAAATAAAAAAACATCTCCCGTGCCCTCCTTAGTGCCATCCTCCGTGCCCTCCTCCTTCTTTGTTCATCTAAAGTCAGTAGTATAGCTATGCGCGACGATGCCCCTGGCATACAGATTGTTGGGCAACACGTGTGACTGCTGAACTCCTCACTAACAGTGTTGCTTTATCTGACAATTAGACTTTTTTTCAAAATTTAGACCAGCTTTTAGGTCCTCTAACTTTAGACAGAACATTTTGCTGTTGCGCACATCGCGTAGCCTGCGCAGCAACTGCGTTTTTTTGTGAATCCCCGTAACTCCCTCATTAGCATATTTGACTAGCAATTCAATGGTGTGTCTAGCGCAGTTTTGCGCGAAGGGAAGCGAATGTCTAATTCAATTACGCCGGACCAAAAAACGTAGATTTCTGGCGTATATTGTTTTGTGAATCGCGTCCAACTATACGCACGCGCACATTTAGACTTACGCACGCGCAACAGCAGTTGCGCAGGCGTAATCGCTCTGTGAATCTGGGCCTAAGTGTCAAGACACAGTAGCAATTAGAGGGTTACGACAAACACATTTATGACCATCAGTGGTGCTTACATGCATTATTTATGTAAAACCATTCTCCTAAAAAGAAGGAAAAACTGTTTGTTGTAGCTGCTTATACAGCATTACCCAGAGATCAGCTTCTATTTTTTTGGCATGGCCTTATACAGTAAATCTACTAGTTTAACACTAACCTCTCTGTAGGCTAACATTGCTGCTGTCCAAAGGTGTCTGTGATAGACTCAGTCGGGACAGAGGCTTTTGGAGGGGACTGAATGCTAGCTTCTTGCCTTGCGATCACGGGCCCTGGCATTTGGGGGAACGGTGCTCTTTGTGAGCTGTATGCCTGGGGACCCTTGGTGGTGTTACTTTGGATTTCGGTCCATGTCCCCCAAGACACACAGACTCTGGGAACCCTGTATATGCCATATTAGGAAGAGTGACAGATTCATACTGCTGAGACATATACTGTAAGGAGATACTAATGTCATCACCTCCAGCCACCTGTCTGTCTGTTGTCTTCTATAATGTAAATGAGTCTAGTGTGGCTTCTCTTGTCACCCATTGTTGCTTGTGATAATTGACCCTGCAATTGTATGAAGGAGTCCATGTTCAGCAGAAAAACAAGTATAGTCTTGTTGTGTGCTTGTGAGCAGTTGGAATATCTGATATCTATATCCAGACTGGAAGGAAGCGGTATATGACAAAAACACTCAAGCAGAGTGTGGGAAGTTTCATTACGGTGTCTGCTTTACTACTTCATCCAGAGTGCAGACAAGAAGTGTGTTACTGGCTAACCAGGTGCAATAAGGGGAAAACAATAAAGAAATAATTTTGTGAATGGGTTCACATAATATAAAGGGCTCTGTGATTGGGCAGAAGCAGAGGAGGGGAGGGAACAGAAATTGCATGCGACTCTGCAGCTGCTGGAATTCAGACCAGGAGGTCCCCCACTGGAAGTATAGTGATAACTGTGCTGCTGGAGCTCACTTAAAATGTACATTTTAGATGAAAGAGAGGCATGCACCTCTTTGACTTAACCCCTAGTAAACCAGAACATTTTCCACAGTGGCTGAATTTCTGGAGTTTAGCTTTAAGCATCTCCTGTGAGCGTGCTTAACACCTAACCTAATTTCTAAAGCTAGCTCTTCCCACAAAAATTCCTCCAATTCATAAAACATACTGGATCTCTAATTGAAACAATATTCTAACCTATATCTAAACTAAGCCCTAGAACTAACTTCTTTACTGCTTACTGGTCCCTTGCTGCACTGTGAGGCCCCATGCCCTCAGTGTTGTATGCTATTATGGTGCCAAAATGAATTGGTTTGCTTTACTTACCACCATGTTAATCATTAAAATTAAATTAAAGATACACTTGTTTCTTTAAAACAAAAACGTACCTGCTCCATACAATAGTATAGCCCAGAGGGGTTCATCTGGAGTCCCGTGCCATAGCTGTCCGCTCCTCCCCTTCTACTAGAGCCCCCTCAGCAAGGCGTATGCAGAGGTGGTACCCATGTGGGAGAACTCCCAGGTTGGGCTGTGTGGGTCCATAGACAAGTTTCGCCTATCGTGGGTTCTTCAGGGAGAATTATTAACTAAAAGAAGCATTCACATATATGTTTAACATTTAGGAAACATGCATTGAGGACTATCAAATGAGTTTAAAGTAAATCAATCAGAAAAGCTCAAGATATTGGAAATTTCAGGGTTGCATCAGTGTCCCAGACCAATGGATCCTAGACAGTATATGGCGCACCGTAGGATAGCTGACCACCAAAAATTGATTATGTGTTAAATAGGATAACCACTAGAGGGTGCCCAAGAAACAGATCAGCTCCAGAGGATATGGAAACTTTGGAAAAAGTGAAATTTCCCAGGGACTGAGTACTGTTTAGGTCTCTCACATGGAGTCTGGCCAGAGTCGAAGTCCATATGAGAGGACCAAACAGTACCCAATCAGCAAGAGATAAACATCAAATTAGTGAAGCCAACACAACAAATGGGCAATATATAAGGAGACATTTATAAGCACTAAGACAATAGCCAGACAATAAATTTTTCCCCAGAGATCATTTAGCCAGAGTGTGCCTGCAATGATGGGCTTCTGTCCACAGACACATGGTAAATTTCTGAGACGGACAACAATCACCCAGGAAGCTGATGATCATTTAAGCCCTAAGAACAGCATTACCAACTATTGATATACAATGTACCCATTTGCTGCCATCCTAAGTGTGGGTCATTGGGGTCTAGGGGTGCAACGCATCGTGACCTATCCGCGATCCGAACGGGTCGACCTGTTCGGATCGGCAAAGTATGCGATCTGCGGATCGCACCGCTGCCGGGGCCTTAGGAAAGGCTGTGGCTTCGGCCTAGCTCCAGAGCTGTCGGCCATCTTGGTACACCCGGCGGCGGTGCGCGCTGATGTCATCACCCCTCCCTATGCTCGTGGATATTCTATTCTGCAAGAGCCACGTAGTGAACAAGTACAGTGAGTAGGAATTTGGACTGGTAGTGGCTATTATATATTAGTGATTATGGGGGCAATGTTGGACTGGCTATAATTACTAGTGTGGGGGCAATGTTGGACTGGCTATAATTACTAGTGTGGGGGGCTGCGGCAATATTGGACTGGCTATTATTACTAATGTGGGGGCAATGTTGGACTGGAACAGTGATGATGGGGGGACACTGGTGGACATTACAGTGACGAGTGGGGGGTAAGTTATGTTTGTCTTGTATGTGTGTGTTTTTTTTTTTTTTACTGATCCAAAAAATGATCAGATCCGTGACTCCTGATCCGAGGAACAATCCGAACCGTGAGTTTTTTGATCTGTTGCACCCCTATTGGGGTCACATCATATCTATGTTGTATCATATCTATTATGTGTGTCTATGTTCAAACCAGCATTCTTCTGTTATTCAGTTGCCTCTCACTGTTTATCTTTGGAATGAAAGATGTTAAAGTCCCACTTGCATATAGATCTAATGATAAATGACAAAATTACCAAAGAGCTTCATGGTAGCGTATCATGGTAATTCACAGCTTTTTTTTATGTAATGAGAAAATATACCGTGTTAAGCTTCCAAATTACTCTATGTTTAGGAAGAATTTCACAGTAATTTGATCATATACAGTGGTGACTAGGATAAGGTTAACTAAAATGGCACTCGTTATTGTAAAGGAAAATTGCACATTAATGTACTGTATGTTATAAATCAACCACCTGATTTTACTAGCAAGGGTAAGGATTGTGCACTCTTGCTGGAAAAATTATATTTGTTTATGTGTCCCTGGGAACAAGGATTTGTACATTAATCAGCGAATACTGCTTTGCTTAATGGGCAGTCTCTAGGTCGTTGATAACTATGGCCATTAAAAAACTTTACTCTGTCTGCTTTCAAAGAGCACCTACAGGCATTACAAGGGCATAAATTACACATCTAATTTCCTGAATACCTATCACATTTTTGGAGGCCTTGGAGCTCCAGGACAGTAAAAAAAATCCCCAAAATTAACAAATGTTTGCAACGAACCAGCTAGGATGCTACTACAGTGTCCCTGGGTCAGTATAAACATTCTGGCACTATGAAGCTGGACATGGGTCTGAAGAGTCTGTTAGTGATCTGCTATGACCCCTTAAACCTCACCCTCTTGACTGTTCTGCAATAAATCTTTAATAAAAACTAAAAGTGACTGGCATCCAATGTTCTTCTTAGTTCTCCATTTTAGCCATGGGGTGAAATGCTGGTCCACCCCCTGGCACTGGAGCTGCCACCATGCCTTTTGGGGTGGCAGAAGGGTGCTATACTTATACAGTTTCCTAACACTGGTCTGCTGGATTAATGCAGTTATGTGTATTTGGTCACAGCGATCACATGGTACAGGACCAATTTCATTTAAAAAAAATACTCCATTATGACCCATTTATTCTCACCATTAATTCATATATAAACAAAATATGTGATAAATGAATCAGGACCCAACCCTCAGACCAACAGATTTCAATGGTGAATAATAGACCATTAATTATTTTACTCCTTTACCTTTAAGGTCTGAGTTTATTAATCTGTATCTTTCCAATACAGCATCACCAATACAAGACTCACAACAGGCTCATCTAAAAAAACAGCCTGGGCAATGAGCAAGTATGTTGAAGATGTGAAGGTAATGGGTGACAATACTTGTTGTTTTGTTCAAGTCCAAAATTTATGTTGCTTGCCTCTGTAAAACAAAACAAAAAAGGAATGAAAAATCGATTGTTTTAACTCCTCCACATACTTTTCATGTGCTTTAGACATGTTTTGATTACCCTTAAAAACACTTACATATACACAGTGAAGTGAAGATGATACCCACAGATGAAACAGCTTATCATACATAAGGTGTAACTGTTTATCTGCAGTCTTCTCTTCTTCTGTTCAAAGTCCTGAAATTATACAGCTTGTCTGGGGTTCAGAAAAAAGGGTCAGGAAGCAGAATTTACAATCTGCAGAGCTCAGAGAGGAGAGCTCTGAGAGCTGATTGGAGGAAAGGGACACACCCTCATTCACACAGCATGCAGGAACAGAGCTGAGGCTATCAATCAGCTGGAGTTCCCTCCCCTGTCAACTGAGACAAGTACACACTATGGAGGCAACGGGCTTTATCACAACTATACAGCCCTTTGTGGTGTATTAATGTGCAGAATTGTGTGTATTTATTTAGAAATGGAAGAAATACATTGTTAAAGTAAAGTCTATTTTTTTTTATTAAAATAACAAGCATGTTATATTTACCTGCTCCATGCAGTAATTGCACAGAGCAGCCTCCTCTCCTTGGGTCTCCTGCCGGCGCGCCTGCTCTCCTCCCCACCGAGTGCCCTCATAGCAAGTTGCTTACTATGGGCAACTCGTGCAAGCTCATTACCAAGCCCCACTCGGAGTATCCATAAGACACGACCTCAACCCCCTTATCACTGGCTGTGATTGACATCTTTGGAAAGGTTTGTGGGAAGCACAATCTTGCATGCTTTTAATGCATTTGTATGGTTGGAGATGTAGAAGTCTTATGGAAGAAAAAGGCCAAGTGGCATATCGAGTCTGCCCACTTTTTTTTTTTTTTACACTTTTGTCTGAGAACCGACCTATCTTTGTCCCAAACATATTTCAATTCACTTACTACACTCAAAACATCTTAGCCTTACAGAAAGGCATACAGAAAAAAACATAAAATATATTGAAAAAGTATGTATAAAGAACATCAAAATTTACAGCAAGGCCTAATAATGCTGACTCAACAATTTCAATTTCAATTCAATAGCAACTTCTATTACAATACTTTTTATAAAAATATATCATTTTGCTTTTTTGTGTATGGTTAAATTGTCATAAAATACAAGTTACAATGGCTGATACATAAAAGGATTGTTTCTACAGTCAGGACTACTGTCCGTTTATCCCTGTATGGGGACCTTATATCATCATCTTCTATAGATTTTGTCAGTCAATTCCCGGTACTCTTGACAAGAGACAGACTTGATGCGTTTCAACTGTACTTCTTCAAGGGATTAATGAGTAAATCATATCTGTGGTATAATCATAAACTTTGAGTCCATGAAGAAATAAACATCTTTTATTAAACATGTACAACAGTGCTTACAATGAATAATACAGACCATGGCCCAGATTCAGATAGAATTAGACTATCGTAGAGTATCAAAAATACACTACGCCGCCGTTTTTTACCTGGCTCTACGTGGAATCCAGGTAGATTTTGTCCAGTAAACGACGGCGGCGTAGTGTATTTCTCCCGCCGCAATCCATCTGCGCGAGTAGGGGGCGTGAATCATTTAAAATAGGCGCGTTCCCACGGCGAACGAACTGCGCATGCTCCGTTCGCAAATTTCCCGCCGCGCATTGCGCGAAATCACGTCGTTACGTCATTTTTTCTTGAGTAGCGTCGTTTACGGAGATTCCTATTCCCGAACGAGTTACGTAAACGAAAACAATTTTTTTTTAAATTCGACGTGGGAACGACGCCCATACTTAACATGGGCTACGCACCGTTAGACCAGCAAAAAGCTGGTCTAACAGTACGTATAAAAAAATAGACGAAAGCAATTGCGAAGACCACTCGTATCTTCGTGGATCGCCGTAAAAACTCATTTGCATATCCCGACGCATGAAAACGACGCAAACTCCTCCCAGCGGCCGCAAAAATATCGCAGCGTAGATCCGAAGGCTTACGAAGAAGTAAGCCTCTCGGATCGAAGCCCGAAGCCGCCGTATCATGGTTTGAGGATTCAAACTAGTGATACGGCGCGCAAAATTTGAAATTACTCCTGTCTAACACCAGTTAGACAGGCGTAATTGCTCTGTGAATCTGGGCCCATATGTAGAGAGAGAGAGAGAGATCATTACATTCTTATATATACCTAAAAATATAGGTATCTGAATCATGTATTTATTTGCCCAAATCTCCTGTTAGGGGAGATTAAACTGAATTTTACTTGTTATAATTGTCCCCTAATCTCTCATATTACAGGACGTGAAGAGGGAGGAACAGCACTACAGTGGAACCTCGGATTATGAGCATAATCCTTTCCAGGAGAATGCTTGTAATCCAAAGTATTTGCATATCAAAGCGTGTTTCCCCATGGAAGTCAACGGAAAGAATTTGTTCCACATTGACTTCAATTGCATGCAATACTGCATGCGGCCAGAGGTGGTGGGGCACTGGAGAGCCTCGGGAACACAGGAAAAGGCCTGAGGACAGCTTGGCTGACCTTGGCAAACCTTGGAAAGTGTCACGTACCTGATGGTAGACTGAGATGACGAGGTCGGCCTCTCTTGTATCTCCAGCCCTGGTACCGCTGGAGATGGAACAGAGGATACCGAGGGACAGGAGGAACACGAGTGCCTGCAGGTAAAGGTTCAGACAGCCGAGGCGGGTCATACGGAAAACGGGTCAGGTAATAGGCGGGCAACAAGGTACCAAGCAGCAGGCGGTAGAAGCGTCAAGTGGGTAGCCAGGATCAGAAACCGGTAGTCAGACAATAACAGAGTTCAGGATCAGGGTCAGGGCAAGCCAAGTTCAGCAACAGGAAGTAGGCAGGATAACAGCAGAAATTTCGGGTGTCAGGGTACTAGCTGAAGACCAGTTAGCAAGAGTCTGGTGTCAGGGCACTTCCTTAAGTAGGCAGTCTGGCGCCAATTGGCGCTAGGGACGCGTACCTGCACGTGCACGCCGTCCGTTGCGTGCACGCCATTCTTAATACAAATCTTAATACAAAAATACTGAAAATAAACTGGCTGACAGGAGGAGAGAGCAGAGGCATGGGCTTATCAGTTTGCTGCTGCTCCATCTTCTATTCACAGGCTGGGATCAGAGAGATTACATAGCTGCATTCCCTAACTCCAGGAGAGAAAAGTCAGGTCACTAATCCAGCTGTGCTGTCTGCCAGAGTTCTGTAATTCAGGAGTGGATGGCCAGAAAAACAAATCCACAAGTGAGTAAAGGCATATACAGTATCTAACAAAAGTGAGTACACCCCTCACATGTTTATAAGTATTTTATTATATCTTTTCATGTAACAACACTAAAGAAATCACACTTTGCTACAATGTAAAGTAGTGAGTGTACAGCTTGTATAACAATGTTGATTTTGCATCTCCATTACAGTAAAACCTTGGTTTGAGAGCGTTTTGCAAGACAAGCAAAATGTTTTAATAAATTTTGCATTGATATACAAGCGATGACTTGATATAAGCGTCATGTCACAACTGAGTATAAAAAAGAAGAGAGGAGCTTCTAAGTGTAGCAGTATGGTTACATTTAATGAATGTACAACATTTAGCAACTTATTGCTACACTTAGAGATGCCTTTCTTCTCTTTTATACCCTGTAAAAAAAAAAAAAGCTTTGATATACAAGTGCTTTGGATTACAAGCATGTTTCTGAAACGAACTATGCTCGCAAATCAAGGTTTACTGTATTTATACACATATTGTTCATGACTCATTGCATATTTTTTTTCTATGCCCACAACATGGATTATTTCTCTCAGTCAAGAGGAGTATTGAAATCTAAATTTTCTATAAATAAATCTACATGAAGCAGCCTCTGATCATGGCCTGTGATATAGCTAAAAATTGTCTGTATTGGATCTCCATTTTAATGCTATTTCTGAAAGCTGGTGTCATCCGTCATTTCTATGTGACAATGAAATATCATTTAGTAATTGACAGTCTCTTGGATGTCACGTTGTTCATAGCAGAATATAACAGCAGAGTAGTTTAACAAAAGGAAGAACAAAAATGACTGTGAATCAAAGTTTAATAATACCAGTAAAAATTACTGCAGCATAAAAAAGGATTAGCACAATAACAATAAAAGCAGTAACATGTTTTAATATACACAATCTGTGGAGTGTTAAGATGGAGATTCTGTTGGCAGGGATGCTGGTTTTCAGTACAACAGCTGTAATGCTACAGACTGTATAACTTTGTATAACGAATAGGAATTTCAGATCCATTCATGGTCAGCATTTCAACAAGAACTGACTATGGGCTTTATTAAGTGCTTGTGCTATGTCAGATCATTGTGAATAAATATGCCGTAAATGGCTTATTGTCCAAAATGAGTGCTCAGACCCCAGTACTGCTGCCTTTATAAAGCCAAATGGATCAGAGTGTCTGGCAGCTGGTGGAGTAGAGCTGGATTGCAGGAGAATTAACAATTGAGCTCATTTATTATATTTGAATATATGAAGAATGAAGGTCTTGTCTTTAGCAACCAATCAACACTTAGCTTTCGTTTTCTATGTCACGGCTCTACATACAATAATGAACCTTCAGTGCACTCAAAATTGAGTTTTTGGATATACTATTATAGCCCTCTTTTTTGTTAGTTTTTTTTGGGAAGGTATAATAAATGGCATTCTCCAAACAGGATATTGTGCTATGCCTGTGAGTAGATAATAGAACAAGAACCTTCGCTAAGTGGAAGAGTGGGTTTTATAATAAGGTTTGCAGTGCCTCCATCCTGGACAGGGTCTCTGTGAACAGAAATAATTCACTTTTAGGAAATTAACCAGTAATCTAATCAACGTATTTGGGAGCAGATGAACTATTGCAGCTAGCATATAACATTGACTATAAGTATATAGATGCTCCCCAGTATGTAAATAATATGAGCTTTGTACAAAAAAAAATATTAATAATAGTAATGTACATACACTAAATGTACAAACAGGTGATATCAGCAAAGGGCCCACTAGGAGACCTGGAGAAATTGTGTTCATATACCTGGGAATATAAAGATACCTCCAGGTGAATCCTGCAGCAAAGTTCAGTTGTGGGGGCCCCTGGGGATGATTACAATGTGGCGTACATCAGAATCAACCTAGCTAAAATGTGTCTCACTCCTTAGTAGCTTCTAATCATTCATGCAACTGCACCTTTATATTTCAGAAGTGGCCACCAGATGTCTAGTCTGGCTGTAGCATATGTCGGTTATTGAGCCCTAAGCTAAAACTAGCTATAGAATTCCAGACCAGAATGGAGAGAGTTAATTAATATAACAAGAACTGCATAATAAATCTATCGCAATAAACAGGTTCACCTACCAACATACAATAAGGTGACCATTACCTACTCACTGTATCACAGATGCAATTATCTGGTACAGTGCATGTAAAATAACAACCTAGAGACAGATATACTTTGTCTATATACAGTATATATATATATATATATATATATATATACACACACACATATATATATACATACATTCACAGTGCCTTGAAAAAGGTATTCATACCCCTTTGAAATTTTCCACATTTTGTCATGTTACAAACAAAAACAGAAATTTAATTTATTGTAATTCTATATGATAGACCAACACAAAGTGGCACATAATTGTGATGTGGAAGAAAAATTATAAATGTTTTTCTAAATTTTTTACAAAACAATATCTGAAAAGTGTGGAGTGCATTTGTATTCAGACCCCTTTCCTCTGATACCCCTAACTAAAATCTAGTAGAACCAATTGCCCTCAGAAGTCACCCAATTAGTAAATAGAGTCCACTTGTGTGTAATTTAATCTTGGTTTAAATACAGCTGTTCTGTGAAGCCCTCAGAGGTTTGTAAGAGAACCTTAGTGAACAAACAGCATCAAAGAGTATGGCACAATTGCAAACCTACCAAGACATGACTGTCCACCTAAACTGACAGGCTGGGCAAGGAGAGCATTATTTAGAGAAGTAGGCAAGAGAACCATGGTAACTCTCGAGGGGCTGCAGAGATCCACAGCTCAAGTGGGAGAATCTGTCCACAGGATAACTTCTAGTTGTGCACTAAACAAATCTGGCCTGTATGGAACAGCGGCAAGAAGAAAGCCATTGTTGAAAGAAAGCCATAAGAAGTTCCATTTGCAGTTTGCAAGAAGCCATTTGGGGACACAGCAAACATGTGGAAGAAGGTGCTCTGGTCAGATGAGACCAAAATTGAACTTTTTGGCCTAAAAGCAAAACACTATGGGCCAGATTCAGGAAAGAGATACGACGGCTTATCTCCAGATAAGCCGTCGTATCACTGCGTCTGAGCCCTCCTATCTATGCGACTGATTCATAGAATCAGTTACGCATAGATTTCCATTAGATCCGACTTGCTTAAGTCTCTTACACCGTCGTATCTTATTTTTAGATTTAGGCTGGACGCTAGGTGGCGTTCCCATCTAAAATATGCAAATGAGCCTCTACGCCAATTCCCAAACGTACGCCGGCACATTTTTTTTTACGCCGTTTGCGTTAGCGTAGGTCCGGCCTAATGTTACCCCTGCTGTATGAGGCACAGCCAATGTTAAGTATGGATGGCATGCCGGTGTATTTTTTCCCGTCGTTTACATCGTTTACGTAAAACGTTCGGGAATAGGGCTTTGCGTAAGTGACGTTCACATCGTTTTCATTGCGTATTGGCGTCGTGATTTGGAGCATGCGCACTGGGATAAATTCACGGCCAGCGCACGTGCAGTATGTTCGGCGCGGGATCACGCGTTATTTAAATAATACACGCCCCCTACCCGCCGAATTTGATTTCCGCCGGGTCATTTACGCTACGCCGCCTCAACTTTACAGGCAAGTGCTTTGTTAATAAAGCACTTGCCTGAAAAAGTTGCGGCGGCGTAACGTAAACGACATACGTTACGCCCGCACAAAGATAAGACGGGCTACCTGAATCTAGCCCTATGTGTGTTGGAATACTAACACTGCACATCACCCTGAACACACCAGCCCCACCATGAAACATGGTGGTGGCAGTATCATGTTGTGGGGATGGTTTTCTTCAGCAGGGATAGGGAAGCTGGTCAGAGTTGATGGGAAGATAGATGGAGCCAATACAGGATTTTTGCTGTACTGCCTGGGAACATTTGGGGTCTTGGTACCAGACCGGGCGAAGAAATGGATGTCCAAGGAGAGTGATGAGCTCCAGGGTACTCACCCACAGCCTTACCAAGCAGGTTAGCCAGCCAACATAGCCATACAGAGTGGGTTCTCTGGTCATCTGTGGCTTCAACCATACAAAGCGGGTTCACTGGAGCTCAAGCCAACGTCCCACAAGGGGCCCCTCTGCAGTCAAAAGAGAGGGTTGCAACCCACTGAACACTACCAAATCAAAGGAGACTCCAGTTGCACAGTTTGCCATGAAAAAATCACTGAGCAGTGCCACATCACATGTTCTGGATTACACTTTTAGCGCAGATCCACGTAACCCCTCCCTGCACTCGTTTCTTTCCCTGTTATGACTGTAATGCCACGTACACGCGACCGTTTTTCATGAAGTGAAAAATTTAAAAAAAAAATATGTCATTAAAAACGATTGTGTGTGGGTTCCAGAGCATTTTTCATAACGTGAAACATGGGCATTAAAAATTTAGAACTTTTTCACGTCGTTTTCGTTTTTCACATCGTAAAATATGGTGGTGTGTAGGCTTTAAGGACTTGAAAAAATTGTGCATGCTCAGAAGCAAATTATGAAACGGTTGCACTCGTTCTGGTAAAACTAGCGTTCATAATGGAGATAGCACATTCATCACGCTGTAACAGACTGAAAAGCACAAAGACTGAAAAGCGCGAATTGTCTCTCACCAAACTTTTACTAACACACAATCAGCAAAAGCAGCCCCAAGGGTGACGCCATCTGAATGGTACAGCGATCGGGTGGGTGAGGTAGTTGGTAGCGAGGTCAAGGTGGACGAGACGGTCATGACCTCCGGATCAACAGCCTTGGGCTCAATGTTTTCCACAGATGGGGAGGGTGCTGGCCATGGGGCCTCCTCCTCCACGGTCACAGTTCCGGAAATCCAGTCCACCCTGTACTCCCTAGGAGCTTTGATCAGTGGCTCAATTTGAAACAGATAGGCACTTTCTGCATCGGGCAAATGGAATGATCCGAACGGCAAACTCCAAGCAGGGAAAGACAGTCCGAGAGCCTCCGCGGCTGCGGTTGAAAACAAGACAAATTTTCCATGGGTCCGCATCCGGATCCCAGTATGAGTATGAGTGGTACTCCAGCGGCAGCAGGTTTTGGTTGGGCTTCAATGGTGGACATCGGATGCCTCAGTCTCTCGAACGGCTTTTGGGGAACAGACATGTTGCACATGTCCCTCTCTCGTAGACAGGCAATCACTCTGTGGGTTTGGCGCAAAACTTTGTCCTACATCTCACGCAGGGGTGGGTAACTCCTCCCACCTGAATAACTTGTCTGGGCACGTTGCAGGCACACGCGGCTTCACGGCACGTGCGCCCAGACTCCTGCTACCTGAGCTTAACTCCCTCTTCACCACACAGTTTAACACCGCAACAATTCCTGGTTCTCAATAGCAGAAATAAACTCACAATTCCGTTGCTAAAGGTAACAGCCGATCCCGGACGAGCCCCCACGTGTAGCGCGACCCCCTCAGGAGCCGCTGGATAGATTTGGGATGGCGTGTTACCTGTATGAATGTCTAGGGATATGATGATGATGATGAGAACAATGAAGGAATGTCCAAACAGCCGGTGTCTTTCTGTGCTTTTATTCTTGCCCAACATGGCAAACAGTGAACTTGGAGTAGATAGAGTGAAGATGGGTGAAAGGGAGAATTTGCAGACTCAGGCCTAAGAACGACGGAAACTATCCTACTTCCTAATGGGACTTTAACTTTGTCACTACTCCAGCCGGAGTGGGTACAGTGCACCTGGACAGTCTCTCTCACAGGACTGGCAGCCAGAATATCACTGAGAATCTTGAGAAGGAGAACAAGTCTCTGCCACAGACTTGGCTGAAAGTAGAAATAGAAATGAGACCTCTGCCACAGGCCCGTTGCTTTAGAACACAATTTGTGAGGTGAATCCTTCTCAAGATTATTGTTGCCTGAATCTCCCTCAGGTAGTTTTCTTCAAACGGTCACCGACTGACACCGACTGACAAGTTGCCATTAGACAAACTTCCAGTGTCCGGTCGCCTTGATCCCCGATGGTTCGTCTAGGCCCTATTGGATCACCTGCCTCCGGGCTTTCCTCAGACTGACTCCCCACCGAACAGCACAACTCGCTTGGGATCTTCCTTTCAAAAATGCGGGACCCAATAAGTCACTGGGTCCCATCACAGCTTCAGTGGTCCCGGAACCAAGAACAACACGGGCCCCGGCCTGGTAGGCCATATCGCCGGGGCCCGTGATGTGTGCACACCCTGAAGGTGGGTGCCGCACACGGATCCAACCACGAACTCCCCTGCCCAACATGGCGTCCCTCTAAAAGTACCCCCCCTAGCATGCTCCGCGAGGGAAAAACACCCTTGATTGGCTGCTGGGAAGAAGGAGCTCTGACCTGGACTTCACTGCCGCCACCCGTCGCTCCGGGGTAGAAAGGCACCTCAGGAACACAGAATGAACTGACAGCACAGCCCAGCTAGAACAGAAGTTGAATTTGCACAAATCACATGGATGAGAGCTACATAACTCTCTCATCCCCCTCTAAATTTAAGATAGCACCTGGACTGAAAGTACACAGGCGCTACACAAGCTTGATTTAAAAACCTTACAATTATCCTGTATTTTAGGGGTTCATTTCATCCCTTACCTATGTCTGCTTAATAACTGACAAGTTTATTTAAATGTTTTAAGTTTAAACTTGGTTATGAAGAATTTCCAAAGAATTGTCAAACTGCGTAGCAAGCGAAAAACAGTAGATCATTAATACAGTATGTCAGCAGTCTAAGCATAAAGTGTCTCAAGGTCAGAGGTAGAGTAGTCACTTGGATGTGTCATGGGGAGCCAATCTTCAGGAAGCTTCACCAAGCTCCAACCAGGAGCTCCAACCAGGTTGAGCTGCTAAAGAAGTTGGGGTCGCCTTGCTTCACAGGGAACCATGGTGCTGTCATAGAGAGCCCACATACTGGAATGGATGCTGGAGAGATGATGCCGGCAGGCTTTTATGAACTGTTATGACTGTTATTTATACCCAGCGAAAGTCGCTAAGCAACAGTAAACAATTGAATAACCGGAAAATGTCCACAGTGTAGTTCAGTATCACCTTCACATGCATGAAATTAGTTTGGGGACTTGGACCATAGCATATGTGAACAAAATATGTAAAAAATATACATACAAAAAATTATAGTACTAGTAATAAATTGTTAATAAAGCATCATATTAAGAAAATAATGAAACAAAAGAGGGACAAATTAAATAAACAATAGAGATAATAGTAATCAAAGATCCTTAATAAATAATGTTGAAGCAAAACATTTTTTGTGAAATATATAAAATACTTCCTAAATTGGAAACCAGTATGACACTAATAATTTATGATATTGAATGAAAATCAAGTGCATATAGAAACATACTCATCAATGTTCCTTAAATGGCAACATTAGTATTACATAATAATGAATAGTAAATAATACATAGTAAATTGTTAATACATAATTCATACTCCTAGAATTGTAATAGCAATGTTAATGCCAATGAAATATGAATAACAAAATAAATAGAAGTATAATATTGCTAAAAATGTTTATATCATCACCATATACAATAACTAAGATAAATGAATAAATAGATACTCTATAGTCGTATAAACTTTGGAAATTTGTGATAAATATTGTTAAAAAATTTGAATTTAGGATGGATAGAAACACCTATCCATCACTGTGGTAGGAGAGTACATGGAAATAGAAATGACGGCAGTGAAGTGTCACTGTATTCTTGGATGGAAATACAACCACAATGGACCGGTCAAGATATAACCATTTGTTCGCCCTGTAAACAAATTAATAGATCAAAAAGGGTGGAGCACCTAAAAAATCTGGATGGTGAGTACATTTATTCCTTGTTAAGATCCCCAGAAGATAAACTGTCCATTTGAAAAATCCAGATGATCTCTTGTGCACATAATTTTTAGAACCATTGTCCTCCTGTAAGGGAGGAAGGAATGGATTGAGTAATGAAGAATTGTAAGACAGGATGAGTCTTTATTGTTGTGTGTGCTAAAGTGTCTAGCCACATAGTATTTGGCAGAGTCACTGTCGATGTTCTTCCTATGTTCCCCAACTCTAGTCCTGAAGGTTCTGATGGTCCTTCCTATGTATCCTAACCCACTTTGGCAAGTCAGACAATATATCACATAGGTGGAGGAACATGTAAGAAATTTCTTGACAGAATAAGTCTGCCCCCTAGAGTCACTGAGCCGCCGCACAGTGCATTGAAAGCCCTGATTGGGTGAAACATTAAAAGTTTTGATTTGAGAGCGTAAGACCAGAGGGATCGTGTGCATGGGGATCAGAATGTGATCGATTCTGGCATATGTGTTATGTGTTGCAAAGTAGTGTGTGAAGTCTCTTGTTGAAGGATTTAGTTATCTCCATACGTCAGCTAGGCCCTGTGCGTGTATTAATTTGGCTATTTTGTGGCTAACTTTGAGGGGGTGGGTCAACTGTTCCCCAGGAGGCTTTGATTTATCTATTCCTTAATCAAAAGTGACATTGGAGTCACCCCCTAGGATGACTGTGCCCTCTAGTATGGGGTTAAGGGTATCAAAGAAATGAGCAAAAAAAAACTGCTTGACCCTTGTTTCAGAATAGTAGGACACCAGAGAGTATATTTGTCCTCCAAATGTACCTTTAAAGGAATCCTTCAAAAGGTACATCCATTTAAACATCCATTTTAACTTGCATGTTTTCGAAAAGACTATGGATACCTCTTTAGTTTTATTTTCTGCATTTGCAAGATAACATTTAGGTAAGTGAGCGTGTAGGAACATAGGACTGTACCGAACCGAAAAATTTGTCTCCTGAAGCATAATGACATCCAGGTTGTAAGACTTGTAGGAGTTTAAAAAATTCTGCATTTGAGAGGGGAGTTTATGCAATGTACATTGTGGGAGACGACCCTTAGGGTGTTTTGTGTGAAGCTAGCCATAGGAATAGGTGAGGGGTGTAGATGCATTCACTGTCACTTACAGCGGAAAATAGTCTTTTCCCCCTTGAGCAGTAGGAGTAGCATTTAATTAGGGAGCCAGGAGCAGTGCCTATCTGCCAGAGTTAAAATTGTTAGCAGTTGCATGATAGACAGGAGATGGAGAGATAGATGGAGCAGGAGGAGAGGTGGAAGAGGAAAACTTCTCCCTAAGAAGGAGGGGGAGAAGGGATCCATCGTACACCACGAAAAGGTAAGTTGTTTGAGCAAAAAAGTCTTGGATGTTCTATACCTTGAAGACCAAAAGGGATTCAAGGAATAGAAGGAGGAACATGGGTACCTCCCCAGACCAGGGCGCCCAATAATAAAACTATAATATAGCTTTAATAAAAATAAAATAATTAGAAAGGGTCAAAAAACAATGCAGACCAGCCCGAAAAACATGAACTAATTATAAGAAAAACACTGGAAGCAAATAAATTCACCCTGTGAATTCTACCCAGAGGGGATCTCTCACCCCATTGATTCTTAAGTACTTGTTAAGATGGATGGGGTGATGCGGTGATGAGCAGGAGGGGAAGGGGAGGAGAGAGATGGGAAAGGGAAGGGAGAAGTGGGGAGAGGATGGGAAAGCTGGGGGGAAGGCAAGATGGGAAAGAGGCCGCGTGTTTCAGGTAATAGAGCCATATTTTAGCAGCATGAACTACACAATTCAGTTCTGTAAGATGATTCCGTCCTTAGATTTTAAAAAGTTGTCTATGGGGACACCAGTTGTCGTAAAAGAGCAAACAACGGAACCTCATATTTAAAGTGGCTGAGGACCACAAATGGGGAAAAGGGGGTCAAGACCCCAAACCGGCAGGTTGACCTAAGTCAAATGTCAGATGATCTAACATTATGTTGAAAAGATCTGGGCCTTTACAGGAGGGGGCAATCAGTTTGGACCGTTGTTTCCCCTGATCTTTGTGTCTTCGCCCTTTTCGGGGCGGTTTGATGGGCTTGCAGGCGGTGGTCTCTTGGTGGCTCCTGAAAAGGAGGAGGATGTTTCCATGTCTGAGTCCTGGGATATGATTTTCAGGCTTAGGAGGAGTTTTTCCCCTGTTGAGAAGTTGGAGAAGGCCTGGTTCTGGCCTTTGTAGGAGAGATTCACTGTTTGTATTTGATGTCATTCTGGGCCAGAGAAGACAGTAATGGCTTTAGGATGTGGGTATGTTGGATGGGTGAAGGCGAACGGTTGGCAAAAATCTGGACTGCGTGGCCCTCACAGGTCACCTGGGGCATGGTACAAGTTTGCTTCCTGACTGCTTCTTTTACTCCGTAGTAGTGTGGTTTGACTATGATGTCTCTAGGAGGGCCGTCCTTCCAGGGGGGTCCCAGGGGGCTCTATTCAGCTCTAAATGCTGTTGTTGGGTGCTATTAAATAGGGTTTTGATTAGGTCTTGGGTTGCTGCCGTTACATCCATGATGGATTCTGGTAAGCCCCTGATCCTGAACTTGTACAGTCTGGATCTATTTTCCAGGTCATCTATGCGTAATAAGGTGGAATCTAGTTGATCATGCAGAGTTTGGATTAGATCATAGTTTTGGTTAGAGACTTCAGCAGTGAGCTCCAATTTATTTTCATTTGCTTCCATCCAAGTGCCTATGTTTTTCAGATGTGTAATTTTGGCTGCTGTAGTGGCCAATTCCCTTTCCAGGAGGCTGACCGTTTTTTATAGAGACCTGCTGCATTAAAGCTGTGATCCTGGGGGTGAAGACCTGGAGTGGTGAAGTCAGAGTAGTAAGGCCTGTTAGGCCCTGCAGGGGAGAAAGCCTGGTCCCCAATTGTGTGGCTGACGAGGGATTATATGGAGGTAGGGGAGAGTGTCAAAGCCTGCTGGCAGTTCCCATTAATTAGAGGGGTGTAGGTTAGAGTGGCTGGGGTGATCTCTTGCCTGTGATCTGGTGCTCCATCAATGCTTGGAGCATGAGTGCCAGCAGCAACCGCAGTGGTTATCTAGGTACACCCAGCTTGATTGGAGGCCTTGAAGTGCAGTCCTAGATCTCGGTGGGCAGCCGAGCTGATCATCCGGGGATGTTCCCTGTCGGTTCGAACCGATCCCCTTGCTGGGTGCTTTACTGGGGCGTGCTGTGAGGTGCCGTAAGCACCATTGGTCTGGGGAGGTGTGTAGGTCCGAGCTCAAGTGGTCATCTTGGATTTATCGCACATGCGCACTGTGGAATTTATCATGTATATGCTTTCACTTCAATCAATAAATCACTGCGCTTTTAAAAATACATTTTTACAAACTTTTTTTTCATTGATACATGTCCCTCAGGGAAGAACCTGGACCCCTATAACCATTGTATGCCCAATTACTTGCATATAAACCTTAAAAATGGGCACTTTTAATTCTCTTGTTTGGGTCCCATAGACTTCAATGGGGTTTGTTAATTGGTTCCGAACTTTCGCAATGTTTAAAAGTTCTGGTGCAAACCAAACAGGGGTTTATTCGGCATATCCCTAGTGAGCACCAACACAGACAGCCTCACTCTTTTATGACACCGCCACTTGTATGGAGACGGCGTGCATTCCAAGTACCCAGAAAAAACAAGGAGTGTCCAGCTGGAAGTGCCACTTCCAATTTGGGTATGTTACACTTAAAGGGGAAGCTGCACTAGTATTTTTGGTGTATTTATTTATTTGAATCATTGGCACCAATTTTATAAAATCAAGTCTGCCCAGTCTGGCTTGTTTACGAAGGCTCTCCTTAAATGTGCACAAGTAACTGCAACATATACCTTTGCAGAAGCTGCAACATCTAAATATTTGGGGTATCAGAGCTGAGAAGTTTCAGTATGACAGGTATCTCCCAGTTAGCCAACTGTTGGTCACAAGAGTTGTAAAAAATGTATATACGTAATATATTATAGTACAGTGTATGTAATATTGCATGTTTGTCTTGTTAAAAAAAATCCTTTTCAGAAGTGCACATCCTGTTTCTTGTCAATTGTACTGGATGATCCCTGTGCTCATTAAAATAGAACTTTAGTCAGAAAATTAAGTCCTGCTAGATCACTTTAGGCTGGCCCCTTTTGCAGGTATAGCTATGTAAAACATTATAAGTGCCTATACTATTTAAAATGCAGTAATACACTGTCCCACCCTCAGGGATGGACTGGCCATTGGGACTACAGGGAGTTTCCTGGTGGGCTGATGGCTCAGTGGGCCGGCTTCAGTGACAGCGGACCGCCGCCCCCCTCTGCTCCTCTGTTTCTCCCTCCCTGCAGCGCTTACCTCCTCTCCCTCCCTGCAGTGCTCACCTGGGGGGAACAAAGAAGCAGGGGGGAGGACCAGAGGAGCATGGGTGGAGGGGACAGACAGCTGACTCAACAGCTATGGCCTGGAAGTTTCTCACTTCTGCCTAATCTTGTCTCATAAGGAGGGGGCACCGAACTGATGCTTTGCCCCGGGTGAAATAATGTCTAGCTTCCCCACTGGTACTGCCTATAAGAGTACCAGTACCAGCCGTTCTACTCTAATAAAGTAGTGGCTTGTGAAGGGGGAGAGGTGGTGCGGGTGGACAGGGGGGAGGGGTGCGGGAGTTGCCCGGCCACCATGGGAGAGACCAGTCAAAGTGGGCCAGTCTGGATGAAGTCCAGGGCCAAATTTCTGTCCCAGTCCAGCCCTGCCCACCCTGCTCTGTACATGCTTAGTTGCTCTCTAGTTCTAGGCACTGCCGAATCTGTAGAGGCCAATCTGCTGACAGCCTTAAAGCGGAATTAAAACCTCCTATCCTTTACAGCCAATGAAGCTGCTTAATGAAGCTGCTTCAGTTTGCTCTGCAACTGCCATGGTGCTGCACATGCATACAGTTATGACACCAGCCATTTGATGATTTGACAGTTTGGTTGAGGACACAAGCATTTATTTATTGCTGTTAAGGGGCTCTGGGTTTAAGCAAAATATCAGCCCCTGCACCCAACAGGAAGAAACAGGATGCTGGAGGCAATTAACAGCACATTTTTTATTAGCATAATTATTAACATAGAATGTATGCTCCTTACTAAAGAACATTATTTTTTAACAAGTTGTTATAGGTAAAGCTCTGCTTAAAGCGCCAAACCCTAATGCATCATGCATGAATCATGCACCACTGTCTTTGAGTTACAGGATTCACCCCTGACAAGTAACGAATGCTTACCTGTGATACAGAGACAAAGTGGCAACTTTCACCAGAGCACCCCACAAGGGATGATGGGTCAATGACCCTAGTGGCCACTACACTGTCAGGGTAGACATACACACACAGTATCAGAGAAGACACACTCACACAGCATCAGGGCAAATTCATGTATACCCACATATGTCAGAGCAGACACACGCACAGTCCTAGGGCAGAAACACACACACTATGTCAAGACAGAGACTTGCACACACATATACTGTGTCATGGAAAACAGAGAGCAAACTTTGAAAAGCTGTGTGCTTACATGGTCATATTACTGGAGCTTATAATGTATATTGTATTTCAAGGTATATTGTCAAGGATGACATGGGAACAAACATGATTTACAGGACTCCTGGTTAGGATCCTGTATTGATCCTTTGCATGGATCCTGTACTGCGCCTATACTGCTTGCATTAGATTGGTTGTACCCTCAGTTGCCCCTGCGACTTGCCAGACTCAGCTCAAACAGCTGCCATGACCCATAAAAACAGAGAAATGCCTTTGGGGACTCAAGATGTAGCAAGCCTACTACAATGACCTCCAAAGCTTAGTGACCAGCTTAATGATGTACAGGTCTATCAAGGGTGCCTGGACTCCCAATAAAATAATGGTAGGGGAAATGCTCAAATGTATACAGTATAGGTCAGGCTCTAGATTGACACCAAGGATTTGTCATCTGATAGTGGCGTGGCTGCTCCATTCCCTGCTGATTGGAAGTCTGCTGGCTTAGCGGTAGACAGGGCTTCATGTCAATCAAACCCTGAAGAAGCCTATGTTAATAAAAAATGGACTATAGGTGGTCAATAAATGCCTCTGGTAACACAATTAAAGACCACATGAGTAGTTTGCAGGAGGAATCATCTCTGATGTGCCAAGATCTGCAAAAAAATTGATGAGAGAAACACAGTAGTAGAACGCAGAGTAAATGCCTTCAAGGAAAAGTTGCCAACAGCCCTGGAAGAGATAGAATATATCACCCAATTGGCTATCTTTAATAATCTTTAAAACAAGGACATTGAAAATAGGATGAAGAAACAATGTTTGTGGGTTTGTGGATTACCCTTAGAAGGTGGAGAGGGGAAACCCATAGGCTTTGTGGAACCATGGCTTATTACCATCTTTAGTAAGCCAGCTTTCACATTATTATATGCCCATGAATGTGCACATCGTAAACCCACGTGACCTCCTGGGTGTCCACCTAGACCTATTCTAGCACAGGTGCTGAATTATAAGGACAGAGGAATAATACTAATGGTGGACAGGGTAAGAAAAGCGTTTATGTTTAATGGGCCAAGATGGCCTTCTATCCTGACTTCTAAGCGGAGGTGCGATGACAGTGTGCCAAATCTTGCCAAACTCAGAATAATTGTCGGTTGTCAGTCCCATTTCTGTAAATCAGCAATGGATGCCTCAGCTTGGCTAGACCTCAACAAAGCTACCTTATGAGATTTTTGTGGTCTTATCTTTACTCATGCTTTAATTCACAACTGAGGGACCTTTACCTATTTTAATGGCTCATGTGTTATACAAGGTATCTTTGCATGCTAAAATAAATCGGTTCTTTGACCTTTGCTTTATAATTTGCTATATTGATTGCAGGTTCTGTGAATAGCTTACCACCACTTTTGTTGGTGTAATGATGGATTGTTTCCAATGAAATTCCGCTGTAGCTTACGGTGGCCTAGCGTAAATGGGCCGGCGTACGCGGGTGTAATTCAAATTAACTAGTGGGGGGCGTGGTTTAGTATAATTATGAATGACCCGACGCAAACGGCGCTTTTTTACACTGCGCATGCGCCGACAGTGGACGTACTCTAGTGTGCATGCGTGAAATCACGGCGAAAATAGTCAATGAAAACGACGTGTACGTAATATACGCAATTCCCTATTCGCGAACGAGTTACGCAAACGACGTAAACGACGTCCAATACGACGCGGTCTCGACGTCCATACTTAACATTGGCTGCGCCTCACTATAGCAGCTTTATCTTTACGCCATACAGATGCTTACGCAAACGACGTAAACACACTGCGCCGGGCATACGTACGTTCGTGGATCGCTGTATCTACCTCATTTGCATATTTAACACGGACGCGCCCCTAGCGTCCAGCGTAAATATGCATCTAAGATACGACGGTGTAAGAAACTTACGCAAGTCATATCTTAGCGTAAGTCCGGCGTATCTTGTTTTCTGAATAGAAAACAATGACACGCCGGCGGGAAATTCGAATTACGCCGGTGTATCTATAGATACACCGGCGTAATTCCTTTGTGGATCTGGCCCTTTGTGGATTTTTTTCCCCATAAATAGAGCTTTCTTTTGGTGGTATATGACCATCTCTGCGCTTTTTTTTTTTGCGCTATAAACAAAAAAAGAGCAACAATTTTGAAAAAAAAAATCAATATTTTATAGTTTTTGCTCTAATAAATATCCCTATTTTTTTTTTAAAAAGATAATATTTTTCCTCACTTTAGGCCGATATGTATTATTCTACATACTTATTGGTAATAAAAATTGCAATAAGCGTATATTAATTGATTTGCGCAAAAGTTATAGCATCTACAAAATAGGTGATAGATTTATGGGATTTTTATTATTATAATTTTTTTACTAGTAATGGCAGTGATCTGCGATTTTTATCAGGACTGCGACATTATGGCGGACAGATTGGACACTTTTGACACATTTATGGGACCATTGACAATTATACAGCGAACAGTGCTAAAAAAATGCACTGATTACTGTGTAAATGTCACTGGCAGGGAAAGGGTTAACACTAGGGGGTGATCAAAGGGTTAACTGTGTTCCCTCATGTGTGTTCTAACTGTAGGGGCATGGGACTGACTAGAGGAGATGACAGATCGCTGTTCCTAGCTAGTAGGGAATCACAATCTGCATCTCCTCTCATCACAGAAATGGAATGTGTGTGTTTACACACACGCCCCTGTTCTGGCTCTCATGCCCACGATCGCGAGTGGCCGGGAGTCATCATGACCACCGGTCACACGCATCGACACCCCACCTGCTATCCGGCTTAAAGGAGCCAACATACCGGTACGTGCCGACCTGCAGCAGTATGATGATGGCGGCTGGTCAGCAAGCGCTTAAGGAAACTCTGGCTTCCTCACCTCCCCCACCAGGGCCAAATGGTGTCATATAGGAGAAACGAAGGGCATGACAGTAGGTGAGTCAACTTTATCCCTGATATTACATATGAGTTTGGATGGATTGCTTTTACTCAGGTTTCTGAATTCTTCTCAAACCAATAGGTTTTCTAAGTCCAGTAGGACTTTTTAGATTCCATTATCTCAGCCGAGGAGCTCCAATTGGTGACCAGTTCCTTCTTTAATCATAAGGCTCCTAGGTTTGATGGGAAACCTATGAAAGTATAAGAGCATTCTGCTCCCCAAATTGTTGCATATGTTCAATAAGGTAGTACAGTAGGGATTCTTCTGCCTCCTTAGTCCAGAGCCAATATAGACCCCCTCCCTGTAGAGGCCAACCTCCTTTTTTCCATACAATGTTTTGATTCTGGCAAAGGTTTTAGTGACCGAATATGTGCACAATTGATCACATAGCCTATTCATTTATGGTTGGAGCCCTACGGCCGATACGGACATGAACACAGACTGACTAGGACTCACAACATACAATGGGCCTGAAGTGTGCGCTGGCCTTAATGGACGGTACGCCAAAATAAGGGGGCATACCCTGTTAAATGATAGACGTTGTGGAGAGGAATAAACCTGGGAATTCCTGTGAAATGGGATGGGGGAGTGGGCGAAGTGCGCCGGAAGTCTCGTGCTGAGACAGGAAGCCGACGGAGCCTAGAGGCAGCCGAGGAGGTTATATAGGCTGCCCGGGCTCCTCCCATAAATACGGGCCGCTGCTCTGCCTTCTTACTTATGGTTGGAGCCCTACGGCCGATACGGACATGGACACAGACTGACTAGGACTCACAACATACAATGGGCCTGAAGTGTGCGCTGGCCTTAATGGACGGTACGCCAAAATAAGGGGGAAAAACATTCAGGTAGGTTTATGGTTTTATTTAGTCAGAATATTAGTGAGCAAGTTTGGCGAAGGCTTGTGCCATCTCCGTCTGAGGGTCAGGAATGTACCTAGCAAAGCAGGCAGACTTCCACCTGCCTAGTTTCTTAATGATGTGGTCGGGGACCCCGTGTCGCGAGGCGGCTGAGGCTGCTCCGATACGAAAGGAGTGGCCCGAATACTGGGTAGGATTGAGGTGCAGACTCCGTAAGAGGATCCTCACGTGTTTAATTAACTGGCTGGTGTTGAGAGGTTTGTCCGGAAAAGGGAGTCTGATTGGGCTGGCAAAAGTGATAGTAGGCGGTCCAACACGGTCACTGGGCACCAGGCGTTACCCGTTTTGTAAATGGTGATATCTAATCCTGGGCATGATTGGTGTGTTTTGGAGGTAGTGAGGTGGAGCGTAAAGCGGTCTTGAAGGCGGACCAAGTGTCGTCTGCACAGGACTTGGCCGGCAGGGCTGTTGAAGGCGAACTCGCTAGGCCGGAGGAAGCCGTAGTACGCTAGGTAGATGGCTGCTTGTATGACCAAGCTAGGTAGGAGGCCGAAGGGGGATGTTGCTAGGATGGTGGATAGATTTCTGAATATGGCGCTGGTTATGGGCAGGCGTTTGGTGTTGACGGGTGGTTGTTGCTTCTGGACTGCACGTAGGGCGGCTTTAACCGCGTGGGACATAAACAGTGAAGGTTTTGCCGGGTCTTGTAGGGCCAGAAAGTGCTGGACGCCTGCCAGGTAGAGGCGGATGGAGTTGTATGAAAGGGACTGGCAAGTATGGCAGTAGGAGATGAAGGCCAGTACGTGCTTGATATTCGGGGTGGTGTTCTCAGAGTGGTGCGTCAGGAATTTGTTAAAGGTGTCCCAAGCTGTGCGGTAGGACTTGAGGGTATTGCGGGAGAGGGACTGGTTAATCAGCTGGGTAGCTAGTTGTAGGTGCTGTGTCAGTCCAAGGTCAGTTGAGACCAAGGTGGGATAGGGGCTGAAGATGGATCCGCTCAGGGTTTCTGCTGAAAAAAAGAAGCATAATTAAAGCGGGACAAGGCGTCTGCGGCGAGATTACACTTGCCGGGCAGGAAGGTACAGTGTACGTTGAATTGGTGTAGTAAGGACAGTTGCACCAGCCGACGTAAGAAGGACATTATAACAAGGGACCTGGACCTGCCCTTGTTGATAATGTCGGCTGTGGCTTGGTTGTCGGTGGTGAAGGTAACCGTTTGTCCGGCCCAGCTGTGGCCCCAGAGTTGGGCAGCTGCCACGACTGGGTACAACTCGAACAAGGAGGACGTCTGGGTGAAGCCCAGGATGGCTATTATTTCTGGTGGCCATGGTCCTGCGAACCAGTGGTGGCCAAAAATAGCCGCGAAACCTGTGGAGGCTGCGGCGTCGGTCACTATTTGTGGGGAAAGGGGCGACACTGACGGTATAAACATTGATATACCATTCCAGTTGGTAAGGAATTCATCCCACATTGAGAGGTCTGCTAAGGCTGCAGTATCCAATTTGAGGATCTGATCGGGGTCCTGTGCTTAGGAAAGGAAGACCAGGAGACGTGATACGAAGGATCGGCCCTGAGGGATGATCCTTACCGCGAAGTTGAGAATGCCGAGGAGGGACTGCAGCTGTTTCCTGGTGCAGCCCTGCGTTTCTGTGAAAGTATGGAGGACTGCCCTGATGCGGGCCAGTTTGTCGGGGGGAAGGCTGGCTTGCATGGAAGTGGTATCCAGGTTAACTCCAAGGAAGGTGATGGAGTGTGCTGGGCCGTCCACTTTGTGTTTCGCGACGGGGACATTGAGATTCTTGAAGACGAGTCTCAAATTTTGGAGGTCCCTTGGAGACGTGTCGGGTGGTTCGATGAGCAAAAAGTCGTCCAAGTAGTGGATGACTTCTTGGCACTGGGCTTGGTTTACGAGTATCCAGGTGAGAGTCTGTGCGAAGGTGTTGAAGAGCCAGGGACTAGACTTGGAGCCAAATGTGAGCTTGGTGGCGAAGTAGTATGAGTCTCTCCACTTCATGCCATGCCAACACCAGAGGGATGGGTGGATAGGTAGAAGTTTAAAGGCGTCTGAGATGTCGGCCTTGGAGAGCCAGGTGCCCGTGCCGGTTTCGATTATGGCTTGGATTGCCATGTCTACGGACGCGTATTTAAGGTAGAACTCCTCCGACGATTAAGGAGTTCAGGCTGGGGGTGGGGGAAGAATGAGGCGCAGACAGGTCGTAAATTAAACGTGCTTTATTTGAGAATTTGCCCCTAACAATTCAAATAGGGCTGACTCTCCAAAAGGGGGGCCTGGTGAA
Source organism: Rana kukunoris (assembly GCA_029574335.1). Lineage (NCBI taxonomy): Eukaryota > Metazoa > Chordata > Amphibia > Anura > Ranidae > Rana > Rana kukunoris. The sequence goes on from CM056052.1 coordinate 168,093,415, forward strand.
GGGGCCTATGATGAAGCCTCACTCTAGCTTTGTCTGTAAGAGCTGGTCTATGGCCTGCTCATCTGTGGCGGCTGAGCGCAGGTTTCTACATTCGTGCGTAGTGTGGGGCAGTGAAATGAGGCCTGTGTGGAACCCTTCTGTGAAGCCTTGGACGAGGAAGGTGGTGAGGGAGGGGGTAGGGTGGGAGGTGAGGTAGAGCTGCAGCCAGGGGATGTTTATGCGGCCTAGTCAAGTCTTCTTTTGTTGCTTGACTAGGCATAGGGTCCTGGGGTGCGCTCTGTGGCACGTAAGGCAGACGTGGAGCAGACGCCATTGGCTGAAGTTGCAGGAGCCATGGTTAAAATTATTGCAAATGGCCGCGCCGCCTAGCGTCTGTACTGGGCGCATGAACTTGTCGGCCTGGGACGTCTGCTGGGTGGCCGGTAGGCCCGGGGCTGCCCTCGAGGTCGAGGGGAGTTTGAAGGGGCGAGTGTTGGTGGAGTTGGCGCACCAGGAGGCGGTGTGGGTGGAGGACTGGCAAACAGCGCATAATGGTGAGCGCAGGCCGGCAAAGTGGCGGCAGAACAGCTCGGTGACCATGAGACTCCAATCTGTAGCAGTAGCAGCCTGGCCGCTGCTTTGGCTGAGAAGGAGCGGTGGTAATCATAGAATGAAAACCCTCCGTACTTGTAGCCCAGATCCACTAAGGTGTGGAGATAAAGATCCAGCTCTTCCCTTCTACTGGGGGAGGTGGAGCATAGGACGTCCCTGAGCATGCCGAAGGCCAAGGCGAATTCCGGGACCGACAGTTTGCGTTTGAGCCTTGGGTCTTTGGCCTTGAGGACCACTGAGACGTCTCCCCAGGCGTAGGCCTTGTTCTCAGCTAGGTCGTGTACTGAGATGAGGAGGGAGCCTAGGTTGATGTCCTTGCCATCCAGGATGTCCTTCCTGATGTTGGCGGGGACCAAGTGGGCTGGGAGGACTACGGAGCACTTGCCTGCGGGTGTAAGCATGGGAGGTATTTGCGGTTGTACTGTGGATGGATCGGAGGTAGCTGTAGGTGGGCGAGCCTCCAGAAGCGTCATTCTCGTCTGTACATCAGTAATTGTGGTGGAGAGGGTTGCGACCATGTTGTGGAGTTGGGACACGGCGGCGGATATGGAGTGTAAGGAGGCTTGCTGGGTGCTCGGTCCGGGTGAGGCTGGTGGGACGTCGTTTGAAGTTGGAGGTGGGAACAGAAGCCTGAAGAATTCTGCCTTCCTGGCTGTGGACGGAAAGGGCACATGCTTGCGCCTCAACTCCGCTGTTAATTTGGGGATGGTCCATCCCCTGAAGGAGCGTGCGCTGCCGCTCTCTGAAGGGGGGGGGGCGGTGAGGAAGGGGCAAAAAGGTCTTCGCTGCCGTCCTGAGACATGACTCAGGGTGAATCGTGCCCTGGGTACATAGTCTTGTCTAGGAGGTCGGGGTGGGACGAGCAGGAACCTGCAGGGGTGAGATAAAACGGGTTGTTTCGATGTCCTGCCGGGGACGGGGGATCCCCCTCTTTTTTTTTTTTCTTTACCTGTAGAAATGCCTGAATCTGGCGTGTGGGAGGAGCTGGTGAGCTTGACTGACCTGTGGAGACATGACAATATATAAGGACGGGGGCTGGCCAAGCTCGAAAGTTGTAAGCGACCGACGAACGGGGTGAGGCGGCGATGGCTTGTGGCCGAAATGTCCCATGACAGAGGCCTGAAACGGTGCGTTGCGGGTCTGGCCGACAACACGGGGGCTCTGAAGCATGTGCTGAAATGAGGGTGACACTGTTGGGGAACGTTCGAGGCAAGCCTGCCTGCGGGAACGTGCGAGGGTTTGGGAGCTGGACGCGTGTCAAGGAAATGAGTGACAGAAATCCCATGGCAGAGATGCGAATCTCTGGAGCACGTGCTGAAATGGGGCTGAAGAGAGGGGCATGTTTGGGTCTGGACTGTGTGTGGGGAGGTGAGTGGACTTGCTGGGGCGTGTTCGGTAGGGCAAGTGGCTGGGATGACCCAAGACAGAGCCATGAACCAGTGTGCTGTGATTGTGACTGACAACCGGGCTTTGGAGCATGTACTGAAAGGGGGCCACGGCGGATTTGGCCATGTGTGGAACGGAGTGAAGCTGCGGCTGAGAAGGTGCTTGTGTACACCCAGACGTACTGCAGCTGGGCAAGTGAGGGAACGTCCGACAGGAAGGCATGAAGGTGCGTTGACCCGTGGTTGGCGACTACCGTGCTGAGGAGCATGAGCTGAGGTGAGGCCGCTACTGATCAGGGGCACCGTGGCTGGTGTGGGAGTGACTCGTGAGGGACTCGGGCTTTGTGGAGGCATGCCTAGGAGGCTAAAAGAGTGAGTGTGGTAACGCTGTGAAGCAAAGGTGAAGAAAACAATGAATGGGCTGTGCGGACAAGCCTGAGTAAATGGTAGTGAGTGTGCTATACGCGTTGCCGTGCCCCAGGAAGGTGCCCAGCAACGAGTACTAAGGCAGGGGATGGAAGGCTGGGTATACGTGAGTTCCCAACGCGGTGCATGGTATTCCATGTGTTGGGTTCTGAAAAATCCGTGGGGCTGTGAGTGCAGGAAAGCAGCAAGTAGGTCTGCTGTGGCAGTGCGTTTTGAAGTGGATAACCACTACAACAAACCAGGGGAAAGAAAATGCAAATAAGAAACAAGCAACAACGACAAACAAAATTGTTTAAGCAACGCGAACACCACAGGGGAGCTAGTTGTAACTGTGCAAAGGAATAAGTGCACGCATGTGACAACAGGTGAAAACAGTTCAGTTCAAGGTAAACAAAGACTAACAGCTATGGGGCAGACTGCGGCAGATGCAGTTGGGGCATTGTATTTACAGTTTTGCTGTAGTAAACAAACCTGTGACAATAAAAATTTAATTTACATTTTTTATTTATTTTTTATTTTTTGCATTCAACAATTAATGAATTTGAACTGATCCGGTAACCCTACACAACCATAGTATGATAACACAACTGCTTGCAATAGCGCATTCATAAGTACATTTGCAGGTTTAAAACAGATATATGGCAACTAACAGTGGGGAGTGTGAGACATGTGGTGAACTGAGTGGGCGTTTGAGACAGACAGTAGAGAGTGCAAGGAGCGGTAAGGAGTGTGTGGATTGACAGCCAGAAATGCATGGCATGGCATGCCAGCATGTGGGATACGTTGGTGCGGTGGGGCAGAAATGGCTGGCAAGCCTGCGGTGTGGAGGGGGGGTCGGGTGGCGAAGGAGCAGAGCCTACCTGTCGCGGTCGGGCAGATAGCGGGACGGTCGGGCGGATAGCGGGACGAGCGGACGCCTCGTTGTCTGCGGTGTGTCGGCTGGATGTCGCGGATGCGATGACGCAAGCGGAAGTGCGCCGGAAGTCTCATGCTGAAACAGGAAGCCGACGGAGCCCGGAGGCAGCCGAGGAGGTTATATAGGCTGCCTGGGCTCCTCCCATAAATACAGGCCGCTGCTCGGCCTTCTTACTTATATGAAAGCGATTAACCAAAGGACAGTATGTGTGACAACACTAAATTACTGCATTTCTCAATTATAGGTGATTAGTGACACAATTTATTGACAATAAGTGTAGCACAGCCACAAAAAAAGGCAATCTCAGGGGTTTCAGTCGTAGCTTAGTGTTGTTTCATGGTAAGAGGGCAGGTATCAAGAGGTGCAGATACCTTTAGTTATACAAATGATGCATACTATATTCAGTGAATAATGTATGATATCGATATACTATAGGCGAAGCCCTGTAAACTACAGAAAACTATATTTAGTCAATGATTTGCAGGGCGAGAATACATTTTTTCCGTTGCAGAACCTGTCAGAGGACTCAGATTTTCCACATTGCATTGGCTCTGTCACATTCCTTTCCATTATACATCATGAAGGGAAGATGCATATTATTCACAGGTGATAATCTGGCTGACAAGGAAAGGTGATGGCTTGTCAGCTGTAAAACAGCACCAAGAAATTCAGCATTTAAAAGGAAAAAACATCTTTGAGAAAATAAAATTAACAGCAATTTCAGCAAAGTACCATACAATTTTTGAACCATTGGAATTCACCAGAAAGCAACTATGCTATGGTGTTTAATAAAATGTTTATTGCTCTTTTCTTTTCCTTTAAAGAACCATTTTCTTTGCCACAGTTGGAATCGTTACATTGAAACTTGTATTTATTTATTGTTAAGCCCTGTACACACGACCGTTTTTTTCCAACGGGAAAACTGAGAGGAGAGCTTTTGGCCTGGAATCCTGGCCGCGTGTATGCTCCCTGGCAGTTTTTCCGACGGGAAAACTGCCAAACCCGCCGGCCAAAAAAAAGAGAACCAGCTCTCCTTTTCTCGCCGGGATTCTCGACTGACTTTTTCCCATCAAAAAACCCAGCCATGTGTAGCAGAAAACTGACATTTTTGGTAGTTTTCCTGTGGTGAAAAACTCAGATGGAGCACAACACGGTCGGGATTCCCGAGGAAAAGCTCTCATCTGAGTTTTCCGGATGGGAAAACCGATCATCTGTACGGGGGAAATGTAGAGAGAGTGAACATGTTTGAAGTGATAAACCCTTAAATATACCCAGTGAAGTAACTGGTCTCAGGTGATACACAAATACTCTTACATAAGTTGTACCAGTTAATCTGCAGTCATGTCCAGATCATTCTAAAAACATAGATTATAGAATTTTTTTCCCCAGCTCTAGCAGGAGGGGGAGAAATCTGACCTTACACACAATGCAGAGTATAGAGCATAGAGTTCCCTGGTAGCTGATTGGAGGAAAATTACACATACCCCTCTCCACAGGCTTACAAGCTTATAGAAAAATACACAGAGCTAAGGTTACGAGTCACCTGCTGTGTCCCGGAGTGAAGCTGGCCATCTCCCAGGATGCTGTTGTGGCAAAAAAAAAAACGGTCAAAAGTGACTCATGCAGATAGCAGAGAGAGGAGAGATCAGAGAGAAAACACACTCAGTGCTTTGTAATAAGGAAAGTACACACTATAGTGGGATGTGCTCTGTTCATTTTTCATTTCTGAAACGTACGACCACTTTAAAACCCTTCTTACCTTACTGTTGTCCTGGAGGATAACAAGTGTCATTGCTTGCTAGCTGTTTTGCCCATCCATTGCAACACTTTGGCATCTTTTTTATTGAGGTCTTTTTTATTTCACTTTTTTTTTTTGTGGCTGATACTTGCTGCTGTCCTGTTAATAGCAAAGCCTCTTTTTGTTCAATATTTTAATGCTAACAAATAATAAGCATTTGCTGTATGCAGCATTTATTTGTTGTCCATTTTTGTGCAACAACAGTGACTTAGGAATAGTGATGAGCTTAGGCATGTTCGAAAAAGAGTCCTAAGGTATTCTGCTGGGAAACTGTTAAGGCATTCCCTGCAGCCGTAGTTATACATGCCCCTTGCATACATGCAGCTCATCCCTATTTTAAGTGGATATAAACTTGATTCATGAAATTTAAGCTGGGCACATATACCTGCAGTGTTTTCTTATCACTCTTCAAAGCCCTAAGTCCCATGGCTTTCTCCTGCTCTGTTAATCTGTTATCAGAATGATAACTTCTGACAAGTTCTCCGTCAACTGAGATAAAACCAGGCTGAAATTTGTGTTGTGGGTGGTTGCTATAAATAGATTATCAGATAGCTGAATTATTCACAAAACAGCTCTGCAAGTCTCTGCCTGTCTCTGCCTATGTGGAGGGAAAGTGTATGCCTTTGCTCCAATCAGCTGTCTTGGATGTATGCCCAGACTTTACTTCCAATGCTGAACAGGAAGAGAAAATCTCTAACATGATGTGCACTTTCTAAAGAATAAATATAGCTGAAGACAGCAGATATACAAGGAAAACTTATGTAGGGAAATTTGTTTCATCTCTGTGTATTATCTGAGGCTGTTCACTTCACTGGGTATATGGGAGGGTTTACATCCACTGTAAGACAAAGTTGGACAGCTGAACCCAAACTTGATAATCAAGCCATAGGAAGAAGAGGAGGTAGTTCTTTATTTGAGCCTGTTCCTGTGCCTGCAAAATCTTCCTGCTGCTGCCTAATCTTTACCAAACTATACCCTTTTTCTAAACGTTATTTTTTTTCTGCAATGCTGAGGAAAAACAAGCTCACAAACTATCCCTCAATGTAACATGTGCAAGTGAAACAAATACCTAACTAGAAGCTATGCACAAAGAATTTTGGAAGAATAGACAAGGCAAGTAGGGCAACGTGAGATCAGAGTTGAGGGCAGGATTAGAGAGGAAAGAGCAGGTCCGGGCAGGTAATAGAGATGCAAGTCAAAAAGGAACCTTGTATAAGCACAATACTGAGGGAAGCAACCTAAATCAGGGTGGGACTAAATTGCCTCTAAGCAAATAAAACCTCAGGTTGGGATGAATTAGACAGCTTTTCATTGGTGGTATCAGGATTGCACAATTCCTGGTAATGAACTACAGTGCAGTCCTGTTGATGAACTACATTGCCACCAACTGCACCACCAGCAGGCTTTGTAATGTTTGATGCAAACAAATGTTTTGATAATAAAATTACCTTAAAAAAAAGCCATTTTGTAACAGATTTGACTGTGGTGTTGATGAAAAACAATTCCAGAGCCAAGAATATGCTGCCAAAGTACACTGTTGATGAGGCGGTCTCTGAAAATGTTTTGTGACGCCATATACAGCTTTATGGCGTCACCTAAACCTGTTATTTAAAGGATTTGTGCATTTTCCATGTCACTGTCAAAGCCGCATAAAATAGGCGAGACGAATAACATTATGCTTATGGAGGAAATGCAGGCCAAGTCTCTGGACAGGTATGCTAAATGTTCCTTTACCTGGAGTGTATGGAGGCATTACTCCACTTCGGATAAACTTAAGGACAGGGTCGCTCCGGCGGCGCCCAACTGAGGGCCAAAAGCTTGCCTCTACTGCAACCTTTGATAATTTATCTTTTCCCCTTTTCCTAGGCGTTATTCGGCTGAGTCCGCCTGAGTCAATATGATACGCCCCCGCTGGGGGGGAGAGCACACCGCTCCCTGTACCCTGCCCCCAACATTTTACCCCTTCCCTCCCCTTCTCCCCCCCCCCCTATTTTAATTTTTTTCTCTCTGCCCCCGATCCCATAGGGGCGTCCGGGCTGGGGGAGACCAATGAAGGCCAAGGTGGTACCCTGTAGGAAGTGCAGTTTCCCGTGTCCTTATCTTGCCGCAATGTCTTCCTTATTGTTTTGTTCTTTTTTTCTGCCTTCCACGACAAGGATTGTTTCTGTTTTATGTTTTGTGAGATTGTGTCTGAGACGTCCTATGCCGGGCCCTCGGTCACGCCATGGTATGTTTATATTTATACTGTCTGAAAAACTCAATACACCTTTATTGAACCTAAAAAAGGCGAGACCATAAGCTCTATATGTCATCTTCAGTACCCATATCTCCCAACTTGTAAACTTCAGAATGAGGGATACTTGCGGAAGGATGCAACCTGCGGTGTGCATAACGTGTTGTGGCAAAAGTGGGTGTGGCTTAACTATTGCCAGTGGGAGGGGCTTACGGGGCATCATTAAACAAAACTCAGGCTTCCTTGTACCTATAAAATATGCTTTGATTATTGTTGCACAAGCAAGAGTCTCATGGACACATGAAAACCCCAGCACAATAATTAAAAAATAATAAAAGGGTATAGGGTTTTGGAGTGCATTACGCACAGGGTACAGGGTCCTGGAATGCGTTATATACAGGATCCAAGGTTCTTGAGATTGTAGGGTTCAGGAGAGCGCTAGGTACAGAGTGCAAGGTTCTGGGGTGTATTTTGTAAAGGATACAGAGTTCTGGAGTGCGATAGGCACAGAGTGCAGGGTTCAGAAGAGCAGTTTATACAGAGTACAGAATTATGGAGTGTGTTATGCACAACGTGCATGGTTTAGAAGAGTGCTAGGTACAGTTTGGAGGGTTCAGACGAGAGTTCAGGAGTCCTGGAATGTGTTATGCACAGGGTGCAAGGTTCTGGAGTCAAATATGTAGAGATTGTAGGGTTCAGGAGAGCACTAGGTACCTAGTGCAGGGTTCTGGAGTGTGTTATATAGAGGGTGCAGGGTTCTGAAATGAGTTACACACAGAGTGCAGGGTTCAGGAGAGCGATAGGTACAAAGTGCACGGTTCTGGAGCGTGTTATGCACAGAGCGAAGGGTTTAGGAGAGTACTAGGTACAGAGTGCAGGGTTCAATAGAGCACTACTTACAAAGTGCAGAGTCACAGGTAAGTGCGATTTCAGGTGCTGAATGAAGAAAAATCCAAGTTAAACTGAAATTGGCAAAAATTGTGTAGGAACCTTTTATTCAAATCAGTGCAGTACCCCAAAGTCAGAGTAGCACCAATTTGAACAATTCCATTGCCGACAATAGGGTGTGAATTGTCATGAGTGTAAAAGGGTTTTACCTTCTTGCAAAGATTTATTGCTGTCAGAGCGTTCACAACTGTTGTCTTTATTTCCAGTTATTGTATCACAGGGACAGAAAGTAAGGATTTTTTTTTTCCAATGGAGCCACAAACAGAAGTATACAGAAAAGTTAACTCTTGTCCACTATATCCAAAGCTTACAAATGGGACCGGGGTGTTGGGACTGCTCTGAACAGTCTTGTCTAGTGCAGTCCCAAAAAAAGACAAGGCAAAAAGCCTTGTGTCCTACCAGGCTAATTCACATCACCACCAACCTGGGGTTGACAAAATGAACGGGCCCTGATGCCGCATACACATGACCATTTTTAATGTCTTGGAAAAGAAAAAAAAATTCTCGACGTGATTCTTGTCTTGTCTGCTCGAGCAAAGTGCGGTGACGTACAACACGTACAACGGCACTATAAAGGGGAAATTCCATTCGAATGGCATCACCCTTTGGGCTTATTACGCTAATTTCCTGTCTCATAACTTGCTTCTTAGCATGCACGTTTTTTCCCCGTGATTAAAGCGGACACACGACTGTTTTTCACGTTGAGAAAAACTACAACGTGAAAAACGACGAGAAAAATAGAGCATGTTTTACATTTATAATGCTCTGGAGCCTACACACCACCGTTTTTTTCGTCATGAAAAACGGTCGTGTGTACACGGCTTTAGGCTTGAGGTTGGAATGCTGTTTTAGCAAACTAATCGGTAACACATCCCACTGCACCAAAATGTTCATTCTGATGAAATTAGGGGAAAGGAAGGTAAATGTGCAGCTCACTTGAACCCAGGATCTTTGAGCAATTGCAAGGCAATTCTGCAATTTTCAGGATGGGGTGTTTGCCACAGGCTTCCTGAAAACATAGTGATCTAAAATATTCCTTTAGGGTCTTATGAAATGGGTGATTTTACACACAACACTTTTCTTGATAGAGAAATGTTGTCTCTCTCTCTCTCTCTCTCTCTCAGCTTCCAGCTGAGCTGTATCACTCTTCTTCATGCTCATATAACCACATAAGAAACATGCCCAGTTCAAGCAGCTTGAGGGGAGGCACATACACCCTTTAAGAAAAGCACAGTAAACGTGTCCATCTGACATTACCCTTAGGCCCCTTTCACATTGCGGCGGGAGCCGCGCTGATGGTATAGCGCTGCTAAAAATAGCGGCACTATACCGTCGGATTTGCCGCGAGTTGTGAAAGGGTTAATACCACCCGCAATGCACCTCTATGGCGCATTGCGAGTGGTTTTGCCGTGATTTCCCATTGTTTTCAATGGGAGGGAGCGATGAAGGAGCGGTATCCTCTCACTGCCCCAAAGATGCTGCTGACAGGAGATTTTTTTCTCTCCTGCCAGCGCATCGCCTCAGTGTGAAAGCCCTCGGGCTTTCACATTGAGGATGCAGTGAAGGAGTTTTTCAGGTGGTATAGCAGCGCTATTTTTAGCACTTTACCGCCTGAAAAACTCCTCAATGTGAAAGGGGTCTAAATCAGCCTTTCTCAAACTTTTTAACATGGAGAAACACTCAAAATAACTTTCTGGGCTGAAGGAACCCCTGCTAATAATTAGTATATCTACAGGTCACAGTACATTAGTGTGATTGGCTTTAGGAAGCATGTGCCTTACATTCGTGATCATTGTAAAGAATTCTCACATATAGATAGCTAAAAAGCTTATTGTTGTCAGTGATTCCTTATCTGAGAAGCAGAACATTTCTAATTGCTTAATGAACCCCTAGCTACCTCTGGAGGAACCCTGGGGTTGCACAGGAACCTGGTTAATAGAGGCGTCCCTAAATCACTGCCAAGGAACATTAGGTGTCCAATATGTTAAGACAGTTGTAGACTAACTTCCAACTATGTGTCAGCAAGCAAAATATGAACATACCCCACTGAGCACAATAGACACCTCATGACCCTGTACAAACATAAAGTGACAATGTGAAAGGGTAAAACAAACTGAAAACAATGTTTCAGTTTTAGTAAATATTTGACAGCTAAACCATACTTTTCATCTCTAGGGGACCATGGTGGCAATAAATATGTGGTTCAGTTTTGATTGTATTTTAACAGACATACAAGAGGAGAAAAGGAAGAACCCCAAGGATGATGAAAACTCAAAATGATCTAGAACAGAGGCAGGGTCTATGGAAGGAAAATCTAATAACAGGACTCTTCAAGTGATGTAAGAAGCCTGAGGGTAAGTCTGTACAATGGATTCTACTTACAATGTGGATCGTCACTTTTGGGGTTGGCTCAACCATAATGACTATTTACAAAGTCTGTGGGCCAGATTCACAAAGCACTTAAGCCGGCGTTTCAGGAGATGCGCCTGAGTAATTGTAAATATGCGCCTGCGTATATATGCGCCGTATCCACAAAACGATATACGCCAGAAATCTAAAAAATTTCGACCTACGTAATTTCGATAGACCGGCGCATCGTGCGCGCAAAAAATGCGCTAGACACACTATTGATTTGCTAGGCAAATATGCGAATGCGATTCACAAAAGTAAGTTTGTGCGGCGCAGGCTACGCGCTGTGCGTATCAGCTGCACGTCCTGTCTAAAATTAGTCCATATAAAAGCAGGTTTAAAATTAGACAATCCGCCTACATGTCAGCTAAAGCAACACCGTTAGGGACGAGCTGAGCAGCCACACTTGCAGGACAACAATCTGTCTGCCAACATGCCAGGGGCATCCTTGCTCATAGCTTTACTACTGACTTTAGTTGAGCGCAGAAGGAGAAGGGCACGGAGGAGGGCACGGGAGAGGATATACCGCACACGCATAGACCTCTTTGGCATGAGTGATTCTGAGGTGTCTCGCATCTTCAGATTCACACCTGCTGCCATCATGGAATTAACCACAACCCTGCAGAAGGACATCATCAGCCCAACACACCGCTCACATGCAGTGCAGCCACTGGTTAAGGTCCTGGCAACACTCCATTTCCTTGCCAGTGGCTCTTTTCAGCGTACAAGTGGAGTGGTGGCTGGGATGTCACAATCCTCCATGAGCAGATGTGTGCACCAGGTTATCCCTGCAATTCTCAGACGCATGGCCAACCAAATCATCAAACTCACCCAGGAGGACCTGCAGCAGAAGGCAATGACAGATTTCTACAGAATTGCCAGATTCCCACGCACCGTGGGGGCCATTGATTGCACACATGTGGCACTCCAGCCCCCCCGTGAGACAGAGCACATATACCGCAATCAGAAGCATTGGCATTCCATCAACGTACAGGTGATAGACGATGCCAAATGCCTCATATGGCACGTCCGTGCCAAACACCCCGGATCCAGCCATGACAGCTACATATACAATCATAGCCCCATCCCAATGGAATTCGAAAAGAACATGTATGGGGACAGCTGGCTGGTTGGTGAGTGACATGGGAGTCAGGCATGACTGTCCCCCCCCATGATGCAGAAATCACAAGGGGCACACGCACTACTAACATCCTCCTGTCTTTTCCCTTCCAGGTGACTATGCATATGCACTGGGACCCCATCTCATGACTCCTATCCGGAACCCCCAAACCCCAGGAGAGGAAAGATACAATGAAGCACACGCCAAAACCTGTGCAGTTGTGGAGCGCACCTTTGGCCTCCTGAAGATATGTTTCAGATGCCTGGATAAGTCTGGGGGTACCCTGTTGTATTCCCCAAACTTTGTATGCCAGATCATCGGTGCATGTTGCATGCTGCACAACTTCGCAGTGAGAAAGGGCCTGGAGATTGACATACGTGATGACCTGACCCCCGAACCAGACAATCCCCCGAGGCTACCCTGTCTTCTGAGGGAAGAGCAGCCAGGAGACAGCTCACATTAGGCATCTTTGCACGTTAAACACACACATTAATCATGGCACAATGAGAATGCATGCATGCATACCACTGTGGTCCCTAGATCACACACACCACATCCTCATCAAATTGGATTAGCACAAGCCCACCATGCAGGACTTGTAAGCAGCCACGCCACGGCTCCAATTATGTCACTGTACATTCATACACCATTCACACGGACCTGGGGATCACTTCTCCCTGGTCCTGGGGAACCCTTCTCCACCACAAATGAGGGTGACACCCCTTTTCCGGCAGGAATGTCACCCCCACATTCAAAAATAATTCACAAACCAAAAATAAATAAAAAATTGCCCAGTCAGTAGGTGTGTCAGTGAGGTGTCAGTGAGGTGTGCAGCAGACGTGCAGCAGACGCTCTCACCTTAGTCTGCTCACCTTAGGGACTGGGAGAGCAGGACGCTCTCAAACGAGTCGGCTCTCCCCAGGGACAGCATCAGGCAGGCAGGATCTTGTTTTTTACAGCTCTCTCCTTCTCCAGACATCCAGACATCCAGACATCCTCCCCAGGTAGGCCCTACCTTCCATCACCTCCCCTGGAACCGATTGGAGGCCGTCCTTATCAGGATAAGCCACCGATTCGGCTGAACGCTGGGGTCTCCTTTCCTCTCCTTACCCCACATTACCACCCACCTGTCAATGTAACCTTCCCCTCGGAGCCTCCCCGCGATTCCCCGTCTTCTCCCCTGAACCGCGCCAGCCGTCACTGATTCGCGGCCGCCGCATCTTAGGAAAGGCCGCGGCTTCACCCGTGGCCTAGCGGCGCGCCGCATTTTTGGCCAAATCTCCAGTAGTAGCCCCCAGGAGCTCACCCCCAGCCCCTGTAGGTACTCATCCACCCCTGGCCTCAACAACCAGCCCCCCCCCATGGCTCACCAATCCACCCAGCTGGCTACACACCAGCCTGGGTCCCATGCCCTGCTCCTGGTCGGCGGCCATCTTGGTACACCCAGCAGCAGTGTCAGCAGTGTCAGCTTCCCCCCCCCCCACCCCCCCCTGTCACAACTTAATAGCACTTGATCCAGGGGTTCGCCCGATCGCCTTTCAGGGATCAGGAAGGAATTTTTTCCCCTACCAAATGCAAATTGGCATAGCATGGTTAGGGGTTTTTTGCCTTCCTCTGGACCAAGCCGGGAGGATTCACTGAATCCTCTCTTCATCGCCACCAAAAGGAACGACTTTTTCCCCCCGGTGAATGGCGACCATGGCTAATCTGCGGTACTCCGCAGAAACCATTTGGAATTTGAGGCGTTTCGCCGCAATACTGCCAGCCATCACCAAAAAGACCCTAAGAATTGAGCACCTTTTGAGGATCGATCGACGATCGACCGTCAAAAATTTTAGCCGTTTACCCCAACCTAAGCGCATTTCATGTGCTCTGATCAACACAAGATCGGCAGTAAAACACCGACTTGAAATCCATGATTTCATTCTACAACACGACCTAGACTGCCTCTTCATTACAGAGAGCTGGCTCACAGCCGACTGTAACACCATTCTAGGAGAATTGGTGCCAGAAAACTACCGTATTATAACGGAAAACAGAATAGGGCAAAGAGGAGGAGGACTGGTGGTGATCCATAAGACGCGTCTTGCGATCACAAAACCAAGCCTCCAAAACCCTCTTCCATTCATGGAAACCCTTACTCTTCAACTGCAAGTAAACGGCCAGGAGACCGTCCGGATTCTACTCTGCTATAGGCTACCTGGCCCCAAGTCGCAGCTGCTCCCATCTTTGACGGACTTTGTCTCCACTTATACCCTGAATAGCAAACACCTTTTGCTGCTCGGGGACTTCAACCTCTGGGCCAACTCCCCGCAAGACCCCATTGCAGATGCCTGCATCGACCACCTGGAAGGATTAGGGCTTCAGCAACTAGTATGTGGGCCCACACATGCTTCAGGTCATACGCTCGATCTTATTTTCAGACAAGATCTGGAAATAAAAATCTTGGAAAATGAACCATTGCAATGGACAGATCACCATGCAATTAAATTCATTATTTCCGAATTCCCCCCCTTAACAAAAACATCAAATCCAGTGACAACACACTGGACTAGATGTCAGAAGAAGCTCCACTCGGAACTCTTCAAAGCTACGCTAGGGGAAAAAATAAACACAATTCAGCCGCACCAAACTGCGGAAGAAACACTGGAGGCCATAAACACAGCACTATTGCAGTCAGCTGACTTGATAGCGCCGAAACGAAAGACACAGATCAGGAAAAATAACTCCGGCTGGTTTAACAACCAGCTGGCGTTACTGAAGCAAGAACGCAGAAGGGCAGAAGCAGCCTGGAAAAGAAGCTCTTCAGATGAGAACCTCTCGATCTACAAGGCAATAACCAGAAAATACTACAAGCAAATCTTCGAAGCCAAGAAAAACTATTTTTCTGAGGCTATCAACGGTGCCCTAAATCGCCCCCGCGAACTCTTCAAGCTGGTCACTCAGACCATGAATCCAGGATGTCTTGAAGCCCCCAACTTGGATACACAAGAATTTTGCGATGAGTTATCGGATTGCTTCATTAACAAAATTGAGGCAATCCGGCAAAGCATTCAGCAGAACATCTCCATTCAGACCACTAAAAATATCATCGGCACTCTGCGCAACAGCACTGCGCCAAATGATATTATCCCCACCAAACTGCTGAAGGAATGCGCCGACATCCTGGCACCTCCTGTCACGCAGCTTATTAACCAATCCTTCAGGGAGGGCAAAATGCCCTCCCAGCTGAAGGAGGGCTTCATTCAACCCATCTTGAAGAAAGCCACCCTGGATCCTAAGGATCCACTCAACTGGCGCCCCATAACAGGCCTAAATGTTCTCTCCAAGGTAATGGAGAAAGCAGTGGTACAGCAGCTGCAACAGCATCTAGATACCCACAACTTACTCGACCCATTGCAATCAGGATTCCGTCCCGGACACGGGACGGAAACAGCATTGCTTAAGATATGGGACGACGTTCTTGAGGCCGCAGACGAAGGAGAATCTTCTCTTCTGGTTCTGCTGGACCTAAGCGCAGCCTTTGATACAGTTGATCACAAGCTGTTATTGACTCGGCTGGCTAAAATAGCCAAAGTCGCAGAAAGCGATCTATCTTGGTTCTCCTCTTTTTTGGAAAACCAATCGCAAATAGTCAAGCTAGGACCATTCACTTCGGAACAACGCACATTATCGTGCGGGGTCCCTCAGCGATCTCCCCTGTCGCCGATGTTATTCAACATCTATCTGCGTCCTCTTTTTGAAATCATCAGCAGCCAAAAACTGCTATATCACTCTTACGCAGACGACACGCAACTGTACTTCCGCATTTGCAATAAAAAGGATCACCACCTCAATCTAGAGACATGCCTCTCTTTGATAGAGGACTGGATGACAAAGAGTTATCTCAAACTCAACGGAGCGAAAACAGAACTTCTTCTGTTTCACGCCAAGCGTAGGAATCAATCGATAACAACCTGGATCCCCCCGCCCATTCTGGGCAAAGTCATCACCCCCAGCGCCAAAGTCAAAAGTCTTGGGGTCATCTTTGACTCCGACATGAAAATGAACGCACAAATAGGGGCAGTAGTCAGCGGATCTCACTATCTGCTGCGCCTACTACGCAGACTCACGCCTTTTATTCCCAAGAAAGACATAGCGGTCGTGGTGGGAGCGATTGTAAACTCCAGATTGGACTATGCAAATGCCCTTTACCTCGGACTCCCCAAGTACCAAATCGCTCGTCTTTAAGTCGTTCAAAATACGGCCGCCAGACTTGTGACTGGGAAAAAACCCTGGGAATCAATCTCACCTTCGTTGAGATCCCTTCACTGGCTACCAGTCAAAGACAGAATCACCTTTAAAGCACTCTGTCTAACGCATAGATGTATCCATGGGAATGCTCCCCATTATCTATGCGAAAAATTAAAAATGTACAATCCCAATCGTATTCTACGATCCAACAATCAAAATCGGCTTCAGATACCAAAAGCCAGATACAAGTCCAAAGGAGACAGTAGATTCGCTGTCCAAGGTCCCAGACTATGGAACTCCTTACCAGCCAGCATTAGACTGCAGGAGAACTACTTAGTCTTCAGGAGAAAGATTAAGACTCATCTCTTTTGATCTCAAAGGAGACAGGAACAACAAGCGCCCAGAGGCGATTTACTTCGCATGTGCTGCGCTATACAAGTTCTTCATTCATTCATTCATTCATTCAGCACCCAAAAAAAATGCCCAGCAAAAAAAAAAATCAGAAAAGAAAAAAAAAACTACCGCTGCTGGAGTGACCCACGGCTGGGGCGGCCACGGCCACGGCCCCGGCACCTCAGGGGAGACTCATGGGGGGGTAATCCGGGGAAGGAGGAGCATCCCCTGGTCTCTGCCCACCTGGTGGCCTGCCCTCCAAGGCCACGGCGATGCGAGTCAGGCCAGCATTGATTGTTGCCGTATTGGCCTGGATAGCCTGGGTGAGGGCCCGCACATCCTGACCGAGGGCCCGCACATCCTGACCAATGCCTGCTGTGGTAGCCTGCTGTTTATTTTGGAAATTGATCAGAGCCAGGGAGTTGCAGGCCATGTCCCCAACTGTATCCTTTATGGAGGACAGGCTCTCCTCCATCCGCCCCAAAGTCTGGCTGACCAGTCCCAGATGGTGGGTCTGAAGGGCCTGGTCCCTTCTCAGGTTGGCAGGCAGAACCTCGGCCACCCCCTAGTCTTGTGGGTTGCCTTCCTGCCTCCAGATGAGGCTTGTGGCCGTGGGGAAGGGGAGCCCCTTGGGGGAGGAGTGGGAGGGGCTATCCCTGATGGAGGCCTGGCTGCTGCCAGCCATAGGGGAAGACTCCTCCAAAATTAACAAGTCATTCCTCCTCCAACTCAAACTCCTCCTCCTCAACCTCCTCAGAGGACTCCGGCCTTGTCTGGGGGTCTTCCTCTGACTGTTGTCCCGGGGATGGTGCGGACAGGCCAGATGGCCCAGCACCCTCCTGCACATCTGTGGATGACACAAAACATTCACAGGTTGGAGGATCCACACACTTGCCACATATTCCCTCCCCCCCCACACACATGCTACACACCAGATAGAAAAAAAAATTACCTGTCCTCACGGCCTCCTGACTGGAGTCAAAGCCAGGCAGCCCCTCTACTTGCTGCCTGTTGAAGGTCTGGGCCACCGCACGCTCTTCCTCAGTCAGCCTAACAGGGCATGGTGGACCCCCTCCAGTGCCCCTGGCATGGGCTGCAATCTTGCCCAGCTTCCCACAGACCACACGCCGGAGATCATTAATCTTCTTTTGGATCCCCTGGCATGTCCGGGTCTCCCCCCCACGAGTTTACCTCATCTGCGATGTCCTGCAAAATCTGAGCCTTCCTGGCCGGGGTGGTGTTGGCACTCTCCGGGCCGTGCAGGAATCGGCCATGTTGGGTAATGGCCCTGGCAAGAATTGCCTTATCCCGCAATGAAAAATTTAACTTTCGCTTCCTCTCAGTCATGTTCTCACAAACTCTCTCCAAAACAATCACCAAAAATCACTCACCAAAAATCACTCACCAAAAAGTATCAAAAACAGTCACCAAAAAACACTCTGAAAACCACTATCCAAAACACTATACAAAACAGTCACCAAATATCTCAAAGACAAGTCACAAACCAACAAACGCGAACAAACAACAGAACAAAAGCACCTTGCTGTAGGAAGGGGAACAATTGGATGTACTTTTGCAAAGGAAGGGCGTTTCTCTCTGTCTATTTAAGCACTGTGCGGAGCTCACTAAGTTGACCGGGGCCTAGTTCCAATCTCACTGATTGCGCCGTGCCGAGGTGCTGACCATAGTCTGCTTTATGTGCGCATGCGCAATCTGGCCGGCCCTTCATTTGCATGGAGTCACGGCTCATTTCAATGAAACACGGCCACTCTCTGGAGTGCTATCCAAAATGTATGGGTTTCTGAACACACCCCCAGAAGAATATGTGATGCCGAGCATTAGTAAGTGGGAGAGGGACTTGGGGAGAAGTTTCAGCCCAGACCAGCATAAGCAAATAATTGCCCGGGCTCTTAACACTTCAAGGTGCTCGAAAACCCAAGAAGCTAACTATAAGCTTCTAACCCAATGGTACTATACCCCAGAAAGGCTACATAAATTTAATAATGGAGTAGAGGAAAACTGCTGGAGATGTGGGGAGGAACAAGGAACGCTTTTACATGTGTTTTGGTCATGCCGAAAGGTCAGACAGTATTGGGAAGAAGTACGGAGAATCACACAAAAATGTACTGAAGATCCGATTCCAGACGACCCTGCCTTCTTCTTGCTGCATGTATCACAGATTACTGAGCAGAAGTACAGGAAGTCGGTAGTGAGTCATCTGGTTAATACAGCAAGGGCAGGTATTACCTTGAGGTGGAGGGATCCAAGGCCCCCATCTATCGCGGGATGGCTTAATCGGACCCAGGAGGTAGGAGCAATGGAAGACCTGGTCCTTTCTGCTCATAATAAGAGGGCGCAATATAAAGAAACTTGGTCAAACTGGAATCAATTTATAAGAACAGAGGAGGGGAAGAGACTTATGGTGGAGACATGAGGGAGGAGGCTTATGGGGGGGGACCTGGGAGGGAGGAGGGGAGGAGGAGAGAGGAAGAATTTTTCAATTTTCATATTCATTTTCGGGTGTTTTTTTTTTTTTTTTTTTTGTGTTTGTTAGGGGGGGGGGGGGGCGGTGGGGGTTATAACTTAAGAGAGGGAGGAAAGGGGAAGGATGGGTGTATAGACCAATAATGGGTAGAAGATGAAATATGAGGAATTGGTAATTTGATTTGTATAGGTATATATATCTGCTACAAGATGTTGTATATTACCTGTTGTCCTTTTTCTTTATTGAAAACAAAAATAAAAGATAAGTAAAAAAGAAACACGCCCACGTCCTTCCCAATTTGAATTACACCGCCTTACGCCTCGGAAATTGCGTTACACCGGCGCAAATATTTGCGCAAATACTATGAGGATACAGTACTTGCACCTCTACATTGTGCCGGTCTAACCTAAAGGAGGTGCGCTACGCCGGTCAATATATGCACCAATGTACGTGAATCTGGCCTTTAACTTTATTGACTAAAATTTGTTTTGGGGTATATGGGAAAATGTTGAGTTATGCATAGATAAACAATCCTGAAATGCTGGTGCTGATCCAAGATTATGCCGTTTAATGAATTATCTATCCTTCCTCAAAGCAAAATGCTACCTCAACTCTCGAATTCTTTCACTTTTTAAAGAACATGCAAACATAAATCTTCATTCTACTGTAGAATTAAGCATTCCAGTAAGAAAAAGATTAACAGTTCAATTTAAAGCCATGTAGGTTATTGCTTTATGCTTTGCATATTTAATTTTTGTATTTATATTACTTAGTATGAGTTTAATAAAACATTTTCAATATAAATCAATGAAGTTTGTCAGTAATTTGCAATTAATATAAAGACCAGTTTTAATTATAAAATTGGAAATGGGTATGTTTTTGTAGAACACAACTCATTTATATTTTGTGGTTAAAATGTATTGTATTTTATTCATTTTTAATTGACAAAACTCGACAGGGTTTGAACATGTTTCTCAAAAGTTGACCCCGTACAGCTCTCACTTTAAGGATTTAAAACAGTCAGGCCGCGTACACACGATCGAATATATCTGCTGGAAACGGTCCGACGGACCGTTTCAGCAGACAAATTCGATCGTGTGTACGGGCGGACAGACAGGTTTTTCCAGCAGACAGATTTTAAAGCATGCTTTAAGATCTGTCTGCTGGGAACCCGTCCGTCCGACATGTCTGCTGGTTAGTACACTAAACAGCGGACATATCTGCCCGCGCATGCGTCGAATTGGATTCGACGCATGCGCGGAAGTGTTTTACTTCCTGGTGCGGTGACCTGGCGGTGTCAACGTCACCGCCACGTCACCGCGCTGTTTGCCGGCGGGGATTTTCGTTTGATCATGTGTACAGTGATCAAACCAAAATAGTCCAGCAGACAAATCCGAGCAAATCGGTCTGTCAGACCGATTTGAACGGATTTATTTGGTCGTGTGTACGCGGCCTCAGTGTAACTTTACCAACAAAACACTGCTAGTGTACCTCTTCATGGATGAAAACAGAGGCTGTCATTTTATCAGATAAATACTGCCAAGGTACTGTAGGCTGGTAGGGGAGCTTCACTCTAATATTGTTTAAAGCACATGTGTAAGGGGTAGGGGGGTGACACTTCCTCTATGTTCCCCTCCTCATTGGGTGCCAACATAGGAGGTCTACCCCAGGGTAGGTTCTTCTGGGCTACGCTTGCACTTGGAATGGTTTACTTTTTTGCACATGGGGTACCTTTACTAGAACAGACAACTGAAATCTAGCGATCTATTTTGATGTTAATATACACAACTGCTGCATACATCATGGTTGAATTTAGGAGGGAAACGCGGAGCTGATGCCCAGTCCACCTGTGCAGCGTATCTCCACTACCTATCTCCTATTAATAGAATCAGGCCCTGCCATGCGTCCAGTGTAGGCTTCATGTGCACACTCACTTAACTCTTCCTGTGCACAGGCTGAATACATCTGATCTGTAAACCTGCTCCCGTTGCTATGTGAGATGTACCTGCTCATGAAGAGAGTGCCGACAGCAACTCTTCCTGCAAGAGGCTATCATACCTGTCACATGTAAACAGTTACAGCAAGTTGCTTGTGAAACCTTCATTACCCTTGGTAACCACTCACATCTTCACACAGTATTACCTCTTGTACAGCTGTCTTTATACCCCAGTGTGTAAATGAATGTACTTATGCGCAAACCAAGAAAATGAAAAAAAAAATTAATAAACAAAGTAGCTGTAAACATAAATGGTTTTCCCACACAGTGCTAATAGTAAAATAAATAATGTGGCGCTTACTAAAATATCAATAACGCTTCATAAGCAATACTGTGCAATAATCCAAAAAGCAGTACTTAAAGACAATACAGTGCGTTGCTTCACTGATCATGCAGGGATGAGCTGGGTGACGTCACTTCCGGTCACGGCTGAAACCGGAAGTTCCCTTGTTTGTGAAGCTCAACAGCGCTAATTGTAACTGTGTTACTACATTTTTTTAATACATTTATTTTGAATACTACATCATGGAACCCTCTTTTTATTGCATGTGAATTGCATAAGAAGGGAAGGAAGAGCCCCGTAAAGACATTTTAAGCCAATGTTATCCATTCAGCTGCGTGTCCCTCAAAAAAATAATTAGATCACTGTGGAACCAGGAGTTTCATCTATACAGAGGCTTGACTTGACCTGTAGGGGTCTCTGTCCAAGGTGAAAGGCTGGGGCAAACTACTGGCGCACATCGGATTGTGGAAGCACTTGGACATATTGGATCTTCCTACTGTTTTGCACAAGCACTTAATTTAACTTTATGATTAGGCACGTTCACATTGATTCTTGTCATGTCAAAATTATTGCACTTTATTACTGAAGAAAATATTGAAGGAAAAGTTTATCACATTTTATCATTTTTACTTGCACTGTATTGGCTTCAAAAACTGCTTTTTGGATTATTGCACAGTATTGCTCATGAAGGATTATTGATATTTTATTTGCTCACCCTTAGTATCTTAGGTAATACTATGTGTAGTTTTTTGTACTCTTGTGCTATTGTTGAACGTTTTGGAGTGTGTTAACCCAAACTCCATCCTCCTGTTAAAGTTCAGCTGCAGTAAGTCCTGAAAAAAAGACATATCCTAAACTGACATTAAATATTTGATGGGCTGGTGTGATTGGTGGCCTCTGTACTACTTAGGGAGAACCTGTTTGTGTCCAGTGCCCCCTTCGGGGTGAGCACTACACCTTAATGAGCTGGCTTGACATCCCATTCCAAAACCATGGAAACTAATATGGAAACTCTACTTTTTGCAGGATTGCTTTCCATATTTTGTTTGTGGGATTTAAAAGAACATTTTATGAGTTTAGGTACTGATGTTGGTCAGGCTTGGCTCATAGGCAGCAAACAGGCAGTAATTCTAAGGGTGGTCAGTAGGGTTGAGGTCAGGGCTCTGTGCAGGAAGCTCAGGTTCCTCCATACAAAACGTATCAAGCCATATCTTTATGGACCTGGCTTAATATTATTAACCTATATAATTTTACTTATTTATTCAGATTATTTAAAAAATGTATATATTTCCCTAGGTTACTTGATTAACTAGCCCTTTAAAGCTCAAACATGCATTCACAACTTGATATGAACCTTTTGTTTGTTTTTTATATAACCTGTCACCTAAGAACTGAGTTGTAGTAAAAGGTGGCTCACTATTAAAATAATGATGAAGAGCAGACTTTTTTTTAGACTTGTAGGATAATCACAGGAAAACTGTTGTCAGATTGTTCCTTAGGCAGCACTTGTAAAAGCAGACCTATTTTTACAAATATTTCCTGTTTTTAAAATACAGTAATTTACATTTTGATTACATCACTCCAGTTTAACACATGAAACCTTCCATCTTGCTGGATTTCAGAATTGATTTTGGAGGCATGCAGCTAATTAGTGGAATTCTAAAACAAATTATTATACATACTCTAACAGTAATAAGTAAAAAAAAAGTATTTAACAATGTAAATGAAGCAGAATAAGATAAATGTCAATGAGCCATATTGGTAACTTTTAATTTTGCAGCTGTGTGGATTTTAATATTGCATTTTTTTGTTATATTTATTTATTTATCTTAAGACATTAGAGAATAGTCAAATAGGCAGATTTTCTTAAAATGCCTTTTTAAGTGTGTATTGGTACAATAGCACAGTGGCAGCATATAGCGAGGCATACATCGCTCCAGTGGTAAGTGAAATGGGGGTATGTGTAAGAGGTGATGAAAGCAAGAGGCGAGCATTGGAGTCAGGCACAGTGGCAAGAGTGGATGTTGATTTGCAGGTATTGTGCAGGGGGGGGGGGTTGGGGGGGCTGGTGCCTCTGCCAGGATGGAGACTACAGTGCCTATGAAAGCTGCAGCAGAAGCCATGGGATGAGGGGGAGGGGATATGGTGGGAACTGACAGACCCAGAAATTAAGAGACCATGTCCCATTGCAACACATTCTCACCTGCTGCAGGGTTCACTCTGAACGCTCTTCCTGCCGGGTATGGTTGTTGTAGATGGTGCAGGTGTACATTTAAACACTGATAGTACTGTTCATGCCTAGTAGTGACATTTTGGTATTACTTTCCTTCAGTTACTGTGCATGTGCTAGGTATTGGTGCCATTTTGGCATGTCCCAAAAACTTTACAGTACCCCCAGAGTCCACCAGGCATTCCATGACAGTGTTGTGGATCTCCTCTAAACTGCAGAAAGCTTTGCAGATACTGGCAACCAGGTCTCAGCACAGGAAGTCTCCCATCACTGATAACTTATTTGTGGCTCCTACATGTCACATGATCTACTGAAGAGAGCTGCAAATATGTTATTAGCTATGAGAGACTTCCTGTGGTGGGAGCTAATTTCTGGTACATGTGGGGATCACTAGATGTTAGAGGAGATCAGCAGCACTTGGACAGTTGAGAAAAAGGTCTGTTACTATTTCTTACAGATTCGTCACCTGATTCCATAGAAGTCTTTGAGGTTCTAGTACACATGTATTGATAGCAAAAAGAAGAAGACTTGCCAACCACAGGTAAAAATTGTGGCAGAGTTCAGGTGGATTTGTTTTGTGGGTTAGGGTGGTTTAGGATGAGGAGATGTTCAGAAAATGTTGTTTGAGAGTTTTCCAATCCATTAACGTGGTTCTAAAGGCAGAAGGTTTTTTACTCTATACATTCTCTACAATAAGGTAAAGAACTTTCTGCATGCAGCTCCCTAGGTGGCACCTCATATTTTTACCTGAGCCTAATCTCAATCCTGCACTGTGCCTGAGAGCAGCCGCTCTCTTCACCATTGGCTCCTGCTGCTGTCAATAAAATCCTGTGACAAGGGGGCGGGGGGCAGGACCGATGCACGCTGTCTGTATCTGTGGATTGAGCACAATAGAAAGCGGCTTGTTATTGTGGCACACCAAGAAGAGGAACTCTGGCATGGGAACTTAAAGGAGGAAGATTGGGTCTGTTCTGTAAAAAAAAACATTGCACAGAGCAGGTAAGTATAACATGCTTATTATTATTATTTTATTTTTTTTACCCTTTACAATCCTGATTACATTTAAATGAATCATAAGGCAATTATCTGTGTCTTTCATTATACAGAATTCAATTTTTTATTAACAAAAACCTTCAAAAAAATTAATCCTAATGACTGTACTATCTACGCTAGCTAACAGCCTTTGCACCTACTTAAGATCTGCCGGTAAAACAGTTCAGGAAGCGGCTGTATATCAGGTACTACTCATGTAGCGAAGCCCCCTTGCATGCTTAGAAGTATACAGTTTTTGCATGTGGGCTTATATAAAAAAAAAAAAAGTACACCTGGCACTCTACACCCTGACATATCTGTAGCAAAGGAATTTCCTATGATACTAATATTAGATTTTGTGTGTAAAACCATTTTTCAAACAGGAGTCATAATATAAAATAAATATTAAAAATCAAAATCACCACCAATCAGGTTTTGATGAAAATTAAGTCACAATACAGAGCAGAGCTAATGGGGAACTTCTGTTTTTCAATAGGTAAAAAATCTTTCCTACGTCCTACGTTTCCTGCGTCAATTTTAACTAAATATTTAAGTAAAATGTAAGAAAAAAAAAAACGTAATAAATCACTTTACAAACAATTCAGCTAAACATGCTGAAGTGAAGAAGTTGCAAAATATAGCAACATAGGGCCAGATTCAGGTAGATGAGAGCATCTTTGCTCTGGAGTAACGCTTCTCATTTACGTTACTCTGCCGAAATTTTAGGAGCAAGTGCTGTTATTCAGGAAGCACTTGCTCCTAAAGTTGCGGCAGCGCACCGCAAATGAGCCAGCGGAATTCAAATTGGGCGGGTACAGGGCGTGTAGTATTCAAACTAAGCGCGATCCCGCGGCGAACGTACTGCGCATGCGTCGAGTGTTAATGCATCCCAGTGCGCATGCTCCAAGTTCTGTCAGTGAACGTCAATGACGTCACGTCCCCATTCATGAATGTTTTACGCAAACGACGCGATTTTTTTTTTTTCCGACACGATGACGACGGCTATACTTAACATAGGATACTCCACTAGGGGGCTGCTTTATCTTTACGTCGCGTATCGCTTCCGGAAACGTCGTAAAGTCACTGCGTCGCGCCCAAAAATGATCGTGAATTTCCGACTCCCGCTGATTAACATATTTTTTCAGCGTTAATCAGCGGGAACGCCCCCGGCGCCATTTTTAAGTTGAAGTAACGATGCGATGGCGAAATTCAATTACGCCGATCGCATCGGAACTCCAACACAGCGTTTCTTGTTTTCTGGTTATAGAAAACAAAAACGCCGGCTTAAAGTGACAGTTAGGCTGGCGGATCACTGGATGCGCCAGCCTAACTCTTCATGAATCTGGCCCATACAGTCATACCTACCCATTCTGGTTTAAAACCATGAGCCAGAGTATATACTGTACCTAACAGCAGTGAAAAATTACAAAGTTTGAAAAATACAATCATAAAAATATTTCATGTGTTCTTTTTTTCAGACTGGAAAATTGTGACATTTCTGACCTGTAATGAGGATAGTCAGTATTTATTTTTCAGTAGCAATTGAATAACTGACTGTAAATAAAAATGCAGCAAGTTGCACAGTGATTGCCCTGCTCATATCAGATGATTATTTAATTCCGGGTTGTTGGCTTCAACTAGTCTGTACACTTCATGGGAACAAGAAAAATATATTTTAGGAGCTATTTTATCCCTGCTATCATAAACGAAATGGACAAATATGTAATGTATTATGATATACATACAGTATTACTACTAAGTACCTTTTGCATGGTAAAAAACAGAATACCTAATGCAATTGAAAAAATAGGGCCCATGTATAAGCCTGCCTACCTGCTTGTTAGCAGCCCCCTCCCCCCAAGGGGCACTGGGGAGTACTACAACCCATTAAAGTACATCATTGACTCAACTTCAGTATGGGTTGGTGACACTCTCAGGCCGGAAGCCACAATATACTTTAGAGCCCTACACTCACAACTAGAAGGACTGCATCTCCTCAGTTGGCAACATTCCTACCTGTCCAGACAAACGATTCTGAAGTACAGTGCGGAAAATAAGTATTTGAACACCCTGCTATTTTGCAAGTTCTCCCACTTGGAAATCATGGAGGGGTCTGAAATTGTCATCGTAGGTGCATGTCCACTGTGAGAGACATAATCCAAAAAAAAATTCCAGAAATCACAATGTATGATTTTTTAACTATTTATTTGTATGATACAGCTGCAAAGAAGTATTTGAACACCTGTCTATCAGCTAGAATTCTGACCCTCAAAGACCTGTTAGTCTGCCTTTAAAATGTCCACCTCCACTCCATTTATTATCCTAAATTAGATGCACCTGTTTGAGGTCATTAGCTGCATAAAGACACCTGTCCACCCCATACAATCAGTAAGAATCCAACTACTAACATGGCCAAGACCAAAGAGCTGTCCAAAGACACTAGAGACAACATTGTACACCTCCACAAGGCTGGAAAGGGCTACAGGGAAATTGCCAAGCAGCTTGGTGAAAAAAGGTCCACTGTTGGAGCAATCATTAGAAAATGGAAGAAGCTAAACATGACTGTCAATCTCCCTCGGACTGGGGCTCCATGCAAAATCTCACCTCGTGGGGTCTCAATGATCCTAAGAAAGGTGAGAAATCAGCCCAGGACTACACGGGAGGAGCTGGTCAATGACCTGAAAAGAGCTGGGACCACCGTTTCCAAGGTTACTGTTGGTAATACACTAAGACGTCATGATTTGAAATCCTGCTTGGCACGGAAGGTTCCCCTGCTTAAACCAGCACATGTCAAGGCCCGTCTTAAGTTTGCCAATGACCATTTGGATGATCCAGAGGAGTCATGGGAGAAAGTCATGTGGTCAGATGAGACCAAAATATAACTTTTTGGTCATAATTCCACTAACCGTGTTTGGAGGAAGAAGAATGATGAGTACCATCCCAAGAACACCATCCCTACTGTGAAGCATGGGGGTGGTAGCATCATGCTTTGGGGGTGTTTTTCTGCACATGGGACAGGGCGACTGCACTGTATTAAGGAGAGGATGACCGGGGCCATGTATTGTGAGATTTTGGGCAACAACCTCCTTCCCTCAGTTAGAGCTTTGAAGATGGGTCGAGGCTGGGTCTTCCAACATGACAATGACCCGAAGCACACAGCCAGGATAACCAAGGAGTGGCTCTGTAAGAAGCATATCAAGGTTCTGGCGTGGCCTGGCCAGTCTCCAGACCTAAACCCAATAGAGAATCTTTGGAGGGAGCTCAAACTCCGTGTTTCTCAGCAACAGCCCAGAAACCTGACTGATCTAGAGAAGATCTGTGTGGAGGAGTGGGCCAAAATCCCTCCTCCAGTGTGTGCATACCTGGTGAAAACTACAAGAAACGTTTGACCTCTGTAATTGCAAACAAAGGCTACTGTACCAAATATTAACATTGATTTTCTCAGGTGTTCAAATACTTATTTGCAGCTGTATCATACAAATAAATAGTTAAAAAAAATCATACATTGTGATTTCTGGATTTTTTTTTTTTGATTATGTCTCTCACAGTGGACATGCACCTACAATAACAATTTCAGACCCCTCCATGATTTCCAAGTGGGAGAACTTGCAAAATAGCAGGGTGTTCAAATACTTATTTTCCGCACTGTAATTGTGAGTACTAAGCAACTACTTATTTTTTTCAACTGGACTTGACTCATTATATTGTATCATTAGCTATGTTCTGCCCATAGGCACAGAGGGAAGCCCCCATAATTCATCTTGCAAGGCCTTGCATATCATGGCTTACAGACTTGATTCCTAAGAGGGTTCTGTACCACAGTGGGCACCAACAATGAAGACCTTGCTGCCTAGTGAGGTGCTTCCTCTTCAAGCTGGGGGCTCATCCTTCCTATGATATTCCTCTCACACCACACTTTTTTACTTTTTTTAGGAAAAAAGGCTGAAAGTGCCCTGTAATGATAATATCACTTTAAAACAAAATACAGTACAATAAAAGTTATAAAGTGCTTTAAAATGTAAAATATGATATTGCCCCAAACCATTATAATTTTACTTAAATTTAGGCCATTTGTGTGGGTACAAAAATTGTAAGACACATGTGTTCTGACAAGCATAAGGGTGACAAGCATGCCCAAGGTCTTGGAGTCAGACTACCTGCTAATGCTATTTTGGTTATGGGTGTGTGTTTAGGTCTCTTCTTTGATACTCTGAAATCTGCACAAAAAGAAAAAAACAAAACTGTTTCAGGGACAAATGATAAAGATAAGAGAATTTAAATAAAGGAAGCAGGTGAAGTGTGGATGCATGGCATTAGATTTTTTTTTAACTCCAATTGTCATTGCTTAGGGCTGAACAAAAAAAAAGCATACAGATCATTGTACTAATGAATCCGATGTTTGTGCAGCGATCTCTCTGCTGAGATCTCTCTGTGTTCTGACAGGGGGACTGCCATTGGCTGCGAGTGCTGATTGAATGCTGCTTTTCAGTCTCACATCCAGCTTCTGTCAGACAAAGGGACTGTACACACTGCCTGAAAGTTGGCAGAACTGACCATTTGTTTGAAAATTCTATCATACATGGCCAGCTTTAATCTCTTTTTTTTTCATTGGGATTGGGAACGGGGGGGGGGGGGGGGGGGGGCCCCCCCAGTTGCATGGCCTAAAAACAGCCTTTAGACTGCCTCTGTCTAGGTAAAAATCCTTACAGGCCCATTTTTGCTATGATAGAGGAAGGAGTGTCCTTGAGCGTAGTAAACATGGTTCGAATGTCTGGGGTTTAGTAAAACCCAGCTGATATTTGGCCCATGTGTATGGAGCCGGTCCGACAGAAGCTGGTCTTTCGGCCAGCTACTGTCGAGTGTGCTTGCTGGAAAACCAGCATCTGACCGGCTCCCAATCAGCTCTCTCAGCCAATGGGTGAGAGCGGTGATCTGAGTGTTCTATCGCAGGGGCCGTCCCCTCAGCAGTGGGGGAGATCGCTGTACTATCATCAGATAATTACTACAGCGACTCTGTTTTTTTCCATTCAACCCGCTGGGTTGAATGAAAAAACTAATGGTGTGTACTAGGCTTTATCCTGACCTATTCAGGTGTGTGTGTGTGTAATCTGAATCCTTGCTATTCAGCTTTACTATCTATTTAAAACACTAGTCATTCAGGCAATTCATATCATAACTTTAAATCAATCTAACCAAAAACAGGAGTTTGAGCCTCAAGCATACCTTTTGCTGACTGCAAGTGGTAAATATAAACTATGCATATGCATTATGTTAAATTTATCCACAAAATACTTTTTTTTTTAGTCCTGAGCATAAAACAGAAAATATATATAAACACTTTACACTTCTGTTTTTACCCCAGCTGTCACTTTGATTTACTGGGTACCGTATGCAGGGTACTGAGTGTGAAGAGGATAATGGTGCAGGATATGTTGATGAGTGTTCTTCTCAGTGTCAGAAGATTAGGGTTCTCTTATGAAAACTGTAATTAACTTTGAATACTGTATTACCAATCTAGGATTGCACTTGAATTTAAAAATCTCTGCATGTCCTTGCTATTTACAGTATTGTTATTGAATGGGTTACTCTAGGACACATTCACTTTGTGACCACAGATCTTTGTGTCTGCACAGTTTTCTATAAATTCTACACTATAATTAGGTGCATTTCTAAATATACGTGGCTTGAGAAGCAAAGGGCAGCCTGCACCCACTTAAAAGCTTCTGACTCTCATTAGACTGTGGTATATATGACCTTAACACAAATTTTGTATGTGGAGACGTCTAGTGTCTGTTAAAACAACTACGCAATCACGCATCTGTACGCAAAAGTGACAAAAAATACTCTGCAAAAATAGTTTACACTAACATATGCACTGCAGCAGAATCTTCATCTCCACTTATGTCAGATGCCTGGTGACGTCCCACCATAGACTGCGGTTCATTCACCAGCATCTACATCACTATGGACACAATAGTGAAATAGGGATAAGTAGATACAACCACAGCACCGGAAACAGGTACCAAACGCTACCAGATGTGTCCACCAGGGACGTGCAGTGAGGTCAGTGGCTGGTGAGCCACTGGCTAATATTAGAGCCAGATACACATAGGTTACATACACTAAGATTGTAAGAGCGAGAGAAATATTCCAAGCACTAGACCTCCTCTGTAATTTTTAACAGGTAACCTCTAAAAAATGTTAAAGCATCTCCTATTGAGACTTATAAGCAGAGGAGTCTCTAGGGGGGGGGGCAGAGGGGGCCTTGACCCCCAACATTATGCTGTGCCCCACCATGTGCCCCCCCAAAAAAAAAATGTTTTTTTTTGCTTTTTTTTTTTCTCGGGCCGCCCCTGGAGTAACAGTCTCTCCTGAGAGGAAGAGCGTCCCCAGTCAGCTCTGCGGGGCATTCCTCCCCCCTCCCTCTGCTCACTGACACTGCATAATGCAAGCGTTCACACAACCACAGCCGCCCGATCTGCTCCTTCCCCTGCATCCTCATTGGCACGGAGAAGAGTGAGTTGCAGAAAGGACTCCATGAGCACTGTGGGGGAGGGGGGGCCCAAGCCTTCATCTCAGTTACTGAAAAAACAGACTGATTTCTCCCGTCCTTAGGACAGGAGAACCAGCCTGTAAATTCCGAGAGTGGTGACTGCAAGCTGAGCCGCGTGACTCTTTTACAGCACAGCGAGTCCAGCCCCTCCCCCCCACTCTCCTCACATATGAGCAGGGAGGAATACAGCTCCTCCTCCTCCTTTCAGTCCCGCCCACACTATCTCGGTGTGCTGTATCTAAAGAGAGGGGCAGTGTGTTCAGTAATATGAAAATGAGCAGCATGTGTGTGAATGATGCCTGAGATTCTAGCCTGGACCGTGGATAAGTGTGTGCACTGCAGACTGCAGTACACTGTAATCACTGAACTGCATTATCTCCATCCCTTCTCTCCCCCATCTGTCTCCCTCCCCTCTCCTGTTCTTTCAAGACATTCACAATTTACTTTCTGTAACGGTCACCACCGTTTACGATATTCCATTCCATCGCCCCACGACAGCTTATCCGACAGTCCGACAGACATCAGACACGACCCATTTAATTTCCCAGAATAACCGAGACAACACAAGCTCTGGTACTGGTTCCAAAATGAATGAATGAATCCTTTAATGGTAACTTAGCTTTCTTATATACAGTACAAGCATGGTACAGTAAATCACAGGCACAAAGACACACTCCACCCACACATCACACAATGGGGGGCTTCATACACATTCTTTTAGATAATGGCATTCCGATGAGTTAATTACTACTCATTAGCCAGACGGTCTGGCTCCGCATTTAGAGGGGTTAATTACTACAGCTTGACAAGTCACATTCTACATCTTAACAGTGTCATTAGCATACACAATAAACAGGTCATAGGAGAAGACCTAATTAGCATAATGGACACAAAACAGTATTAGCATCACACAATGGAATGTCTAGGAGCAGACTCAATTAACACCTCAAAAGCATGTGTCCCCACATTGAATGAAAACACTCTATTGACCTGTTGGAGTCAGACTTTAACAACTTGTAATATTTAAAGATATCCTGCAAAACATGAATTATCAGTAATGTCCCATCCCATGTAATTTATCATTATCATTTCTCAGTCACCCTATGCCCAAAAGGGGCACAGGATGACCCTAGACCCAAGAGTCATTAGTGATGCTGGCACTCGAGTACCCCCCCATCCTTCAAAAGTCTCTGGGTGTCACGGGCCATTCTGTTACACTTTCACTTTCAGTTAGGCAGGTAATATACAGTGCAAATTTCTTTCCTACATCCACAGATTGCAGGAAAGAAACTTGCAGGATTCCCCCATCAACACAGACAGAATATCCCTCCTGCAAAGCAATTGTATTCTCCCGACAAACAGTGATTCTCACTAGTGGCTATACAGCAACCACTAGTGATAATCATAAGAGAATCTGCTCATTAATGGTTCAAATCTCAGCCAGTTCCTGCTGAACCAGCTGAGATTTAAACTGTCTATGGCTGGTCTTAGCTCTTAGGCAGCCCATACATTGATCACTTTTTTTCATTCAACTATTAGGTTGAATGAAAAAAAAAAAGAAATGATCCAATTCCCCCATCTACACATTATAGGTGGATGGGGGAATCCTCCCAGTGTGGACCAGTGCTGGAATAACCAGAGTTGCTGTCCTGTCCCAGCTATTCACAGCGCTGGTCTCTGTCTCCTTGGCAGCGGCGGCAGCACATTGGAACCCAGTGCTGGTTACTTTATGGGGCTGATGTACAGGAGGGCCAGCACAATTTGTTGTTAGAGATGGGCTGGGCATGTATGTTTTTGTAGAACACAACTCATTTATATTTTGTGGTTAAAATGTATTGTATTTTATTCATTTTTAATTGACAAAACTCGACAGGGTTTGAACATGTTTCTCAAAAGTTGACCCCGTACAGCTCTCACTTTAAGGATTTAAAACAGTCAGGCCGCGTACACACGATCGAATATATCTGCTGGAAACGGTCCGACGGACTGTTTCAGCAGACAAATTCGATCGTGTGTACGGGCGGACAGACAGGTTTTTCCAGCAGACAGATTTTAAAGCATGCTTTAAGATCTGTCTGCTGGGAACCCGTCCGTCCGACATGTCTGCTGGTTAGTACACTAAACAGCGGACATATCTGCCCGCGCATGCGTCGAATTGGATTCGACGCATGCGCGGAAGTGTTTTACTTCCTGGTGCGGTGACCTGGCGGTGTCAACGTCACCGCCACGTCACCGCGCTGTCTGCCGGCGGGGATTTTCATTTGATCATGTGTACAGTGATCAAACCAAAATAGTCCAGCAGACAAATCCGAGCAAATCGGTCTGTCAGACCGATTTGAACGGATTTATTTGGTCGTGTGTACGCGGCCTCAGTGTAACTTTACCAACAAAACACTGCTAGTGTACCTCTTCATGGATGAAAACAGAGGCTGTCATTTTATCAGATAAATACTGCCAAGGTACTGTAGGCTGGTAGGGGAGCTTCACTCTAATATTGTTTAAAGCACATGTGTAAGGGGTAGGGGGGTGACACTTCCTCTATGTTCCCCTCCTCATTGGGTGCCAACATAGGAGGTCTACCCCAGGGTAGGTTCTTCTGGGCTACGCTTGCACTTGGAATGGTTTACTTTTTTGCACATGGGGTACCTTTACTAGAACAGACAACTGAAATCTAGCGATCTATTTTGATGTTAATATACACAACTGCTGCATACATCATGGTTGAATTTAGGAGGGAAACGCGGAGCTGATGCCCAGTCCACCTGTGCAGCGTATCTCCACTACCTATCTCCTATTAATAGAATCAGGCCCTGCCATGCGTCCAGTGTAGGCTTCATGTGCACACTCACTTAACTCTTCCTGTGCACAGGCTGAATACATCTGATCTGTAAACCTGCTCCCGTTGCTATGTGAGATGTACCTGCTCATGAAGAGAGTGCCGACAGCAACTCTTCCTGCAAGAGGCTATCATACCTGTCACATGTAAACAGTTACAGCAAGTTGCTTGTGAAACCTTCATTACCCTTGGTAACCACTCACATCTTCACACAGTATTACCTCTTGTACAGCTGTCTTTATACCCCAGTGTGTAAATGAATGTACTTATGCGCAAACCAAGAAAATGAAAAAAAAAATTAATAAACAAAGTAGCTGTAAACATAAATGGTTTTCCCACACAGTGCTAATAGTAAAATAAATAATGTGGCGCTTACTAAAATATCAATAACGCTTCATAAGCAATACTGTGCAATAATCCAAAAAGCAGTACTTAAAGACAATACAGTGCGTTGCTTCACTGATCATGCAGGGATGAGCTGGGTGACGTCACTTCCGGTCACGGCTGAAACCGGAAGTTCCCTTGTTTGTGAAGCTCAACAGCGCTAATTGTAACTGTGTTACTACATTTTTTTAATACATTTATTTTGAATACTACATCATGGAACCCTCTTTTTATTGCATGTGAATTGCATAAGAAGGGAAGGAAGAGCCCCGTAAAGACATTTTAAGCCAATGTTATCCATTCAGCTGCGTGTCCCTCAAAAAAATAATTAGATCACTGTGGAACCAGGAGTTTCATCTATACAGAGGCTTGACTTGACCTGTAGGGGTCTCTGTCCAAGGTGAAAGGCTGGGGCAAACTACTGGCGCACATCGGATTGTGGAAGCACTTGGACATATTGGATCTTCCTACTGTTTTGCACAAGCACTTAATTTAACTTTATGATTAGGCACGTTCACATTGATTCATGTCATGTCAAAATTATTGCACTACTTATTTTTTTCAACTGGACTTGACTCATTATATTGTATCATTAGCTATGTTCTGCCCATAGGCACAGAGGGAAGCCCCCATAATTCATCTTGCAAGGCCTTGCATATCATGGCTTACAGACTTGATACCTAAGAGGGTTCTGTACCACAGTGGGCACCAACAATGAAGACCTTGCTGCCTAGTGAGGTGCTTCCTCTTCAAGCTGGGGGCTCATCCTTCCTATGATATTCCTCTCACACCACACTTTTTTACTTTTTTTAGGAAAAAAGGCTGAAAGTGCCCTGTAATGATAATATCACTTTAAAACAAAATACAGTACAATAAAAGTTATAAAGTGCTTTAAAATGTAAAATATGATATTGCCCCAAACCATTATAATTTTACTTAAATTTAGGCCATTTGTGTGGGTACAAAAATTGTAAGACACATGTGTTCTGACAAGCATAAGGGTGACAAGCATGCCCAAGGTCTTGGAGTCAGACTACCTGCTAATGCTATTTTGGTTATGGGTGTGTGTTTAGGTCTCTTCTTTGATACTCTGAAATCTGCACAAAAAGAAAAAAACAAAACTGTTTCAGGGACAAATGATAAAGATAAGAGAATTTAAATAAAGGAAGCAGGTGAAGTGTGGATGCATGGCATTAGATTTTTTTTTTAACTCCAATTGTCATTGCTTAGGGCTGAACAAAAAAAAAGCATACAGATCATTGTACTAATGAATCCGATGTTTGTGCAGCGATCTCTCTGCTGAGATCTCTCTGTGTTCTGACAGGGGGACTGCCATTGGCTGCGAGTGCTGATTGAATGCTGCTTTTCAGTCTCACATCCAGCTTCTGTCAGACAAAGGGACTATACACACTGCCTGAAAGTTGGCAGAACTGACCATTTGTTTGAAAATTCTATCATACATGGCCAGCTTTAATCTCTTTTTTTTTCATTGGGATTGGGAACGGGGGGGGAGTTGCATGGCCTAAAAACAGCCTTTAGACTGCCTCTGTCTAGGTAAAAATCCTTACAGGCCCATTTTTGCTATGATAGAGGAAGGAGTGTCCTTGAGCGTAGTAAACATGGTTCGAATGTCTGGGGTTTAGTAAAACCCAGCTGATATTTGGCCCATGTGTATGGAGCCGGTCCGACAGAAGCTGGTCTTTCGGCCAGCTACTGTCGAGTGTGCTTGCTGGAAAACCAGCATCTGACCGGCTCCCAATCAGCTCTCTCAGCCAATGGGTGAGAGCGGTGATCTGAGTGTTCTATCGCAGGGGCCGTCCCCTCAGCAGTGGGGGAGATCGCTGTACTATCATCAGATAATTACTACAGCGACTGAATGAAAAAACTAATGGTGTGTACTAGGCTTTATCCTGACCTATTCAGGTGTGTGTGTGTGTAATCTGAATCCTTGCTATTCAGCTTTACTATCTATTTAAAACACTAGTCATTCAGGCAATTCATATCATAACTTTAAATCAATCTAACCAAAAACAGGAGTTTGAGCCTCAAGCATACCTTTTGCTGACTGCAAGTGGTAAATATAAACTATGCATATGCATTATGTTAAATTTATCCACAAAATACTTTTTTTTTTAGTCCTGAGCATAAAACAGAAAATATATATAAACACTTTACACTTCTGTTTTTACCCCAGCTGTCACTTTGATTTACTGGGTACCGTATGCAGGGTACTGAGTGTGAAGAGGATAATGGTGCAGGATATGTTGATGAGTGTTCTTCTCAGTGTCAGAAGATTAGGGTTCTCTTATGAAAACTGTAATTAACTTTGAATACTGTATTACCAATCTAGGATTGCACTTGAATTTAAAAATCTCTGCATGTCCTTGCTATTTACAGTATTGTTATTGAATGGGTTACTCTAGGACACATTCACTTTGTGACCACAGATCTTTGTGTCTGCACAGTTTTCTATAAATTCTACACTATAATTAGGTGCATTTCTAAATATACGTGGCTTGAGAAGCAAAGGGCAGCCTGCACCCACTTAAAAGCTTCTGACTCTCATTAGACTGTGGTATATATGACCTTAACACAAATTTTGTATGTGGAGACGTCTAGTGTCTGTTAAAACAACTACGCAATCACGCATCTGTATGCAAAAGTGACAAAAAATACTCTGCAAAAATAGTTTACACTAACATATGCACTGCAGCAGAATCTTCATCTCCACTTATGTCAGATGCCTGGTGACGTCCCACCATAGACTGCGGTTCATTCACCAGCATCTACATCACTATGGACACAATAGTGAAATAGGGATAAGTAGATACAACCACAGCACCGGAAACAGGTACCAAACGCTACCAGATGTGTCCACCAGGGACGTGCAGTGAGGTCAGTGGCTGGTGAGCCACTGGCTAATATTAGAGCCAGATACACATAGGTTACATACACTAAGATTGTAAGAGCGAGAGAAATATTCCAAGCACTGGACCTCCTCTGTAATTTTTAACAGGTAACCTCTAAAAAATGTTAAAGCATCTCCTATTGAGACTTATAAGCAGAGGAGTCTCTAGGGGGGGGGGGCAGAGGGGGCCCTGACCCCCAACATTATGCTGTGCCCCACCATGTGCCCCCCCAAAAAAAAAATGTTTTTTTTGCTTTTTTTTTTTCTCGGGCCGCCCCTGGAGTAACAGTCTCTCCTGAGAGGAAGAGCGTCCCCAGTCAGCTCTGCGGGGCATTCCTCCCCCCTCCCTCTGCTCACTGACACTGCATAATGCAAGCGTTCACACAACCACAGCCGCCCGATCTGCTCCTTCCCCTGCATCCTCATTGGCACGGAGAAGAGTGAGTTGCAGAAAGGACTCCATGAGCACTGTGGGGGAGGGGGGCCCAAGCCTTCATCTCAGTTACTGAAAAAACAGACTGATTTCTCCCGTCCTTAGGACAGGAGAACCAGCCTGTAAATTCCGAGAGTGGTGACTGCAAGCTGAGCCGCGTGACTCTTTTACAGCACAGCGAGTCCAGCCCCTCCCCCCCACTCTCCTCACATATGAGCAGGGAGGAATACAGCTCCTCCTCCTCCTTTCAGTCCCGCCCACACTATCTCGGTGTGCTGTATCTAAAGAGAGGGGATGTGTGTTCAGTAATATGAAAATGAGCAGCATGTGTGTGAATGATGCCTGAGATTCTAGCCTGGACCGTGGATAAGTGTGTGCACTGCAGACTGCAGTACACTGTAATCACTGAACTGCATTATCTCTATCCCTTCTCTCCCCCATCTGTCTCCCTCCCCTCTCCTGTTCTTTCAAGACATTCACAATTTACTTTCTGTAACGGTCACCACCGTTTACGATATTCCATTCCATCGCCCCACGACAGCTTATCCGACAGTCCGACAGACATCAGACACGACCCATTTAATTTCCCAGAATAACCGAGACAACACAAGCTCTGGTACTGGTTCCAAAATGAATGAATGAATCCTTTAATGGTAACTTAGCTTTCTTATATACAGTACAAGCATGGTACAGTAAATCACAGGCACAAAGACACACTCCACCCACACATCACACAATGGGGGGCTTCATACACATTCTTTTAGATAATGACATTCCGATGAGTTAATTACTACTCATTAGCCAGACGGTCTGGCTCCGCATTTAGAGGGGTTAATTACTACAGCTTGACAAGTCACATTCTACATCTTAACAGTGTCATTAGCATACACAATAAACAGGTCATAGGAGAAGACCTAATTAGCATAATGGACACAAAACAGTATTAGCATCACACAATGGAATGTCTAGGAGCAGACTCAATTAACACCTCAAAAGCATGTGTCCCCACATTGAATGAAAACACTCTATTGACCTGTTGGAGTCAGACTTTAACAACTTGTAATATTTAAAGATATCCTGCAAAACATGAATTATCAGTAATGTCCCATCCCATGTAATTTATCATTATCATTTCTCAGTCACCCTATGCCCAAAAGGGGCACAGGATGACCCTAGACCCAAGAGTCATTAGTGATGCTGGCACTCGAGTACCCCCCCATCCTTCAAAAGTCTCTGGGTGTCACGGGCCATTCTGTTACACTTTCACTTTCAGTTAGGCAGGTAATATACAGTGCAAATTTCTTTCCTACATCCACAGATTGCAGGAAAGAAACTTGCAGGATTCCCCCATCAACACAGACAGAATATCCCTCCTGCAAAGCAATTGTATTCTCCCGACAAACAGTGATTCTCACTAGTGGCTATACAGCAACCACTAGTGATAATCATAAGAGAATCTGCTCATTAATGGTTCAAATCTCAGCCAGTTCCTGCTGAACCAGCTGAGATTTAAACTGTCTATGGCTGGTCTTAGCTCTTAGGCAGCCCATACATTGATCACTTTTTTTCATTCAACTATTAGGTTGAATGAAAAAAAAAAAGAAATGATCCAATTCCCCCATCTACACATTATAGGTGGATGGGGGAATCCTCCCAGTGTGGACCAGTGCTGGAATAACCAGAGTTGCTGTCCTGTCCCAGCTATTCACAGCGCTGGTCTCTGTCTCCTTGGCAGCGGCGGCAGCACATTGGAACCCAGTGCTGGTTACTTTATGGGGCTGATGTACAGGAGGGCCAGCACAATTTGTTGTTAGAGATGGGCTGGGCATGTTCAAAAATCCACATGCCAGAGCCTGCCAGGAAGCCCACACTGCACAGCGCTAATAACAGGCAGTGAGAGATTTCCCGGTCCGCAGCTCTGCACAGATCAGGAAATGTCTCACTGCCTGTGATTAGCACTGTGGAGTGTCAGCTTCCTGGGGGGATCGGGCATGTGGGATTTCAAACACACCCGAGCCCATCTCTATTGGTTGTAGACAGTTGAGCTCCCTGCAGGTTGCTTAGCAGCAGTGGAGCCTTCTCTGACATGCTGATCGGGATGCAATCCAGGTGATGCTCACAGTCAAATCCTAGTGTTAAATATCAGAGATGTTATTGATCAAAGCCCACACTTTACAGGCATAGAGCCCACACTTTACAGGCATAGAGCCCACACTTTACAGGCATAGAGCCCACACTTTACAGGCATAGAGCCCACACTTTACAATTATAGAGCCCACATTTTACAGGCATAGAGCCCACACTTTACAGGCATAGAGCCCACACTTTACAGGCATAGAGCCCACACGGCTGCGGAACATACGTTTGATTATATATATATATATATATATATATATATATATAGTTGTACTCTTGATGCTAATAAATACTGTATTTATTAGATCTGACTGGGAGCATCACCTGGATCACATCTCGATCAGCATGTCAACAGAGAAGGTTATACAGCATTACTGCTGCTAGGTGACCAGCTGGGGCTTAGCCCTCTATAACCAATAGTGCCAGCCTTCCCCTGCATGCACCCATAATGTCACCAGCACTAGGTCCTAATGGACTGCCGCCGCTGCCAAGGAGACAGATGCCAGACCAGCACTGTCAATAGCAGGGACAGGACAGCTGGGGAACCCCACAGTGGCAGAACACCAGGGCTCGGTGGCAAGACAACCTTTGCAACCCTGAAAGTTCTCCCACTACTTTGGACCCTTATATTTTCTTGGTGTGCTGGTGACATATATCTCTTGTTTTCTGCCACCCTGGGGAGCCCCAGTATAGTAGGAAGGGAGCTCACTGCAGAACATGTAAAAGGGCCCGTTGTGGGATCGTAGTAAAAAGCCCCAGGAGATATATATATATATATATATATATATATATATATATATATATATATATATATAATTGCATTTTATAGTTGGCCCCCCTACTTTTGTCCCTGTCCCCCCATGTGCCCCCCCTAAATATGAAAGCTGGAGACGCCACTGCTTATAAGTACTGAAGTTTGGTGCCATTCTACAAGTGTGCGCAATTTTAAAGTGTGACATGTTAGGTATCTGTTTACTCTGCCTAACATCATCTTTCACAGTATTTTTTAATTCATGAAAGAGTTTTTTCTCCCCAAAAAATGCATTAAAAACAATTGCTGTGCAAATACCGTGTGACATAAAAGGTTGCAACGACCACCATTTTATTCCCTAGGGTGTCTGCTAAAACAATATATATAATGTTTGGGGTTTTGAGTAATTTTCTAGCAAAAACAAATATCATTTTTACATGTAGGCG
Source organism: Rana kukunoris (assembly GCA_029574335.1). NCBI lineage: Eukaryota > Metazoa > Chordata > Amphibia > Anura > Ranidae > Rana > Rana kukunoris. Next base: position 168,134,340 of record CM056052.1, read on the forward strand.
AGAAGTGTCAGAATTGGCCTGGGTGGCAAGGGGTTATTAGCCACTTAAGACCCGGACCAAAATGCAGGTAAAGGACCTTGCCCCTTTTTGCGATTCGGCACTGCGTCACTTTAACTGACAATTGCGCGATCGTGCGACGTGGCTCCCAAACAAAATTTGCGTCCTTTTCTTCCCACAAATAGAGCTTTCTTTTGGTGGTATTTGATCGCCTCTGCGATTTTTATTTTTTGCGCTATATACAAAAATAGAGCGACATTTAAAAAAAAAATCAATATTTTTTACTTTTTGTTATAAGAAAAATCAATAAACGAAATTTTAGTCAAACATTTAGGCCACAATTTATTTAGCCACATGTCTTTAGTAAAAAAAAATCGCAATAAAAAAAAATTAGCTACCTAGCGGGAACAGCGACACTAATACAGCGATCAGAAAAATGATCGCTTAGTGATGCTGGCAATAGGGAGTGAAAGGGTTAACTAGGGCGGTGATCAAGGGGTTAAAACTTTATTAGGGGGGGTACGGGGCTACACTGAACCTAACACTAACTGCCTGTCACACTGCCTGTCACACTGACACTAAATACAGTAATCATACATGCATGATTACTGCATTCAGTGACACTGTGACAGGGGGAGGGGGGGGCGATCGCGGGGGTTAAATGTGTTTATGTGTAGTGTTAGTGTAGTGTAGTGTTAGTGCAGGACTTACTGTGTGGTGATCTCTCCTCAGCGGTGGTTTAAAAAAAACGCAGAGGGAGAGATCACATCGCTTCCTCCTTCCTGTGTTTACACAGGAGGAGAAAGTGACAGGGCGGGCGGGTGCGCGCATTGGCTGAGAGCGATCCGGAGGGGGCGGACAAAAACGAATAGCCGCCCCCTCTTGTCGGATCGCTCCTGCAGCCGCGCGGACCGCCGCATGTACGGGGGGGGGGGGTCCGATCGGACCCCCGAACCCCCCCAAGGCACCAACGTATATATACGTTGATGTTGATGTGCCTGTCGGTGCCATTCTGCCGACCTAAATGTACATGCGGCGGTCCTTAAGTGGTTAAATGAGTAATATACAAATAATTGTTATATATTGTTAAGTTAATTTACTATATTTTCTAAATCTGAACTCAAGCAGGTGGCTTAACGGAAAAATTACTGAAGTTGGAAATTATAACTTCCAACCAGTAATTTCACAGTAAATAGATAAATAATAAATTATATTATAATTCATATAGCATATACATATATGATTTAGCTGAAATATAACAGTATCCTTTCAGCAGACAGCAGATTCTCATTCTCCCTCTTAACTGTGTAAGAAAAACATGGGATTGCGAGTAAATCTTATACACCTAAACACATGTTGTTTCCTTGTAGTTAAGAGCGCTGGGCTGGAAGGGAGCATTTGTCTTTTAGACACGTGCCCCTTATATGACACTGCAGTGAGAGGCGTGCCTCCACTGCAGCATTTTTATTTGACAGCTGGCACCAATGGTACTTTACTATTGGTCCAAGACTCCAAGCTGTTTGAGCTCAACCTCTCAGGCGGCGTACACACGACCCAGAACCTCGACGGGCAGAACACATCGTTCCGCCCGTCGAGGTTCTCTCCCGGCCGTCGAATTCGGCGACCCGCCCGTCGGGAATGGCAACCAGCCATTCTTCCAGGCGGGCCGTCGAGAAAATAGAGAGCGTGCTCTCTTTTTCGGCTCGACGAGCTTCCCGACGGGAAGCTCGCTGAGACCGTACACACGGCCGAGGTCCTCGCTGGAATGTGCATTCCAGCGAGGTTCTCGCTGATTTTCAGCGAGAACCTCGGCCGTGTGTACGGGGCCTCAGTCTGCTGCTGCACACAGAGCTTGTATTTAAAGTGGCCACTCTGTATTTAGCTTCTGACAGGCTGCCCAAGGAGCCCATATCTCTAAAAACATAGGGCCAGATTCTCTAAGAAATTCGCCGGCGTAGCATAAGCCATTTACACTACGCCGCCGCATCGTACTAGAGCAAGTGCCGTATTCCCTAAGCATTTGCTCTGTCGTTTGCGTTGGCGTAGCGAAAATGGCCCAGCGTAAGCCCGCGTAATTCAAATGAGGCGGCTTGTATTTAAATGAAGCGCGCCCCCGCGTCAAACGAACTGCGCATGCGCGGGCCGGGGAAAAAGACCAGTGCGCATGCTCCAGCTCACGTCGGAAAGCGTCGTTGAAACCGACGTCAAAACGTGAGCGTCATTTACGCAACTCCCTATTCGCGAACGAGTTAGTAAAACGACGTAAGCGACGGAAAAAGCCGACGCTGACCCGACGCCATACTTAACATGGCATCTGACGGCACTTCGTAAGGTTACTCCACATAGAAGCTGGGGTAACCTTACGCGAACGAAAACGACGTACACGACGACGGGGCGGCGTAAAAGTGATCGAGAATCATATGCAAATGCGAAAACAACGTAGAGGCCACCTAGTGGCCGGAGTTGTCATTACACCTACGATCCGCAAGTGTAATGGTTAGCATCACGCGCATAGATACGCGCATAGATACGAGACAAAAAAAAAAGGCGATATGACGGGGTATATGAGATACTCCGTCGTAACGCTGCTGAGAATCTGGCCCATAGGTCGTAGGAGCCCCATTTTTACTAGTAGTGGGGTAGGACTTAAGCCTCGTACACACGACCGGTTTTCTCTGCAAAACCCAGCAAGAAAACTGCTTCTTGCCGAGATTACCGTTTGTGTGTATGAGGCATTCAGGTTTCTCGTCAGGTAATCTGGCCAGAATCTTGATGAGAAAAAAAGAAAACCTGCTCTCTTTTTTCTCATCGAGATTCTTGCCGGCCTGTTTCCCGACGAGAAACTCGAGAGTGTGTATACTTACCTGTCGCCGTGGAAACCCGCGCATGCACGAAATGACTTTGATGTAGCTTCCACGGCATAGGTAGAGAGTAGGTAGAAGGCGGCGACGGCATTGAATGTGATGAGCGCATGCTCGTCGTACACAATGACGTCACCGTGTTCTTTCCTTTCAAGAGAACCACGGTTCTTCTGAAACGAAAGTCTGTACACTTGGGCCGCAAGAGTTTATTGCCTGACAAGATTCTCGGTCGTGTGTACGAAGCTTTAGGCTACATATTTCAGGTCGCCGAGCTATGACCCTCAAAGCTCGATTTTTTATATTTTTTTACAATCTTCATGGCAGATGAGGTCCTGCTTCACCTGCCTCCCCTGACTGCACATCCCTGGTGTCCACATAGACTCATTAATGAGCTAATGCCTATCTCTGCTGTGCTGGCTTACATTCCCAAAGACCCCCCTTTTAATGAACTCCTGATAAGGCCATCCCTACCTGCTGTAAATACCCTTACTGTGCCACCCTACCTTTCCTTCCCTCTTATTTCCTCCATGTTTAGCCTCCCATCCCAGTATTCTTTACACCCTCACACACACACTTTCTCTCTACTCTTTTCCTCTTCCCCTCTCTTTATACCAGTCTCTCTCATTTAATAATGTTTATTTTTTCTCTCCTGCCCTTTATCCAATCTCCCACTTTGTCATGAGCAATCCCAGCCACCAGGTGTCAGTAGCGGCACAGTGACGCGCGCGGGCACGCGCATTCGCACTAACGGCGCGGGCGCGTGCATTCGCAGTAACGACGTGGGCGCGCCCACGCGCGATAGCGGCGCGATAGCGGCGCGATAGCGGCGCGATAGCGACGCGGGCACACGCACCGGCGGCACGCGGGCACGTGAGGACGCCATTCTGGCGCTAAACTTGGACTTAAAAAGGGACCTGACCCCTGCACCTCTTGCTGTCCGGTCTACAGCGGTTCCTGAGTTGACCTGTACCCATTCCTGCTTGTACCTGTTCCTGACAACCCGGCTTGCTCCTGATTCCTCTTGTCTTCTGCCTGCCCTGACTTCGGCTTTCTTGACGATCCGCCTGCCTGACCCTCTGTACCTTCTGCTGCCCGCCTGTTGCTGACCCGGTCTGAACTCTGACTCTGCCTCGTCTGCCGCACCTGTACCCGATCTACCAGTCTGCTGCAGACCCTCCTGCTGGGACTTGTCTCCGCTGTACTACAGTACACCTCCCCCGCTCCTGTGGCTTCTCTGCTCCCAGTGTCTTCACTTGCCATCTGCAGCTATCAGTCTACACCTGCTCCTTCACGCAGCACCAGAGCCTCCAGAAGCCTCCCCAGCCTAGCACCTGCGCTGCAACCGCCGCTCATGCGACTCTGCATTCCTGTACCCCCTGTCTGCTCTATCAGGGATCTCGGGATCAGAGGAGCAAGGGCAGCCACTCCTTGCACGTCGGGCCCGACCACCAGGTACGTGACACACTTTCCCTACCACGTTCCCTGTTTCCTGTTCCTTAACCCCTATTACCACGTACATGTTTTTCTGCTCATTTCCCTGTGCTTGACTATGCTCAACATGCAGAATACCATTGGAGTTTGATTTACTAAGCTGTGACAAAAAAACTGGACGTGGATTTGTTTTTATGCAGAGCTGCAACAGATTTTGCACTCTCCAATTTTAATAGATCAACCTAATTCTTTCTATTTGTCCAAGGTCACCACGTAGACTTCAATAGGAGTGATATGCACATTTTAGCACACGTTTTTATACTTGAAAACTTCCTTTTCTCCTATAGAACTTCTCTCCTCCCCTTGCCCAAACCAGAATAAAAACACCTGAAGATATATGTGCAAATGTTCTTGTAAAATGCCTGGAAAAAATGCTTAAAAATTGCAGGAATACGTTGTGCTTACGCTCTGCTCAAACGTGAATGCAGATTTATATGCCTGACTACCCCTATGTGCCTTCAACGGGGGAAAAGATAGGTCTTACAATCCCTGCTATCAAAGAAAGTTTGTGTATGGGTTTGTGAACAATTTTCCTTTTGTTTCTGTAGCTGTTTGTATTCATAATTTAATGTTTAACTGTACCGTTTTGTACCGGTCTATGTCTCAAAATGATTGTTGTATCAACATTCTGCTTCACATTCTAATAAAAACATATTGAACAGAAAAAATAATATTATCTTTCTGTGAGCAAATATTCTGTGTAACCACAAAGAACATGTTTGTTTATCAGTCTAATTCATATGCATTTGAACTGACAAGGGTTGTCTCTTCACTTTTGTTGTCTGTAAAGAGATGTCTCTTCTGATCAACAAAGATCAATGGGACATTTTCGTCTCTCAGTCACTTCCCTGTCTGGTGCTTTGCTTCGGGATACAGAAGAGTGTTATATTAACAAAGCTAGTGCCTTTAAATGGTTGTGTCATTTCATCAGTATTTTTCTACTGCAGTGACACAGAATGTGTGCAGTATATTACTTATCCCTTTTCTTGTTCAACTAGACGTTAAACTGCATTAAGCTGGAAATATTTAGTATCAACATTATAAACCAAGTATTTTTTTTTTTCCGCAAATTCTCTCATATATTTAATATTGCTAAAATGTTTTCCATTGGTGATAAACTTAATGACACACATTTCTTTATCAGGTTAGATATTGCTCATAAGATAAAATTTTCCAATTATTAAATGATTTTGCTGGTAATTGAGTCCTTTAGAATAGTGTTGAGCAGAATATGCCATATTCGATTTCGCGATATATCTCGAATATATACTCGAATATTCGAGATATATTCGCTAAATACGAATATTCGTGATATTTTTTGGAAATTAAATGATTGCGAATTTTCGCTATTGCGATTTTTCGCTATTGCGATTTTTCGCTATTGCGAATATTCGAGAAATGCGGAATGGAGCACTCTGATTGGCTCAGAATAATCGTGATATTTTATAATACAAAATAATTGCGAATATTCGAGAAATGCGGAATGGAGCACTCTGATTGGCTCAGAATATTCGTGATATATTACAATACAAAATAATTGCAAATATTCGGCAAATGCGGAAGGAGCACTCTGATTGGCTCAGAATATTCGTGATATATTACAATACAAAATAATTGCGAATATTCGGCAAATGCGGAAGGAGCACTCTGATTGGCTCAGAATATTCGTGATATATTACAATACAAAAAAATTGCGAATATTCGGCAAATGCGGAAGGAGCACTCTGATTGGCTCAGAATATTTCTGATATATTACAATACAAAATAATTGCGAATATTCGGCAAATGCGGAAGGAGCACTCTGATTGGCTCAGAATATTCTTGATATATTACAATACAAAATAATTGCGAATATTCGAGAAATGCGGAATGGAGCACTCTGATTGGCTCAGAATATTCTTGATATTTTATCGTAATTTCGCAAAAATGCGAATGAGAAATTTATTGCGGAATTTCGACAGTAACACTCTGAAATCGAATATATGTGTTATTTTAGCTAAAAACAATATTGCGAATTTCTCGAACATAATCGCGCGATATCGCTATTGCCGAATAATCGCATTGCGATTTTTCGGCAATATAAAATGATCGCTGCAGCTACTCGGCCCAAGGTCTCTAATCATACCAGCAATGCTTTTAGACGTCGATGGGGATCTCTAGGATGTGATCTGTTCTAAAAAATAAATAAAAAAAATACGAATATTCGAAATAGCGAATATTCACCGCGAAATTCGCAATATATCGCGAATACTCGAATATGCCATATTCGAGCCGAATATTCGCAATACGAATATTCGTGAGCAACACTACTTTAGAACTCTTCTCAGTTACTTACTCCCTAAATGCATTTCCAAGTCTAGAAACTCTTTCCACAATGAACCAGTGGTCAGCCAATGTGTTATCCAAATAGGATTTTGTTACTTATATGAAATTAACAGCCAGATTATTACACATTTTCAAAAAACAAGTCTGTTTTCAAGGCTGATTACCAAGCCTGTCATTACTTTATATAGGGCTTTGTTTGCATTGGATACTTCCAATATTGCATATACAGGGCCAGATTCTCAAAGCTGTTACCGTGTTTCAAATCAGGCAGATACGTTAAAAAATAGGCTTCTTCCGCCGGCGTAACTTGCCTACGCCGACGTATAATTGTGTGCAATTTTACGCTGGCCGCTAGGGGCGCTTCCGTCGATTAGCCATGTCGAATATGCAAATGAGCTAGATACACCGATTCACGAACGTACTTGCGCCCGGTCGTCGTATTTTACGTTGTTTGCATAAACGTAAAGTTACCCCTGTTTTATGAGGGGTAACTTTGCGTAGGTGAGGCGTACGCAATGTTAAGTATGGACGTCGGTTTGCGTAAATCGTTCGCGAATAGGGCTTTGCGTAAGTTACGTTCATGTCGAAACCAATGATTATTTGTGGCGTAATTTGGAGCCTGCGCACTGGTAAACGTCCACGGACGACGCATGCACAGTTCAAAAAAAGCGTCAAAAACGTGGGGTCACGATTAATTTCAATAAAACACACCCACCTCATCCACATTTGAATTACCCGGGCTTACGCCGGGCCATTTACGCTACGCCGCCGTAACTTAGGATGCAAGTGCTTTTAGAATAGGGCACTTGCGTCCAAACTTGCGGCGGCGTAGCGTAAATACGATACACTACGCCCCGCTGGCATTTTCGACAATATACGAGAATCTGGCCCAATATATTGGTTCACTTTAGTGGAAATCATTTCAAGATTTCAGGGCACAAAATCACTTCAACACAATGATTACTTGGTGATGTAGTGAACTTCAGTTCTTCAAAATACACACATCTGATTTGCTGGCCAGTGATCCAGAAGAGTGCTACCTATTGCCACTTGTGCTACCATCCTTGGACAGATTTTGAAAACAGGAGGTAACATTTGGCTGCGGTCATTTACCATGTTTGGAAGCCTCGAAGCTGAGTTTACTTTATTTTTTGATTACCATAGTTGGAGATGTTAGGCGGCGTACACACGAGGGGATATGTCCGCTGAAAACGGTCCGATGGACCGTTTCAGCAGACATCTCCGCTCGTGTGTATGGGCTAGCGGACAGATTTCTCCACCCGAATTATAAATTCATTACTAGATGGCATAAAACACCTGAAACAATGTATAAGCTTCACAAGGACAACTCTTCGTTATGAAGGCATATTACAGTCCATACAGAGTGTCACCAAACTCCATCCTCGTTAGTTCAAACAAGCTCTTGATCTTTTAAATTAAAATTACATCTTCAGTCCAGCATCTTCAAAATTCCAGACTGCATTTATCTCCTTAAATACAGTACATACCAAATCAATCCCATACAGGGCATTATATAAGTCCCACATTCAACTCCTGTCTCATCAGCATATGCCAATCGATTTGTGTTCTAAGACTCACTCCCACAATACCGATTGTATTTGTCATGTACCAGGTGTGACCAGAACTGCGTGGTTAGCAACAGAGGAACACCAAACACATGTAAGTGAAAATATAATGATTTATTAAGGTAAGTGAATAATATAAATACAACCACCTCCAATACGACACAGTGCAATAAACCAGGGCACAAGGAAGATTCCAAGGCGATGAGAGCAGTCATCAGCTGGGTATTTATATGTGTAGCACCCTCTACATTTAGGTAGGTGCTAGAATAGGATTTTTGGGGTTTAAGATATCAGTGCAGGCAAATTTAGGCAGGTCTGTGCTCTAGGCTAGTTTTGATCTGGGGCTGGGAGTGTTCAGTGCAGTAGTGGGTGTGATCACCTGTACTGTGACTCAGAGACACCTCCCCCGCTTTCAGGAAGATTGTTCTGGAATAGGGGTTGGACCTGAGGTTTTTGAGTGACAGACAGCTTATGTTAGGAGCTCTGACCAATCCTCATTCAGTATTGGCAGGGGGAAGGCCTCCCATATAAGCTGAGGTCACATGCTGCTAGGAGGATTCTGTCAGTAAAGGAGAAAGGAGAATGGAGGTGTCGGGAGTTGTGGGGGGACGCACCGAGTGCGGAGGAAGGCCAGAGAAGCCGCTAGGATGTATTCCTGAATAAAGATCTTTACCATGGAGATAGTGTCAGGCTCCTGTGACCAGGGAACACAGGACTTTCACTTTGGAGATGGTCAGTGTGGAAAAACCACGAGGAGGATTGTTGAGAGTAGGGCAGAATGCTGTAGCCAGGGAATGCAGCGTTTGCAGTTATGAACTGACTGGGAGCAGTAGTCTTCTTATTGCCACGTGCTGCCACTGCTTGGCCATCGGGGAGAGGTACCGAGTATCTCTGGCCTAGTAAAGCACTCTGGTAATATCATCCAAGAGACTGTGTAGCTACCAAACTCACTGAGCCACCGGGAAGAGATTGATTTGCTTAAGCAACACCATTCAAGAGACTTTATTACATTATCAAAGTACAGCCAGCAAATTGGGGTTATTCAGAGTGATCCCTTTTTGTCGTACTGCACTGAGCTGGTTTTACACAAGTCAATCTATTAATCGACTTGAGTACAACCAGCCTGTTTTTCCAAAAACAATCAGTGCTGCCAGCTATAGATAGCAACACTGATCATTTTACTCACTGGCAGAACACAATAACACTACAGGAGTGATCAGAGCTGTATCCTGGCCTAGGCCAACAAGGCCCAGACCTAGGGCAGCACGTTGCAGGGGGGCAGCACGGAAAGAGTCTCCGCCAGCTTGCACTGTTAGGCCGTGTACACACGTCCGATCAACTCGACGGACGAAACTCATCGTTCCGCCCGCCGAGGTTCCCGATGAGCGGTCGAAAAGCTTGTCGAGCCAAATTTCCCTAATGAACAACAAGGAAATAGAGAACATGCTCTCTATTTTGGCTCGACGAGCTTCCCGACAGTTTGCTCGTCGAAAGTGTACACACGACAGGTTTTCTCGGCAGAATATGTCTCCCAGCGAGCTTCTCGCTGGATTCTGCCGAGAAACTATGTCGTGTGTACAGGGCCTTAGTGTAGCACTGTTAGTGTAGCGCCAGTCTTATAGGGCGGACTGGGCAGAGAGGCAAGCATTCTGCAACTGTAGGGGGGTGGAGCTTCTAATTTTGACTGTCCTATCATCCTGGACCACAAACCGTCCTCACTGTGCTATGTTTTCTGCTGTACCATTGGCATGTTATATCTTTTTTGTCCTCTCCATAAAATTATCAGTATTTTGGGCCTAAAGTAGAACTTTAGGAACACTTTTCTATTTAATTTTTGATAGAGTAAGTGTAAGGTAAGGGAAGGGCAGGTCTTTAACAGCAAGGGGTGTGGCCTTGACAGGAAGGGGTGGGTCATATTTAACTTAGCGGTGCACGAGTTTAGTTAGGCCTAGGGCAGCACAAAACCTAAATACATCCCTGGGAGTGATTCCCCCATCTACAGGTCAGCAGGTGAGAGGGTGTGTGGGGACAGGCTGGGGAGAGATACCAGTCAGTGGCTGGGTAGTCACTGGCTAGTATCAGAGCCAGATACACACAGGTTACATACGTCGCGATTGTTAGAGAGAGAGCAATAATTCTAGCACTAGCCTTCCTCTGTAACTCTAAACATGTAACCTAAAAAATGTTTAAAGCATCGCTTAGGATACCAAAAAAAAAAAAAATCGTGTTTTTTTTAATGTATGTATTATTTCCAAAAAAAACACGTTTGAAAAAATATTGGTTTTTAACAAGTGTTTGACTTTAAGTGGTTACATTTCTTGCATTTACACACAGAAGTTTGATCTAAAAAGGAAGTTGGTTACAATGTTTCATGTTGTTTACAAACTTGGCAGACAGTCGGATATTTTCTTTACACACAGAAGTTTATCCCTTTGATATAAGAAGAAAGCATTAGTTATAATGTTTTCTGCTAAGAACTTGGCAGACTGCCCAGATATTTTCTTTTGACAGCTGAAAGTCTCTACACTTGTTATATGAAAGAATCAGCAAACTCTGCATTGGAGATGTCAGGGGGGTTGAATCAAGATCACAATTTTAACGATTAATTGTGCAGCTTTAGCACGGTACTGTATTTGCGCAGCAATTTTTGCTAGAAAATTACTTGGAACCGCCAAACATTATATATATTTTAGCAGAGACAAAAATGGCAATTGCTGCAATATTTTATGTCACACTGCATTTGCCCACTTCATTGAATAATAAAAACCATAAAAACAAAACAGTAAAGTTAGCCGATTTTTTTTTTTTTTTTTTTTTTTTATGTGAAAGATGATGTTATGCCGTACGAATCGTGAGAGAATCGTGATCTATCTTCTAAGCAAAAAAATTGCAGTTGTCGTTTTACCCAGAATATTGCAGCTCTATACCGTGCAACATAAAAAGTTGCAAAGACCACCATAGAGTCATTTTCTAGCAAAAAACAAATGATGATTTTTTTTTCTCAGGCCGTGTACACACGGCAGAGAACCTCGACGGGCAGAACACATCGTTCCGCCCGTCGAGGTTCTCTGCCGGCCATCGAAATCGGTGACCCGCCCGTCGGGAATGGCAACCAGCCATTCATCCAGGCGGGCCGTCGAGCAAAAAGAGAGCGTGCTCTCTTTTCGCTCGACGGGATTCCCGACGGGCGGGGCGAGCCAGGAGCGTACACACGGCCAAGGTCCTCACTGGAATGCAGCTTCCAGCGAGGTTCTCGCTGGTTTCCAGCGAGAACCTCGGTCGTGTGTATGCCGCCTAAGTCTGCTGCAGTGTGTCAGCTTGTATTTATAATGGCCGCTCTGTATGTAGCTTCTGACAGGCTGTGCAAGCAGGCCCGTATCTCCAGAACCATTAATGATAGCCATCCCATATTTTGACTGGTTGTGTGGTAGGTCTTTAACTGACTACCCCCCAAATGTGGGGTTTCTGTGACCTCTGGTCATCGAGCTACAATCCCCGAAGTCGATCTAAAAAAACAAACAAAAAAAAAACTTGTTTACAAACTTGGCAGACAGTCGGATATTTTCTTTACACACAGAAGTTTATCCCTTTGATATAAGAAGAAAGCATTAGTTATAATGTTTTCTGCTAAGAACTTGGCAGACTGCCCAGATATTTTCTTTTGACAGCTGAAAGTCTCTACACTTGTTATATGAAAGAATCAGCAAACTCTGCATTGGAGATGTCAGGGGGGTTGAATCAAGATCACAATTTTAACGATTAATTGTGCAGCTTTAGCACGGTACTGTATTTGCGCAGCAATTTTTGCTAGAAAATTACTTGGAACCGCCAAACATTATATATATTTTAGCAGAGACAAAAATGGCAATTGCTGCAATATTTTATGTCACACTGCATTTGCCCACTTCATTGAATAATAAAAACCATAAAAACAAAACAGTAAAGTTAGCCCATTTTTTTTTTTTTTATGTGAAAGATGATGTTATGCCGTACGAATCGTGAGAGAATCGTGATCTATCTTCTAAGCAAAAAAATTGCAGTTGTCGTTTTACCCAGAATATTGCAGCTCTATACCGTGCAACATAAAAAGTTGCAAAGACCACCATAGAGTCATTTTCTAGCAAAAAACAAATGATGATTTTTTTTTCTCAGGCCGTGTACACACGGCAAAGAACCTCGACGGGCAGAACACATCGTTCCGCCCGTCGAGGTTCTCTGCCGGCCGTCGAAATCGGCGACCCGCCCATCGGGAATGGCAACCAGCCATTCATCCAGGCGGGCCGTCGAGCAAAAAGAGAGCGTGCTCTCTTTTCGCTCGACGGGATTCCCGACGGGCGGGGCGAGCCAGGAGCGTACACACGGCCAAGGTCCTCACTGGAATGCAGCTTCCAGCGAGGTTCTCGCTGGTTTCCAGCGAGAACCTCGGTCGTGTGTATGCCGCCTAAGTCTGCTGCAGTGTGTCAGCTTGTATTTATAATGGCCGCTCTGTATGTAGCTTCTGACAGGCTGTGCAAGCAGGCCCGTATCTCCAGAACCATTAATGATAGCCATCCCATATTTTGACTGGTTGTGGGGTAGGTCTTTAACTGACTACCCCCCAAATGTGGGGTTTCTGTGACCTCTGGTCATCGAGCTACAATCCCCGAAGTCGATCTAAAAAAACAAACAAAAAAAAAACTTGTTTACAAACTTGGCAGACAGTCGGATATTTTCTTTACACACAGAAGTTTATCCCTTTGATATAAGAAGAAAGCATTAGTTATAATGTTTTCTGCTAAGAACTTGGCAGACTGCCCAGATATTTTCTTTTGACAGCTGAAAGTCTCTACACTTGTTATATGAAAGAATCAGCAAACTCTGCATTGGAGATGTCAGGGGGGTTGAATCAAGATCACAATTTTAACGATTAATTGTGCAGCTTTAGCACGGTACTGTATTTGCGCAGCAATTTTTGCTAGAAAATTACTTGGAACCGCCAAACATTATATATATTTTAGCAGAGACAAAAATGGCAATTGCTGCAATATTTTATGTCACACTGCATTTGCCCACTTCATTGAATAATAAAAACCATAAAAACAAAACAGTAAAGTTAGCCCATTTTTTTTTTTTTATGTGAAAGATGATGTTATGCCGTACGAATCGTGAGAGAATCGTGATCTATCTTCTAAGCAAAAAAATTGCAGTTGTCGTTTTACCCAGAATATTGCAGCTCTATACCGTGCAACATAAAAAGTTGCAAAGACCACCATAGAGTCATTTTCTAGCAAAAAACAAATGATGATTTTTTTTTCTCAGGCCGTGTACACACGGCAAAGAACCTCGACGGGCAGAACACATCGTTCCGCCCGTCGAGGTTCTCTGCCGGCCGTCGAAATCGGCGACCAGCCCGTCGGGAATGGCAACCAGCCATTCATCCAGGCGGGCCGTCGAGCAAAAAGAGAGCGTGCTCTCTTTTCGCTCGACGGGATTCCCGACGGGCGGGGCGAGCCAGGAGCGTACACACGGCCGAGGTCCTCACTGGAATGCAGCTTCCAGCGAGGTTCTCGCTGGTTTCCAGCGAGAACCTCGGTCGTGTGTATGCCGCCTAAGTCTGCTGCAGTGTGTCAGCTTGTATTTATAATGGCCGCTCTGTATGTAGCTTCTGACAGGCTGTGCAAGCAGGCCCGTATCTCCGGAACCATTAATGATAGCCATCCCATATTTTGACTGGTTATGGGGTAGGTCTTTAACTGACTACCCCCCAAATGTGGGGTTTCTGTGACCTCTGGTCATCGAGCTACAATCCCCGAAGTCGATCTAAAAAAACAAACAAAAAAATAACTTTTTTTTTTTTTTTTTGGGGCAAATGGGCCTATCTTGAGAAAGGGGCCTGGAGCTGCAGCTCTATCAGCCCCTCTGTTAATCCGGCCCTGCTTTAAGGGTAAAACAGACTACAATATACCTCAGCATTTTAAATGCTGTCAGAACCAAGACCCCAGAAAACTCAATTTGTGACTATACAGAAAGTGGTTCCTAAAGTAGAGAGGAGATAATATCTTAAATAGGAGTTCCACCCTAAATTTTAACTTTTTTTTAATCCACTCCCCTCCCCCTTACATGCCACATTTGGCATGTAATTTTTTTTTGGGGGGGGGGAGTGGGGGCTTCGGTAGGAGTGGGACTTCCTGTCCCACTTCCTGCTTCCGCTGAGGGGCTGGTTAGGCGATTAAGCCTTAATCGCCTACACCAGCCCCTCCCTGTAGGTGATCACATGGGACACTGACAGGTCCCATGCGATCGCCTCTCCAATCAGCGGCGAGCCGCGCGCATGCGCAGTGCGGCTCGCGCATGCGCAGTGGGTGCCTGGCCGTGAAGCGGAAGGCTGTCACTGCTGGGTGCCCACAGTCGGGATGGAGACGCCGGCTGGGGAGGGGGGGAGAGGAGCGGAGCCCCGGTCGGCGCGTCGCTGGAACGCAGGACCAGGTAAGTGAGTGTTTATTAAAAGCCAGCAGCTACACTTTTTGTAGCTGCTGACTTTTAATAAACACAATTTTGGGCTGGAACACCCCTTTAACCATGCTAGATCAAAAGAAAGGCGAATGAGTACATAGTTTGAGAACTTTGGTTTCTTAAGGTCTGAACATTGATTTTATTATAATTCGTTTTAATAATCTGTTTTGCTTGCGTCTATCTAACAAGTTTTTTTTGCGGTATAAGCAAGGAACCTCTGCAGTGTGTAAATGTGCTTTTACTAAAAAAAAATGCTGTACATACAAAACGATTACAATATTAGGAATACAGTACAAGGTGACAGATATCTATAGCAAGATGCCTAGCAAATAAGCAGAAACTAAGGTCTGTAACTGTAGAAATATGCCTAAAAGTCACTTAAAGTGATTGTAAAGGTTTGATTTTTTTTTTCTTTTTAAATAACAAACATGTCATACTTACCTACACTGTGCAGCTTTTTTTGCACAGTACAGTCACTTTATTATGTATCTGTTAGACTAGCTAAATTAATTAGAAGGTTGAGGCAGGTACACTGCCCTCAGATTCAGTGGTCTGGCAATGTTCACGTCTCCTATTGGACAAATGGCATTAGGGTGATCTGAGCCACTGTGGCGCCTGATCTTGGATCAAGCCTGGTTAGTACTTGAATGGAAGACTGCCCAGTGAGGGAGGCATCTGAGATTTCCTGTGTTTGAGAGTATCTCAGACCATAAGATTTTAGAGCAGTCACTGAGGTGGTTCACTCCTTCCTTAGTCGGGTCAGTCTTGGCCTTGCGTTCGGTCTTGGAGCAAAGGTTATTGGCTCATTATTGTAAAATAATTAGATGGTAGCAGCTTCAAAACTGAGTAGGGACATGAGATCTATCTTAAGATCTCAATCTGCAGGTCAATTTTCTGTTTCAGATAAGCTCAGTCTGTTTAGTGATGACCTCTCTGCAAGAGGTAGGTTGCAGGGCCCATAATCATCAGGAAACGCAAAGCTTTAAGTGTCGGGTTGTTTCCAGCCTCATCAAAGATTTTTGTAATTGCAGTGGAAAGTCATCTGTTTTTTTTTTTTTTGTGGCCAGCCTTTGGGCTTGCCACAGCTTCTGAGGTTCACAAAGCTCCTAGCTCCGGTGCTGGACTTGCTAAAGATGCAGGGGTTGTCAATCTCAGTATACCTCAATAACCTTTGCTCAGGAAGCAGTTGGTCCAGATATTCCTTTGATGGATTGCTGAAGGGCTCTGTTCTCGGGGTGTTGCACAGCTAAAGATTGGTGGTTAATGGTTCAGAATCTAGAAAGGTGGAATTCTTCCTTTCAGGTATTGGAAAATAATAACCACTGGGGCTGGTTTCTCCATTTGGTTTTGAGGGTGGCTACAGTTCAGTGGACTAGGTCTCCACAGGAGAGTATACTGCCCATAAAAATCTTGGAGCTTTTGGCTAGTACGCCTTGCTCTGAATTATAATACAAACCAGTTGTAGGTTCTATATGGAAAAGCCTCTACAGTGGCATATATATCAACCATCAGGGCAGCACCATGTGTCATGCGGCTCAGGAAGGTAAACCACATTCCATTTGGGACAGCACAAGTGCTGTCTCTGTCGTCAGTGCATATGCGAGGTATAGAATAGTGTCAGGGGGAACTCTGCAGATAATTCTACTAGATTCCAAGTTCTACAACAGTATGGGACAGGTTGTGTCCAGGACGAGGGTCCCACTGGCAATAGGGGTAGATGCACTAGTAACACCTTAGGGACCAGTTTTCCCTTATTTGACGCTTTCCCTCCGTTTCGACTTCTGCCACATCTTATGCAAAGAATTCAGAAGGGGGTAACACTGATAGTAATGTTAGCCGAATCAGCCCAGGAAGGCTTGGTACACTTTCATAGCGAGTCTTGCGGGACTGGGACACTCCTAGTCAAGCAAGACCTAATGGTCTTGAGTCCTGTATCTCAGCAATGTTGAGCCCCTGGAAACTAGCTTCGGGATCTTCAATTACAGTACTTGGAAATATTTTTTGCCTGGGGTGAAGGAGTGGGAGATTTTCTTTTTCTTTCCTCAATTGGTTCAGGAAAGGAGATTGGACTTATGTACCGTCAAGGGTCAAGTTTCATCCCTATACATTTTTTTCCAGAGGCCATTGTTTTTCACTCCTTGATTCATACTTTATACAGAGTGTAAGATAGACAGTCTCGCCTGTGAGGCAATTTTTGTGCCCCTGGGACTTAAGTTTGATCTTGACTATACTTGCAGAGGCCACTTTTTGAACCAATCGAGGGATTCTGTTAGTCCTTTATCTCTGAAAGTGGCTTCTTTGGCTATCACTTTACTAAGTCATGCAAGGAGCCGTTCTTGGTCTCATAACATGATAAGGTGATGTTGCGTCCTCATCAATTGTTTTGCCTAAAATGGTGTCTAGTATTCACTTTAATCAAGACAATGGGAGTTATTTACTAAAGGAAAATTCACTTTTGCACTGCAAGTGCACTTAAAAATGCAGTCGCTGTAGATCTGAAGGTGACATGCAAGGAAAATAAAAAACAGCAATTTAGCATCCACATGATTTGATGATAAAATCAGCAGTGCTTCCCCTCATTTCAGGTCTTCCCCTCAGATCTACAGCAACTGCACTTCCAAGTGCACTTGCAGTGCACTTGTAGGCCAAAGTGGATTTGCCTTCAGTAAATGACCCCCAATGTCTTGCCTTCTATTTGATCCTCAGTTGGCAGGAGTTAAAACACTGCATAGCCGTGAGGTAGTTCTTGCGGTCAGAATTATTTGATTTGTCGGAACATGTCAGGAATCTTGGTTTGTGCTGCTAGTAGAGCCCAGGATGGGCAGGATATTTCATTGGATTTGCCAGTTAATTATTTGAGCTTATGGCTTGAAAGGGCAACATCCCTCACCCCTTTTTTGTTAAAAGCGCTCACTACCAAGTGTGTGGGGGCATCTTGGGGCATCCGCCATCAGGTGTCAGTGGCTCAGGATTTAAGGCCATTACATGATCTTTTTTTCATACATTCACAGAATTTTACCAGATAGATATCAAAGCCACAGAGGATACTGCTTTGGCCACAGTATGTTTTGGGTGGCAGAAAGAGTCCTTCTCAGGTGGCAGTTTGTGTGATTGTGTCTCCCACCCCAAGGGCATTGCTTTAGGACATTCTATTATTAGGGTTGCTCCGTGTCCCGTGATGAACGATAAAGAAAAATAGGATTTTCTGTTATACTTACCTGTAAAATCATTTTCTTGGAATACATCACAGGACACTGAGGTCCCTCCCATCTTTTTTGGGATATTCATTGCTTTTTAACAAAACTGAGGTCCTTCCTGTGTAGGAGGGGTTATGTCGACATAAAGGTTGCGTATAACCCATATAGTCATTATTATGGTTGCTCTGTGTCTGTGTTTGATGGAAAAATCCTATTATTATGAGGGCTGCTATTTTTCCTTATAGTCCAGTATACAAAGATTGTAAATTCATGTGTTGTGCTATTGGTAGCATTTGCTGTACCATGAGATTCCATGTATTGTGTGTATACAGGAGGCATAATCAGTTTTGGCAGAAATGCATAGTGTTATACATACTAATCACCATTCTAAAATAAACTGTCATTTGTGTTATGAAAGTCTCTTTCAAATGCCACAAATCTGAATTATTTTGACAATTGTATAAGACATCTGCATCTTGCTTTATTATAAAGCACTAGTGTAATGAGATATAAATGAAATGTAGAGAGGCCTTCATAATGATGACCAGATTGTAAATGAGCTTACAGATGGTGATTTAAAAATAGTCTTTTTTTAAACTACATATCAATAGGCTCAATGGCTTCTACTATTTCCACTTTACAGACTATTGTGCCAATGCTTTCAAGCAGTAAATTCACATCAGCAAATATACATCAAAATACTATTAAACTTTACTTCTCAGGAAATGAAGTCCCCTATAATGTAAAAATATAAAAGACACCTTTTACATTATCATTATGCTGAACTCCAGTGCATTATCATCATGCATTAAATAAATGCTTAACTGAAAAATCGCCTGCTCTTTCCCTGAATCTGAAAAGCCATGGCAAGTCTATTAACAGAACTACATATGCGGATGAGTGCACGGTGTACACCTATGCTCAAGAAGAGTTTGCAGAATCCCAGGCCAGTTCTCATAGGC
This sequence comes from Rana kukunoris, assembly GCA_029574335.1. NCBI lineage: Eukaryota > Metazoa > Chordata > Amphibia > Anura > Ranidae > Rana > Rana kukunoris. The sequence continues at coordinate 168,153,251 of CM056052.1, forward strand.
AGATATTTGTGATTTTTGTTATAATCATGTATGTGTTTTTGGGACATTGATGGGCCTCCCAAACATCAATAGCATCCTCTCTAACCCAGAAAAAAATATTTTCACTGTCTGCAGCAGTTAAAGCGGTGTTTCAGCCGCCAAAACCTTTTTTTTTAATTAAAGTCAGCAGCTACAAACACTGTAGCTGCTGACTTTTAATAATGATACTAACCTGTCCAGGGAGCCCGCAATGTTGGCCCCCTGAGGCTGATCCGTCCATCGGATTGGCTGCCGGTGCCTCCATTCCAACTAAGCGAAACAAAACCGGCAGTGGAGCTTTGCGGCTTCACTGTCGGTTTCCTACTACGCATGCACAAGACACGCATGTCTTTGTGAATGGCCAGCTTGTCTTCTGGCACCCACACAGGTCCCAGAAGACAATGGGGTCTGCACTGTTGGGTACTTATGGGTGGCACTGATGGGCACTGATAGCCAGCACTGATAGGTGGCAGTGATGAGCATGGATGGGCACTGATGAACACTGATAGATGGCACTGATGGGCATCACTGATAAGAAGTCACTGGCAGGCATTCCAAATGGGCACTGATTGGCATCATTTGTGGGCACAGATTGGCATCCCTGGGGGCATATCTAGTGGTCATCAGTGGTGGGCATCCCCAGTGGTCCTGGGTAGGCATCATCATAGGCCTGCACTGATAATCAATCAGCGCAGACCCCCCTGTCAGAAGAGAAGCTGATCAGCTCTGTTAGACGCAATAGAGAAAACGATTGGACAAAGTTAATCATACTAGGCTCTTTACCTAAATTAGAGTTGCGGTGTGTCAGACTGACACACTACAACAGCAATAGTCGCACTGCAGGCTTCAGCAGGCACGCGCCGGCTCGTTATCTTAAAAGATGTCATATGACCGTAATTTTGCTATCTTAAGGACCGCCTACTGAACATTTACGTCAGCAGAATGGCACGGCTGGGCACATCAACGTATATATACGTTGGTTTCTAGTACCCAGCCGTGGGTCACGGGCGCGCGCCCACGGCGCGCTCCCGTGACCCGGTCCGAAGCTCCGGGACTGCGGCACTCGCGGACCCGATCACCGCTGGAGTGCGGCGATCGGTCCCTGGAGCTGAAGAACGGGGAGAGCCGTGTGTAAACACGGCTTCCTCGTGCTTCACTGTGGCCGCAGCATCGATTACGTCATCCCTGTTATAGGGGGACGTGATCGATGACGTCACACCTACAGCCACACCCCCCTACAGTTGTAAACACACGCAGGGAACACACAAATCCTACAGCGCCCCCTTGTGGTTAACTCCCAAACTGCAACTGTCATTTTCACAGTAAACAATGCAATTTAAATGCATTTTTTGCTGTGAAAATGACAATTGTCCCAAAAATGTGTCAAAATTGTCCGAAGTGTCCGCCATAATGTCGCAGTCGCGAAAAAAATTGCTGATCGCCGTTATTAGTAGTAAAAAAAAAAAAAATGATAAAAATGCAATAAAACTATCCCTTATTTTGTAAACGCTATAAATTTTGCGAAAACCAACCGATAAACGCTTATTGCGATTTTTTTTTACCAAAAATAGGTAGAAGAATACATATCGGCCTAAACGGAGGAAAAAAAATTATATATATTTTGGGGGGATATTTATTATAGCAAAAAGTAAAAAATATTGCATTTTTTTCAAAATTGTCGCTCTATTTTTGTTTATAGCGCAAAAAATAAAAACCGCAGAGGTAATCAAATACCACCAAAAGAAAGCTCTACTTGTGGGAAAAAAAGGACGCCAATTTTGTTTGGGAGCCACGTCGCACGACCGCGCAATTGTCAGTTAAAACGACGCAGTGCCGAATCGCAAAAAGGGGCAAGGTCCTTTAGCAGCATTTTGGTCTGGGTCTTAAGTGGTTAAGGACCCTCAGGTGTAAGCCATCTGGTCCCGGTGTCTTATTTAGGTTATATTTTTCAAATCTGTTTCTGATTCTGTCTTATGTTAGCAATGAGGGTACTTTCTGTGACGTGTTATTAACAATAACCTTGCAGTCTTGGTACTATACCCCCCCCCCCCCTACACCCGATTCTTTTGTGAAGACTGAGGAAAATAATATATTCAAAACCTTTGCCTTCTCTGTCTTTTGTAACCAAATTCCCTTCACATTTTTTTTATGGGGCTGATATGTTCTGGCCTCCCTTCCTTACTATTTGTATTTCGGCATGTGGGAGACTCCCATAATGTACGGAGGAAGGTTCTCTGGACTGATGAGACTAAAATGTAACTTTTTGACCATCGAAGAAAATACTATGTCTGGCACAAACCCAACACATCACCCAAAGAACACCATCCCCACAGTGAAACATGGTGGCGGCAGCATCATGCTGTGAGAATGTTTTTTCAGCAGTCAGGACTGGGAAACTGGTCAGAGTTGAGGGAAAGATGGATGGTGCTAAATACAGGGATATTCTTGAACAAAATCTGTACCACTCTGTGTGTGATTTGAGGCTAGGACGGAGGTTCACCTTCCAGCAGGACAAACACACTGCTAATGCAACACTTGAGTGGTTTAAGGGGAAACACATAAATGTGTTGGAATGGCCTAGTCAAAGCCCAGACCTCAAAACCATCCTTGAAGGATCTGTAGGAATGGGCAAAAATCCCAGTGGTAGGATGTGGCAAGCTCATAGAGACTCGTCCAAAGCGACTTGAAGTTGTGATAGCCGCAAAAGGTGGCTCTACAAAGTATTGACTTTAGGGGTGAATAGTTATGCACATTGGGCCAGATTCAGGTACAATTGCCCTGGCGCAGAGTATCAGAGATACACTACGCCGCCGTATTTTACCTGGCTCTAAGACGAATTCTGGTAGATTTCGGCCCGTAAGGTACGGCGGCGTAGTGTATTTCTCGCGGCGGAATGCGACTGCGCATGCTCCGTTCAGAAATTTCCCGCCGTGCATTGCACGAAATAACATCGTTACGTCAGGTTTTTTTTGAGTAGCGTCGTTTATGTACATTCCTATTCCCAGACGACTTACGCAAACACAAAAAAAAAATTTGGAATTCGACGCGGGAACGACGGCCATACTTAACATGGGCTGTCTAACGTTAGACAACATTTTTGCTTCCCTAACTTTATGCAGCAAAAAGATGACTACAGATGCCGTAAGAGAATGCGACGGACGATCGTAACTTCGTGGATCGCCGGAAAAAAGCTAATTTGCATACCCCGACGCTGAAAACGACGCAAACTCCACCCAGTGGGCGGAAAAAGATTGCAGCGTTACTACGGTCTAACAGGAGATAGACCGGAGTAATGGCTCTGTGAATCTGGCCCATTGACTTTTTCTGTTATTTTCTTCACAATAAAAAATAAAGAAAACTCTCCAAAGTTACATGATGAAAATTCTCGAACAATGTTAATTCCAGGTTGTGAGGCAACAAAACATGAAAAATTCGAAGGGGGTGAATACTTTTGCAAGGCACTGTATAGTATATGTCCAGTCAATATATTCTTTATTAGTACTGGAGTGAGGAATGGTTAGAACCCTGTTGTGTTTAACTGCCCCCTTATTTCCTGACAACATTTATCAGGCTGGAAGTTAGGACAACTCTCCAACTGCATCACAGACAGAAAAAAAAAAAATCTTTAGTAGAGTAAGGGAAATCTAGAATGGGGGTCAGCAACCTGTAGATCACATCACAATCTACCAGTACAGGGGTTTCCAAACTTTTCAAACAAAGGGCCACTATATTGTCCTTTAGACTTTAGGAGGGCCGGTTTGTGGCCAGCAGGGGTAGGAAATGTCGCGGGCATTCAGCATGAGTGAGAACAAATATGGCCTCAGGTTTGGTGGTCAATAGGAGGAGAAGTGTTCTCCCTATTAGTAAGCAGGATAGTATCCCATCATTGGTATCAGTGGAATATATAGTGCCTCCTATCAGTGGGAGGAATTTTGCCCCAAGGGCCAGATTAAGGCTAGCAAAGGGCCATATCTGACCCTCGGGCTGCAGTTTGGAGACCACTGTACCAGTAGATTGCGGCCAGGTGACTGGTAGATCATGGTCTGGGTTTGCTGACCCGTCATTTAAAAGCATCAAACAGAGTGAAATGCAGAGGGACTACATGTAAAGTTTGAGCTGTAGTAGAAAGTGAAAGCTGTACAAGCCAATGCCTCCTCTGTAGTGGATCCTGTCCCATGTGAAGTGATATTAACTGCACTCCACCTCTTATCCCAGCCAGCGGTCTCCAGAGTGGTGACAGCAACAGGAAAGAAGACATCTTCGGGTCAGTGTGAAGCGACACACTGGGAATAATAGTATAGGGCTGTTTTCACACTAATGTGCCTTCTCACCGCCTGATTTAAACTCATGATTGCCATGCAATGCACACAATTGCGAAACAGTAGTACAGCAATTATAGATTTGAACCAAGTGTGAGGAGGCGGCACGCTGCCTGATGATCTTTGATTTCCCCCATGTTGTTCAGGTAGACCTCCACCTCTTTATGGTTGCCTACCGCTGGTCTAGAACATGTGTTACATTTTATTTCTGTGTATTAGTTGCAGATCTGTTTTACCTTCCTGTCTATTTTAACTTTTACAAGTGTAGCTCCCTGCTCTGGGGAGCTATTATAAATTTAGGTGGCGTCTGAGCCAATAATTGGGTTCGGACTTTACTAATTTCATTAAAATTAGCCTCTGTTCTGGCTATGGTTGTGCCTGATTGAAGTTTTCCCCTGTTGCCTGTAGGTGGCGTTACCACCTCAGGCCCATGTTGGAACACAGGCGAACCATGGTGTGTTGAGTGACCCTTCTCGGCAGCAGCCCAGTGGGAGTGGTGCCCTGCAGTGCATGCTGGAAAGGGGTACTTAAGTGGCAGACACCGGTTTTTGGGGTCCTTCGCACGTGTGTGTTGTTCCAGCCCTGGGACTGGCCTGGGCCTATGATTCTAAAGGGGATCCCAAGCTGTTCATCCAAGTGAGGGAAGCTGCTTAATGAAGGAAACCGGAGGAGGACCTGCCCTGGAGACCACCAAGCAAAGCAAGCTAATGTCTCAGGATAGGCCTGGTGGCTTCGTTATAAAAGGGATACACTACAGTGGTTGACCACGATATTGTGTCAATCTCGCTCCCTTTCTCGGCGAGATTGACCACCTGCGAGCCCCATTGCGGGAGCCAGCGCCGAGCTGGCTTGCCGCGATGGAGATAAAGCCGTCATAGAAGCGACGGGGATCCGACGTGGATTCCCGCCAATTCTACACGTGGGCGGCGTTTGTTATGAATCCTGAAGGGGAAGTCCCCACCGGATTAAAAAAAAAAATCCGGCATGGGTTCCCCCCTCAGGAGTATACCAGGCCCTTAGGTCTGTTATGGGTTGCAAGGAGACCCCCCTACGCCGAAAAAAACGGCGTGGGGGTCCCCCACAATCCATACCAGACCTGTATCCAAAGCACGCCAGCCAGCCGGTCAGGAGGGGAGTGGGGGTGAGCGAGCGCCCCCCCCCCCTCCTGAGCCGTACCGGGCGGCATGCCCTCAACATGGGGGGTCAGGTGCTCTGGGGCAGGGGGGTGCACTGTTGGCCCCCCCACCTCAGAGCACCCTGTCCCCATGTTGATGAGGACAGGGCCCCTTTCCGACAACCCTGGCCATTGGTTGTCGGGGTATGCGGGTGGGAGGCTTATCGGAATCTGGGAGCCCCCTTTAATAAGGGAGCCCCCAGATACCAACCCCCACCCTAAGTGAATGAGTATGGGGTACATTGTACCCCTACCCATTCACCTGCAAAAAAAAGTGCAAACACAAATAAACAACACAGGGTATTAAAATATTTTATTATAGTTGGCCGCCAGAGGGGGGTGTGTATGGTCGCTTTTATAAAAGCGCCCCCCCCCCCCCGGCGGGCTTCTCCCGACATCTGCGGGGGGTGGGTGCCGCTGCGGGGGTCTTCTCCTGCTCTCCGGGGGTCTTCTCCGCTCTTCGGGGGTCTTCTCCGCTCTTCGGGGTCTTCTCCCGCTCTCCAGGGGTCTTCTCCGCTCTTCTTCCGCTCTCCGGGGGTCTTCTCCGCTCTCTGGGGGTCTTCTTCTTCTTCGGGACTGGCCGCCGCTATCTTCGTGTGTTAGCTCAATTACTAGCGGCGGCCAGTCCGGTCTTCCGTGATGTCTTCTTCTTCCCTCTTCTTCTCCAGATGTTGACACGATGCTTCCTCCCGCTGTTCTGCCGGGCGCACGGCTCGCAGCGACTTATATAGGCCTATCTTGTGACGTCGCAGTCCCATCATGCTCCGGTAGGTACCACGTGGGTAGGTAGCACGTGGGTAGGTACCACGTGGCCTACCGGAGCATGATGGGACTGCGACGTCACAAGATAGGCCTATATAAGTCGCTGCGAGCCGCGCGCCCGGCAGAACAGCGGGAAGAAGCGTCGTGTCAACATCTGGAGAAGAAGAGGGAAGAAGAGGGAAGAAGAAGACATCACGGAAGACCGGACTGGCCGCCGCTAGTAATTGAGCTAACACACGAAGATAGCGGCGGCCAGTCCCGAAGAAGAAGAAGACCCCCGGAGAGCGGAGAAGACCCCCGGAGAGCGGAAGAAGAGCGGAGAAGACCCCCGGAGAGCAGAGAAGACCCCCGGAGAGCGGAAGAAGAGCGGAGAAGACCCCCGTAGAGCGGGAGAAGACCCCAAAGAGCGGAGAAGACCCCCAGAGAGCAGGAGAAGACCCCCGCAGCGGCATCCACCGCCCGCAGATGTCGGGGGAAGCCCGCCGGGGGGGCGCTTTTATAAAAGCGACTATACCCCCCCCCCCCCCCTGGCGGCCAACTATAATAAAATATTTTAATACCCTGTGTAGTTTATTTGTGTTTACACTTTTCTTGCAGGTGAATGGGTACTCCATACTCATTCACTTAGGGTGGGGGTTGGTATCTGGGGGCCCCCTTATTAAAGGGGGCTCCCAGATTCCGATAAGCTTCCCACCCGCATACCCCGACAACCAATGGCCAGGGTTGTCGGGAAGGGGCCCTGTCCTCATCAACATGGGGACAGGGTGCTCTAAAGTGGGGGGGGGCACAGTGCGCCCCCCTGCCCCAGAGCACCTGACCCCCCCATGTTGAGGGCATGCCGCCCGGTACGGCTCAGGAAGTGGGGGGGGCGCTCGCTCGCCCCCACTCCCCTCCTGACCGGCCGGCTGGCGTGCCTTGGATACGGGTCTGGTATGGATTGTGGGGGACCCCCACGCCGTTTTTTTCGGTGTAGGGGGATCTCCTTGCAACCCATAACAGACCTAAGGTATAAGGCCCGGTATACTCCTGAGGAGGGGACCCAAGCCGGATTTGTTTTTTAAATCCGGCGGGGACTTCCCCTTCAGGATTCATAACAAACGCCGCCCACGTTTAGAATTGGCGGGAATCCACGTCGGATCCCGTCGCTTCTATGACGCGCTCGCTGGAATGTGCTTTTACTATTCCAGCGAGTGCGAGATGTCGGCACCCTGTCGCCGAGAGTCAGCGCGATGCTGTCGCGCTAAAAACACATTCTCGGCGGCAGGCACTGTACTCAATTTGTCTTACAGTCCGCTGGATCGGCTTAAAGGCTCTTTTGCTGTAAGGCAGAGGATCCCTGGCTATCCATTTTTTGTTCTCAGACGGTCTGTGACAGAGACCGTTTTCATACTGTCCGTGCATCATTCCGGCTGCTAGGCCATGTGAGAGGGGTCTATACGGGTGAGCAATACCCACTCAGGAGTGAGTGGTAAATACTGAAACTTTAGATACTTTTTGTGCATTCTGTACCGGGTGCTTAAACCTTCCCCTTCTCTTCTTCTACCTTCCAATTTCTGCAATTTCTGCAGCAAAAATAAAACCTAAGGCCTCGTATACACGACCGAGAATCTCGTCGGGAAAAACCTGTCATTTTCCCTGACAAGATTCTTGGCAAGAAACTCTTGTCACCCGAGTGCACAGACTTTCGTTTCAAAAGAACCGCAGTTTTCTTGAAAGGACAGAACACGGTGACGTCATCGCGTATATGACGAGCGTGTGCTCGTCACATTCGATGCCAATCGGCGCCATCTTACTTCACCCTACCTATGCCGTGGAAGCTACCGCGCATGCGTCAAAGTCATTTTGAGCATGCGCGTGTTTCCACGGCGACAGGTAAGTATACACACTCTCTCAGGTTTCTCATCGGGAAACAGACCGACAAGAATCTCGAAGAGAAAAAAGAGAGCAGGTTCTCTTTTTTTTTCCTCGTCGAGATTCTGGCCAGATTTCCTGACGAGAAACCTGAATGCCTCGTACACAAGAACGGTAAGAAGCAGTTTTCTTGCTGGTTTTTGTACGAGGCTTAACAGTTGAAGGTTTTACATCTTGTGTGGACATTACAATTTCTGTAGACTTTCTTCCCCTGACAACGAACTTGGAGGTAACGTGCAAAACCCAATCTAAACCAGCAGCTCCTATGGGGGTAGTGCTACATAAGCATGATAGGACATGGGGTACATCTATTTAACCCTGTACAACAGTAAATACCTTATAGGCAATAGAATATTTCCTTACATTATTCAAAGCTTGAAAAAAGTTTTTCTGGTTGACGTACGCTTTACTACAAGACTGGTTTATTGATGGGGCAGACCCAATTCACTACTTTAGTTCCCTACCTCACTCTTAGCATTCTCACTAACCCTACAGGACACTAAATGATTTATACAAATTATTTTGTCCTAAAATCTATTCATTTAGACATCTCCAGTGTCACATTTATAAAATCCTATACATGCTTGATAATGAGGTTCTGCCATGCACATAGGTTTTCTGTAGCATGTGCAATTTTTATGCACTGATTCTTATTTGTAACTTGTATACGGTAAAACCTTGGTTTGAGAGTAACTTGGTTTGAGAGCGTTTTGCAAGACAAGCAAAATGTTTTAATACATTTTGACTTGATATACAAGTGATGTCTTGATATAAGAGTAGAGTATAAAATAGAAGAGAGGCGCCTCTAAGTGTAGCAATATGGTTATATTTAATGAAGGTACAACATTTAGAAACTCACATGGTTGATGATTAAAACAGACCATTCTAAGTATGCAGGCATCCGGGGTAAAGCTGTCCACATAGACCATTCTACGCTCCGCCATTGATGTCGTCCTTTCAACGAGTTGTTCAAGCCACACTTTCAGATCGCTCTACTGCCTGTAGTCTTCCCGGTCACAATTTCAGACTGATAGTGGTGAAAGCCGCCAGTGAGGAGGATGGTCTATGTGGATCGCTTTACCTCAGATGCCTGAATACTTAGATGTGCCTCTTTTAACCAGTTAGCAACCACCTGCCGAAATATAACGGCGGCAAGGTGGTTGCTTAACTCTGGGGCGCGCACACGGGAATGTTTTGTTACCAAACATATGTAGCAGTATACATTTTAGGCCAAGTTTATGAAGAAAAATTACTTTTTTGCAAAATGTTATAATAGAAATGAAGAAAAATTCATTTTTTTACCAAATTTTCGTTCTTTTTTCATTTATAGTGAAAAAAATAAAAAACGCAGAGGTGATAAAATACCACCAAAAGAAAGCTCTATTTGTGGGAAAAAAAAGGACAAAAATTTCATTTGGTTACAATGTTGTATGACTGAGTTATTGTCATTCAAAATGTGAGAGCACCGAAAGCTGAAAATTGAAAAATCCAAAAAAGAGAAAAGACAAAAGAAAAAAGACAAAAGAAAAAAAATCACCGCTCCAGGTGAGACCTGTAGACGATCAAGGATAATTAGATTACCAAGGTGCTGGCGATGCAAATGGCAATGATGATGAAGAAAAGAGGGAAGGACGGCCGCACTCCAAGGATTTTCAAACGAAAAAAGTTGTCTTTATTGTAAATCCAAAAACATGTACAGTCACAGCAATCACAGAAAACAGGACAGCCGAGGCGTTTCGCACTCGATCAGTGCTTAGTCATGGCCATGACTAAGCACTGATCGAGTGCGAAACGCGTCGGCTGTCCTGTTTTCTGTGATTGCTGTGACTGTACATGTTTTTGGATTTACAATAAAGACAACTTTTTTCGTTTGAAAATCCTTGGAGTGCGGCCGTCCTTCCCTCTTTTCTTCATCATCGAAAGCTGAAAATTGGTCTGGTTATTAAGTGGGTTTAAGTGCCCAGTAGTCAAGTGGTTAATCATCAACCATGTGAGTTGCTAAATGTTTACTTGAATTAAAGAGAAGAGGGGCACCTCTAAGTGTAGCAATATGGTTACATATTGCTACACTTAGAGGTGCCCCTCTTCTCTTTTATACTCTATAGCTCCTGCTGGAATTTGCCTCTAATCCCCTCGGGGAGGCTTCCATTTGTGGATGGACATTTTATGGTTACACAACCTCTCACATTGATATAATCTTCTTATATGGACTATAAACTGAAGGACTTCTAAATAAATGTCTGTGGTATGAATCATTTGAGTTTCCATTATTTCTTATGGGAATTTTTTATTTTTTTTGATATACAAGTGCTTTGCATTACAAGCATGCTTCCGGAACTAATTATGCTCGCAATCCAAGGTTTTACTGTACTTACTAAGATTGTAACAGGTAAATAGCAAATGCCAAAACTCTATTTCTATGAGCTGCTGATTTTTTTTTCCTCTTTCATTTCTTCTATTTTATTGTACACAATGTAAACTATTTAAAACTTATATTTTGCCCATTTCTCTTTTTCCATCTTGCTGTGCTAATATACAGCAGTGATCCATAACCTAAGAAATCATGGAGTAACTGGAAACTTCATCTCAGGACTAATCAGTCAATTTTTCAGAGAATATACTTTTAAGAATATAGGCCCAGATTCACAGAGCGATTACGCCTGCGCAACTGCTGTTGCGCGTGCGTAAGTCTAAATGTGCGCGTGCGTATAGTTGGACGCGATTCACAAAACAATATACGCCAGAAATCTACGTTTTTTGGTCCGGCGTAATTGAATTAGACATTCGCTTCCCTTCGTGCAAAACTGCGCTAGACACACCATTGATTTGCTAGTCAAATATGCTAATGAGGGAGTTACGGGGATCCACAAAAAAACGCAGTTGCTGCGCAGGCTACGCGATGTGCGCAACAGCAAAATGTTCTGTCTAAAGTTAGAGGACCTAAAAGCTGGTCTAAATTTTGAAAAAAAGTCTAATTGTCAGATAAAGCAACACTGTTAGTGAGGAGTTCAGCAGTCACACGTGTTGCCCAACAATCTGTATGCCAACATGCCAGGGGCATCGTCGCGCATAGCTATACTACTGACTTTAGATGAACAAAGAAGGAGGAGGGCACGGAGGATGGCACTAAGGAGGGCACGGGAGATGTTTTTTTTAATTTTTTTATTTGCTTATATAAAATTTACAATTTAAATTAATCTAATACAATATTCTTATCTGATACAAGCCCCTCACTCTTCACTTGATATATCACACACGCATAGACATCTATGGCATGAGTGATTCTGAGGTGTCTCGCATCTTCAGATTCACCCCTCATGCCATCATGGAATTACCACAACCCTGCAGGAGGACATCACCAGCCCAACACATGGCACCACCCATGACACCCATGACAGCTACATATACAATCAGAGCCCCATCCCCACAGATTTCCAACAGAACATGTATGGGGACAGCTGGCTGGTTGGTGAGTGACATGGGTGGCAGGCATGACTATCCCCTCCCGTGATGCACACCTCACAAGTGGCACATGCATGACTAACATCCTCCTGTCTTTTCCCTTCAAGGTGACTCTGCATATGCACTGGTACCCCATCTCATGACCCCATCTCATGCCAGCTCACATTATGCATCTTTGCACGTTAAACACACACATTAATCATGGCACAATGAGAATGCATGCATGCACACCACTGTGGTCCCTAGCACACACACCCCACATCCTCATCACATTGGATTGGCACCAGTCCACCATGCAGGACTTGTGAGCTGCAACGCCATGCCACGGCTCCAATTATGTCACTGTACATTCATACACCATTCACACAGACCTGGCGATCACTTCTCCACCACAAATGAGGGTGACACCCCTTTTCCCGCAGGAATATCACCCCCACATTCCAAAATCATACACAAACAGAACCAAAAAAATTAAATAAATGACGAGCAAAAATAAAAAATGCCCAGCAAAAATATAATTTAAACAAAATAACAACAAAGACATAAAAGACAAAAATCACTCTGCAAAACAGTCCCCAAATATCTCAAAGACACGTCACAAACAAACAAAAGCACCTTGCTGTATAGGGAGGGATACAAAGGGATGTACTTTTGCAAAGGAAGTGCATTTGTGTCTGTCTATTTATGCTGTCTGCGTAGTTCATAAAGTTGCCCTAGTCCATTTCCAATTTCACTGATTGCGCCGCTCCCGAGTTGTGAGCATGCGCACAACGGAGCTGACATGGTTTCCTTCACGCGCGCATGCGCGAGTCGGCCGGCCCTTCATTTGCATGGGGTCACGGCTCATTTCAATGTAACACGCCCACGTCCTTCCCAATTTGTATTACTCCTCCTTACGCCTCAGGAAAAAACCTTACGTTTGCGCAAGCTCTTGCGTAAAAGCTACGTGAATCGCCGGATTACGCGGCTAGATTGCGCAAGTCTAACGGAAAAGTGGTGCGCTACGCCGGAATGATAATGCGCCGATCTACGTGAATCTGCCCCACAATCTGCAGTATTTATTGGTATTTGAAATCCGTGAAATTGCTTTTCCACCTATAACATTTCAAAAACATTGTTTACCCTGTGACTGAATGTTATCTCTTTCTTGTATTGTTTTTTTGGGAAGCATCATTAAATGTGTACATTACTAACTAGGGGAAAAGGTTTACCTCACATTTGATGAGGGGAATTTTATTAAAAACTATAATACACTGCATGGTCTTAGAACAGTGATTCTCAAACTGTGTGCCGTGGCACACTAGTGTTCCATGTGAGATTTGCAGGTGTGCCCTGAGAGTTTTGATAAAATATTTAAAATTGCTAGTGTTTTTTAATCGTGAACATATCGAAAAAGTTAAATAGTAAATCAATGTCACACAAGTAAAAAAAAGGAACAAATAAAACGCAATCTCTGTAAGTCTGTCATTCATTCATGGGTCATTGGTTCCTTTCGTAACATAAATTGAAAAAGTGCAGCGCAATAAAATGTCCAATGAATACAAATCAAATAAATGTCCACTGAAGAACCAAAGATCCCAAAGAATAAAGAAAGGAGGGCCGTGTGAGAAGATGACTCCAATCCACACAGACACTGAGTGATAGTCCCTCCACCAGCATATGAATTGCTTGCTTCAAGTTTTTTATTTAAAATGAGCACACTCACATGTTATGCCAAGCACGTAAAGCATAAATTCAAAGATCTCCGTAAGGCTAATGTGCTCCCGGTGACCGACTGACAGCTAGGGAGGAAGCTGGAACACAAAGCTCTCTTACTACCAGAGGTACCATGTCAACGACTGGTTGCTGTTCTTCGTTCCAGTTACCCATAGCAACCTTCCTTCTCTTCTTAGCCTTACAGATTAACCCATTGTGGTGATGTTACACGTACCTCAGAATGTTCTTACAAACCCTGGTTTCTGAGGGAGACGTCTGGACCCCACATGCACCCCCTCAGACTTCAGACCAGGCCCTGAGCAACCATACGCAAATTTTGGCAGAACATGTATAACACGTGGTAACATATTTTCCCTAACTAAACCCAACTATGTCTGCCCCTGATTACCTGCATGGGAGAAGTCCCTACGAAAAAGGTCCAAACCAGTGGTGCTTTAGCAGGCCTTCACTGATGAATCGGCATCCTGCAGCGGACCACAGGTCCCAGTGTGTCCTCAGTGCAGGCTCCCCTTGCACCTTCCTAAGTGCTCCCAGAAACCCCTGGGACTCCCGAGATTCTGGGGTTTGGACCTCGTCCCTTTTATATCACAAAGGAGGGAGGCTGGACCCCAGTGAAAGCCCAAAGAACACGCCGGTGAATAGGCAGCAAAACATTAACATTAACTCCCCTTATCTGGGCTAACTAAATACACACAGGAGCAACCTGCCTACATATGTATAGCCAGCTTTAGCTATCTCTCTCATGATAAAGGGGGTGGGTCACAGAGCAGCCATAGCAGCAGTGTACTGGAATCAGTTGCAAGCAAAGCATTGGAAAAGCTGACAGATTTGTGTCAGTTAAGACATTTTACTTTAATTCTAATTGCTAGCTCTTTGTGCAATGTGCCTCTTTGCTGCCTTTTTACCTTTGCTTCTCCTTAAAAAAGTGGGCATTTGTTTAAAGGGTCACTAAAGGAAAAAAATGTTTTTGCTGAAATGACTGTTTACAGGGTATAGAGACATAAACGTTAACTGATTCCTTTTCAAAATGATTAAAATAGATAAAAATCAATCATATAATGTGCCTGCAGGTTAGTTTCACTTTTGAACTGGCTTCATGTTTTTTGTGAAGTAAAAATAGACACACAGAACAAAAACAAACAAATCCAGGGCAGTGTTTTGTTTTTAAAATGAATCTGATTGGTTCTGGGAAGTTTTAGACACACAGTAATGACAGCTTAGACCACCGTGAGAAAGCTCCCAGTACTGTGGTTATAAGGAAACAGACAAGCAGGAAGTGTGGAGAACAGAGCAGGATTACAGCAACTTCAAAGCAAAAACAAACAATAAGGACATGAAACCAGTACTGCAGTAAGGTAAAGGAAGCTATTAAGCTAAAAAAAATCCTTTAGTGATCCTTTACGAGGTGATGTTTGTTTGTTTTTTGTTTTGTTTTTTATTTATTTTGCTTGTTTATTGTTTTGTTTTTTATATGTTGGTAGCACTTGTGTTTGAAGTTTGGGATGCCCAAAGCGAAGCACTTCGGTTTTTGGAGCCGTTCTTTGTTTGCAGCATGCTGCTGCTCTAAATGAAAGAAAGAAAAACAAAGTGCAAGAACGGTGTGCACCTAAACCACTTCACATTAATTCACTTTCATTAACTAGACCAGACTATTAGATTTTCTTACCATAACCATGTAGTGCAAGGGCCTGCCTGATTGCATACAAATTAAAACTATTAAAGGTTTGACCTCATATTACATGGTTTGGGTAAATCTGAAGACAAAAATCTGCAGAAAATCTAATAATGTGTATGCGGTCTCACCCTACAGATAAAACAAAAGTTAGGCATACACCTGTGAGATTGTGAAGCAGATCCCATTGTTCACTCTTTGTGTATAATTGCCTTTCTGAGTTGTATTGTTCACGCTTTGTGTATAATTGCCATTCTGAGTTTTGACCACAAGAGGCCACTGTTTCTACACACTGCTGACAGACTGCCAGTTTTTGAGGAAGAGGTGGAGCTGAACTGGAGAAGGAGATTCAGGAAGGGATGGAGCAGACATGTTTTGTGGGACTGTGTGAAAATTGAATCTGGTCGCATCCAGGGGAAACCGTACATCCTAGAGCTTCTGGAACGGCAGCTGAGTAATCACCGTCCAGTACAGAGCCTGTCCGGAGGAAAAAGGGATAGTTTTTCAGGAAGGCTGATAGGAGTTGAGACACGGCAAACTACCTCACCTGCAGTACCTCATGGTTTCTGAAAGGACTTTTCGATAATCGGTTGGAAGACATCATTGACTACAGTTTCAAGACCCGGGTCAGTAATATCGTGCACGCACCACCTAGTGATGTTTGGCGCCTAAAGATTAAGCCTGTAGTTAGTTAGTCAGGGTCATTACAGTGTATCAGGCCAAAAGTACTGCTATCATCAGTTTAAGTATCCTGCTTCTTAAAGAGACATTGCATATGGAGAACAATCTTCCAAACTACAAACCTGTTTAGTGTCTTCACTAAGGAAGAAAAACTTACACGCGTGTTATCATACCAGTTATGCAAAAGGAAGGGGGTAAATATTGCATAGAAGTGATAAGTTTGTAAGCTGCTGTGCTGTACCGCAGATGACCCCGAAACTAAGCAATCGTTCGCGTTCTGATAAGGGTAATAATAAAAGGTAAGGAGGGGCAGTCCTATTTGTATCCTCCAATAGGCAAATTGCGGCAAATTGCCTCGGTATTCACCCAGGGGCATCTTGCTGTGCAGCACAGGGGTTCTCAGCTACGGCTGGGTGTATGTAACCTTATTGCTGTGTTCATTTTGTGGTTTCGGTTTAATACCTTGTTACAGTAAAAGAAAAGAACTGTTTCACAAATGCTGGTGTCAAATGCTGGTGTCAAAGTTGTTTTCCTCGTTCGTGACTTCGCTGTATTTTGGAGAGCCCACCCCGGTACACGACTTACACACCAGTTAGGCTGGTTCCTTCTTGTAGTATACCCCAATCTGTGATCTCTGTTTCTAGTACATCTAGGCTTAGTCCTGTTCATTAAAATTGTCCTGCTGTTGGCCACTGTGCAGGGCAAAATACCTGCATTTGGGATATTGCCTCTGTGCGCATGCTCTACTTCCTGAAACTAGAGGTTTATTTGACTGCATACAGCTTCAGGATGTCTCGGGTACCAGAAATATGCAGCATGTTAACACCGAATTGGTGAATACACCCATTTCCATAAAAGGGAAGATAAATAACCCAAAGCAATTACTCATGATATACATGGCATAGGCAGCTCATATGAAGATAAGGTACATCATGTAGTACTTCCTTAAATATACATTGATGCATGAGGTAGATAGCTCTACGCGTTTCGCGACTATTGGTCGCTCGTCAGGAGCAGGCATGCATTGCATTTATTATCTGTAATGACATAAGCACATAACTGGTTATTCCAGGGCATTCAACATTTTGGGGGCCAAGGGGTGAAGCTCCTGACGGTCCCCGTGGGTTGGGGCAGCCCCTGGCGTGGGCTGTGGCTGGAAACTGAGGGACACAGGGCCCCCAAACAGGACACACCCAGGTGACACAGGCATGAGGCAGGATGTGATGTATGTACTGGGATCAGTGAATGTTGATGGCTGTCAGGCCTCGTACACACGAGGGAATTTATCCGCTGTAAACGGTCCCCGGACCGTTTTCAGCGCACATTTACAGCATGGTGACGCGGCGGTGACGTTGACGTCGCCACGTCACCGCACCAGGAAGTGAAACACTTCCGCGCGCATGCGTCAAATCCATTCACAGGATCCGACGCATGTGCGGACAGATATGTCCACTAGTTAGGCGTACTAACCAGCGGACATATCCGACGGGCAGCTCTCCGGCGGAAAAGTTTCAAAGCATGCTTTGAAACTTTTCCGCCGGAGAAATCCGGCCAAAACTGTTTGTTTGCCCCTACAGACGAGCGGATTTATTGGCTGAAATGGTCCGTCGGACCATTTTCAGCGGATAAATTCCCTTGTGTGTACGAGGCCTAAGGGGAGAGATGGGAAAAAGGAAAGGTTAGGTATAGGAGGGATATGAGGGTGTGGAAAAGTGAAGGAGAGAAAGGAGAAAAAAGAACGAAGGAAAGAAAAAGAGGACATGGAACTAGGACTGGTAAAGAGGGAATATTAAAGTGGGGGTGAAAGTACAAGGCATGAATAAGAGGGAGGGGGAGAAGAGGATAACCTGAGAGCTCCGAGTGTGCTGCATGAGGTCGGTAGCGTGTGGGGAACCTGTTTATCTGCTGCCATTTCTCCTGTAGCGCAGCAACGGTTATTTCTCAGCTACAGGGCTCTAGTGAAAACTGAAACCTCAGGAAGGGACACACCCTTCTCAACACACTGACATAAGGATTTATACACAGCTGAGGCTGTCAGTCACCTTCTGTGTGCTGGAATGGGGGAGCACGGACCGTCCCCTGGGAGGCTGTTGTGTCAGCTTAGAGTCGTATTAGTGACTCATGCAAATAGCAAAGAGGAAAGATTAGAGGGGAACCAAACTCTGTGCTTTGGACTGAGGCTAGAACACGTTATATAAGAATGTGTGTTGTTCATTTAAGGCTTACAAACACTTTAAAGTGTGACTGTTTAGTCTTTTTGGAGCAACATATTTTATCATTAGCAAGGACCATCTTTTTGTTTGCTGGCCCTGGCCGCTTTCCCTTCCACATCATGCAGATGCATACTTGCATTTTGGCTTTTAATAGTGCAGGGATGTTATACAGGGATCAGATGTGGTATACAGGCTCCTAGAGTTGCTTGCTATTCATACAAAATATTTTACTTACAATATATAATTTCATTTATTGTTATAACCTGTAATCAATCATAAGGGAATACATATAAAGGATTGATGAGCTCCATGCATGATGCACATTTTATTTTAAATATTGCTTGGTTAAAATGGCAACTCAGGGACAAGTTCTGCTGCTGTAATAGCAGTAAGTGCTATTTTAGTCATTGTGCCTTGGGCACATCTTCTTTATTAACTGTATTCCCTGTCTCAGATATTCATGATGTCTGCCAGTGACACATATGAGAATTTGCTTTTAAGACACTTTATATTTTACCACTGTGACATAAGAATAATTTGAATTGGGTAATAAAAGTCCCATAATAGCTTTACGCTAGCATTATATTACGTCAAACACTGTTACATGTATTTCATTAGATTTTAAAAAGTGTATAAAGTTTTGTGTTTGAGATGGTAAATTACCTAAATTAACAAATGATTATACTTTTTATAGGAACTAGTGGTATAAAAACTAGCATAAAGCACCTATTTGCTGTTCCTGATTTTCAGTTTGTGTGATATTCAGTTGTCTGATCTTTTGGATGTGCTGCATTTTTTCTTATGCTACTCAGGCCGCGTACACACGATCGAATTTGTCCGCTGAAACTGGTCTGAGGCCTCGTACACACGAGCAGACAGATTTGTTCAAATCTGTCTGTCTGACAGATTTGAACAAATCTGTCTGCTGGGATTTTGGTTTGCTCGCGTGTACACACAAGCAAACCAAAATCCCCGCCAGCAGACGGCGCGCTGACGTGTCGGTGACGTTGACGCCGCCACGTCACCGCACCAGGAAGTAAAACACTTCCGCGCATGCGCCGAATCCATTCGGCGGCGGTGCGGGACGACATGTCTGCTGGTAAGTGTACTAACCAGCAGACATGTCGGACGGACAGATTCCCACCCGATAGATTTCAAAGCATGCTTTGAAATCTGTCGGGTGGCCAAATCCGTCGGCTCGGCCGTACACACGATCGAATCTGTCTGCTGAAACAGTCCAGCAGACCGTTTCCAGCGGATTGATTTGATCGTGTGTACGAGGCCTGACGGACCAGTTCAGCGGACAAATCCGATCGTGTGCATGGGCTAGCGGACATGTCTGACCGGCGGACAAATTTTAAAACATGCTTTAAAATTTGTCCGCCGGAGACATGTCCGTCGGATATGTCCGCTGGTCAGTACACTCACCAGCAGACATATCTTCCCGCACATGCGTCGAATGGATTCGACGCATGCGCGGAAGTATTTTTCTTCCTGGTGCGGTGACGTGGCGGCGTCAACGTCACCGCCATGTCACCGCGCTGTCTGCCGGCGGGGATTTTGAACCGATGGTGTGTACACTCCATCGGACCAAAATCCGATGAGACATGTCCGCTCTAAACTGGCCGTCGGACAAGTTTGAGCGGACATATCTCATCGTGTGTACGCGGCCTCAGTCTTCACAGTCTTCACAATATCCTCTTGCCACTTGCTTTGGTATAGGGTATCTGCAGTTTGGGTCTCTATCTATGCCATGCCTTCTAGTTACCCACCTACCCTCAGCTCCCGGGGGGAACCTCCGCTGTAAGTGTTCACAGCGTTGAGATCCAGATAGCATTTCTCCTTTTTTGGTTTTAACCATATGCTGTCTCCTGATGAAGTGGGCATTGCCCCAGAAAATGCATAGAGATTACAGCTTCTGTCAATAAGGTAATGACCTACAATGTCAGTTGACACTTGGAATGTACATGGGTGAAATTATATTTGTTTTTTTAATAAAAAGTTTTTCTTCTTTTGATTCCTATGGGAAAGTTACATTGTGTGATTTTTATGCGTCGATCCCTGGCCCATACCTTTGCATTAGCTGCACCTCATATAGCAGGGGTAACTTTACGCCAGACGTAAGCCTTACGCAAATAGCATATATGAAGCGGCCGGGCGCATCTACGTTTGTGAATCGGTGTATCTTACTCATTTGCATATTTTTAATGGGAATGTCTAATGCGTCCAGCGTAACTATGCGCCCACGATACGCCGGCGTAGGCAAGTTACGATGACTGAAGCCATGTTTTTCAGCGTATCTTGCTTTCTGAATTGGCGTAAAGATGCGACGGCGCACATTTGTACTTACGATGGCGTATCTTTTGATACGCTGGCGTAAAGCCTTTCTGAATCTGGCCCTTTGTATTTTTATACATTTCATGTATTTTTTTTATTTAGCAATACTCAGAAAGGTCCCATATTGTTATGTCGTGCAATATTCAAACTTGAACTTTGTCCAAGCCAGGCAATGCAGTTTATTAACTTTAAAAGGGGTTGTAAAGGTAATTTTTTCCCCCTAAATAGCTTCATTTATCTTAGTGCAGTCACTTACCTCATTCTTCGATTTTGCTTTTAACTGTCCTTATTTTTCTGAGAAATCCTCACTTCCTGTTCTTCTGCCTGTAACTCCACACGGTAATGCAAGGCTTTCTCCCTGGTGTGGAGTGTCGTGCTTGCCCCCTTCCTTAAGGGGGGAGGGGGCAAGCAGGAGAGTCAGGACACTCTCTACGTTGCAGATAGAGAAAGGAGTCGTGTGTTTGTGGGCATCCTGACTCTCCTGCTTGTCCCCTCCCCCTCAAGGGAGGGGGCGAGCATGACACTCCACACCAGGGAGAAAGCCTTGCATTACTGTGGAGTTACAGACAGAAGAACAGAAAGTGAGGATTTCTCAGAAGAAATCAGGGCATTTAAAAGCAAAATGGAAGTATGAGGTAAGTGACTGCACTAAGGTAAAGTTGTACAACCCCTTTTAATTCTTCCCTTCCTAACAGCATATAGTAACCTTCCATTCACTCACCCAGCTCTCTGTTCAGGAAAAGAGAAAAGACAGGCCAGTATAAGCTTAAATTACATTTTCATTTGGAGTTTACACAGTGGCTACCTTTCACTGTGTGTGAGTTGACTGTCTTTCTACCCAATGTATCAACACAGGACCAATCACCAGGACCGGCACTGTAGCATGTAACATGTTCTATTGATTTTTATTGCAGCTGGCAAACTAACTGAGCAATGGGGTACAGAAGGAAAGCAACCTGAGTATGAATATGTAAAATTGTGCTGCTGGGTATAGATGAGCTTCAAGTTTGCTTCTACCATAAGATTACCACCTTTTCTTCAAGCCACACCTGAACACTTTAGCAGCATATGGCAATTTATTTTTGTAGTATACAACATAGGATTGTAAAAGAACTGGGACTTCTTCGGGTGTCCCAAGGAGAGTAGAAATGTGGTGCGGTATGTCCCCAGCCCCTTCTGGGTATCCCAGCCCCCTAGATATGTAGTAGAAAGACACTCATCATCCCCCATCTCCCTGCTCCCTCCTCAGCATGGACAGGTGTGGTAGTCCTCCATTTTGAATATTTCAGACAAGGACTTGCACCCATGCCTTCTCCTCCATTCCCTGCACTGTCCTCCCACCTCTGCTAGCCATCCAAGGCTTCTCTCACCCACCTGTCAATCCCTGCTCTGACCCACAGTTCAGTCTGAATAATGGGCCTGGGTTACAGGCGAACTGAACCCCAGACACATGAATGAAAACCTGTAGTGTCCAGGTGAATCCTAGACAGGTGGCAACCCTGTCCTGTACCATGTACCATGTACCATGTAGCCTGTACCATGGATTCAAACAAAGCTGATTTACCCAGGATACTCTTTTTTTACCATAATGCACTGTATGGCCTTTAAACTATGGCCAGTATGTGGGCAGAGCTTAAAGAGGAAGTAAACCATGAGTTTTACTTTGTGTATTGTTCCCTGCAAAGTATATGCATAATAGGCCAGTGTGCATCGCATACTAGCCCATTATGTGCCGCTTACCTGTAAACAAAGCCAGCAATGTTCCTGTTGGTGGCCGTGTCCATCTTCACCCCTCTTCCTTCCGGGGGCCGCGGCTACAGCTCTGTGACAGGCTGGAGTTGTGTGATGTCACTCCCGCGCTTGTTTGTGGGAACTGACGGTCACGGCACGGGCCCTTTAGAAACGGCATGAACGGCACTGTGCTAATCACAGGCAGAGAGACATTGTCCCGATGCTCGGCTGCAGAGATCGGGAAATGTCTCCCATCCTGCGGTTAGCACAGCACTGTGCAGTCTTCCTGGTGGGCTCTGCACGTGGACTGTGCGAACGCGCGGGAGCTCATCCCTACTCTTGAACAATACCAACCTCTGCCAAATGAGCTAGCTTGCAAAATCTTCTGTTGACTTGTTACTTGGTTTGATCTGAGTATATAGGAATTCTGTAGGGTCCAAATAGGACATATTATGGATTAAAATTATATTTTTGAAGAATTTTTATTTTAAGCTGGGCTGTTAGCTGTCTGATCCATGACTACACAGAAGTTCTGAAACTAAAACAATAAAAGGGCGTTCATTATGTGATGATTCTCTAGCCCCTTAACGCCCACCGTATGACTATGTACGTTCACAGAATAGCACTACAGGCAGATGGGCGTATATTTCCGTCCCTGCCTACTAGCGGGTCGGGTGTCCGATTGGGACCCCCTCCGCTACGTGCGGCGGGCGGCTTACCTTCTGGAGCGATCCAACTCGAGGGGGCGGCTGTTCGTTTCTGTCCGCCCCCTCGTGATCGCTCCCAGCCAATCCCGTGCGCCGCCGCCGTGTCACTTCCTCTGCCTGTAAAATGTAAACATAGGCAGTGGAAGTGATAGCTATCCACCACCATCAAGTAAAGTGCAAACCCACCAAAAACAATGGCTGCCTTTCATCATTAAAGAAAATCCCTCTCCAAATGTGGCAGTGCTGTGTCCCCATTGGTACTTTTAACCAGAATCCGACTAAGGATAAATAAAGCTCACCAGGAGCCCAGGTGGATTTTCCATAGTGTAGTATGTTTTAATATTTCAAGTATAAAAACAGCTAAAAGCACAATAAAAATTATTCATATAGATAGCCTGGAATAACTCAGCGTCAAGACGTTCCTCACCATGACAAAAATACCTGCTTTGTGTGCCGCTCAGGCTCTATTGGAGGGGGTGCAAGTTATGA
This sequence comes from Rana kukunoris, assembly GCA_029574335.1. NCBI lineage: Eukaryota > Metazoa > Chordata > Amphibia > Anura > Ranidae > Rana > Rana kukunoris. The sequence continues at coordinate 168,176,443 of CM056052.1, forward strand.
CATCCATCGTTGGGAGTGCTGGTTCGGGAGGAAGCTTGTCCTGGCACTTGCAGTGGCTCAGATTGAAGAGGAAGTCTCCTTATGACTGCACATCAATGGCAGGGTTAAATCTAGAAAATTGCTTTAACAAAAATGTTTCTCTCCCGTGACTCTTAAGCCCTGTACACACGATCGGTTTGTCTGATGAAAACGGACCGATGGACCGTTTTAATCGGACAAACCGATCGTGTGTGGGACCCAAATGAAAAAAATATAACTTGTTTTAAAATGTTCCTATGGATAGAAAAAAATGATCGTCTGTGTGGAAGTGTATTGGTCAAAAATCGACGCATGCTCGGAAGCATTGAACTTTTTTCGTAGTGTTTTACGTCACCACAATGGACACGGTCAGATTTTTGACTGATGGTGTGTAGGCAAGACTGATGAAAGTCAGCTTCATCGGATATCCGACGAAAAAATCCATCGGATTAGATTCCATCAGCTATCCGATCGTGTGTACAGGGCATAAGGTTCAGAGGATTGTTGTTAATTTAATTACAAAAATCAGCCACTGGGAGATCACAATCTACAATGAAAATAATGTTGTCAATATAATGAAAAAAAGACCACTATAGAATTTCTATAGGGGCTGTGGGCACTATAAATAAATTTCTCCTCCCACCACTCCATATATAAATTTGCATATGAGGGGGAAAACCTTGCTCCCATTGAAGCCTCCTGTTTTTGTACATACCATTTTCCATCAAAAATAAGATATTTGATTTACACCATCTGGGTTCTAATGGAAATTCTGTGTACATATGCATGTGATGTCTTAGTGCTTGCAGGTCTAATGCCGCGTACACACGGTCGTTTTTTTGCGATGAAAAAAAACGACGTTTTTTAAAACGTCATTTAAATTGATCGTGTGTGGGCAAAACGTCGTTTTTTGTCTTAAAAAAAACGACCCAAAAAAAATTCCAACATGCTTGAATTTTTTGTCTCGTTTTTCAAAACGTCGTTTTCTGTTTCACAAAAAGTCACCGTGTGTAGCAAAAACGTCGTTTAAAACAACGTTTTTCAACCCGCGCATGCCCAGAAACTAGTTATGAAGCGAGCTTCAATGGAAAAGAGTGGTGAACGTAACCTCGCTTTTTGTGAAAAAAACGATGGTGTGTATGCAACATTGTCTTTGAAAGTGACGTTTCAAAAACGTCGTTTTTTACTTCACAGAAAACGTCGTTTTTTTTCATCACAAAAAATGATCGTGTGTATGCGGCATAAGGTTTGGAGGTATACATAAGAACCTAACATCACATGTAACCCAAGTGTGGTTATAACCCTATAAGAAGTCTTCTAATCTTTGTATGGTCTGTTTTGTATTCCATAAATGGGGGGGGGGGGGTGTAACCTTATGATCATAGGTTGTAGCAATGTGTCATTAAGGTTTCCTAGTAGTTCACCAAAAGAGGCAATACTGGATACAATTGACCTCCTGTCAGGAAAGTCATGCTCAAAGGAATGCATGTGCTCAAATGAATGCCCAAGCTCAAATAAATGCCCATGTTCACAGAACAGTCTATAGAACTGTGCACATCATTAGAATCATGTGTGCATCTATACAAACATGTGCGCATACACATACATGTGCATATGAGCATTAGCATGGTGCATGTGCTCATATGCGCAAGCATGCTTGTTTAATGGACTTTGGCATCTAGCGGCCTGTTTACAACAGGACTCAGGTTCATTGCTGAGTGGTTGTCAGCTCCTTCTGCTTGTGACCTGATCCTGTGTTCATCTGTATCCTGACCCAGCTTGTTCACCCTGTTTCCTGAACCTCTGTTGCTGACTCTGGCTTGTGACCCAACCTTGGTTCTTGCCTGCTGTTCCTGCAGATCTGCTGCTCACTTGATGCTGACCCTAGCCTGGCTCTGACTTTACTCCTGGGTACTAACTTTGTACCCCTGCTGCCTGGTTGTTGCTGATCTTTTCCCTTCTGACTTTGCATCCTAATAAACGAATACATTTTAACACAGCATTGTGCAATGAGGCTCTCGTTTTGCTCTTATCATCCCCATTTATCCCTGTGAGGCACATCTCTACTTCAAAGACGTCATACTAACCATTTGGGGTATCCCCACATGTGCATAAGACCATACTAGAGATAGGTGGTCCATATCCAGTGGTGAGTGTACATCTATGTGGGGCACCTAGTCCAAGCACCAACTTATAGGAGATATCTTCTGAGCACTGAGCACCATATGGGATTACATGATGTAATTATTCTAATAATGTATTTTCATTAACACATGTGGAGGTTGACTGTAAGGGACACAGAGTGAATAAACTTTACTGATTACCCAAACCATGATTATTGACCTCTTTGGTCAAAACATTAAGGTAGGTGAGTGAGTGAATAACTTGTATAGCGCTACAAATGCGAACTTAATTGCCTCAAGGCGCTTACGAGGTGAGCATGCACTGAACCCAGAGGTGATAAGGTGGTTGCAAGCAAGTCGGATAGCCACTGTATTCACGCATTTGGAAGTGTGGATTGTTTTTTTTATGGAGCACCTACAACTTTGGATAATGGACTTTTTATATTTTTGGTAAATGTATATCACAGTATATTTTGTTGATTTACACTGTTTATCAATCCATTAGATTTGTTTTGATATTAGAAATTATATGAAATGTGTATATGAAAAAGTAGGAGTGGCACTATTTTATTAATGACAATGGATACCTAATATGTTCTCAAAAAAACCTTCCTTAAAGTGCGTCGGTGAAAACAACTAAAAATATAATGAATAAATATTAATAAATGTATTGCTGAAAATATTAATAACGTGCATCCATGCCTGTGCAATGATGTGTAATATTCTTACTTACAAATCCAAAAACAAAACTATGTGATCCAATGTGTGCAGAATGGAAAACATGTGCAATAATCCTATAAAAATAAATAGATATAAAACCAATACATGCAGACTGGCAAAATATAATGTCCAAAATGAATAAAAACAAATCAGCCAATGTGTGTAATGTTCAAAGTTGCATCGTGAAATAAAAAAAAATATATGATTCAAGTGTTGTTTATTCCAAGTGCTGAATAATTGTATCCGTGCTGGTGCCAGGTGAGAAGCCTTTGCTATATTTCAGAAGTGATCACAGCAATCCGGATATGGGTAACATCTGAAGCACCACCAGCAGCGCAGGGAGGACGAGATACCGCTAGAGTGCTACACAGTGGCACACACTGTGAACGCCTCATACCCCAAGAGGGGGTGGATTATTTGGTGTGATCAATTCTGGAATATAGCAATGGCTTCTCACCTGGCACCAGCAATACAATTATTCAGCACTTGAAATAAACAACACTTGTATCATATATCAGAGTTTACAGCTGACCTCATTAGCACACATCCTTCACCCAACTATGCTTGTATAGAGATTGTACAATAAGATTGTATAGTGTATGTTTACTATTTATACACCTAGAATTACCTAGTTGCGCTTTCTGTGTCATTTAATTGTTAACCGCACACCAAACACAGAAGCAACTAAATTTTTCCACATGAAAAAATGGGTGACAAATGCAGCAAAACGAGCAGTTAAAATTGTGCATTTTGCACCACACCAAAATGTCCCATGAGCTACTTTGCCACATGTAGCAAGGCACATTGAAATCAACAGGCTGCCCTATGTGTGTCCCTGATAAAATGAGGCTAAAACATGTTTTCCCACTACTCTAGGTGTGAATGGGGCCTGAAAGTGAAAGTACTAAAAAATGTTATCGGTAGTTGTCTCTAAGGCCAAATACACACGAGGAGATATATCCGATGAAAACGGTCCGACGGACCATTTTCATCGGACATGTCTCCTGGGAGATTTTGGTTTGATCTGTGTACACACGATCAAACCAAAATCCCTGCGGACAGACAGCGTGGTGACGTGGCGGTGACGTTGACGCCGCCACGTCACCGAACCAGGAAGTAAAATACTTCCACGCATGCGTCGAATCCATTCAACGCATGCGGGAGATTTCGGTCCGCTGGTTAGGCGTACTAACCAGCGGACATATCCGACAGACGGCTTTCCAGAAGACAAGTTTTAAAGCATGCTTTAAAACTTTTGTCTGCTGGAAACTGTCTGCTAGCCCGTACAGACGATCGAATCTGTCCGCTGAAACCGGACCAGTTTCAGCAGATATATTCGATCGTGTGTATGCGGCCTAAGAAATAGTGCCACATCCAATTAATGAATCGAGAAACAGAAGGGATATCCCCTAGTGGAAAGGAGTCTGGTTTATGCTGCGGTTCTCTCAAGACAAAATTCAACCACTTTTTTGGTTTTGGTTGTGTCGACTCCAGCATGGGTGAATGGGAAACGCCAGCAGACATCTAGCACTAATTAAATTCTATATACCCATTTTTCCGAATTCACCAGCAACTCAAGGGCGCTACATTGCTTATTTCTTTGTTTTTAACATGTTATATGGAAGGTTATATATGGAGAACATGTACTAAGTTATCACGGGCTGATCCGTCTGTTATCCCCTGAGGAAAGAGAGACAATTCTCCAAAACGTCTGGGTTTATAATTGGACAATCATCTCCTGTATATTTTTTTGCTTCATTATATTATTGTTCTCATGTGGTTTTATAACTGTTCCATATACAATTCTATTTTAATGTATAAACAAACTTTTTGGTATACGCAGAATAAATTAAATGTATAAATTACTCTTTGAGTACATATATCTTGGTGCCCTGAAAGTGAAATTGGTTCATTTACTAAAGGAGATGGATGCCCGCTGCCACACCACATGTGACTTCTAGTTTATTTCTGACTACCTATCCCTTAAAGCCAGCCAGCTCAGCCATGTGGACTCCTGCAGCTCCCAGAGTCCGTCTACATAAGCTGCTTTTTATTTAGGTTGCAGAAGGTGCTAATGAGAGCAGAAGGTCTGGTGCTCCAATGTTGAACCTTACATCATACAGCATATGTTGCTGCCTAACAAAGCAGGATGCAAACAAGCAAGAAAAAGGAGGATGGGCCACAACCAGGTGGCAAGTGTCTTTTGTTTAGTCACTTGCTGAAGTTGTTGTACATGGTAGATATTGACAGGAATTATGTGGCCAAACCACTTCACTAGGTAATTTAAAACAATTTAGGCACTTACTTAGGTCCCATCAGAGGATTACTCTGGTCCTCCGGCTAGCCAGTCCAAATTTTCTAGCAATGATGTGTACAGAAACTGTGAGTGGAATGATCTCCTGTCCAATGGAATCTGCACAGTCCCAGCAAAAGCTATGATCGACATTGCTGATCTTTACAGCCTCCTTCAAGGCATTTCCTGTCTATATACATGCACTTCAGTATATACTGCAACTTATTTTTAAAGGTGGGCTTTCTGATGGTGACAATAGTAGAACATGCCTGTGCACTGGCATAGCTACTTATAGTTTCCATTGGGAGGGTGTGTATGTAGGTAACTAACAATGCAGAGGGAAAACTGGAGACAGAGTACTGTCACCCTATAACCAAAAAAAGGTTTAATGCCAGGATTTCCAGTAGTAATTTTAATCAAATCGTCATTTTTAAAATATTGTTTACAAATTAAAAAAAAATGTTTCATGCTAAAATTACATGGAATTTTAGGGATTTTATTTACATATACTTTAATGTTGTATCAGCAGCAGTAGTGTACAACTAGAATAAGCTAAAGAAATAAACAAGTATCATTCCCACAATAAGAATTGGACCAATTGTTTTATATATTGAGACACTGATAATAATTTGTATAGTTCCGTGACTAAAGTATGTTTATAAAAGTCTAGGTTGGTTGTTAATGAGACATCAAAATCATGACTTTTAAAAGCCAGCTCATTATTACCAAATTGTTTTTAATGGAAATAATGTTAATTAGCTAGCACTTGAATCTTCAAGTAATTGATATGCAGTCACATAATTTCAAGGATAATTGCAATTCAGTCTGATTAATATCGTTTGCTGTTTATTAAGCAATTCACTGGAGCTTTGTATGTTGACTTTTAGATGACATTTTCTATAATTTTAAGAAGGGAATTCAGTTCAAAGTAAAAATGAAAAACATGTACAGCAGCTCTTGACTATATTGTTAGAAGTCTACCAAATTATAATTACCCATAGAACAATAATTGAATTAATTGGAAGGCTGGGAACTGAAATTTGTTTTAATCTTAACTTGAAATCTGTGAATATTTAGGAACAACATGGTATATCAAACAGATGAGCTAAAAGAAATACTTAGTTACCACTGATGACTTAAAACATGTCTGGGAGTTACTTACCTGGACACAGCAGGCAGACAGTGACAACAGAGTTCCTGATCTTCATACCTGTCAGTAAGTATTGCAGAAATCAGAATAACAGCCAGGCAACTAACATTATAGAGGTTGGCAATTGCAGCCAATGTATTTCTCCTGGCACAGATGTCCTTTCAAAGGAAGTTTCAAAGTAATATTTTAACCACTTTAAGACATATTTTAAGTTAAAATAATTTATTTTTGCTAGAAAATTACTTAGAACCCCAAATATTATATATTTTTTTCTAAAATCCTAGAGAATAAAATGGCGGTGGTTACAATACTCTATGTCACACCGTATTTGTGCAGCAGTCTTACAAGCACGCTTTTTTGGGAAAAGATTCACTTTTTTGAATTAAAAAATAAGACAACAGTAAAGTTAGCCCAATTTATTTTTATATTGTGAAAGATGATGTTACGACGAGTAAATTGATACCTAACATGTCATGCTTCAAAGTTTCACCCGCTCGTGGAATCGCGACAAACTTTTACCCTTAAAAATCTGTGACATCATCTTTCCCTCGCTCATCTCCATACCTAACAGGGAAGCGGACACTATCGCCTCCCCCGACGGCTTAGAGACGGTATGAAGGCGGTTGGGGGCCATCATTCCCTTGCGAATCTCCCGCAGAGACTACTTTTATCTGAAAGCAGAACGCCCCCTTGAAGAAGAGGATACTGGTATTGTGCTAGCTAGCTTCTGCCATAAAAACGATATCCCTCTTCAAAGAGCTGCCGTATAATGTCGGCGGGCGATCCAGAGGTGGTTAAGCAGTTTTAATAACCTTGGCCACAAGTTAAGAGTTTTCCTTCTCTAATTCTAGATGCAGACTGTTGCTAATGCTATTAACCTGCACTATTTCCCACCTCAATGAAGTTTACGATCCAATGTCCCTTATCAAATTTGTAAAAGAATGCAGGCACATTCTGGAATCAACCACCCTCCCTGTGATGTGAAGCACCAAAAGGAGAGCCTTGTAAACACATAAAAGCATACCAATTACATGTATGTAGAATTATGGTGGGATTTTAACTGCACCTCTTCAGCCACCCTGCAATGCACATGGTTGTGTGGACTTTTTGTAATAAATAATGAATAGATAAATAAGAAAATAAAACAGGCACGTTTGAGGTTCCCAGAGGCCTGCCGAATTCCTCTGAAAAGCAATCCACCAAGGACTGTTTTTCAAAAGAACAACAAAGGCTGTCAATGTATGTGTGAACTGAATGAATGAATGAATGAAAAACTTATATAGCGCGGCGCATGCGAATTGAATCGCCTCTGGGCGCTTGTTGTTTCTGTCTCTCTGGTCATCAAAAGAGCAGAGTTTTTATCTGTCCTCTGAAGCTCAGGTAGTTTTCCTCCAACCGAATGTTGGTTGGTAAAGCGTTCCATAGTTTGGGACCCTGGAAGGCAAACCTTCTTTCTCCTTTGGACTTGTATCTAACTTTGGGTATCTTGACCAGATTTTGGTCGGTGGATCGCAAAACGCGATTGGGATTGTGGGCTTCTATCTTTTCGCATAGATATTGCGGAGCCTTCCCACGGATGCACTTATGTGCCAGACAGAGTGTTTTAAAAACAATTCTGTCTTTTACTGGCAGCCAGTGAAGGTCTCTCAGTGAAGGTGAGATGGATTCCCAGGGTTTTTTCCCAGTCACAAGTCTGGCGGCCGTATTTTGAACGACTTGCAGACGAGCGATTTGGTACTTAGGGAGTCCAAGGTAAAGGGCATTTGCATAGTCCAATCTGGAGTTCACAATTGTTCCCACCACGACTGCTACGTCTTCTTTGGGGATAAATGGAATAAGTTTGCGTAGTAGGCGAAGCAGATGGTGCGATCCGCTGACTACTGACCCTATTTGTGCGTCCATTGTCATGTAGGTGTCAAAGATGACCCCAAGACTTTTGACTCTGGAGCTAGGGGAGATGATCTGGCCCAGAATGGGCGGGGGTGTCCAGGTTGTTGTCAGCTGATTCTTGCGACTGGCATGAAACAGAAGAAGTTCTGTTTTGGAGCTGTTGAGTTTAAGATAACTCTTGGTCATCCAGTTTTCTATCAAAGAGAGACAATTCTCTAAACTGGGATGATGATCCTTTTTATTGCAGATGCGAAAGTACAGTTGCGTGTCGTCTGCATATGAGTGATAAAGCAGTTGTTGACTACTGATGATTTCAAAGAGAGGGCGAAGATAAATGTTGAAGAGCACCGGTGACAGAGGTGAGCCTTGGGGGACTCCACATGATACCGTGCGTTTTTCAGAAGTGAAAGGTCCTAATTTCACTGTTTGTGATCGGTTTTCCAAAAAAGAGGCGAACCATGATAGATCACCTTCTGCGACTCTGGCTACCTCAGCCAGCCGAGTCAGTAACAGTTTGTGATCTACTGTATCAAAGGCTGCGCTTAGGTCCGACAGAACCAGGAGACAAGATTCTCCTTCGTCTGCGGCCTTGAGAGCGTCGTCCCATATTTTGAGCAATGCTGTTTCCGTCCCGTGTCCGGGACGGAAACCTGATTGGAATGGATCAAGTAGGTTGTTGGTATCTAGATGCTGTTGCAGCTGTTGTACCACTACTTTCTCCATTATCTTGGATAGAACATTTAGGCCTGTTATGGGACGGCGGTGATTAGGGTCCTTGGGGTCTAGGGTAGGCTTCTTCAAGATGGGCTGGATTATGCCCTCTTTCAGCAAGGCGGGCACTATGCCTTCCTTGAATGACTGGTTTATTAGTTGCGTGATAGGTGGTGCCAAGATGTCGGCACATTCCTTCAACAGCTTAGTGGGGATAATATCATTAGGCGATGTGCAGTTTCGCAAAGCACCAATGACATTTCTTGTGGCATCAACGGAGATGGGTTCCAGAGTGAACTTGGTTGATTGTGGAAGGTTCTTATGGGTATTCTGTGGTTGATTAAGGTGGTGGTTGCAAGGGGTATTGTTTTGTCGAATGCTTTCCCGCATTCCCTCAATTTTATTGATGAAGAAATCCGACAATTCGTCGCAAAACTCTTGGGTATCTGAATTCGGGGCTTCAAGACAGCCCGGATTCATGGTCTGACTGACCAGCTTGAAGAGTTCGCGAGGGCGATTTAGGGCGCTATTGATAGCCTTAGAAAAATAATTTTTCTTGGCTTGGAAGATTTCTTTACGGTATTTCCTTGTTGTTGTCTTGTAGCTGAACAGATTCTCTGCTGACGCGCTTCTTTTCCACGCTGCTTCCGCCCTTCTGCGCTCTTGCTTCAGTAGCGATAGCTGGTTGTTGAACCAGCCGGACTTATTTTTCCGGATGTGGGCTTTGCGTTTCGGTGCTACTAAGTCGGCTGTCTTCAGTAGCACTGTATTTATGGCATCCAATGTGTCTGAGACTGTTCGGAGTGGTTGGAGTGTTTTTATTTCATTTCCTAAGGTAGATTTAAAGAGTTCCGAATGGAGCTTCTTCTGAGATCTAGTCCAGTGTGTTATCACCGGCTTAGGTATTTTTATCAATGGGGGAATTTTGGAAATTATGAATTTAATTGCATGGTGATCTGTCCATGGCAACGATTCATTTTTCAAAATACTTATTTCCAGATTTTGTCTGAAAATTAGGTCGAGTGTGTGGCCTGAAGCATGTGTGGGGCCACATACTAGTTGTTGTAGTCCTAATCCTTCCAGGTGGTCAATACAGGCGTCGGCAATCGGATCCTGTGAAGAGTTGGCCCAGAGATTGAACTGAAGTGTGTACACACGATACAAAAATCGGATGGAAACATTTGTACGACGAGCTGTCTGGCGATTTACGGAATGCTAGTATGGTGCTTTCGACAGCCATTTTTGTCAGATGTGAACTCAACAACGGTGTCCCAGACACCGTTTTAGCTGATTTAAGGGGTCAGTGCTCCAAAATTCCATTTGCACCTGGGGATTAAAAAAAGAGATATTTCCCCAGGTCCAGATGGCCTACCAAATGATTACTGTTTTTTCCCCCTCTCTTCTTTCACCCTTCCCCCCCTTTCTTCCCCTATTGTATATTATTTTATCTATCAAATTTAATTATAAAACCATACCTGCCCCCCTCCCTCACCTGTCCCCAATGGTTTGTTCGTTCCTTTTTATCTTTCATCTTCTGTTGTCATCTATTATTTTTCCCAGGTACTCCTCCGATGATTTGAAGTTTTTCTATTGTCTCCATCTTTTATTATATGTATTAAGTTGGCCCACATCACTACTGCATAGATATTTCATTTTACTATAGTTTTCCACTCTTTCGAACCATTCTTTTATCTCTGTTTTTTTTTTACTTAGCCAATTTTTTGGTATCAATCCTTTTGCGGGATTTATCAATTGTGGAATTAATGTTTTCCTATAGCTTATATTTAATTCTGTTGGTACATGAAAAACACACGCTTGTATCCTATTAGATATCCTTTTTTCAGTTATTACTTCCACGTATTTATGAATTTCCTGCCAGTATTCATTTATCTTTGGACAATCCCACCATATATGTGTAGTTGTTCCAATCTGTCCACATTCTCTCCAGCATAATGGGGTTTTGTCTTTATTATATTTATGGATCGCTTCGGGTGTCCAATGGCATCTTGAGATGCACTTTTCGTTCATTTCAATTGTATTTGTGTCGGTTGCGGTGTTATGTACGGATGCTATTATTCTTTCAACTTGTTGGTCATCAAATGTCTTATTTAATTCTTTTTCCCATTTCTCTATGAAGTAGGGTCTTCCTTGTAGCTCTAATTCGGTCAGGATTCAATATACTCTAGATATCACATGCCTTAGTGGGGTTTGTAGAGAGCATAATTTTTCTAGCGCTGTTAATTCCTTTTCATCTCTTATAGGTAAGGGTATTGAATTTACCAGATGTTTTAATTGAAGATATTCCCATTCGTTGATATCCCACCTGTTTTTTCCTTTTATCTCCAAGAGTGTTTTCTATCTCTCCCTGGTTTATGATGTCCTTTATTTATGCTGCCCCCATTTTATTTCCCAACCGAGTCCCTTTCCCAGGGATAAAAAAAATGAGTTTCCGTGAGTGAAATTAAAGGTGAATTACAAATCCAATTATTCTGTTTATAAATTAAATCCCATACTTTGAAAACATTTCTTGTTAGTCCATGTGTGTCTACATCCAACACTCTATATTTTCGTGTTATCCATTCATTTTTGTGAAGTGCTGTTTTACTTATAGTATTTTCCATTCAAACCCATTTTTTCTCTTTTTCTTTGTCTTTATTTCCCCATTCCACCATTCATGCAATAATCGTGGCCTTATAATATCGAATTATATCCGTTGCTGCTAATCCTCCGTGTTTTTTTCCTCTTGTTAATGTTGCTAAGTTTACTCTCGTTTTTTTGTTTTTCCATATATATTTTATCAGCATTGTTTTAATAATCTTAAAAAAAAACTGTGGAATGTCTGAGGGTAACATCTGGAATTTATATGTTATTTTTGGGAGGATAACCATCTTAAAGACATTTATTCTTCCAAGCCATGAAAGTGAGCTTGTTATGTTCTTATTTTTATCTGTTTTTATCTCATTTAGAAGAGGGATATAGTTAGCAAGATACAGACCATCTACTGTATATGTCAATTTAACCCCCAAATAGGTTAGCTCTCCTCTCACCCACCTATTGTTTTTGCAGCACAAGATCTTCTTTTTCTCCACCCCTATATTTAAAATTTCAGTTTTTATAGGATTTATTTTAAAGTTTGAAATTTCTCTGTACTTTTTTATTTTCTTAACTATGTTTGGCAGGGTCACCCTTGGATTGGTTATGTACATTAAGATGTCATCGGCGTATGCCGCTACTTTGTGTTCTTCTTCACCTATTCTCGCCCCCTCTATATTTGGATTGTTTCGCAGAGATGCCAGAAAAGGTTCCAGCGTTAATACATATAGAGGTGGCGAGAGCGGGCACCCTTGTCTAGCCCTATTATGCATTTTTAAAAGGCGATGACATCATACCATTAATCTTGACCATTGCCATTGGTCTACTCTACAGGTTTTGTATCCAGTGTCTGATTTTAGACCCCATTCACTAATGTTGAAGCGTGTCCATCATAAATCCCCAGTCTACCCTGTCAAATGTTTTCTCAGCATCTATTGACAGGAGTAGAACTGGGGATTTTCCGTTCTTGTTTTCCTGCAGTAGTAGTATCGTTTTTTAACTATTGTCTCTACCTTCTCTCCCGGGTCAACCCAATCTGGCATTAAGTTCTTCAATCGGGTAGCTAGAATTTTTGCATAAAGTTTTGTATCAACATTTAGCAATGCTATAGGCCTATAACTAGAACATTCTCCAGGTTTTTGTATTATAGTGATGTGGACCAATAAGGATTCTTGTTGTATTACCTCTTCTTCCCCTATTTTATTAAAGTAATCACATTGTCTTGGGATCAGTTGACTCTGAATTTTTTTATAGTATTTGATGGTGAACCCATCTGGTCCAGGACTTTTCCCAGTAGGTGTTTCTTTCAATGCTCTTCTAACTCCTTCCTGTGTAATCTTTGCTTCCAAAGCTGTCAGGCATTCTTCATGTATTTTTGGCAATTTTACATTCTTTAAATATTCCTGTATTTTTTCTTTCCTCTTCTATAATGCACTATAATATGTTTGAAATGCTGTTGCAATTTCAGCTGTTTTATTCACCATTTCTCCTCTTCCATTTTTTATCTTCTCTATATAGTTTAATGACTTATTGCGCCTTAACATTTTTGCAAGGTATTTTCCAGGCTTATTTCCTATTTTATATCTGTCTTTTTTAATTCTGTTGAACTACTTTCTCGTTTCCTGCTCCATTAGGTCTTTTAATAATACCCTTTTTAATATTCAGCCTTTTCAGCATTTCTCTTATGTCTTTGTTCCAAGTCATATATTTCTTTTAACATTTTTTGCATGTTAATTTCTATTTTATTATTTTTTCTAGCCCCAATAGCTACAGTATCAATTGATCCCTTATAACGGCCTTATGTGTTTCCCAAATTATTGCTTTACTTAATTCTGGTGTGTCATTGATCAGAAAATACTGGTCGATTTCTGTTTTTATAATCTTCTCTATTTCTTAGTCTTCAATTATATCTTCATTTGTTCTCCAGGCTCCTCTCCCCGTCACTTCCTTTTTTTAATTTGTAATTCATTTTCACTGGGGCATGATCTGATATTGTGGCTATTTCTATTGATGTTTCCAGAACTACCTCCAATGCTCTGTGTTCGATCAATATATAGTCCAATCTGGAGTACATTCCATGTATCATTGAACAATATGTAAAATCTTTTTCGTTAGGATGTTGAATCCTCCAGACGTCTACTAATTGATGTTCAAATAGTTTTCCTTTTACCCTTCTTAATATCATCTTAATAAATCTTTTTTTTTTCTTTATCTACTACTCCGGAAGTGGAATCTAATTTGCTATCCATGGTAAAGCTTAAGGGCCAGATTCACAAAGCACTTACGCTGGAGTATCAGGAGATGTGCCTGCGTAATTGGAAATATGCGCCTTCGTATCTATGCGCCGTATCAACAAAACGTTATACGCCAGAAATCTAGGGCCAGATTCACAAAGCACTTACGCTGGAGTATCAGGAGATGCACCTGCGTAATTGGAAATATGCGCCTTCGTATCTATGCGCCGTATCCACAAAACATTATACGCCAGAAGTCTAGACTTTTTCGACCAACGTAATTTCGTTAGACCGGCGCATCGTGCGCGCAAAAAATGCGCTAGACACACTATTGATTTACAAGGCAAATATGCAAATGAGGGAGTTACAGCGATCCACAAAAGTAAGTTTGTGCAGCGCAGGCTACGCGCTGTGCGCATCAGCTGCATGGCCTGTCTAAAATTAGGCAATATAAAAGCAGGCTTTAAATTAGACAATCAGTCTACATGTCAGCTAAAGCAACACTGTTAGGGACGAGCTGAGCAGCCACACTTGCAGGACAACAATCTGTATGCCAACATGCCAGGGGCATCCTTGCTCATAGCTATACTACTGACTTTAGATGAGCGCAGAAGGAGAAGGGCACGGAGGAGGGCACGGGAGAGGATATACCGCACACGCATAGACCTCTTTGGCATGAGTGATTCTGAGGTGTCTCGCATCTTCAGATTCACACCTGCTGCCATCATGGAATTAACCACAACCCTGCAGAAGGACATCATCAGCCCAACACACCGCTCACATGCAGTGCAGCCACTGGTTAAGGTCCTGGCAACACTCCATTTCCTTGCCAGTGGCTCTTTTCAGCGTACAAGTGGAGTGGTGGCTGGGATGTCACAATCCTCCATGAGCAGATGTGTGCACCAGGTTATCCCTACAATTCTCAGACGCATGGCCAACCAAATCATCAAACCCACCCAGGAGGACCTGCGGCAGAAGGCAATGACAGATTTCTACAGAATTGCCAGATTCCCACGCGCCGTGGGGGCCATTGATTGCACACATGTAGCACTCTAGCCCCCCCCCATGAGACAGAGCACATAAACCGCAATCGGAAGCATTGGCATTCCATCAACGTACAGGTGATAGTCGATGCCAAATGCCTCATATGGCACGTCCATGCCAAACACCCCGGATCCAGCCATGACAGCTACATATACAATCAGAGCCCCATCCCAATGGAATTCGAACAGAACATGTATGGGGACAGCTGGCTGGTTGGTGAGTGACATGGGTGGCAGGCATGACTGTCCCCCCCATGATGCAGAAATCACAAGGGGCACATGCATGACTAACATCCTCCTGTCTTTTCCCTTCCAGGTGACTCTGCATTTGCACTGAGACCCCATCTCATGACTCCTATCCGGAACCCCCAAACCCCAGTAGAGGAAAGATACAATGAAGCACAACGCCTGTGCAGTCGTGGAGCGCATCTTTGGCCTCCTGAAGTCACGTTTCCGATGCCTGGATAAGTCTGGGGGTACCCTGTTGTATTCCCCAAACTCTGTATGTCAGATCATCGGTGCATGTTGCATGCTGCACAACTTCGCAGTGAGAAAGGGCCTGGAGATTGACATATGTGATGACCTGACCCCCGTACCAGACAATCGCTCCTAACCGAGGCTACCCCGTCTTCTGAGGGAAGAGCAGCTAGGAGACAGCTCACATTAGGCATCTTTGCACGTTAAACACACACATTAATCATGGCACAATGAGAATGCATGCATGCACACTATTGTGGTCCCTAGATCACACACACCACATCCTCATCAAATTGGATTAGCACAAGCCCACCATGCAGGACTTGTGAGCAGCAACGCCACGCCACGGCTCCAATTATGTCACTGTACATTCATACACCATTCACACGGACCTGGGGATCACTTCTCACTGGTCCTGGGGAACCCTTCTCCACCACAAATGAGGGTGACACCCCTTTTCCGGCAGGAATGTCACCCCACATTTAAAAATAATTCACAACCCAAAAAAAAATTCCCAGCACCCAAAAAAATGACCAGCAAAAAAAAAACACAGAAAAGAAAAAAAAAAACTACCGCAGCTGGCGTGACCCACGGCTGGGGCGGCCACAGCCACGGCCCTGGCTCCTCAGGGCCAACTCATGGGGGGGGTAATCCGGGGAAGGAGGAGCATCCCCTGGTCTCTGCCCACCTGGCGGGCTGCCCTCCAAGGCCACGGCAATGCGAGTCAGGCCATCATTGAGGGTTGCCATATTGGCCTGGATAGCCTGGGTGAGGGCCCTCCCATCCTGACTGAGGGCCCGCACATCCTGACCAACGCCTGCTGTGGTAGCCTGCTGTTCATTTAGGCAATTGATCAGAGCCAGGGAGTTGCAGGCCATGTCCGCAACTGTATCCTTTATGGAGGACAGGCTCTCCTCCATCCGCCCCAAACTCTAGCTGACCTGTCCCAGATGGCGGGTCTGAAGGGCCTGGTCCCTTCTCAGGTTGGCAGGCAGAACCTCGGCCATCCCCCTAGTTTTGTGGGTTGCCTTCGTGCCTCCAGATGAGGCTTGTGGCCGGGGAGAAGGGGAGCCCCTTGGGAGGGGAGCCCTGTTGGGGGAGGAGTGGGAGGGGCTACCCCTGATGGAGGCCTGGCTGCTGCCAGCCAAAGGGGAAGACTCCTCCAAAATAAACAAGCCATTCCCTGACAAGCCCTCCTCCTCCAACTCAAACTCCTCCTCCTCAACCTCCTCAGAGGACTCCGGCCTTGTCTGGGGGTCTT
The DNA here is from genome assembly GCA_029574335.1 of Rana kukunoris. Lineage (NCBI taxonomy): Eukaryota > Metazoa > Chordata > Amphibia > Anura > Ranidae > Rana > Rana kukunoris. The sequence continues at coordinate 168,192,955 of CM056052.1, forward strand.
CATCAGGCTGTTGTCCCGGGGATGGTGCGGTCAGGCCAGATGGCCCAGCACCCTCCTGCACATCTGTGGATGACACAAAACATTCACAGGTTGGTGTATCCACACACTTGCCACATATTCCCTCACCCCCCACACATGCTACACATGCCTTACGCCTCGGAAATTACGTTGCACCGGCGCAAATTTCTGCGCAAATATTACGAGGATACGGTACTTGCGCCTCTACATTGCGCCTCACTAACGTAAAGGAGGTGCGCTACTCCGGTCAATATATGCGCCACTGTACGTGAATCTGGCCCTAAATCTCCAGCCAGTATTAAGTAACCTTTTTTAAATTCACCCAATTCCTTTAAGATATACTCCTCAGTATACATTTGCCAAGGTATATTTTGTGCCGAATATAGTTCCTCTCAGGAACAGGAATCTACCTTCAGGGTCGACCTTCCGATCCTCGATCTTGAAGCCAACATTATTTTCAAAGCCAATTGCCACCCCTTTTGCCCTCTTTGTGGGGGAATCTGCATAATACCATATAGGAATCTTCTTAGAGTGTAATTTAATATTGGCGTCCAATGCTAGATAGGTTTCTTGTAAGAATATTATTTCTGCGCCCATTCTTTCTAATTCCCGTAGCACCATATGTCGCTTGTGTGGGGAGTTTAGCCCTCTAACATTGTACGCAAATGATTACTATAAAACATTTAAAACTATCTTATCCCCCACACTTCAAGCGGTCTTTGCTCAAGCTATTTCAACATCATCTTTCCCCTCTGAGATGCTTAAGGCCTATATAGTCACCATCCCAAAGCTGGGTAAAACTCCAGATACCCCCTCAAATTTTCACCCTATTTCGTTATTAAACATGGACGTCAAACTTTATGCTAAGATCTTGGCAAGAAGACTTCTCAACATTCTACCTACACTAATTAACCCAGACCAATCAGGCTTTATGTCTGGTAGACAAGCATCTGATGCCACCTGTAGAGTTATTAACGTTATTCATCATGCTAGGTCCTGTCGGATTCCTTCTTTGCTCCTCTCGTTGGATGTGGAAAAGGCGTTTGACAGGATACACTGGGGAAACATGACACATACGCTCAAAAAAATTTGGTTTTGAGGGACCTATCCTTTCTGCCATTCTAGCCCTTTATTTGTCACTGTCTGCACAAGTATACACGTCAAACACCCTGTCCCGGCCCTTCCTCATCTCCAGTGGGACGAGACAGGGATGCCCCCTGTCCCCCTCTATTTTCAATCTTTTGATAGAGCCCTTAGCATAAAAAATTAGGTCTCACCCAAACATAACAGGCTTCTCCTCACAAGATAAGTCCCACACTATTAATCACTTTGCAGACAATATTATCTTGTTCATAACTTCACCTTCCCGATCCTTATCCTTATGCTCATTCTACTTTAGAAAGCTTTGGTCGAATTTCATATTACAAAGTTAATGATACTAAATCACTCATACTGCCCGTAGAACTACCTCCAGGCATTCAATCTAATCTGAAAAATAGCTTATCTAGGTCTCCAATTAACAGCGAATCCATCCAAATTAGCTGATGCAAACTATATAACGTTGATAGATAAACTGACTAAAGAAACTAGCCGCCTAGCCAGGGTCGAGTTATCCTGGTCAGGCCGCTTGGCCTCATTTAAGATGCTTTTACTCCCTCAGATTTTGTACATGTTCCGTACTCTTCCTATCCCTCTCAAGCCTGCACACTTTATATCGTTGAACGTTCTCCTCAGGAAGTACGTGTGGAGTCTTAAAAGGCCCAGATGTGCCAAAACTCTCCTAGTTAAACATAGATCTGCGGGTAGGATGGGTTTCACTGATCTACATGACTATTTTCATGCTTCCCTACTTACCCAACTCAAAACTTGGTTCACAAACGCGTCGGTCAGTCCTTGGTCCAATATTGAGCAAGCTTTAAGCCCTACAAAAGACCTACCTTCCCTACTTCTGCTCGACATGTGAAAACCTTTTAAGCCTCACTCATGGTCTGGAGAGATCTTTGCAGATCCATATCCCCTTCATCCAAACTTACCGAAATCCCCATTCCCATCGACTTACTCTCTAAGATCATTCCCAATATTACACTTAGGGATTGGCAAACCATGGGTATTACTCATGTTGCTGATTTATACTATAATAACCAATTGAAGACCTTCAATACTCTTAAAACGGAATACAACCTTCCCACTAGAGACAATTTTAAATACTACCAAATCTCCCACTTCTTAGGATCCCTTAAATCTTATCACTTTTACTTACAGGGCTTAGGGCTATTCTGCCAAGCATTCCAATCCTAGGCCAATTTTCCTCTGCTCACCCACTCGCTGTCTTCTAAATCTTTTTCTCCCCCTTCCTTTTTCCGCTCCCTCTCTTTTCTTCTATATCTCCTTCTCTGCTCTGCAGCAGTTTTGTTTTATTTATGCTAACCTCGCCAGAACATCTGGGCAACCTGTCACAAAGCGCTTTGGCACCACCGACTGGTGGTATATGTGCGCTTCGAAAACAAATAGTAATACATAAAAATAAATAAATAGCATGGAAATTCTTTACCACACCCTCCACTTCCGTTAAAGGCATCCCCCTCTTCTACACCTTTTCCAAGACAAACTTATTTTCACCAAAACCACCCCTTATTTCAAGTGGGAAAAGGACTTGGGGAAGTCCTTCACACAATCACAATGGAAAATTGCACTTAAAACAATCTACAAAGCATCCAAGTGTGTGAACCACTGGGAACTCTCTCATAAAATAACCCTCAGATGATACTTTACAACGTATCATATGTCTAGATTTTTACAGACTACTACCCCTTTGTGCTGGAGAAGCTGTGAAACAATTGGCAATATCATGCAGATTTTATAGTCCTGTAAACACCTCACCAGCTTTTGGAACGATATATTTCGACTAATCTCCTCTATCACTGGTATTCTCACCCTCCAAATCCTGGTATGGCTCTTCTGAAACTTAATGTAGAGACCTTCCCCTCTCATTTCCGCACAGTGGTAAAATCTAACATGGTACCGAATGTATCAGAAGTACTTGTAATTGTGCAAACACACCATATTTATGAATCATTACTGGCTAACAAAAAAGGGCTTTAGGACGCACAGTGGAAAATTTGGAGGGAGAGACCTCATTGATTCCACATGCTATCAAGAGCTGACTTAATCCTAGCTGATTGCTACTCTATTAGCTCTAACTGCCCCTACAACATCGGAAAATCCATAAATGTCCATCTCAAACCCCATTTATCCATATACTCACCATTTGGCCTTCTTTCCTTTCTTCCCTCGTCCTTATGATATTTTACTATGTCCTAATTCTTTTGTTAATCTCCACTTTATCTTCATTTTAATTTTCTTTTTCTGCTCAATCTCAGCAATAGCCGTTGAATATACCTCTATTAATGGTTATTCTTTACTTAATACTGTACTGTATATCAATTGCAATTTCCAATGTTATTTGTTGTATTTACTGCAATGTTTCAGATAGTCCGGCTGGATGTATGTTGTAACAATTATTTGTTTTTTCTGTACCTTTTTACAGTTTTTGTTTTCTTTTATTCTGTACATGCCTGAAAACTTTCCAATAAAAACTAATGGACAAAAAAAAAAAGAGAGATATTTGTTTTAACTTTGCCAGCTGCAGACATTTACAAATGTTTTGTGTATCTATATTTTATTGGTCAATATGACAAAAAAGAGAACGCTAGCTGTAGTTAGGTTAATGTCTCCTTTACCATTCACAGGGTTATCTCAGTTTAAAAGGTTCATCATCCGTGGCTGTTGTAAGTATTTACCATTGTTACTGTTCATTTATATGTGCATAGGGTTGTCTGGCCAGTAATCAGTTCTTTTATTAAGTTACAGCCCAATAAAAAGAAAATATTTTTACTTAAGCTGGAGTTTCAATGTATTCTGGGTACCATTCACCATGTCACCACTGCTGGAAAGTAGAATTCTTTGTTATCAAATCCAGATGCTCTCACACTGGTGGGCTACACAGTTAAACATAGTAATATGTTTACCCGCAAAACTTAAATTCCTTTAATGGTCTCTATCCTATTCAGAGGCAAACACAAAGCCATTTAACAGAATAGCAGAGGTTGTTTTTATAGAGTAAATAAAGTATGTCGCCCTGAAAAGAGTGTGTGGTGGGAACTCCTTTATACTGACCTACAAAGCAATCTAATTAGGAATCTACTTAGTTTGTCACTGCTGATATTAGCTTCTCTAAATAAAGTGCCAGTTCCTTTGTAAATCTTAGGCAGCGTACGCACGATCGGTCAAACCGATGAGAACGGTCTGATGGATTTTTCCATCGGTTAACCGATGAAGCTGACTGATGGTCAGTCGTGCCTACACACCATCGGTTAAAAAAAACGATTGTGTCAGAACGCGGACACGTAAACCACGTACGACGGCACTATAAAGGGGAACGTCAAATCCAATGGCGCCACCCTTGGGGCTGCTTTAGCTTATTTCGTGTTAGTAAAAGACGATTCACGCTTTTCTGTCTGTTACAGCGTGATGAATGTGCTATCTCCATAATGAGCGCAGTTTTACCAGAACGAGCGCTCCCGTCCTCTAGTTTAGTCTGAGCATGCGTGGATTTTTAACCGACGGTCGTGCCTACAAACGATCGTTTTTTTGCTATCGGTTAGGTATCCATCTGTTAAATTTAAAACAAGTTTGCTTTTTTTTTACCGATGGATAAATAACCAATGGCGCCCACACACGATCGGTTTGGTCTGATGAAAACGGTCCATCAGACCGTTCTCATCGGTTTGACCGATCATGTGTACACTGCCTAAGTGACAAGAATGAAAGAAGGGTGCAGGTGCCTGATTACAATAACACAGTGCCAACTCTCAGGCCGCGTACACACGATCAGTCCATCCGATGAGAACGGTCCGATGTGCCTACACAAGTTCAATGCTTCCAAGCATGCGTCGACTTGATTCTGAGCATGCATGCATTTTTAACCGATGGTCGTGCATACTAATGATCGGTTTTGACCTATCGGTTAGGCGTCCATCGGTTAAATTTTAAAGCAAGTTGTCTTTTTTTTAACCGAAGGTTAAGTAACCGATGGGGCCTACACACGATCGGTTTTGACTGATGAAAACTGTCCATCAGAACGTTGTCCTCTGGTTAACCTATCGTGTGTACGCCTTAAGCCCTGTACACACGATCGGTTTGTCTGATGAAAACGGACCGTTTTTTTTTCCATCAGTGAAAAAAAATAGAACATGTTTTAAAATTTTCCTTTGGATAAAAAAACGATAGAAAAAAAACAGCTGGTAAGATAGCGCAGGGGGCTAATGCTCCGTTGCAGCAGTCCTTTGCAGCAGTCTGTGATTGCCTGTGTCCCGGTGGGGTCCACTCAGCCTTCCATCCTTCCGAGGTCGGTAAAATGAGTACCATTGAGTTGGGTAATATTGGCAACCATTATCAGTGCTTAGACGCAACGGCTTTGCTGCAATTGGCGCTATATAAGTGTAAACATTATTATTATGACAGTACAAACAGAGGATTGACTTTGTGGTCACCCATTTAAGTGTTTTTCTCTTCTAAATCCTTCCAGGAAGGAGGATGATATAATTTCCTCCTTGACAGGATTTGATGTATAGGATGGGTAGTTGCTGGCTGATGGGAAGAGGGTGGCCATGAGAGAAATGATTATCTAGAGGACTGGGATAGATAGACAGTGCATCCATGAGGCTCCCACTTGGTGAAGAAGAGTCCTGGTGTACCCAACGGTGTTGCAAACCTGGTCTAGCTAGGGGCTAGTGGTAAATAGGCAGGGAAGAGTGCTATTATGGAGCCTGAATGACTGGTATCCCTGAAAGGAAGACATGCTGTTGTCAAGAGAGACCAGGAGCATGATGAATGAGCCTAACAGTTTGGCTCCATGTCTCTGACACAACATGCGTGTGGATAGCGAGCTAGGGCTCTGGTTCAATACTCATGGCTGGTAAATTAACCTGAGTGAGCCCTGTATACTAGACGGGCCCCCGGTCAAATGAGTAGTGGGTACCTACATACTTAACAGAGGGTCTAATTCTGCCTCTTTTAATATATAGCAAGATAAAGGGAAAACCGCCGCTCCAGACGACACTCTTCAGTGGTGAGTAAAGTTCAAAAACCCGAATGGGTGCAGGCAATGCGTGGTGCAATATAAGGAAAGAAAAATGGACAGCCGCACTCCAATGGATGAAAAGACTTAAAAATAGTGCCTGTTTATTCCAGTCAAAAAACTAAAACAGCAAAAACAGCAAACAGTGGGGTAACAAAAGCTGACGCGTTTCACATCGACAACCGATGCTTAGTCATAGCTATGACTAAGCATCGGTTGTCGATGTGAAACGCGTCAGCTTTTGTTACCCCACTGTTTGCTGTTTTTGCTGTTTTAGTTTTTTGACTGGAATAAACAGGCACTATTTTTAAGTCTTTTCATCCATTGGAGTGCGGCTGTCCATTTTTCTTTCCTTTAATATATAGCACTGGCTTCCTATGCTACCAAATGTTTTCTCATTGACAGAGGTCTTACCTGATCCTTTGACCTTTTCTAGACCCCAAGATAGCCAAAAGGGCATAAGCTACAGACGGGGGTTGTCTTCTATGCCATTTTGCTTAGGATAGGCCTTGTCTAGAGCCTCTCAATAGGGTTTAGTGAATTATATCAAGGCAATAAAGTGGAGGGAGGTATTGTCTAGTGTTGGGAATATGTTGTGGTTGACCCTTAGGCCTCGTACACGCGAGGCAATCTATCTGTTCAAATCGGTTGGACCGACCGATTTGAACAGATCTGTCTGTTTGGATTTTGGTTTGCTCGCGTGTACACACGAGCAAACCAAAATCCCCACCAGCAGACAGCGCGCTGACGTGTCGGTGACGTGGCGGTGATGTTGACGCCGCCACGTCACCGCACCAGGAAGTAAAACACTTCCGCGCATGCGTCGAAATCATTTGGCGCGTGTGCGAGAAGACATGTCTGCTCGTTAGCGTACTAACCAGCAGACATGTCGGGCGGACGGGTTCCCAGCCGACAGATTGGTAAGCATGCTTTCAAATCTGTCGGCTGGCCAAATCCGTCTGCTCGCCCGTACACACGATCGAATCTGTCTGCTGGGACGGTCTGGCAGACCGTTTCCAGCAGACAGATTTGGTCATGTGTACGCGGCCTTAGTGTGTGCTAAGGGATATTAGCTAGTTAAAGTTGAAGTTTGAAATATAATCACTATTCTGTACTCCCTCTTCTGTATCTTTTTTTAGAGCCCTTTCACACTGACAGCAGGGGGGCATCAGCAGGAAACTGCCACTAAAACTAGTGTCTCTTTACCCCTGTTTTATAGGTGCTGTTCGGCCTGCTAGCAGAGTGCTTTTAACCACTGCTAGTGGACAAATGAAGGGTTAAAAGCACCCACAAAGCTTTCACGCTGAAATTGAAGATGAGACATTTTTCAGGAGTTTTACAGGTGCTATTTTTAGCACTAAATCGCATGAAAAATGCCTCCAGTGTGAAAGGGGTCTTATGCCCTGTACACACGATCGTAATTTCCAATGGGATAAAATCCGATGTAATTTTCCGTCGGAATTCTGTTCAAGCTGTCTTGTATACACACTGTCAGACCAAATTCTGACCGTCCAAAACGCGGTGACGTAAAACTCTATGACGAGCCGAGAAAAATGAAGTTCAATGCTTCCGAGCATGCATCGACTTGATTCTGAGCATGCATGTTTTTTTCTAAATCGGAGTTCCACACAGATCCGAATTTCCGGAATATCCAATGAAAAAATTCCGTCTGACTTTTTTTATCGGAAATTCCGATCTTGTGTACAAGGCATTAGTGAACATTTCCATTGTTCAAAAGTACTTATTGGTAGGCATGCCACTGTCTGGAAAGGAAACGTTTAGCTAGATATAAGGACCAATAAAGAAATTTGTAGTTTAGTCTCTGAATAGAGAGCTGGGAAATAAATTGAAAAAGGAAAGGAAAAATTTGTGGTAGCCAGGGAGGCAGCTAGAGATTTTTTAATGTGTAGGCATAACTTTCCAAGCTGAATATGGTATATTTGTAATTATTTGTTGTATGTATATCAAACATTTTCCACAGTGTTGCACAAAAACATTTATGTCCCAATGCCTTAATCACACAGGTGTCTGGGGGGCAGTTAAAACAGGCGGTTGAGCTGAGGTTTTACCACCACCTGACCACCCATCTAAAAGAGAAAATGCAGCAGCTCAGGGCTGTATACTAGGTGCATGCTTTCTTCTGCAGCTACAGTAAAGTTTATACCTCCCATTACATACCGAGAGCATCACCTCCACCAGACACGACCCCTTCAGGTGAATGAGGCCATGCCACCACCATGAGCCAAATACCACACCCAATTTAAACTCATTCAGGGGCTTATGTTCATTCTGTAACACTTCCTGAATGCCTGACAGCCGATTCTCTACTGTCCTTTGAAAAAAAATCCACCATTTAATGCTTTTCAGAAGGGTGGCAAAAGCTGCTACAAATGTGAACAAGCCCTAATAACCTTAAACACACATACACACTCATTTATCTTTAGGGAAGGGATCCCTGCCCAAATAAGCTTGTAGATTGATATAAAAGAGATCGACTCAAAAAGTGTGCTGATTTATGATACAGATAACAGTAGCTCTGAATAAATATTACACTAGAGAGGCATGTGTGGCCTCTGTAACACAAGATTAAAATTCATTAGCTGTTAAGTGTCTGGTGATTGATTTAATTGTGACAGCAGAAAAAAGAAGACAGTTATGGGGAAGGTTAAAGAGGTCACTATATTGTCATGAATCATTGCACAAGCTAATCACTAACATCAAAATTATTAAAAGCATTATTGGACTATAATTTAAATCATGATTTACTAGCTAACCATCTGCTGCCCACAGGCAATTTCTAGAGTTTCAAAGTTGAGACTGGTAGAAAATTAAATGTTCATTAACCACATCCTTCCACTAGCAGACCATCTTAGAGGAAATGCTATTATTAAAGTGAGCCTATCTTAATAGGAATATAGGGGATATCTAGAAGTATTAATTGTGCTTAAGCAGAAACCTGAAAAAATTACAGTGCATCCGGAAAGTAATTACAGACAGCGCTGCACTTTTTCTACATTTTGTTATTTTACCGCCTTATTCCAAAATGGATTCAATTCATTGTTTTCCTCAAAATTCTACAAGTAATACCCCATAATGACAATGTGAAAGAAGTTTGTTTAAAATCTTTGCAAGTTTCTTAAAAATAAAAAAAAATAAAAAATCACATGTCATAAGCATTCACAGCCTTTGCCATGACACTCAAAATTGAGCTCAGGTGCATTTTTAGTGCATTTTTAGATCATCCTTGAGATGTTTCTACAACTTGATTGGAGTCCACCTGTGGTAAATGCAGTTGATTAGACTTGATCTGGAAAAGCACACACCTATCTATATTAGGTTCCACAGTTAACAGTGCATGTCAGAGGACAAACAAAGTCCAAGACAGACAGGATTGTATCAAGGGTACAGAAAAATGTATGCAGCATTGAAGGTCCCAATGAGCACAGTGGGCTCCATCATCTGTACATGGAAGAAGTTTGGAACCACCAGGACTCTTTCTAGAGTAGGTCGCCTGGCCAAACTGAGCGATCGGGGGAGAAGGGCATTAGTCAGGAAAGTGATCAAGAACCCGATGGTCACTTTGACAAAGCTCCAGCATTTCTCTGTGGAGAGAAGAGAACCTTTCAGGAGAACAACCATCTCTGCAGCGTTCCACCAATCAGGCCTGTATGGTAGAGTGGCCAGACGGAAGCCACTCCTCAGTAAACAGGCACATAACAGCCCTTCTGGAGTTTGCCAAAAGGCACCTGAAGGACTCTTAGGCGGCGTACACACGGCAGGGAATCTCGACGGGCAGAACACATCGTTCCGCCCGTCGAGGTTCCCTGCCGGCCGTCGAAATCGGCGACCCGCCCGTCGGGAATGGCAACCAGCCATTCTTCCGGGCGGGCCGTCGAGGAAATAGAGAGCGTGCTCTCTATTTCTGCTCGACGGGCTTCCCGACGGGAAGCTCGCCGAGACCGTACACACGGCCGAGGTCCTCGCTGGAATGTGCATTCCAGTGAGGTTCTCGCTGGTTTTCAGCGAGAACCTCGGCCGTGTGTACGCCGCCTCAGTCCGTGAGGAACAAAATTCTCTGATCTGATGGAACAAAGATTAAACTCTTTAGGCCTAAAATGGCAAGCATTATGTCTGGAGACAACGCTCATCACCTGGCCAATGCCATCCCTATAGTGAAGCATGGTGGTGGCAGCATCATGCTGTGGGGATGTTTTTCAGCAGTAAATATTGGGAGACCAGTAAGAATCGAGGGAAAGATAAATGAAGCAATGTACAGAGACATCCTTGATGAAAACCTGCTTCAGAGCGCTCTAGACCTCAGACTGGGGTGAAGGTTCATCTTCCAACAGGACAACGACCCTAAGCACATAGGCAAGGTAACAAGGGAGTGGCTATGGGACAACTCTGTGAATGTCCTTGAGTGGCTCAGCCAGACCCCAGAATTGAACCCAATTGAACATCTCTGGAGGCATCTAAAAATGGCTGTGCACTGAAGCTCCACATCCAACCCGATGGAGCTTGAGATGTCCTACTAAGAAGAATGGGAGAAACAGCCCAAAAATAAGAGTGACAAGCTTGTAGCATCATACTCAAAAAGACTTGAGGCTGTAATTGGTGCCAAAGGTGCTTTAACAAAGTGTTGAACAAAGGTTGTGAATACTTGTGTACATGTGATTTTTTTTTCTTTTACATTTTTCATAAGTTTGTAAAGATTTCAAACAAACTTCTTTCACGTTGTTATTATCTTGAAATAAGGCTGTAACAACAAATGTGGAAAAAATTAAGCGCTGTGAATACACTTTCCGGATGCACTGTACTAGTCTTGAATTCTAAAAAAACAGCAGTGTACTTCCTATGCCTACAGTCTCATATCTGTGTGTATGAGATTATCTAAGGCAATGCCTATGACTGCTAGTAATGCAAGATTTGTCACTACTCTTAGCTGGAGAAGAGCTGCCTGAGGACCTGCATTACAAGGGTCTCCTTGTTTCACTCATTCATTGAATATGTGCTTTTCCATACATATTAGAGATCCAATGGATCACATATGATGCATCAAAAATTCTAATTTTGATTCCCGAGGGTATTATCCCATAGCAGTATAGACAAAAAATAATAATAAAATAAGTAGGACTTTATTTATGCCCTCAGGAACGAGTATACAAGAAACAATACTGTATCATTAAAATGTACCAGACTTTGTTTTAAAGCATTGTAAGCTGGGGATAGGTAACGGGTACAAAAGCTCCCTGGGATGAGCCAGCACAGATACCAAAGTCCATAGGATCAGTGAACAACAGTGGGATGTTTTATTGGTGCTATACAAGGTCTATTTACAGGTGCTGTACAGTGTGCAGAAAACAAAACAAAAATAGCCAAACAAACACCTAGCCGTGTCTCGGCTCTAACTACACGATATGCAGGTCCTAACTACTAAGCTAAACAAGCCTACCGCTTGTTAGCTCAAACACAAACTTCTCACCAGTTTTTTCAGCAGCCTCCTTGCTCTCACAGATTCACACTGTTTCCCAGGACAGAGCAATGGCTGTTAGCTCAGGTGAGCATAAATTGGCCTGGGGGAGAGGACCAACACCTGACCTGGATCAGGGCTCAGAGATCCCTGAACGTGTAAGAGAGGAGCCTGGGAGAGGTATAAACCCCGAACTGGACTTTCCCAGGCTCTCTCTGGGACGCTCTGCTACACACCCTCCCCCCTTGTTTCAACCCCAGGGTTGGAACACCTGTAGCCCAACAGGAGTGAACACGGGACAGGGCATCTACATTTCCCATCTCATCACCTGGCCTGTGTTTTACTGTAAAGGAATAATCCTGTAGAGCCAAAAACCACCGGTTCACCCGCCTATTTGTCTCCTTCTTTTGGGCCATCCATTTCAAGGGAGCATGGTCAGTTATTAGCTCAAACTGGCGCCCTAACAGGTAGTACCTGAGCGCGTCCACGGCCCACTTTATGGCTAAGCATTCCTTTTCAATGACTGCATACTTTTTCTCATGATCATTGAGCTTTCTGCTTAGGTAGACCACAGGGTGTTCTTCCCCGTTGTGCACCTGTGACAATACTGCCCCGATACCTACATCAGAGGCATCTGTCTGTACCAAAAAGTCTTTGGCGAAATCGGGGGAGTATAGCACTGGCTGTGCACAAAGAGCTTTTTTCAGGGCTTGGAAAGATTCTTCCGCTACTGAGGACCATTTCACCATTACAGAGTCTTTCCCTTTCGTAAGGTCTGTCAGTGGGGCAGCTAAAGTTGCAAAATTTGGGATAAATCTTCTATAATACCCCGCAATGCCAAGAAAGGCCCTGACCTGCTTCTTGTTTGCCGGACGTGGCCACTCCTGGATGGCTTCTATTTTATTTACCTGGGGCTTTATGACACCACGGCCAATAGTGTAGCCCAAATACTTGGCTTCCTCTAGACCAATGGCACATTTTTTGGGATTTGCCGTAAACCCTTCTTTGAAGAGGGAATCGAGGACCGCTTGGACACGGGGCAAGTGAGAGCCCCAGTCAGTGCTATGCACCACTATGTCATCCAGATAGGCTGCAGCATACTGTCGGTGAGGTCTTAGGGTCCTGTCCATGGCCCTCTGAAATATCGCAGGGGCATTTTGCAACCCAAAAGGCATCTTTTTATATTGAAAGGAACCCTCCGGGGTCACAAATGCAGTCTTCTCTTTGGCACTAGCAGTCAGGGGTATCTGCCAATAACCTTTTGTCAAGTCCAAAGTAGTCAGATAGCGAGCCTTGCCAAGTCGGTCTATAAGTTCATCTACTCTGGGCATTGGGTACGTGTCAAACTTTGTCACTGCATTAAGCTTCCTGAAGTCATTACAGAACCTCCAGGTGCCATCCGGTTTTGGGACTAACACGATGGGGCTCGACCAATCACTATTGGATTCCTCAATGACATCTAGCTCCAACATTCTTTTAACTTCAGCACTGATGTCCTTTCTCCTCGCTTCAGGAATTCGGTACGGTTTAAGCTTGACACGGACCCCAGGTTCAGTAACAATATCATGCTGAACCTCCGAACTCGTGCCAGGCAACTCTGAAAATTTCTCTCTATTCCTTATCAGGAACTCTCTAGCTTCCTGTTTTTTGGAAAATGACAGGGTGTCCGGAATCGTGACCTCAGGGATCAGAGGGGATTCAGTACCCTTAGGCGTTACCGGGAGGGACCTTGCAGTTAACGCCAGTCTATCCTTCCAGGGCTTTAACAGGTTTACGTGGTAAATCTGTTCCGGCTTCCTTTTACCTGGTTGATACACCTTGTAATTGACTTCCCCAACTCTTTCAATTACTTCAAAGGGGCCCTGCCACTTAGCCAGGAACTTGCTCTCAACAGTGGGAACTAATACGAGGACCCTGTCACCCGGTGAGAAAACACGGAGTTGGGCCCCCCGGTTGTAAATTCTCTGTTGGGCTGCTTGTGCCTGTAGTAAATGTTCTTTCACCACTGGTATTACTGCTGCAATCCTGTCCTGCATTTGAGCGATATGCTCAATTATGCTTTTGTGAGGTGTCTGTTCCCCCTCCCAAGTTTCCTTGGCTATGTCCAAGAGTCCCCGAGGGTGTCTCCCGTAAAGCAACTCAAATGGAGAGTACCCTGTAGAGGACTGGGGAACCTCCCTGATAGCAAACATCAGGTACGGTATCAGGAAGTCCCAGTCTTTCCCATCTTTGTCAACAACCTTTTTTAACATGCTCTTTAAAGTCTTATTAAAAGTGGGGCTGGGGGGCTGACATCTGACACACCGGACAGGATTGACAATAATTTTCAATATTTTTCTGTATCCCAGGCCAGTAAAACCTGCGCAACACTCTTTCAGTGGTTTTCTCAACCCCTAAATGGCCTCCTAGCAAGTGCCCATGGGCAAGTTCCAACACCACCCTTCTATAAGGCTTAGGGACCACCAACTGTTCAATAACTTCATCATTCTTTTTACATACACGATACAGTAAATCATCATTGCTGCTGAAATAAGGAAAACAGGGCCTATCCCCTGGTTCGACAGGTACATCATTAATCACCATTACATTTTCCCAGGCCCTGGCAAGGGTAGGGTCTTTTCTCTGCTCAGTACCAAAATTTTCCTTGTGCACATTGAGGTCAGTAAACTCCAACGTAGGCTCCGAGTCGGCAGACGGCTGTCCGGCTCTACTGGTTGTGGGGACTTCCTCAGGCTCCTCCAGCTCCCCTGCCATAACCGAGAAAGGAAAACTCGGAGAGCCCTGAGATGAGTCCCCTGAACCCACAATATCGGAAGTAGCCAGGAGCTCTGGCTCTGCGACTGAGTCAGGTACTGCGACCGGGTCGGGACGATCCCACAGCTCCCAAAACTTAGGGAAGTCCCTACCAATGATGGCCTCATGCACCAAGTGGGGCACAAGTCCGACCGCATGGGACACCGTACCTAAGCCAGTTTTAAACTGAACTGTGGCTATAGGATACTCCCGGGTATCCCCATGTACACAGATCACAGCAACTTTTTTTTCATGAAAATTCACAGTTTTAACTATCTCAGCTGTAACCAAAGTAACCAGACTTCCAGAGTCTAGTAAGGCCGTAATAGGCTTATCATTAACAGTCATGTGATACATGTGTTTCCCCACATTTGGCACTGCAGCGCATGAAACAGCAGCAAACATAGACTGCCTTCTAATAGACAGATCACACTGCATTGGTTCATCAGTCAAAGGACAATTTGCTGCAACATGTCCCAGCTCTTGGCAACGAAAACACCTGATGTTTCCCCAAGTTGGTTTGCTGACAGGCAGTGGTTTCCCTTGCTTGGGACGCCAAACTTCCGTCCTGGCACCAAACATCCTCCCCCCTATTTCCTTGCCATGCTTACCACCCACTTCCCCTGGAACAGTCTTACCAGTTGCCTGGGGAGACCGTGGCTTTGGGTGGAAAGTCCGTGCGGCTGTTGGGGTGGTGACCAGGTTCTCTGCAGCAAAGTACCTTTCGACGAGTTCCACCAAGTTATCTGCCGACTTGGGGTCCCCTTGACTCACCCACCTCTGCAGGGGAATTGGGAGTGACCTCAGGAATTGGTCCATGACCACACGATACACTATTTGTTTCGCAGACAGGGACTCCGGCTGTAGCCATTTTCTCACCAGGTGGATTAGGTCGAACATTTGCGATCTTGGGGGCCTCTCAATTTGGAAGAACCAGCTGTGGACCCGTTGGGCTCGAACGGCCAAGGTGACACTGAGTCCCGCCAGAATTTCCCGCTTGACCTTTTCATAGTCTCCCGCTTCTGCCGACTCCAGATCATAGTAGGCCTTCTGCGATTCACCAGAAAGTAAGGGGGCGATCAGTCCTGCCCACTTGGTTTTAGGCCAACCTTCCCTCTCAGCGGTCCGTTCAAATGTTAGCAGAAAGGCCTCTGGATCATCATCCGTAGTCATTTTAGACAGAAAGCGAGCCACATGGATGGCTGAAGGCTTGTCTCTAATATCCTTGATTTCCGCAGGTGCCCACTGTGCTAGCGTTTCTGCAACCTTAGTCAGGGTTTTCCTATCCGCTTCTGCAGCAGTGGCAAGCTGTTCAAACAGCCTCTGCGATTGCTCCTGTACAGCACTAATCTGCCTCTGCGATTGCTCCTGTGCGATAGCGTTGGCTTGCTGCAGCGCAGCATTAGTTTGCTGTTGTGCAGCGTTTGCTTGCTGTTGTGCAGCATTGAATAGCACCATTTGTTTGAGGATTTCCTCCATGTTGTCACTTTAGGTACTGGCCTTTTAAATAGTAACTTACTATTGCTGATCGCAGCCTCCACCATATGTAAGCTGGGGATAGGTAGCGGGTACAAAAGCTCCCTGGGATGAGCCAGCACAGATACCAAAGTCCATAGGATCAGTGAACAACAGTGGGATGTTTTATTGGTGCTATACAAGGTCTATTTACAGGTGCTGTACAGTGTGCAGAAAACAAAACAAAAATAGCCAAACAAACACCTGTCTCGGCTATAACTACACCTTATGCAGGTCCCAACTACTAAGCTAAACAAGCCTACTGCTTGTTAGCTCAAACACAAACTTCTCACCAGTTTTTTCAGCAGCCTCCTTGCTCTCACAGATTCACACTGTTTCCCAGGACAGAGCAATGGCTGATAGCTCAGGTGAGCTTAAATTGGCCTGGGGGAGAGGACCAACACCTGACCTGGATCAGGGCTCAGAGATCCCTGAACGTGTAAGAAAGGAGCCTGGGAGAGGTATAAACCCCGAACTGGACTTTCCCAGGCTCTCTCTGGGACGCTCTGCTACAGCATGTATAAAACATTCAATTGGATATATAATAATGCAGTTAAAATGTGGATGGACGTAAGTATAAAATGGTTACAGTAGAACAAATGATCTACGTGTTTCTTGGGGCTTCCCATTTTATCAAGACCATCTATATGTGTGTAGCGCCCTGCTCCTGTTGAGTAGGGACTATATTGTAAATTTAGTTACCTGAGCTGTAGTTTATCTCAGAGGATTATACCAAATTGTGGGTTTCTGTTCCAGTCTAGCTGTGTTGCACATGTCCCCCTGGCCTGCAGGTGTCGCTGTCACTGGGAGTCAAATGCGATAGGCTGGGTGCATTGAGTGCCTTCTTCCCAGAAGCAGCCCAGTGGGCGTGGTTAACCCGCTGTTCATTTTGGGGGAGGAGACTTAAGGGACAGACACCATTCTGGCAGGGTCTTCTGATCCCTCCTGGCCTCAGGGCTGCACTGACAGTGTGTTTCCGGTCTCGGGGCTTGCTGGCTCAAAGCTCTGCAACTAAGAGTAGGCCCAGGAGTTTCTGGGTCTTACTGGTCCAGGGGTGGTCCTGTGCTGTCTTGCCTGCAGAAAGAAGCTGAGCAATTGGGGACTCAATTGAAAGACGCATCCGGACCAACGTGCCTCACTGCGCTGCCGGCCTGGCTGAAAGATCCTGGTACCTTGGTACTTTCTTTGAGATTTTGCTAAGTGTATGTGTGGTTACACGATCCTGTGGCAGAGGGCTGTGTAACGACCCAACGACACTCATCAAGTCTGTGGCAGAGACTTTGAACGAGCTTTACACCGGCTGCTAGGTCAGTGAGAGTGGGCCTATCTGGTGGTTGCTAAATCCAGTATGGAAGCGATTTTTCCTCTGGATCTAAGACCGTACGTAATCTTTCTTATCCCTCTACCCCTCTGTTGGAGAACCTGTTTAATAAAACTCTTGAAGAAAAATAAACTGAAGTGTTAGTGCGGACATTCTTTTTGAATAACTCTTCAGGAGTGACCCCTAGATCGAGTGTGGTGAACAGTAAGGTAAAGGCAGGCCCAAAATTAAACCAGCAGCTCCTTCGGGGGTAGTGCTACATGTGCTTTTTTTTTTACTTTTCTTCTATCAAAAAGATTTAGTATTTTGGAGGTTTATTATTGTCTATAAAGGGTTACAGACGTTCATGCCAATTAAGTTGTTTTTGTGCTCGTGGAATAATATAAAATGTTTCACCTACTTTATAGGAAAATTGCATTCAGCTCCCTGATAATTTATTTTCTGACGAATTCCTAATTGAAAAAGGTCATTTTTGCTGAATGTTATTTTATTGCTTTACTTTATAATGTGCTGGGGGAACTTTTATGGTTGTGTATTGTCATCACACTTAAGCCTGCCATACATGGGATCAAAATTAGACCGACCAAATTTTGATCCACGCATGGGCACCCTGATTGTACAATAGTCGATCTACCATTGGTACTGAGAAAAAAAGGGGGGAAGGGAGCAGTATCCTCACATGTAGTGAGCACGTGGATACTAAATGATATGACAGGTGCCGAGTATGAAAAGAAAATTAACTAGGGGCGAGTTATTGGACTTTTCAGGCACTGTGTGCTGGTAAGGATATAGTCGTACAGAGAAAGTTTCTCTAAAATTAGATTTATTTCTTAGGGACGCTAATTTTAGCCTCCGTTTGTTGGCAGCGCAGCATTCCATCCCAGGTATGTAATGTTTATCCCCTGTGTTTTCACCATATCCCTTATCTATTTACTACTACTATACTAATTAGCTCAACATGTTATATCTACCCCCCAGATCTTTTGCCCTCAAGGGTTACATTATATTGATTTAGTTGTCCAGCAGCCCGGACTCCTCTTTGAGCTTTTTACAAGAAGTTTATTCTTTTAAGCTCTACACCCATCATTGGACTATACTGATAATATTTAATATTCTATGTATGTACCCTATTTATTTAATATTGGCATTTACACCCTCTCCCTACCCCCCAACCTTCCTATACTTATACACATAAAACGATACATCCCTGTTCCCTATATGTTGTATGAATGTAGTACCTCGAGCCACTTTCACGCAGTGCTTCCCTTGGGCCCTGCTTTCCATTTTCTTCTTTTTGTTTTTGTCTATCTTGTTTTTCTTTTCTTTTTTGAAAGAGTAACTTGCCTGTTCACACGCTCATCATCTTTTAATTAATAAACTATCTGTTATTTTATTGCTGTCTTTATTGTCCATGTGTTTCCACTGTTGTCCTTGTTTTGCAGCAAACTATATCTAAAAGACTCTGTGAAGAAGCGCTGTAAGACGCGCGAAACCGGTCGAGTCATCACATTGCAAGATCCATCTTTCAGACACTCTCATGTCTGAACCTCCATCATTATACAGGACACTCCTACTATTATTTTTACCAATTTTTAAAGTTAATTTCTTTAATCAATTTTTTGTACTACTTAACTTGACCATTAGTGTGTAAATTCCTGTGTTGCTCTGGAGGTACTCTGCAATGTTTAGCTAGTTTGCTAGATAGTTCTGATGGAACGTCCAATTTTTAATATGT
Source organism: Rana kukunoris (assembly GCA_029574335.1). Lineage (NCBI taxonomy): Eukaryota > Metazoa > Chordata > Amphibia > Anura > Ranidae > Rana > Rana kukunoris. The sequence goes on from CM056052.1 coordinate 168,211,946, forward strand.
AAATTACACTTTTGTGTTTAAATAAATCTAATTTTAGAGAAACTTTCTCTGTACGACTATATATCCTTACCAGCACACAGTGCCTGCAAAGTCCAATAACTCGCCCCTACCATTGGTACTGGTTCTGTTCTGCATCTATAGTTGGTCTCCACACATAACAGAGTGATAGCTAAAACCATTACTGTTATTTATAATTCTTAGCACAGTTATGAGTGTTTGAAGATCGTCATTTCCAAATTCATACCTGAATCTGGTGTGGCAGCCGGTACACAGAATCCAGACACCCGTCCTACTGGGGGATCATGTGGAGCTTGAGGTGACGTTCATGACGTTCATGCGCTGCTCTGCCCTACGTCTGTTTCGTAATAACTTACTTCGTCCAGGGGCACGGGCGGCGCACTGCGTGTATATATGAAGCCAAATACAGTAGCGTATATCTTTTTTTGGGAATAAATAGCTGCTCCTTTCACCAGACTGATTGTAGACGAGCCCCTCCCAGACAGGATCAGTCTACAATCAGTCTGGTTTGTTACTACCTGTTTTTTGGTATTATAAATTTTGGTGATTGAAATTTCCGTAGTTAATATTCACATCACATGGTTAGGGGGAAGCGCAATTTATTTTTAGTTTCATATATTCTTCTGTACCAATTGTTTACATGTTAATCGCAGCTCTCAATTGAACAAACTATAAACTTAGTTTTATAGTTGTTTTTTCTTTTAGCATCTTTTATTGCAGTTTTTCCAATTTTTTCCATGTAGATATGAACCCATTTGTCAGTTTGCTCAAATCTTTAATCCATCTGATGTACCCAAGTCATGTACTTATATGAAAGAGCTTTTTTTTCTCAAAGATTTGATGCTTAGGAAACCAGTAAAGTCCAGGTTATCCGACATTAAACTCTCTCAACTACTGCTTGCTGTGATTTCTGAGCCTCTGGTTCCATCACAGTTCCCGCCACTTTAGCCATTTCTCTTGCCTTGTACTTCCATGTTTCATGTGCCGCCACATGCACGCTTCCCTTGGAATCTCAAGTGTAGCTGTATATTCTGTAAATTAATGTATTATTCACTTTGGGCTTAAGCTACAGAACTTTCCTACTGTCCAGGCTACAGTGACTAATGTAATTACCCTAATGTCTGGGGAAGCCATGGCCCGATCATCCCTGATTTGGGTAAAAAGTGACCCTATGACCAACAACATTGCAGTCTTTTTGGTTGTCTTCTCAAAAAACATTGACAATACATTTGTACACCTCTGCCAAGAAGTAGGACAATATGGGATTCAATTCTTGCAGTTCAACTTGCAATGAGGCCTTTGCTGCAGGGTTCGTCTGAGCTATTTAGAGATAAACTGGCAGGACACAAGATTACCACTACACTTAATGACATGGTCTCCATCCCACGTGGAAGTGTCTAGTATTACCTCACTTCCTGGTTCTCAACCACCATTCCTTGGCTACTGGAGCTGAGGATGCAGCTAACCAAACATGATCTGTATGTGATTAGCTGCAATTAAGGGCAGGGGAGACATTGGGGGGTCTAATAGACACCCAATGACTTCATAATAAAGGGCTGTCCCATGCTATCACGTAGGGGGCTTGTTACGTTTGAAAATGTAAATAAAATTGTTGTAATAAACAAAATAAGAAAAAAATATTACAAAGCATGCAGGGCTCTAGAACCACCTGCATTACTTTTACCTTAAAGCCCTTCACCAGCTTTAAAAATCAATACCAAGCTCATGTCCGTGGATCTGGTTTAACCCCTTGTTTACCATGTCTCATAAAAACATAAGGTAGACAGGGGTTTATGAAGTTCATGTACTGTAAGTTTAATTTACGGTGTTTGGCCATAGAGTGCATTGATTGAATTATCAGGATATGTAGTTTACGTTGTAATAAAGGAAGTTTCATCCTTCCTGAACACTTTATAGTATGAGTATTATTAATAATAATAATAATAATAATAATAATAATATAGTTTATTATTATTAACCATCATTTAAACACAACTCTCAGTTTACACTGCACAATGTCAAATGATTTGCACAAAGTGCAAAAATACATGAGGTTAAAGTTAATTACCAGTCTGCTCTATATAATCCTGCCGGTCGTCTTGATCATGCAATCTAGTTCTGGATCCCCTTCTTCAGGTTTTACTCATAAGCAGTAGCTGAACCTTATCCTGTTCCTTTGTGCGTTGCTTGCAGGGCCAATGTGGATACTTACTGAAGAACTTGTTCCATATATAAAGTATCTCCAGCCACACTATAACAGGGGCTTGATTATATCAAACTGGCAAAATAAAATTGCAACTAAGGTGGAGTTGTTATCTTTAACCACTTAACGCCCGCCGCATGTATATGTACGTCCACAGAATGGCACGTACAGGCAGATGGGGTGTACATATACGTCCCTGCCTTCTTGCGGGCGTCTTACCTGTGGGAGCGATCCGGGATGAGGGGGCGGCTGTTCATTTTTGTCTGTGCCCTTGTGATCGCTCCCAGCCAATCCACCGAGCCTCCGCCCTGCACTTCCTCTGTCTGTGTAATGTAAACACTGGCAGAGGAAGTGATGTCAGCTCTCCTCTCGGCGGTATTTTCAATCCGACGAGAGGAGAGAAGACATCACAAGTAAGTCGCACCAACAGCACACTGACACCACACACATAGGCACACTTAACCCCTTCCGATCACCCCCCCAGCCCCCTGTCACAGTGTCACTGATTGCAATGATCATATATTTGCAGTGATCACTGCATTTAGTGTCAGTGTGACAGTTAGTGTGACAGGCAGTTAGTGTTAGGTCCAGGGTAGACCCCGTACCCCCCCTAATAAAGTTTTAACCCCTTGATCACCGCCCTAGTTAATCCTTTCACCCCCTATTGCCAGTGTCACTAAGCGATCGGTTTTCTGATCGCTGTATTAGTGTCACTGTTGCCGCTAGGTAGCTAATTTTTTTTTTTATATTGCGATTTTTTTTTTGGCCTAAATGTTTGACTAAAATTTAGTTTATTCGATTTTTCTTATAACAAAAAGTAAAAAATATTAATTTTTTTTTAAAAAATGTCGCTCTATTTTTGTTTATAGCGCAACAAATAAAAATCGCAGAGGCAATCAAATACCATCAAAAGAAAGCTCTATTTGTGGGAAGAAAAGGACGCAAATTTTGTTTGGGAGCCACGTCGCACGACCGCGCAATTGTCTGTTAAAGCGACGCAGTGCTGAATTGTAAAAACGCCTTTGGGCATTTAGCAGAATATTGGTCCGGGGCTTAAGTGGTTAAAGACCAATCACATTTAATTTTGTATTAATTGTAAAGTAATAAACCAGACTGGTCTCTATGAGGTTAATTTAGTAAAACTGTATAGTGCAAAATCTGGTGCAGCTCTGCATAGAAACCAATCAGCTTCCAGGTTTTTTGTCAAAACTTAACCACTTACCGCCCAAGGACGTCATATGACGTCCTGGACTTTAAGTGGGGATATCTGAAAGATGTTTGCACCTACAGGCATCATTCAGATATCCATCTCTTCAGACAGCGATTCTGTGCACCATAAGAAAGACCATAGCGGCAGTTCCGCCGCTTGATCGTTCTTATAGGCGACGGGAGGGGACGTCCCCCTCCCGCTGCCATCCGGTGCTTCTCCGGGCTCTCCCGTGCCATCGGAGACCGGGAGAAACGATCTGCTGGTGCCGGATGGGAGGCATAGAGATGACTGGTGACCAGATGGTCACCAGTCATCTCTATGATCGGCGGCGGCCTGGGCGCGATGTTATGACGTCACGTCCGGGTACCGGAATGTAAACAAAGCCGCAATGGTGGCTGAAAGCATGAGATCCGTGAATTTTTTTCACGATCTCATGCTTTCCAGCCTGGAGGAGAGATGTGGGGTCTTATTGACCCTGGATCTCTCCATAAAGAGTACCTGTCACTAACCATTTCTATTACAAGGGATGTTTACATTCCTTGTAATAGGAATAAAAGTGATCAAAACAATTAAATGTAAAATAAGGTGTAAAAAAAAAAAAAATGTAGTAAAAAAAAAAAAAAATAATATATATATTTTTTAATCGCGCTCAGAAGCGAACACACACATGTAAGTCCTGCCCACATATGTAAACACCATTCAAACCACACACGTGAGGTATCACTGCGTGTGTTAGAGCGCCAGCAACAATTCTAGCACTAGACCTCCTCTGTAACTCTAAATTGGTAACCTGTAAAATAAATTAAAGCCTATTGAGATTTTTAAGTACTGAAGTTTGGCGACATTCCATGAGTGTGCGCAATTTTGAAGCGTGACATGTTAGGTATCTATTTACTCAGCGTAACTTCATCTTTCATATTATACAAAAAAATTGGGCTAACTATACTGTTTTGTTGTTTTTTAATTCATGAAAAAAAAATATTTTTTTTGAAAAATTATGCTGCAAATACCGTGCGAGATAAAAAGTTGCAATGACTGCCATTTTATTTCCTAGGGTGTCTGCTAAAAAAAACTATATATAGTATTTGGGGGTTCTGAGTAATTTTCTAGTAAAAAAAATATGATTTTTGCATGTAGGAGAGAAGTGCCGAAATAGGATCCGGTATGGAAGTGGTTAAAGTGATTGTAAACGTTCACCTTGTAAAAACAACCTATTCGGTTTAAAAGAGAGATAAAAGGCAAAACATTTTTCTATAGATATTAAAAAACATTATATATATACATGTGTTTCTTTTTTTATAAGTGATCACATTCCCTCTGTTCTCATCTGCATAAAAGCTGGGGGGGGGGAGAGATGCAGCAACATTACACTGATCTTCCCAGTGAAAGGCTGTACAGGGGAGGGGTAATTGGGAGTTGGGGAATGTCAGGACAGGTCCAATCATTGGAGTAGAGCTGCCTGAGTTTTCAGCATAGCTAGATAACTGACCATGGTGTGTTCTCCTGTTTAGTGTGGCCAGTTAATAGGAAAGCAGAGGGGCTAGCAGGATCACCAGGGATTTCACACAAAGGAAGTAATACAAAGTGAACAGAAAACTTTTACAAGTACATGGTATAGCGGGAACATATAAGGAATATGAAATATTGAGTTTGCATACTCTTTAACCACTTAAGACCCGGACCAATATGCAGGCTAAAGACCCAAGGTGTTTTTACAATTTGTCAGTGCGCTGCTTTAACTGGTAATTGTGCGGTCATGCAATGTTCTATCGAAACGAAATTTGTGTCCTTTTCTTCCCACAAATAGAGCTTTATTTTGATGGTATTTGATTGCCTCTGCGATTTTTATTTTTTGCGATATAAACGGAAAAAGACCGAAAATTTTGAAAAAAAAAGATTTTTCTTATAACAACAAGTAAAAAATATCGAATAAACTAAATTTTAGTCAAACATTTAGGCCAAAATGTATTCAGCCACATGTCTTTAGTAAAAAAAATCGCAATAAGTGTATATTTATTGGTTTTCGCAAAAGTTATAGGCCCAGATTCACAGAGCGATTACGCGTGCGCAACTGCTGTTGCGCGTGCGTAAGTCTAAATGTGCGCGTGCGTATAGTTGGACGCGATTCACAAAACAATATACGCCAGAAATCTACGTTTTTTGGTCCGGCGTAATTGAGTTAGACATTCGCTTCCCTTCGCGCAAAACTGCGCTAGACACACCATTGATTTGCTAGTCAAATATGCTAATGAGGGAGATACGGGGATCCACAAAAAAACGCAGTTGCTGCGCAGGCTACGCGATGTGCGCAACAGCAAAATGTTCTGTCTAAAGTTAGAGGACCTAAAAGCTGGTCTAAATTTTGAAAAAAAGTCTAATTGTCAGATAAAGCAACACTGTTAGTGAGGAGTTCAGCAGTCACACGTGTTGCCCAACAATCTGTATGCCAACATGCCAGGGGCATCGTCGCGCATAGCTATACTACTGACTTTAGATGAACAAAGAAGGAGGAGGGCACGGAGGATGGCACTAAGGAGGGCACGGGAGATGTTTTTTTTTATTTTTTTATTTGCTTATATAAAATTTACAATTTAAATTAATCTAATACAATATTCTTATCTGATACAAGCCCCTCACTCTTCACTTGATATATCACACACGCATAGACATCTTTGGCATGAGTGATTCTGAGGTGTCTCGCATCTTCAGATTCACCCCTCATGCCATCCTGGAATTACCACAACCCTGCAGGAGGACATCACCAGCCCAACACATGGCACTACCCATGACACCCATGTCAGCTACATATACAATCAGAGCCCCATCCCCACAGATTTCGAACAGAACATGTATGGGGACAGCTGGCTGGTTGGTGAGTGACATGGGTGGCAGGCATGACTATCCCCTCCCGTGATGCACACCTCACAAGTGGCACATGCATGACTAACATCCTCCTGTCTTTTCCCTTCAAGGTGACTCTGCATATGCACTGGTACCCCATCTCATGACCCCATCTCATGCCAGCTCACATTATGCATCTTTGCACGTTAAACACACACATTAATCATGGCACAATGAGAATGCATGCATGCACACCACTGTGGTCCCTAGCACACACACCCCACATCCTCATCACATTGGATTGGCACCAGTCCACCATGCAGGACTTGTGAGCTGCAACGCCATGCCACGGCTCCAATTATGTCACTGTACATTCATACACCATTCACACAGACCTGGCGATCACTTCTCCACCACAAATGAGGGTGACACCCCTTTTCCCGCAGGAATATCACCCCCACATTCCAAAATCATACACAAACAGAACCAAAAAAATTAAATAAATGACGAGCAAAAATAAAAAATGCCCAGCAAAAATATAATTTAAACAAAATAACAACAAAGATATAAAAGACAAAAATCACTCTGCAAAACAGTCCCCAAATATCTCAAAGACACGTCACAAACAAACAAAAGCACCTTGCTGTATAGGGAGGGATACAAAGGGATGTACTTTTGCAAAGGAAGTGCATTTGTGTCTGTCTATTTATGCTGTCTGCGTAGTTCATAAAGTTGCCCTAGTCCATTTCCAATTTCACTGATTGCGCCGCTCCCGAGTTGTGAGCATGCGCACAACGGAGCTGACATGGTTTCCTTCACGCGCGCATGCGCGAGTCAGCCGGCCCTTCATTTGCATGGGGTCACGGCTCATTTCAATGTAACACGCCCACGTCCTTCCCAATTTGTATTACTCCTCCTTACGCCTCCGGAAAAAACCTTACGTTTGCGCAAGCTCTTGCGTAAAAGCTACGTGAATCGCCGGATTACGCGGCTAGATTGCGCAAGTCTAACGGAAAAGTGGTGCGCTACGCCGGAATGATAATGCGCCGATCTACGTGAATCTGCCCCAAAAAAGCGTCTACAAACTAGGGTACATTTTCTGGAATTTACACAGCTTTTATTTTATGACTGCCCATCTCATTTCTTGAGGTGCTAAAATGGCAGGGCAGTACAAAACCCCCCCAAATGACCCCATTTTGGAAAGTAGACACCCCAAGGAAACTGCTGAGAGGCATGTTGAGTCCATTGAATATTTTTTTTTTTGGTCCCAAGTGATTGAATAATGACAAAAAAAATTAAAATAAAAAATGTTTACAAAAAGTTGTCACTAAATGATATATTTCTCACACATGCCATGGGCATATGTGGAATTGCACCCCAAAATACATTCTGCTGCTTCTCCTGAGTACGGGAATACCACATGTGTGGGACTTTTTGGGAGCCTAGCCGCGTACGGGGCCCCGAAAACCAATCACCGCCTCAGGCTTTCTAAGGGCATACATTTTTGATTTCACTCCTCACTACCTATCACAGTTTTGAAGGCCATAAAATGCCAAGATGGCACACAACCCCCCCAAATGACCCCATTTTGGAAAGAAGACACCCCAAGCTATTTGCTGAGAGGCATGTTGAGTCCATGGAATATTTTTTTTTTTGGTCCCAAGTCATTGAATAATGACCAAAAAAAAAAAATTACAAAACGTTGTCACTAAATGATATATTTCTCACACATGCCATGGGCATATGTGGAATTGCACCCCAAAATACATTCTGCTGCTTCTCCTGAGTACGGGGATACCACATGTGTGGGACTTTTTGGGAGCCTAGCCGCTTACGGGGCCCCGAAAACCAATCACCGCCTCAGGCTTTCTAAGGGCATACATTTTTGATTTCACTCCTCACTACCTATCACAGTTTTGAAGGCCATAAAATGCCAAGATGGCACACAACCCCCCCAAATGACCCCATTTTGGAAAGAAGACACCCCAAGCTATTTGCTGAGAGGCATGTTGAGTCCATGGAATATTTTTTTTTTTGGTCCCAAGTCATTGAATAATGACCAAAAAAAAAAAATTACAAAACGTTGTCACTAAATGATATATTTCTCACACATGCCATGGGCATATGTGGAATTGCACCCCAAAATACATTCTGCTGCTTCTCCTGAGTACAGGGATACCACATGTGTGGGACTTTTTGGGAGCCTATCCGCGTACGGGGCCCCGAAATCCAAGCACTGCCTTCAAGATTTGTGTGAGTGAAATCAAAAATTTATGTCCTTAGAAATCTTGAAGGCGGTGATTGGTTTTCGGGGTCTCATACGCGGCTAGGCTCCCAAAAAGTCCCACACATGTGGTATCCCCGTACTCAGGAGAAGCAGCAGAATGTATTTTAGGGTGCAACTCCACATATAACCATGGCATGTGTGAGAAATATATCATTTAGTGACAATGTTTTGTACATTTTTTTTTTTTATTATTTTTTTTGGTCATTATTCAATCACTTGGGGCAAAAAAAAAAATATTCCATGGACTCAATATGCCTCTCAACAAATAGCTTGGGGTGTCTACTTTCCAAAATGGGGTCATTTGGGGGGGTTTTGTGCCATTTTGGCATTTTATGGCCTTCGAAACTGTGATAGGTAGTGCGGAGTGAAATCAAAAATTTGCGTCCTTAGAAATGCTGAAGCCGGTGCTTGGTTTTCGGGGTCCCGTACGCGGCTAGGCTCCCAAAAAGTCCCACACATGTGGTATCCCCGTACTCAGGAGAAGTAGCAGAATGTATTTTAGGGTGCAACTCCACATATAACCATGGCATGTGTGAGCAATATATCATTTAGTGGCAAATTTTTTATTTTTTATTTATTTTTCTGTCATTATTCAATCACTTTGGACAAAAAAAAAAAAATCTATGGACTCAACATGCCTCTCAGTAGTTTCCTTGGGGTGTCTACTTTCCAAAATGGGGTCATTTGGTTTTTTTTTGTGCTATTTTGACATTTTATGGCCTTCGAAACTGTGATAGGTAGTGAGGAGTGAATTTATATATGCCGAAGCATGGGGGCATCCTCCCGCAAAAAAGTTATGCCGCGTACACACGGTCGGACTTTTCTATGCCGCGTACACACGGTCGGACTTTTCTATGCCGTGTACACATGGTCAGACTTTTCCACGGGTAAGGCCTCCGTAGGTGGGTCAACCGTATGTACGCGGCATTAGGAGCAAAATCGCTCCTCCGCCCCTAATGCCCCCATGCTTCGGCATATATGCTCTTTTTTGGACTGTGGTGGTGAAAGCACCTCCTACAGCGTTGGAGTCGCAGCTTTATATATATCGTGGGAGCAAACGCTGTTGCTGTCACGCTAAATAAATCCACGCTGCAACTGAATGGCGTACCTGCTAAGCAAATGATGGTTAACATTAAAACAAAGTAACATTACAGTATAACAGTAAGATCATACCATACCTGCAAAGCAAATACCAATAAAAAAAACATAGTAAAAAATAAAACATTTTTTTTAACGCAACCTGTGCCTAATATATATATATATATATATATATATATATATATATATATATATATGCCGAAGCATAGGGGCATCCTCCCGCAAAAAAGTTATGCCGCGTACACACGGTTGGACTTTTCTATGCCGTGTACACATGGTCAGACTTTTCTATGCCGTGTACACATGATCAGACTTTTCCACGGGAAAGCCTCCGTAGGAATGTCAACCGTATGTACGCAAGATTAGGAGCAAAATCGCTCCTCCACCCCTAGTGCCCCCATGCTTCGGCATATATGCTCTTTTTTTAACTGTGGTGGTGAAATCACCTCCTACAGCACTGGAGTCACGGCTTTATATATCGTGGGAGCAAACGCCGTTGCTGTCAAGATAAATAAGTCCGCGCAACAGCTGAATGGCGTACCTGAAAACAGTAAAGTAAATTACTTACCTGAAAAGCAAGCATGAAAAAACATAACAATAAAACTTTGCAGAATAAAATAGAGTAAAAAAGAGCAGAACAATAGAGAGAGAATAGAGAGGGAGAGAACAATAAAAACGACAACTATTTTTGTTTTTTTTATTTTATATTTTTTTTGTGTTTTTTTACTTTTTACTTTTTTTTTTTTTTTACACTTTTTTTTGTAACTGTAACTGTTCAACTTTTCGGTTCCAGGTTTGGGTCTCTCAAAATGCGATGGCATCTTGGGAGACCCTGTGTACGTGTGCCTAGCCTGTGATATGTTTTGCCCTACGCTAATACTTCACTAGTGTGTGGAAGCGTTCAAAACATTTGCCAATACAAAGACCAGGATCGGCAGGACATCGGGGACAAAAATAACGGGTGTCACACCTAAATCCGCGCTTGCTACAGACACGACATCTTCTTTGGGGGGCTCGTTGGGTAGGGGTACTCTCGAGGGCATATATAAAATGCCTCTCATGCAGTCGGCTTACTGCATTTGGTAGGGGATGGTGAGGTGGAAAACCTCCTGGATACAGGAGTCCGTTGATGATATCCTTCTGGAATTGGAGGAAGGATACATTCTGTCCTGAAGTTTTGTATAAGACAAAAGCATTCAGCAAAGTCAATTGGAATAAATGTAGAGACACTTTTTTGTACCAGCGTCTCGATTTACGGGCAATATGATACGGCGCCATCAACTGGTCGTTGAGGTCCACCCCTCCCATATTTTGGTTATATTCGTGGACACAGAGGGGTTTCTCCACAACACCAGTCGCCGTACGAATTTGTACTGTCGTGTCTGCGTGAAGGGTGGTAAGAAGGAAAACATTCTTATTGTCCCGCCACTTCACAGCGAGCAAATTATTACATCTGCAGCAGGCTCTCGCCCCCAGCTTTATACGGGCATCTACAAGCCGCTGGGGAAAGCCCCGGCGATTAGGTCGCACGGTGCCACATGCTCCAATCTGATGATCAAACAAGTGACTAAAAAGTGGCACGCTGCTGTAATAATTGTCCACATACAAGTGGTACCCCTTTCCGAATAAGGGTGACACCAAGTCCCAGACAATCTTGCCAGCGCTCCCCATGTAATCTGGGCATCCTTCCGGCTCTACGTGACTATCTTTGCCCTCATAAACCCTAAAGCTCCATGTGTAGCCTGTTGCCCTGTCACAGAGCTTATAGAGCTTGACCCCGTATCTGGCACGCTTGCTGGGAAGGAACTGCTTGAAAGACAAGCGGCCAGCAAATTTAACCAGGGACTCGTCAACGCAGACAACTTGCTGGGGATTAAACAAGGCTGCATAACGTTCGTTGAAATGGTTTATGAGGGGCCGAATTTTGTAGAGCCGGTCAAATTCAGGGTCTCCACGTGGACGACAGAGTGCATTGTCGCTGAAATGCAGGAACCGCAGGATCGTCTCGTATCGTTTCCTGGCCATGTGAGCAGAGAATATGGGCATTTGGTCAATTGGCTCTGTGGACCAATACATGCGCAATTGAGGAAATTTGTGTATGCCCATATTGAGGGTAAGGCCCAGAAAGGTCTTAAATTCGGAAACCTCAAGAGGTTTCCATTCTTTGGCAAGGAGGGTCTGGGGATTAGCGGCGATGTAGGTACCAGCATATAAATTAGTCTGGTCCACAATAGATCTATAGAGATCTTCTGTGAAATACAGCGAATAAAAATCAAGTGGCATAAAATTCGCTGTATCCACCTGAATTCCGGGTTTGCCAGTGAATGGGGGAAGTACGGGTGCTGCAGAAGTGGTGGGGACCCAATCAGGATAGGCGAATTCTGCAGGAAGGGCACTATGGGCACGACGGGCCTGTCTTTGTTTTCTTCTTGGTGGCAGCGGGTCACTACTTGTGCTTGCCACCTCGCCAGCTTGAACTGCACTTATGGGACTCGCCACGTCACCACGTGATACTGCAGTGCTGGATGAACGACCAGGGTGTACTAGGCCGCTGGTGCTTGCCAATCCACCAAAAGGAATAGCGGCGCTAGTACTCGCTCTCTGCTCCATACAAGGGTCCTGCGGTTCTTGCTCCTCAACAACCTTAGAACGGGGTCGGGTGCGCCTGGCCTTAGCAGGGACCACTACTCCGTCGTCCGAGCTATCTGACATGGAGCCGTCGTAAACAGGATCATATTCTGAGCCCGAATCTGTCAGATGCGTGACCTCCTCATCATCATCTGACGACATGCACATGAACCTAACAGCCTCTTCACCACTGTACATCCACTTTGCCATTTTGGGCTCTAAATTTAGTTGTAGACTGGTGATGATTCACGGGTAAAAAAAGCACCTGGCTATAGAAAGGCAAATGTAGAAAACGCTTCAAAAAAACTGTTAGCGATCGCAGGGATCAGGCCTGTCTCTGCGAACGCTGCAGTTGTGTGTGATGTGTTTTTGAAGTGACAGTGATCGATCGATACTGCACTTGGGTGGGTTGGGCTGGGCAGAGGGGCAAAACGCAAGTGCTAGCGGGTATCTGGACTGATTCCGCTAACAATGCGTTTTTGGGTACCCTAAACTGCTGGGTACGCTAGTATAGATCTGATCAGATCAGGTATAGATCTGTTCAGATACTATACCACTAAGGGGCGTGTATGCTTTGCGAGTGGGTGTAAGCGTTACTGGCACTAACCGAACACTGCCTGGGGCGATGCACACCCTAACTGGCGCTAAAATTTAATTTAAATCACCCGCCGGGCGATCAGGGGGTTAAACCTTTATTGGGTAATATACGGCGGGTGCGCTGATGCTATAAACAGCAAACTAAGTAACCAGCGTCAACCGTAACACTTATACGGTGATCACTGGTGAAAGGGTTAACTAAGGGGCAATCAGGGGGTTAAAACCTTTGTATGGTAATATATGGGGGTACCTAACGCTTTCTAAAAACCTAAATAACTAACTGGCTAACCTGCGTCACCAGTGACACTTATATGGTGATCACTGGTGAAAGGGTTAACTCTAGGGGCAATCAGGGGTTAAAAACTTTATTTATGGGGGTACCTAGCGCTATATAAACCTGGCGGCGAACCTCAAAAAAAACTAACTGCCTAGCGGCAACAGTGACACTAATACAGCGATCAGAAAATCGATCGCTTAGTGACACTGGCAATAGGGGGTGAAAGGGTTAACTAGGGCAGTGATCAAGGGGTTAAACCTTTATTAGGGGGGGGTAGGGGGCTACCCTAGACCTAAAGGGGGCTAAGACTAACTGCCCTGATACTTTTTACTGCAACACTGACACTAAATGCAGTTATCAGAAATAAATGATAACTGTATTCAGTGACACAATGTTACAGTGGACTGGGGGGGGCGATCGGCGGTGACAGGAAGGGGTTAAGTGTGCCTATGTGTACCTGTGTCAGTGTGATGCTTGGTGCAACTTACTGTGTGATGTGTTCTCTCCTCAGCGTCGGACGAAAAGACCGACACGAGGAGGAACACAGCACTTCCCTCTTCCTGTGTTTACACTTAGCACAGGAAGAGGCTGGCGGGCGCGCGCATTGGCTGGGAGCGATCGCGAGGGGGTGGCTGAAAACGAGTAGCCGCCCCCTCATCCCGGATCGCTCCCGGAGCTAAAGGAACCGCCGCATGTACGGGGGGGGGGTCCGATCGGACCCCCGAACCCCCTCAAGGCACCAACGTATATATACGTTGATGTGCCTGTCGGTGCCATTCTGCCGACGTAAATGTACATGCGGCGGTCCTTAACTGGTTAAATGAACAAGCTGAAGTTAGAAAATGAGTGGCTACCATGCACAACTGCACCAGATTTTGCACTGTCCAAATTTACTAAATCAACCCCAATGTCTCCCTTGCCCTCTAATGCAAATATTCCAGCACATATTATACTGAAATAGCTGCATCCTCAGCTACACAAGCCAAAGAATGAGAACTGTGACCCCAGAAGTGATAGAATGCATGTTGCTTCCATAGTCATTAGTTGCCGGAGAGATCGGGGAACAGATGTTCCCTGAGTTCTTTCTGTTTTATTGGGGGAGCTGTTTCCTGCTGTTCCAGGCTATCCGGTGGAACATGAGTGCAGTTGGTGCTGGCGGTGGGGGGCACCCCACTGAGACTCCTGTAAAAGTGATTGGGCAGCTCTAGAGCCACCTGATCACTTTTATTGGAAAGAGTTTTATTGGAAAGCCCTTTGCAGGCTCTTGATTTAAGTCTACCATGATGTTTATAAACGTGTGAGCCAAAAAGCAATGGCTGTGTACACCTAATGGGGTGTGACCATATATTGTGACACAAAGGATGTAATGGCAAAAAGTGAACAATATAAACAAAAATGTAATATAGTGTCCATAAACAATAAAACGATGAAGATGTCATGAGATGGTGAAGAACATCCCAACAGAAATCTTCAAATATGTGGTGGAATACATATGCGCTTACCGCAACCGTTGGACCCAAATGTCGTACGACAGTGGATCGATCAAGCTTGGAATGTCCCACAGAGATGTCACTGGAGGTCCAGAATGAAATGGAGTCGACCTCCTAGTCAGTCAGATGTCGTCAACCCAGTCAAGGGCAGGAAGACCAGATGTTCATCGGCCACCAACTACTCTAATACTGAAGATCCTAGTAAACCGTGGGTATGGCAATCATAAAATATCCTCCAAGCAACCAAACATTATCTGGTTCAGGTAAGTGAGAACCCTGGCATCGGTACTGGAAACCAACTGGAGAGGGCTCAATAAAACCTTATATTCCACAAATTCATGTAAAGAGAAGAAAAAAATGGGGGCTCCAATGGTGTAGGTCATAAAGAGCTTTTAATGAAAAAAACAATATACATAATAAAATATAAAAAAAGGTGAGTACAATTCATAAGTATTAAAAGCAATATGGGGAGCAAAATGCATGGCCCGACGCGTTTCGATCCAATAGGACGTCTACAGGGGCATAGACGTCCTATTGGATCGAAACACAAAAAGAGCATGTTGTTTACTATGTTACTACTGTGGACAAACAATGGAAACCAGTTACTTTGCCAGTTCCTTGTTTCTACTGGTAACCATTTTAGGGGACTGTCATAATCTAGCTGTCAAATATTAGTCTCTGCTCTGAAACAAAAGTTGTTTCTTTAAATTGAAGAAGAGTATTTAGTCCTATGAACATAGACTGAGAAAGATGTCTTGCTTTAAATGGATTATGGGGTACATACCCAGGAAGTTTATAGATGTACATAGCTCCCAACTGTTCCTGATTTTGAGGGACTGTCTCTGATTTGAAACAATGTCCGTCTGTCCCTCATTCCTCCTCATTTGTACCTCATTTTGGTCTGATCTATATAGATGTATATAAAATGCACTTTTTATCTATCAAAAAGTGTTTTCCAGAGCTAAACCTTTCACCTGATTTCTAAATTGCTGCATTTGTAAATTCCAAAAGCCAATATAAAGGAATAGTAGTGATAAAAATGCACTTGCGGATTTAACCAATCTTGTTTTTTGTGTACAATTCTCCTTTAACCACTTGACCACTGGGCACTTAAACACCCTTAATAACCAGACCAATTTTTAGCTTTCGGTGCTCTCACATTTTGAATGACAATTACTCAGTCATACAACACTGTAACCTAATGAAATTTTTTTATTTTTTTTCCCCACAAATAGAGCTTTCTTTTGGTGGTATTTATTCACCTCTGCGTTTTTATTTTTTTTTGCTATAAATGAAAAAAGAACAACAATTTTGTAAAAAATAATAATTTTTCTTAATTTCTATTATAAAATTTTGCAAAAAAGTAATTTTTCTTCATAAATTTGGCCTAAAATGTATACTGCTACATATCTTTGGTAAAAAAAAATGTTGGATAGTCTGGGTGAAAGTTATAGGGTCTACAAGCTATGGTACCAATTACTGAAAATTGATCAATTTCATCACACCTGATGTACTGACAGCATCTCTCTTTTCTTGAGACCCTAACATGACCCCTTTTTGGAAAGAAGACATTCCAAGGTATTTAGAAAGAGGTCTGGTGAGTTTTTTTGAAGTTGTTATTTTTTCCCACAATTCTTTGCAAAATCAAGATTTTTTTTATTTTTATTTTTTTTCACCAAATTTTCATATAAGCAGGTTATTTCTCACACATTCTGCTATTCCTTCCGAGTATGGCGATACCCCATGTGTGAGACTTTTACACAGTGTGGCCACATGCAGAGGCCCAACATGCAGGGATGGACTTTTAAGTCAAATTCTAACTCGCTTTACATTCGAAATGTGGAAGAAGTTTCACTCTCCTTGGAGTGAGGATTTGCTCCAACTTTATCAGTAATGCTGTTATGTGTTCTTCTGCGTGTTTAACCTTGTTCCTTTTCAGGTAACAAAGATCTTCTATCAAGCTAATAATGAGGGTAGCTAGAAAGATAGTGAGGTTCCTGCAACATGTTTTGATGTAAATATACTGTTGATGGATGCTTTAAAACTGTAACACTCGTACTGCCTTACTCTTTCCATTTTCCCATCCTTGTTTTTGGTTCCGATACCTACTCTCAAGCTCGAGAGTTATTTTTTTTCTTACAGTCGCTAAGGACATTGTCTCCCTTTAGAGGGGGAAGGGCGTAGCCTCCTGGTCCTAAACTGGGGCTATATTGTACATTTCGCTTTTGGCTGGCCTTTAGATAGCTCAGACTGATTGTCCAGTTTCTCTGGTCTTTCCCTAATCTCAATTAGGTTGTGCATTTCTCGCTGTCACCAATAGGTAACTTGTTAAAAGCATGCAAAAATGTTATGTACAATATATATATATATATATATATATATATATATATATATGTATTACGTAATATTTTTGCATGCTTTTTAAAGCCTATAAACATCAACTTTAAATAATATTATATGTTACTGTATCTAACATGCAATTGAGTTCAAATATCTATAATGTTTATTTATGATGTTACAGAAAACGGGCATACTTTGCTCAGATTAGACTTCTATCTGAACAGATAAAGGCAGATAACGCATATAAATTGTATACATTTTGTGAGAATTAAAATCCCATCTATTTTAATGAGACTTTACAGCAGATTACAGCAGGCAGAGAGGGGAGGCTCACTCATGGAAAACGTACCTTCCCTCACCTTGTTGCACATTTTTCATTACAATGTAAATTTTAATCCAAACTCTCCATTTTGTTCTATAATTCAGCAATACAAGAGTACTGGATAAGAATGCAAAGCAACTTTCGTTTTACAAATGGCAGAATGCAGTAAAAGTACACTCCAGTCAAACATGAAAATGTTGTATTTTGTCATTTATGGGACATAGCCTACCTGTATAATGGATCAAATTTTCAAAATTCACCTGGTTAAACTACAAATGGCTTTATATTCTGAATAGCCTTAATTCTGAAGCCCCGTACACACGGCCGAGGTTCTCGGCAGAAACCAGCAAGAACCTCGCTGGGAGCCGCATTCTGCCGAGAACCTCGGCCGTGTGTACGCTCTCGGCGAGCCCCGCCCGTCGGGAAACCCGTCGAGCAAATAGAGAACAGGTTCTCTATTTGCTCGACGGCCTGTCGGGATGAATGGCTGGTTGCCTTTCCCGAGGGGCAGGTCGCCGATTCTGACGGCCGGCAGAGAACCTCGATAGGCGGAACGATGTGTTCCGCCCGTCGAGGTTCTCTGCCGTGTGTACGGGGCCTGAATGTAGGACAGTGTGTTCACTAGTTCAAGAACCATGGTACAGTATCTCTGAGCCCACTGCCTTAAAGTATAACAAAAGGCAAAACTTTTTTTTTTATATACCGTATTTATCGGTGTATAACACGCGCCAGCGTATAACACGCACCCTAATTTTAAGAGGGACATTTCAGGAAAAAATTAATATTTTAAATAAACAAGCAAATTAGGGGTCAGTGCCCATGAATGTCCATCTGCAGCCTGATCAATGTCCCCAATGCAGCCTGATCAATGTCCCCAATGCAGCCTGATCAATGTCTCCAATGCAGCCTAATCAATGTCCCCAATGCAGCCTGATCAAGGTCCATCTGCAGCCCATCAATGCAGCCTGATTAAGGCCCTTTTTACCTTATCAAAGCAGCCTGAACTTTAGGAAATCAGAGCCCTCATGTCCTGTTTTTTTTTTTTTTTAAATCAGATAATTTTTTTTTATTGAAAACAGACATAAAAAAACATACACAGAAAAATCAATACAACACAGTTATACTCTCCAGTATCGCATTTGGTTCATCCACTATGTCTAAAAGCAGTTATATAGTGGTACACAAAGGCAATGTTATGCTAAATAACCTGGACCTTATACAAATTATGTGTGCCCTCCGTATGTTTTTCCAACCTCCCCTGCCCCCGACCCAAAAGGGGACAGTGAGCAAGGCAGAGTGCCAACAGTCAACAGTGGTGGTCGTGAACATGGTGTATCCTCTGCAGGATGTCTGTGGGGAAACGCTTGTACATTTTTCTGCTGCTGGCAATGTTAGTGAGCCACAACATGCATAAGAGTTGGTGGAGTGGATAACAAAGCATCCTCCTCATCCTCTGTCACCCAGGCTCAGAGAAGTTTGCCTTCCAATGAAGCTGCCAAAGCGGCCTATTCCACTGGCTCCTTGTCCACAGTTGCTCCTTCCGTAGCCCCACCATCATGCACAGAGGACTCCCCAGAATTATTCGACCACAGTGTTGGGTACATGCTGCTGGAGGATGCGCAGCGATTTGAAGTCTCCAATGTTGGTTCCCAGGTTGAGCAAGGGAGTAAAGTGAGCAGCTTAAGGGGCAGCTTAAGGGTAGATACCCTATTGCATCTAGCTCCTCCTAGACCCCTCCCACCTGCTTCTGGAATCTTCTCCCAGTTCCAAATAGCAGAGAGAGTCACCAGAGAAGCTGCTGATGAGTCATCCAGCCCAGTGAGCAATTAATTGTGCTGCAAGTTTGACTTGCTAAACTATTGCTAGACTTGCCAGGCTTCACAAGTTTGTTTCACAATTGCAGCAAGTCCACACTGCGTGACTCCAGATCAACTTTCTATGCAAAAATTCTGCAAGTCTTCTGCAAGTTCTAGTTAAGTTATGTTGTGCAATAGTCATCCCACCATAGGGGTCACTGTGGCTGGATTTTCATGATGTAGACTTGCAGAGCTCTTGATGTAGACTAGGGATGAGCCAAACAACCCGTGGTTTGGTTCGCATCAGAACATGCGAACAGGCAATACATGTGTTCGAACACCGTTAAAGTCTATGGGACACAAACGTGAACAATCAAATGCTAATTTTAAAGGCTTATATGCAAGTTATTGGCATAAAAAAATATTAGATTACAAATTGTAATTACATGCCCCTGTTAAACAGGTGCAGAAAAATTGGGCGTTGTGTGGTGGTGGTGCCACAACACTGTAACCCCACACATATACTCTTGTTGGGCGAAGGAACTGGCCCTGCTGTAAAATATTAGATTAACAATTTTAATTACATGTCCCTGTTAAACAGGGGCAGAAAAATTGGGCATTGGGTGGTGGTGGTGGCGGTGCCCTAAACCAAGAATATGGTTGGAAGCTAGCATCATCAAGATTGAGGTGGAATAGGATAATCAGCATAGGCAGTCTTCAAGGGATCCCACATCCATAGCAAATTCAATCAGTCACATTAGCATCAGGTGCTTGATAGTTGCTGATCCAAGACTGATTAATTTTTATGAATGTGAGACTATCAATGGAGTCTGTGGACAGGCACACTCTTTGATCCATTACAATCCCTTCAGCAGCACTTAATGGGCATTCAGAAAGCACGCTGGATGCAGGTCATCTCCTGTTTACTCAGCTTTTACACACACAGTCCCACCTCCGCTATCGGCATTGGACCAGCTCCTGTGATAGACAGAACACTGGTCCAATGCGAGTGACGGGGGTGGGACTGTATGTGTGTGAGACGTGAGAGCCGACCGAGTTAGATAGTAAATAGGAGATGGTGGCTTGTGGATTCCGGCGCTTATCCCCCTCCTTTCCCTCCGAGGTATGCTGTTGGCGTATAACATGCACCTGTGATTTTTCCTGATTTTTAGGGGAAAAAAGTGCGTGTGATATACGCCTATAAATACGGTATTTAGGCCCCTTTTTCAGGTAGTGGACTCCGTCCACTTGCTCAGCGGGGAATCAGTCTGCTGAACAGGCAAATGGCTGGTTGTGTCCGCTCTGCTTCTGCAGAGCAGACACAGCCTGTTCTCCTCTATATGGGGTCAGATGTAATCGGACCGCCTGTCTGTTTACACTGGACTGCTATCTGATCTGCTAGATGGAATGGGAACGAATCCTCATCCGTTTGTTTTTAGTAAATCAGATTTGATGGGCCAGATTCAGGAAGCATTTACGCCGGCGCATCTCCAGATACGCCGCCGTAATTTCAAATGTGGGCCGTCGCATCTTTGCGCCGATTTACAAAGCGAGATACACCGAAAAACATGGGTTCAGCCGCCTGACGTAACTTGCCTACGCCGTCGTATTGTGGGCACATAGTTACGCTGGACACATTCGGAGTTCCCATTAAATATGCAAATGAGTAAGATACGCCGATTCACGAACGTAGATGCCCCCGGCCGCTTCATATACGCGCTTTGCGTAAGGCTTACATCCGGCATAAAATGTTACCCCTGCTATATGAGGCACAGCTTATGCAAAGGTATGGGCCAGGGAACGAGGCCGTCTAATTTTATGTTGTTTATGCGGTTTACGTAGTACGTGAATAGGGCTGGGCGTAGGTTACGTTCACACGTCGTAGGCATTGCGCGCCGAGGTCACTTAGGCATTCTATCCGACGTGATTCTGAGCATGCGCACCGCGATAAGTCCACGGATGTGCCGTTCGTTCGGCCCATCATTTGCATGGGGTCACGGTTCATTGTAATAAAACACGCCCACTGCCTTGCTACTTTGAATTACGCGGGCTTACGCTGGCCCATTTACACTACGCCGCCGTAACTTAGGGAGCAAGTGCTTTGTGAATACAGCACTTGCCTCTCTAACTTGCGGCGGCATTTCGTAAAGAAGATACGCTACGCCCGCACAAAGATACGCCGGGTTTCTGAATCTGGCCCGATGTAGGCAGGTGTAAACGGACATGTGTCATTTAACACCCACCGCTCCATAGAAGAGAATGCAGGGTCCAATCGGGCCTGCCTAAAAAACCCATGGGCGGACCCAATCGGACAGCTAGTGTGAAAGGGGCCTTAAGTAGAGTGATGAAGACATAGAACAGGGGCAGGCAAATCTGGAGAGGTAGAGATCTACCTGACCTTTCTTTCTTTTTTTTAATAGATAATCTAGCAAGGCCGCATTACAAAATAAAGAAGGTTTTAATAGTTCAGGGGACTGTAGCAAATTACACAGAGTTTAAAGTCATTGTAAATAATCACCTTCTAAAACATTCAGTTTAAAATAGAAATTAAATGCACAGCCATTTTGGATAGATATGAAAAAAATGTAAATAAATGTTTTCCCCTTTTTTTTATAAGTGATCACATTTCCTCTGTTCTATACAGGGTAAGAGCTGGGGGAGGAGAAGCAGCAGTACACTAAGCTTGCCAGTGAATGGCTGTGCAGCAGGCGTGTGTCAGGAGTCAGGACAAGTCTGCTTATTGGAGGAGAGCACACAGAGTTCCCAGCACAGCTAGAGAACTGACTACGGTGTGTTCTCTTACTTAGTGTGGTCAGGTTATCATAGGAAAGCAAAGGGACTGGTAGGAACACCAGGGATTTCACATAAAGGAAGCAATACAAAGAGAACAGGAGACTTTGTCATACAAGTACATGGTACAGCAGGCACATATCAGGAGGAATATGAGGTGTTGGGGTAAACGCTTTAAGGAGTAGTAGAATATAACAGAGATCAGCAGTAAGCAATGCCGAGTGCAGAGCTTAGGAGTATTAACACTGAGTTCAGTGGTTAGTAATATATAACACAGAGTACAGGGGTCGGGTGTAAACAACACAGAGTGAATGGACAGCAGTAAAAAAAGCAGAGTTAAGTGATCAGTAGTATGTACTACACAGTGCAGTGGTCAGGAGTAAGTAATTCATGGCGCAGGGGTCAGTAGTAAGTAATGTAGAGTTCAGAGATCAGTAATATATAATGCAAATTGCACAGGTCAGTAGCAAGAACTTAAAGTTCAGAGGTCAGAAGTATATAATACAGAGTGCAGGGGGTCATCAGCAAGTAACATAGAGTCCCGAGGTCAGTAGCATGTAATACAGAGCGCAGAGGTAAGTAATGTAGAGTTCAGAGGTTTATGTCTAGGGTGACCAGGTAAAGCAGTTTTACTTACCTGATTCTCCACACCCATAGGTTCCACTCAGATGCACCACTAGTCCCTGCAGCCTCCTCTCCCCTGCACTCTGGTAGTCAGATGCCTCTGATGTCATCAATATCAATGCCGGGACCATGAGTAAAAAAAGTCAAACAAAACAGCCAACACATTTTGGGGGCAACACTACTTCAGCTTCATCAGGGCTCATCACAGGATAAAACTTAGATGGACTCATAAATTCATAAATCTATATTAGACCATTACTCATAGGTGTGTGCTGCGCATTATTATTGTATTATGGTGTGCACCCCAAATATATTAAAACATGGACGGTGTTAGTAGGGTAGTAAATTGTGTCAGTAGAGCAGTGGACTTGTCAGTAGGGCAGAGGTTGGTGTCAGTAGGGCAGTGGAATGTGTCAGTACCTTTTTAATATTTTATTTATTTTGCTAATTTCTTAACCTCCCTGGCGGTATGATTTTTTCAGATTTTAGGTGCTGAAAGCGGTACCATTATTTTGCAAGGAAATTTGGCGTTTTACATTGTAGGCCTGTAATACTTAGGAATAACTTAAATCTGTCCAAACAGGATCTCGGGTATGATAAAGTTTGAAAAATAAAATCATAAATTATAATATATTAAATAACTATAAATAATTATAACAAATAATAATATAATTATAATATAAATTATTAAATGATGTAATCAATTTAAAAACACTGAAATTTGCTCAGATGCAGAATTGTCGCTGTCATTACTTTTATTTTTTTATGACAAATTTCCCCACAAATCGCTATCGCTCAATTCTGCAAGCGATTATAATTTATTATCTCTGTTTTCTAGCTGCTCTAAAACCACTTTTGACATAAAGGGACACGTTTTGGTTGCTATGGACAATCTACAGTTTCCAGGCAGAGAGAACAGTTTTTATTATACAAAAGTACATGTAGGGCACTGGGCAGACCACTAGGGACAAAGGGGGTGTGTATTTTTTACATACAGTACTGTAATCTGTATGTACTGTAATCTTTTTTTTTTTTAAATAAATTTTATTGAGTTTAAGAGACATACACAGAAAGAAAAGGGAGCAGGGAATAGCAATAACAAAGTTAGATACGGAACGCTGGTAGGCGCATCAAATGTGATGCAAGTAGAGTACATACATCATACAGAGGGTACTGTACACAGGCCATGTAGACAAATGGAAATACATTCCCAAGGATGGTACATTGACAGTGGGTGAACCCTGCACGGGTATTAGGGGGGGTAGGTGAATGTAAAATACCGGATACAAAACAAAGAACTGCGCTTTGACCCACCAGGTGTGTACGCGTAAGGGAGCATCACACATGAACAGAAAAAACACACCGCTAAAACTTTACGTTGAAATAGGTGGATCTGGATGGATTTTATACATTGGTGGGGACCAGAGAATATTGTAGGAGCTAAAGATGCATATAAACGTACTATAGTAAACAATCATAGGGGGGGGGGAAGGGGGGGGTGGCACTCAGGGGGGGGGGGGGGTGCTGTGGCAACTCAAGCAGTTAACATCAAGGGGAGCTGGTCCTCCTAGGTATGGATGGTGGTGGAGATTTGAAGTAGGAGAAAGTGTAGTGTTCAAACTTGGAGCATTCCTCCGTAGACAGTGAAGATGTCATAAAGGGGCCCCATGTTGACAAGAAACGGGATTTAGAGGATTTGTGGTTGAAGTCGACGGTTGCACGTTCCTTGTAGAGAAGCAGTAGGAGCTCATGTTGCACTTGGGTCGCCGTGGGGGGGAGGGTAGACGTCCAGTTTTTCAGGATAGCTCTCCGTGCGACAAGGAGACATATCAAAGACCAGTCCTTGTTGACAATTGCAGGTGTCGGGTGGGCCGTTCGGGACCATTGCAGTAGTAGGGGGTCCCAATAACCAAAAATAAGGAGCAGAGGGTCTTTGGGTAGGTTTAGTAAGGTGATGTTGAAGATGTAGGCCAGCACCCTGTCCCAAAAGGAGGATATGAACGAGCATGACCAGAAACGGTGAGTGAGGGAAGGTTTCTGAAGGTGACACAGGGGGCACTGAGCGGTAGTACGATCCGTTGTGGAGTAGAGAAAGGGCATGTGGGCCCGGTGGACGATTTTAAGTTGGGTTTCTCTCCAGATTTCATTTGGGGTCAGACGTTGGACCTTGTTGAGACCTTGAAGTAGCTTGTCAACTAGATTATCATCAGGGAAGTCTCTACTCCAATTAGCTGCGGATGATGAATGTAGAGAAGGAGTGGTTTTAAGGAGAAGAGGTTTGTAGATGGCCGAAATTCTGTATGAGTCGTCTGCGAGAAGCTGGTCGGAGAAGTTAAAGGAGAAACGTTTTGCTGCCTCTGAGCAGGTAGTTTTCAGATAGTTGGTGCATTGCCAGAAATGGAATATATGAGAAGGAGGGAGCGAGAAGGCGGCGGCCACCGCCTCAAAGGTTAGAGCACGACCGGTTGAAGTGTCACAGAGGGATGAGAACTTAGTGAGACCTTTGTCTTGCCAGATCTTGAAGGGCTTGTGGTCCATGCCAGGGGGGAAGTTCGGGTTACCTTGGATTGGAACATGGCGAGAAATATACTGGGGCAGCCGAAGACTTTTCCTGATTTCTCTCCAGGCAACAGCAGTGTCCCTTAGCAGTAGGTTGTGTTGGTATAATGCCGGGACTGCTTTCCATTTGCTGTGGAGAAGAGCTATGAGGGAGAAGGGATGAGCCATGGCAGATTCCAGGGGGTAATTGGAATAACGCAAAGATTGGGTGATCCAATCTAGGCCGATCCTCATTAAACAGGCTAAATTATAGGTTCTTACATTCGGGAGACTAACACCCCCCTCGCGTCTGGGAAGATAGAGCTTCTTTAAAGCAATGCGGGGCCTCTTACCCCGCCATATAAATTTCAAAACAGCCGATTCAAATTGTTTGATATCCTTGTGGCAAAGGAGCAGAGGAATAGTCTGCATCGGGTACAGCAGTCGAGCAAAGCTGACCATTTTTACAAGGTGACATCTACCCAGAAGCGAGAGGGGCAAATCCATCCAGTTTACCAGTTCTTGAGAAATTTTTTGCTAGCAGAGGGGGGTAGTTCAGGCAATACAGGGAGGAGGGCGTCTTTCCTATCGTGATACCCAGGTAGGTAATATGGGACTTGGCAACCGAGAAGATTGAGCTCTGGGACCAGGAGGGGATGGGCCCAGTTCCCATGGGGAGTATTTCACTTTTACCATAATTTATGCACAGGCCCGAACAGGTCCGGAAAGTGTCAAACACTCGTTTGATGGTGGACATATCGGAGGAGGGGTCGGCCGAGAAAATAAGGACGTCGTCCGCGAAGAGGGAAGAACGTAGGTCAGAGTCACCGATCGGGATACCGTGTAGGGGTGCTAACTGAATGAGGTGTCTGGATAAGGGTTCTAAGGCAATGTTAAATAAGAGTGGTGATAGAGGGCAGCCTTGACGGGTGCCTTTGTGTAGGTGAAATTCTTCTGAGAGTAGACCCGCGGCCACTAATTTCGCCGTGGGGGAGGAATACATGGAATTTATGAGATGACAGAAGGGTCCCGAGAAGCCCATTTTTGACATAGTCAGAGCAAGCCAGTCAAAACTGACATTGCCAAAGGCTTTCTCCGCATCTAACGTTATGATGGCAAAGTCGCCGTTTGGATGTTGTTTAGCGTATTCCAATGCCAGCATAACTTTTCGTATGTTAAGGGTGGCTGTTCTACCCTTCACAAAGCCTGATTGTGCAGGGTGGATCAGAGAGGGGATGATGTCAGAGAGTCGATTGGCTACTATTTTTGACAGGATCTTGACATCTAGATTAAGTAGGGAGATGGGCCTATAAGATCCTGGCTCTAGGGGGTCCTTGCCCTTCTTAGACAGCAGCTTGATGGTGGCCTGACGGCCTGACGGCAGATAGGGGCCACCGGACCACATGCCCATATATACCTTGTGAAGGGTAGGCTCAACCAGAGTCTGGAGGGTCTTGTAGAACTCCCCGGTGAAGCCGTCGGGGCCAGGGGCATTGGAGGGGGTGAGCTTGCGGATGGTGTCAGATACCTCAGAGAGGGTTATGGGAGCGTTAAGGGCCTCTAGTTGGGAGGGGGTGACCGTAGGGATGTTCAGGTTGTCCAAAAAGGCCTGAGCTGTCTGTGTATCAATTGGGTCAGGGGCATAAAGGGACGAGTAATACTGAAGCATAGCCTTATTTATCGTCGGTGGTGTGGTGTTTACGGTACCTTTGGAATCTCTAAGGGACGTGATGTGGGTGGGACGAAAAGAACCTTTGCATAGTCTAGAGAGTAGTTTGCCTGATTTATTTCCGAATCTGTGTAGGGTAGCGTCCAAATTTGCTTTTTTAGTCAGTTCTAGGGTGTCTGCCCAAGTGTCGAAAGAGCTCTTTGCTGCTAACCACTCCTCTCTGTCGCTAGGGGAACCGGTGGAGTATAATGCCCTCTGGGCCTGGTGTAGTCTAGAACTGGCCAATTTGTAGTTTGACAGGGTGTTGCGTCTGAAAGAGGAGGCATAGGAAATAATCTGACCCCTGAGAAACGCCTTACCAGCGTCCCAGAAGAGGTTGGGTTTGTCAGAGTGAGAGGCATTAGCTGAGGAGTACTCCAACCATGCCTTCTCCATGGAATGCTTGAAGTCGGATTGATTGTGAAGGTACGAGGGGAAACGCCAAATTCTGGGGTGGGGGGGCAGGTCGAGGTTGTCCACGTCAAGTAAGATCAGAGCATGGTCCGAAATGGCTATGTCTAATATATCTGCGTTTGAAAGCAAGGGGATCAGATCATCGGATCTGAAAAAGTAGTCAATCCTAGAAAGAACGGTATGGGGGTTGGAATAGAAAGTAAATTCCCTGTCTGCGGGATGTTGTAAGCGCCACAAGTCTCGGAGGTGTAAGGAGTCCATAGTGGACGCAAAAAGCGTCGGGGTGGGTGAAGCAAATCGTGGTCCGGTGTGTTTAGGGGAGGATCTGTCATCTATCTGGTTCATGACGTCATTGAAGTCACCTCCTACTTGATGGGGGAGGTGGGCGTTTTGTAGTAGCCAGTTAGTCAGTGTACTGTAAAAGATTTTACCAGGGCTATTAGGGGCATAAACATTGGAGATCAGTAATTCCTTAGTTCCTATTTTTACATGGGCGGTCAAAAGTCATCCACCGGCGTCAGAATTCACTGCAATAACCGTGCACGGTAGATTCTTATGAATTAGCAGTAGGACTCCTGCCTTACGGGCAACGGCGTCCGAACCCATGACCGTGCCTACCCACAGTTTCTGCATGCGGTGAAAATCAGAAGTGGTCAGATGGGTTTCCTGCAGGAGTTCTATGTCAGTTTTAAGTCTTTTGAGATGACGCAGGACCTTCATCCTCTTATTAGGGGATCTAAGTCCCTTTACATTCCAGGAAACTATTTTCATGTTATGTAGGCAGTGAAGGAGGGGGTCTGAGAAGACATTGCATGTATGTTGTCGCGGAAAGGGGCGGTTCGTGGGAGGGTTACCCGATCGAGGAGGGAAGTAATGGTTGCGCCACATGGGGTTGGTGTCAGAGGGCATACGTGGACATGAGTGCCTAAGATAAGGGGGGGAGCGGGGGAGGGGGGGGGGAGGGAGAGAAAAGGAACTTAAACATTAAACCTAATAACAAAAACAACAAAAAAAAATAATGTGAGAGCTTCACTTTTTTCCGCATGGGATCACAGCGAGGGCCAGCTCCCATGTCACGACACAGCCAGCATGATTTCTGAGAGCCCTTGAAAGGGTGGACGGTTTCATGCGGCTAGTAGAAGTCGGTACAAGGGAGAGCATAAGCAAGGCACGCGGTGATACCGGGGGAAGGCTGCATACAGAGAACACTTATAACGGCAGTTGTAATAACACAGAGTATAAACAGTATAAACGCAAAGAACATTCTAGCTGGGTAGCAATGAGAACAATAATGAGATAATCAATCAGGGTCCGTCAAACAAAAACTTCAAACAGGGCAGTCAGTAAATATAAGGATATACCACGACTGGGCGATTGTAGGGAGTCACTTCTAACGTATATGGAGAGGGGGGGGATCGAGGTGTTCCCCCCAGAGCGGGTCAGACAGGAGCATGTTTCTGACAAAGGAAGAGAAAGAGAGCGACTGAGCTGATCCCTCTATACCAGACGGGTGGCAAGGTAAGGCCGGTAGATTATAGGAGCTGGCTCAGGTCAGGTTTAGGGTGATCTGGGAGGGGTCTGAGATCGTGGGCCTGAAGCACTTAGGTGAGTCCTTGCGTGGGCTTCTCTGGTCCTGAGGACGGTTAAGTGGGGGGGCTTTCGACGGGGTCTGGGACTGCCGCCCCTGATGGTGGGAGCGTAGGAAGGCTTCGGCCTCTGAGGGGTCATGAAAGGAGAGCTGCTCACCATTGGGGGCTCTGAGGCGGAGTACGGCCGGGAAGGCCAAAGTGAATTTCACTTGCTGTTGGAAAAGTTCAGTGAACACCTGCTGGAATGCCTTCCTCTTTTTCGATACCTCCATGGAATAATCAGCAAAGATCAGGATCTTTAGTCCATCGATCTGGACCTGTCTGGCCTGCCTGAATTTTTGTAGTATAAGGGATTTGTCAGCGTAGTTCAGGTATTTAGCAATGATAGGCCGAGGTGTTTTGCGGTCTGAATTAAATGCTCCCATGCGGTGGGCCCTTTCTACTGCACAGGGGCCCGGGAGGCCCAGGGCCTCGGGTATTCGCTGCGCGCAGAATTCTGCGAGGGCGGCTGACTGTAACGATTCAGGGACCCCTACAAAACGAAGATTACTTCTTCTAGATCTGTTTTCTAAATCATCTAGTTTTTGAAGTATATATTGGTTGGTTTTGTCCTGAGCGTGTTCAGTAGTCTGGGCCTGGTAAAGTTCATCTTCAGCATTTGATAGGCGGTGCTCCAAATCATTGAGCCTGGAGCCGTGCTCTTTGATCTGCTTATGGACCTGCGCCATCCCTGCATTCACCGCTTTTTCAACCGACGCGGCAATCATGGGGGACAAAAGAGCAGCCACTGCTTGGGCGATGCGCTCTGTGGTGTTGTCCCCTCCTAGAGGTGTCCCCGGGGTGTGTGGAGCAGGATTCAGGGATAGGTTGCCGCTTACCTCCATCTCCGTGTGCAGCGCCGCCGCGTAGGCCGAGACCGGGGCCTCAATTTGCGGGGAAGCCGTCGGCGCCGCCTGGGCTGTTTGGGTGCGCGCACCCGACTTTTCTACGAAGCGGTCCATGGAGTCCGGGGGGTGACTCCGGAGGTGGAGGGTGGTCTGCTGGGCGTCTCAGGCTGGTTTTACAGGCCGGTTTAGGTCACGCTGCGGGAGCCGAGGAGAGGAGCTGTTACTCCATGTGGCGCCGGAACCGGAAGTGGTAATCTTTTTTGAATTTGGCACCGTTCTCCCCCCACCGTGCGTCATAACGTTGCAGGGAACGGAGCTCGGCTGCACACAGGCACTGTGAATCGAGCGAGGAGGACACAGCTCGCTCCCACAGCGGGGGTGCATCGCAGGATCCAGGGACAAGGTAAGTAAACCATGCCTGTGGACACTGCCAGGCGATACCAAGTCAGGCTCGGGGATACCGCTTTTGGTCCTCAAAATCTTACCCCGAGCCAGACTCGGAAATACCTGCCAGGAGGGTTAAAAGCCCCGTTAGAGGGCTTTGGTGAAATATCAGCGGGGGAATTGGTGCCACACAAGGTGATTAGGGTTTGCCAGGCACACCCAGCACACCCCCTGCGCATGCCTATGCCAGTACTGATCTCTTCACTGAGCAGAAACTGCTGTCAAGTTGTTACTCCATTTGGAGTAAGAGATTACCTCTGCTAAGACCATGCATGCATGGATGATAGTTTTTTTTTTTTTTTTTACTTCTAAATTGTGTTTTTGAAGTAGTAAGGTTTAATGTACACTTGTGGTAAGGGAGGCAGTAAAAACAAGCATTCAAGCCACCTTTTTACTTCCTTCCAACCTTTAACCTCCCTGGCGGTATGATTATTTCAGATTTTAGGTGCTGAAAGCGGTACCATTATTTTGCATGGAAATTTGGCGTTTTGTATTCTTAGGAACAACTCACTTAAATCTGTCCAAACAAGAGTCTAGTAGACATTCCGGGTATGATAAAGTTTGAAAAACAAAATCATAAATTATAATATAATAAATAACTATAAAAAATTATAACAAATAATAATGTAATTATAATAAAAATCGCTCAATTCTGCAAGTGATTCTAATTTATTATTGCTATTTTCTAGCTGTCTAAAACCACTTTTGACATAAAGGGACACTTTTTGGTTGCCATGGACAATCTCCAGTTTGCAGGCAGAAAGAACAGTTTTTATTATATAAAAGTACATGTAGGACACTGGGCAGACCACTAGGGACAAAGGGGTGGGTGTATTTTTTTCATACAGTACTGTAATCTATAAGATTACAGTATACTGTATGTATTGTGTGTATTTACTTTTTTGAATTTGGCGCCGATCTTCGCCACCGTGCATCGTAACGTCGCAGGGAATGGAGCTCGGCGGCACACGGGCACTGTGTGAATCGAGCAAGGACACAGCTCGATCACACAGCGGGGAGGCATCACAGGATTCGGGGACAAGGTAAGTAACCTCTGCCTGTGGACACTGCGAGGCGTTCCTGAGTCTGGCTCGGGTTTACCGCTTTTGGTTCTGAAATTCCACCCCGAGGCAGACTCGGGAATACTGCCAGGGGGGTTAAGCTCCAAAGGCAGCACACAGACAGCAGTACTTAATAGAGCAACTATCTCACAATCAACGCTATGCATGTGGTTGTGCCGCAGTGATGAGGTTTGTTAGGGGTTAAAAAGGCAGTGAAGAGGTTACATTGTTCTTTCTCACTGCTTGATAAACGCACTTCTAAAAAGCAATCAGCTGTGGATCACATCATCAGGGGAGCTCATGTAAACAAGCCTTTAGGAAAGATTAGAAACACATTTGGGTAAAAATTTACCAAGGCTGGAGAGTGAAAAATCAGGCTCACTTCTGCATAAAAAACAATCAGCATCCAGGTTTTATTGCCAAAGCTTAATTTAACAAGCTGAGGCTAGAAGCTAATATGTTTCTATGTAGAAGTGAGCCTAATTTGCACTCTACAGCTTTAGTAAATAAACTGAAATGACTGTTCTGTTCTACTTTGTTTTCTCCCATACAAGACAATCTTAATTCAAAAGCAAGTAAGAAACAAGTCAGAAGCAACCTAAATTGATCTCAAATAGAAGTACCCAAAAGCATGCCGATTTTGATGTGATTATGTGTCTGTGTTCATATGTGTGTGCCGCTATTGCATTAGGGTGTGCACCCCAAAGCTCAAACACTCATGACTTTGTTTGCAACCTCAGCTGCACTGGACAGTGAATGACGTACCTGTGTACGAAACATATGTCGGCGGCGACATCTGGCTCCCTTTACTTCTAACAGACCACCCAGTGTCCCCTACTCTGGCATCCAGCCGCACTTAGCGTTTGATGAGATCCTTGAACGGAGAACTTTTGCTACGCTACAAGTCCCAGTGCCAGGCAGGCACCCGCCATAGTAAGAGGCCATTTGGCTGTGTATGTGAGTTTCATTTTATAAATAAAAGGTAATACACTATGATTTTCTCCATATCTGTCTCCACCATCTTGTGAGCATTTCAGTTGCATCTATGGTCCCATCGTGATCCAGCTACGCCAGCAGTGAGAACAGGCACTTATCCTGTCCTGCTTTTCTGACCTTCTTTTAACTAAGAGGTCTCACCGTTTGGTAAGAGCATAGCATCTCCGTAGCACTTTGGGTGGAGCACAGTATACAGTGGTGAAGGAATCAGACGCATCCACAAATCAAACTTCACAATAATTAGTCACCAATTTATTTTGAAGCTATCATGGGACTTTTCTCTAATATGTTTTCACTGTGACCAATATTGCACCTTATTTTCACATTAATCTATATATGTAATAATTTTGGTTTTGTCACTGGTGACCTATTGTATGGTATTTCTATATGCATATCCATTGCCCTTAATTATCACATGGTATTTAATTTATGTTATACACTCG
The DNA here is from genome assembly GCA_029574335.1 of Rana kukunoris. NCBI lineage: Eukaryota > Metazoa > Chordata > Amphibia > Anura > Ranidae > Rana > Rana kukunoris. The sequence goes on from CM056052.1 coordinate 168,244,547, forward strand.
TGTTGTTTATAATTACCCACTTACCTAATTGATGTTGCACTCTGAATTAATCACAGGTGTAATACCCAATAGACTTATTAGCGCCCTCCACATCTTGTCATTTCCAATTTTCACAGCCAATTGCTGCACCATTGAGGAGCAGCTTAATTATTTAATCCTATTTTGCACAGAGTAATAATTCATCCATGTGTAAGCTCTAGGTAGTTTCACTTATTTACTGGCGCGGAATTTTATTTTATTTTCAATGAATAGGAAGTGATCTGTGCTGAGTGGATTCCTGAATGAATGAATGAATGAATGAATGAAAAACGTATATAGCGCGGCACATGCTAACTGAATCGCTTCTGGGCGCTCGTTGTTTCTGTCTCTCTGGTCATCAAAAGAGCAGAGTTTTTATCTGTCTTCTGAAGCTTAGGTGGTTTTCCTCCAACCGAATGCTGGTTGGTAAAGCGTTCCATAGTCTGGGACCCTGGAATGCAAACCTTCTTTCTCCTTTGGACTTGTATCTGGCTTTGGGTATCTTGACCAGATTTTGGTCGGTGGATCGCAGAACGTGATTGGGATTGTGGGCTTCTATCTTTTCGCATAGATATTGCGGGGCTTTCCCATGGATGCACTTATGAGTCAGACAGAGTGTTTTAAAAGCAATTCTGTCTTTTACTGGCAGCCAGTGAAGGGTTCTCAACAACGGTGAGATTTATTCCCAGGTTTTTTTTTCCAGTCACAAGTCTGGCAGCCGTATTCTGAACGACTTGCAGACGAACGATTTGGTACTTAGGGAGTCCGAGGTAAAGGGCATTTGCATAGCCCAATTGTTCCCACCACAACTGCTACGTGTTCTTTGGGGATAAAAGGAATAAGTCTGCGTAGTAGGCGCAGCAGATGGTGAGATCCGCTGACTACTGACCCTATTTGTGCATCCATTGTCATGTAGGTGTCAAAGACTTTGACTTTGGAGCTAGGGGAGATGATCTGGCCCAGAATGGGCGGGGGTTTCCAAGTAGTTGCCAGTTGACTCTTGCGACCGGCGTGGATTCCTGTTCATTATCAAACTGAAGAATAGTAAACACTTAGTAAGGAAAACACTTTACTATGCTTGAGCTATGAATGAACAGTGTGTGAGTGTGTTCACTAAAACTTAATGAGAGTCCAAAAGTGACATAAAAGTAATAAATCTTCTTATCAATGTGAAAAAATTGTGGGTAAATTTGCAATTGTGCTTCACTGTGACTCCACACCACTTGTTAAGTTGCTTCCACAACCGAGTGAAATGCACGCTCACCTCCTTATAAGACCCTGCAAGGAGTTAAACGAGACTTGCACACTGTGCAATTCTCCTTTAAGGATGGCTCCACACTGGTCCTCACTAGTTCCTGGTAGGCTATGTGAGGGTAAAGCTCACTCTGCACCCAATGCAGTATTCTCCCAATGTAGCTGCTTCGGAATTGGCTCCACATTAGTCTACCAGTGAATTAAATGACATGAAAAAGACAAAATTGCCTCCAATGAAAATTAGAAATGAAGGCACGAGGTAAGTGGCGTAACTAGTAGAGGTGGAGCCTGGCGGTGGAACCTTGTTCACTACAAGTGAGACCTGTTTGGATTTTATATCTATGCTTATTACTTTTATATAAATGTGAGTTTAATCACTTCAGCCCCAGAAGATTTGGCTGCTCGATGACAAGGTCATTTGTTGCGTCGCTTTAACTGACAATTGCGCAGTCATGCGATGTTGTACCCAAACAAAATTGCCGTCCTTTTTTCCCACAAATAGAGCTTTCTTTTGGTGGTATTTGATCACCTCTGTGGTTTTTATTTGTTGTGCTATAACCCAAAAAAGAGCGACTATTTTGAAAAAAAAAAACACAATAAAAATGCACTGATTACTGTGTAAATGTCACTAGCAGGGAAGGGGTTAACACTTGGGGACGATCAAGGGATTAACTGTGTTCCCTAGTGTGTGTTCTAACTGTGGGGGGAGGGGACTGACTATAGGAGAAGATAGATCGTGGTTCCCAGCTTGTAGGAGCTCACAATCTGCACCTCCTCTCCTCACAGAACAGGGAAGTGTGAGTTTCTGTTCTGCCTCTCATGCCCGCGATCGCTCATGGCTGGTGGTCATCGCGACCGCTGGTCACAAGCTTTGGCACCCCCAGTGGTTTGCCCGCTATCCCACTTAAAGGGACCGATGTACAGCTACAGCGGTTTGCGGGATCGCGCCGACCTGCCGCCGTATAATGACGGTGGCAGGTTGGCAAGTGCTTAATAATATCTGGGGTGGTGAGGTTCAAGTAATTTAATACTAAACTGGAGGCAATTTTGGTATTTTTCATGTAAATGTATTTCACTGGAGACTTTCGTGGAGCCAACCCTGAAGCAGCTACATTGGGAGGATAATGCATTGGGTGCAGAGTGAGCTATACCCTCACATAGCCTACCAGAAACTAGTGAGGACCAGTGTGGAGCCATCCTTAAAGAAGAATTGCACTGTGTTCAAGGGGTGTATGACTCCTTGTAGGGTCTTATAAGGAGGTGAGCATGCATTGCACTCGGTGGTGGGAGCACCTTAAAAAGTGGTGTGGAGTCACAGTGAAGCACAATCGCAAATTTATTCACGATTTTTTCACATTGATAAGAAGATTTATTACTGTTATTTCATTTTTGTACTTTCATTTAATTTTATGCACTGTTTAAATGTGATTGCCATATTTTTTACTAATTAACTGCTTGCTCACCAGCCGCCGCAGTTATACGGCGGCAGGTCGGCTCAGCTGGGCGAGAGCATGTAGCTATACATCACCTCTCCCAGCAGCCAATAGGGGCACGCATGTGCCAGGCGGTCGCGATCACCGCCGGGCACCCACGATCGCTCGTTACAGAGCGAGAACCGGGAGCTGTGTGTGTAAACACACAGCTCCAGGTCCTGTCAGGGGGAGAAATGACTGATCGTCTGTTCATACAATGTATGAACAGCGATTTGTCATTTCCCCATGTCAGTCCACCCCCCCCTTCACACCCAGTGTTAAACCCTTCACTGCCAGTGGCATTTTTATAGTAATCAATGCATTTTTATAGTACTGTTTGCTATAAAAATGCCAATGGTAACAAAAATGTGTCAAAAGTGTCTGAAGTGTCTGCCATAATGTTGCAGTACCGAAAAAAAACGCTGATCGCCGATATTACTAGTAAAAAAAAAATATTAAAGGGACACTAAAGTCAGGGCTTTTCTACACTTCCGGTTCCGGCGCCGTATGTGAAGGACAGGGGATCGGAGGCTCCGTGGAACCCGCTCAGTAACCGGCTTACAAAATCTGATCGCTGCTCGTATACTGCCTCACAGAGGTCACCTCACCTCCCCTGTGCCACCGCGGATGGACCGGTTCCTAACACAGCCGAGACCGAGCTCCGGCAACACCTTAGGTGATCCTTCTCCCCCAGCACAGGCTGTGAGCGCAGACAAGATGGCCGCCGCAGCGCGAGTCTCCCCTCACACACAGAACGCTCAGCAGCCTAATCCCCAGAACAGCCCACCAAACACTGAGACCCCGCAAGAGGCTATGGATGTAACAATGGCCAAAAACCTGGAGCCAGACAGCTCTCACGCCAGGATTGCTCAGGCAGTAGCCTCATTACTATCCCCTACGATAACCGCTGCAGTGACCAAGGCGGTGGCAGAGGGCATACAGCAGCTGAGGAAAGAGATGGGAGAGCACTCACACAGACTGACTGATGTAGAACAACGAGTATCCTCACTGGAGGATGACCAATACAGCATGAACGGGGCATTGGAAAGGTTCATCCAGGACCAGCAACATATGCACGATCGTTTGGAGGACCTCGAGAACCGATCCAGGAGAAATAATTTAAGAATTATTGGTCTTCCCGAATCCTTTAAACATGGCTCTCTGATTGACCTCTGCACTACCAATATCCCCGAGGCGCTGGGTATCAATCGCAGATGCACGGTTGAGAGAGCTCACAGAATGGGGGCTCCATCTGATGATCGGAAACGCCCGAGGCCGGTGATTGCTAAATTCCTAAATTACGCAGACCGATCAGATATCCTGCAGAATTTTCGCAAAGCTCGATCACTGATACTAGAGGGACACAAACTGTTGATTTTTGCAGATTACTCGGTAGAAGTGTCCCGCAAACGCAAGGAATTTCAACCAATATGTGCGGAGCTGTACAAAAGGGGCATTCGCTTCACATTAGCATACCCTGCGGTACTACGCCTGCAATCCCCGGACGGGGTACAAATCACCCTGCAATCCCTGGACAAGGCTCACGCCTTCCTTAAATCACTCTCACCTAATCCCAATGCTCCTACTTCTTATGCTGACAAGGTCGGGCAAGGACCTCGGGAACAAAGGAGCCCTAGGAAGGACCCACCCAAACGTCTAAAGTCATCAATCGCGTCGGATCCAGCAGATGCTAGCTGAATAATCCTTATGTTATTGATTTCAATCCCTTTGCCCTCGGGCTATTGTGCTCATTAGGAGGATTCGTCTCATGGAATATTCCAGTCTTAGGGGAAGGTCTCCAGCTAAATTTTAGGCTCTCCTCACACGGATAACCCATGACTCCCCAGGACAATTGAGTAGTTTTTTCTTTGTTTTTTTTTTATTCCTATGTGCTTAATGTCTTGGGTTACAAGTTCACAGTTTGACTTATTTTCACTAAATATTGTTGACTTAGTTCTTGTTCCTAGTCTCTTTTGCGGGATTATTTCCCTTACTGCAATTTCAACACAGGCTTCCCTACTGAGGGCATCCTAGAGGTCAGGTGCAATGGGAGGGAAGTTTAGACTTCTCCCAGCGCGATGGCCTATCCTTTTGGCTGAGCAGCGCCTAGCGTCATAGGTGCAAGTTACACCTAGCGGGCTTACGGATTTCCGGTGGCGAAATTGCATGCGGAAAAAAGTGAAGTCTCATGATGTTTCATATGTTTTTGTTTTAGTTACTCTATGTTCCCTCTTTTTCTACTTTTACTTTCTTGTACTCTTTTTCCTTAGGAAAAGTTGGTTCCTCCGATCACATGGCCGAAGTCCCCGAACTAAACACAACAGTGAGACTCTAATCTGGTGTTTCCACTTGACAGGTATATTTACACTATGTCATAGTTCCCCTCATCCCTCTTTCCACTATTAAATGCACGCAATTCGGATAACGTCGTGGAATGTTAAAGGACTTCGTTCCCCGGCAAAACGTATGAAGGTCCTCAGGCATTTAAAAAGATTGAAATCTGACATAGCTCTACTGCAGGAATCCCATTTAGCAGAAAGTGATTTTCTTCGTATGAAGAAGCTATGGGTGGGGGAGGTAGTAGGCTCGGCCTCCCAGGGTCGCAAGGCAGGTACGATTATTCTCTTTCACAAGAACTTGACGTATGATCTAGTTTCAGTTGACAAAGATGAGGAAGGTAGATTTGTGTCCGTTCTTCTTAAGTTCCCAACGAGCGACATTAGGCTGACCAACGTATACGCTCCGAACTCCCCAGACCAGGCGTACTTTACTGACTTAACGACCAAACTAGTGCGGGACTGTGGCGTCCCTCACCTCATTGGGGGGGATTTTAACTCCACTTTCAATGACCAAGAAGACAGAACTAGATCTCACCCTCCCCAAAAAATGAGTAAACAAATTCACCATACCCACCTTTACCATATGGCACAAGCTCTCAGCCTTGTGGATGTCTGGCGATTGCAACGTCCCCTAGATAAAGATTTTACATTCTACTCCCCAGCTCATCAATCTTTTGCTAGGCTCGATTACTTTCTATCCACCCACTCACTGCTCCACAAACTTGGAGAGACATGCATACACGAAATGGTCATTTCGGACCATGCTCCAATCTCGGTCACCCTTACCAACCTTCAAATCCAGTCGGAGCATAGGCAGTGGAAGTTCCCGGCATATTTAACTCAAAACGAAAACTTTAAACATATGCTGACCGGGGCGTGGTCAGACTATTCCCTCAACAACAATGACCACAAGAACAACCCTAATCTGTTCTGGGAGGCGGGTAAATCCTTCTTGAGAGGCAAGATCATTTCATTTGCGTCTGCTTATAAGAAGGATGCGCAGGCAAAATATCGCGAGGCCAGTAACAGGGTGCAAGCAGCTCAGGCTCGCCTGAATGCTCATAACTCAGCTGCAAACCGCAAGTTGTGGTTGGAAGCTAGAAACCTATTTGACACGTGGGCGGAAAGAGTAGAACAGATGGGGCTATCCACACTAAAATTGCGCTACCATAAGTTTGGAAATAAGGCAGGTAAGCTCATGGCAAACCTCACCAGAGGCGCTTATACTCCCACACATATATCCACACTCCAAAATCCAGATGGCTCATTGTCCACCTCCCCTAGAGATGTCAACAAGACGCTGGAAACCTTTTTCACTAATCTGTATGCACAGGAACCGATAGACATGGAAGCTGCCCATAATTGGCTAGACTCTACTGTAATGCCCTTTATGGACCCTGAACACCTAGCTATCCTGAATGCTCCAATTTCGGAAAAAGAAATTGTAGATACCATCCGGAATCTTTCTAATGGCAAGTCCCCTGGCCCGGATGGGTATACTCCCGAATTTTACAAAATGTTACGAGAAGACATCGCCCCATCCTTATTGCTATTATATAATACCATTTGGGATGGAGGCCCTTTCCTTCCGACGGGACACCAAGCGACCATTAAACTTATAACTAAGAAAGGTAAAGACCCGAGGGACCCTGGGTCCTACCGTCCTATATCTCTATTGAACGTAGATTCCAAGATACTATCCAAGATAATTGCGTCCCGGTTAGCGAACTTTATGCCCTCCATAATCCATCCTGCTCAGTCAGGCTTCACTAAAGGCAGGTCTGCAGCTTCAAATTTGAGAAAAGTATTAGCCGTCCTGGAGTACTCAAAACAATACCCTTTAGCCAATACTACTATAATTACCCTTGATGCCGAAAAGGCTTTTGATAATGTAAGCTTCCAGTGGTTGTTTTTGGTCATGGAAAAATTTGGAATTTCAGGCCCCTTCTATCATTTCATCCAAAATCTTTACTCTGCCCCCTCCGCCACGGTCGTAGCCGCGGGAGTCCAATCAAATCCCATAAGGTTATTTAAAGGCACAAGACAAGGGTGTCCCCTATCCCCCTTACTTTTCAACTTAGCCATCGAACCCTTATCGAGATATCTCAATGCCACTTCGTCCATTCATGGAATCCCTTCCTCCCACAGCGACATAAAGGTTGCTCTCTTTGCGGATGACATCTTGATTTTCTCCATTGCCCCCTTGACCGATATCCCCGCCATCCAATCTATTTTTGACTCTTTCCGCAAATGCTCTGGTCTAAGGATAAACTTCGCCAAAAGCGAAATACTCCCTCTCGGCTCTACTACGTCGCGCTCCCGGCTTCCCCCTTCCCCTTTTCGAGTCAACGAGAAATATATCACTTACCTGGGCATAAGGATTGGTAGGGAACCTTCTTCTCTTTACTATCTTAACTATCCTCCTCTGATCTCTAAAATTGTGGGTGAATTGGAACTGTGGTCTAACTTGCCGCTTTCGCTCTTCGGGAGAGGAGCACTTTTTAAAATGGTCAGCTTTGCTCGCCTCCTCTATCCTTTGCAGACGCTGCCTCTATTACTTAAACACAAAGATATTCAAATCCTCAATAAGGCGATAGTTAATTTCATTTGGAAGAAGGGAAAGCCGAGAGTAGCGCTGCACAAGCTGTATCTCCCGAGGAGCGAGGGTGGCATAAATCTTCCAAATATCAGAGCCTACAATTTGGCATGTCTACTGAGGGTCGGTATAGACTGGATCTTGGAGTCCTCCAAATATTCCAACTTTGAGCTGGAATCGAGTATGGTTAACCCCTACAACCTGACCGCCCTTCTTCACAGCTCGCTACAACACATCCCAGGCCACATAAAACAAAGCATTTTATTCAGAGACACGATAATCGCCTGGAGGGAAATTCGAAAAAAATTGGGACTATCGCCCTTAGTATCTAACTTTCTTCCAATACACGGTAATCCAATGTTCTCACTGGGTTTACAATATGAACCTTTCTCCAAATGGAGAGACAAAGGTCTAAGGACCGCTCCTTCCTTCTACACTGGAGCAAACGCTCTTAAATCCTTTGCACTAATACAACAGGAATTCGACCTTCCTCCTCACCACTTTTTATATGTCATGCAATTTACAAACTTCATCAATAAGATCTGCCCGAAAAAGGACATCAGATTTCAATCATCTTTCATTGATAAGCTTATTGCAAACAACAGGTACTCCATCTCAGATATTTATCGCCCTCTGAATGACAAATTCACGAAACCACTCAGGCACACGTCGATGTCCAACTGGCTGAAAGATTTCCCTTTGCATGTAGACCTGGATAACATCCTTAGCGGTTATCGCCTGACTACTCGTATCACTCCTTGTGAGTCTTGGAGGGAAACACAGTTTAAAATCATGCATAGGGCCTACTACCCGTTCTCGATGAATCATCCTCCTAGTACAAGACCTGGCTGCCCGTGGTGCTCTTTGCATAAACCTTCCCTATTTCATCGTCTTTGGTCCTGTCCACAGATTGCTACCTTTTGGTCCTCGATCCTACAATTTATTCACAGTGTCACAGGCTTCCTCCCCGACAAGGACCCCATGCTCCTGTTGTTTGGCTTCGCCCCGCGAATCGCTAACCCCGTGTCGCCCGCCACAGGGATTCCTCAAGACACCTTTTACTGGACGCTGCTGGCGCTGTTGATTGCCCGTAGAAGCATTTTGTTCCATTGGATATCCCCTGTCCCCCCATCCGTATCTGAGACAATCAAAAATCTTAAGTCACTTCTCTTTCAAGAAAAAATAGACTCCAGGACACAGTCCACGCGGACTTGCAGCAAATTTGACAAAAAATGGTCACTGTTTATAGAAAAATGCTTGACACCCTCGGAAAAGAAAGACTTACAGTCCTGTCCCTTCCTTTTTACGGAAAAGATCTGTTGAAAAATGAGGAATCACTGTCCCCATTTGACCCAGTTTTGGCCATGTGTATATCAATGTAGATTGTACTATGTTTGCATAATGTTTGTAGGATCGGACCTCTGCGAAGGGATGGCATGTTCGCGGCCCCTTCCCGGTCTCCCTCCCCATGACTTGTATTATTACTTTTCTTTTTGGTCATTTCTCAATCATCCTTTCTCTTTTATCTGATCGGCTACTTAAGAGATGTCACTACAACACTCTTCCTATCGTTTTCCTCCTTTTCCTTCTTCACCTCTCTCCTTTTTCTTGTTCTCTCCTACTGTACTCACTCATCTCTAGCACATTCTTCTTTTTTATTTACCATGTTTTCTGCTTATCCATTGTACCTTGCATTGTTTTCTTGTATCAAACATTGTCAAAAATGGAGTTATGTGTTCGCATTTCTTCCGTGTAATGCCTTTTGAGTTTCTCCTAATAAAACATTTCATTAAAAAAAAAAAAAAAAAAAAAAGTCAGGGCTTTTTAAAAAAAAAATAACAAACATGTTATACTTACCTCCACTGTGCAGTTCGTTTTGCACAGAGTGGCCCGGAAAGCTTTTGCGAGCGCGCTCCCGTGATACAGCGGCGGCCATAGCCGCCGACTGTATCACTCGGCTCCGCCCCCGGCGCGCCGCGTCATGCACTCTGATTGACAGCAGCGCTAGCCAATGGCTGCGCTGCTATCAATCCGCCCAGCCTAGCCAATCAACGGCCAGGCTGGGAACCGAAGAGGACGACGTGGACGCGCTCCGGGAGATTCGAACGGTCAGGTAAGTACAACGGGGGCCCGGGGGGGCGGTGCTGTGAGATGTTTTTTTACCTTAATGCATAGGATGCATTAAGGTAAAAAAACGTGTACCTTTACAACCCCTTTAAGAAAAATGCCATAAAACTATCCCCTATTTTGTATACGCTATAACTTTTGCGCAAACCAATCAATAAAATAAATATTTGTTACGAAAAATATGTAGATGAATACGTATCGGCCTAAACTGAGGAAAAAACATTTTTTTTATATATTTTTGGGGGATATTTATTATGGTAAAAAGTAAAAAATATTCATTTTTTTCAAAATTGTTGCTCTATTTTTGTTTATAGCGCAAAAACTAAAAACCGCAGAGGTGATTAAATACCACCAAAATAAAGCTCTATTTGTGGGAAAAAACAAATGGCAATTTTGTTTGGGAGCCACGTCCCACGACCGCGCAATTGTCAGTTAAAGCGACGCAGTCCTGAATCGCAAAAAGTGGCCTGGTCTTTGACCAGAAATATGGTCCGGGGCTGAAGTGGTTAATTCATTAAACAAGCACTGTTACATTTATATATTTGGATTCTGTTTATTTGTGGGAACACATAGGTGACAACAGCAGCTATTTTTGATTTATTTGTTTAGTTTTCACTATAAGGTGGCAGTGCGCAGCTATTCTAATTATTTGAGTGCGTTCAATATGTTCATTTAGAAAAGGAATGGACCGGTATGTGACATATTGACTAGTCCCTTTCCCTGCTCTCCATCCTGAAACATCCTTGCAGCAGCTGGGGGCAGAGGAGAGGAGAGAAGGCAGCAGCACTGCGGGGGCGCAACACAGGAGAAAGCCCAGGCATTAGGGGAAGTCAGCAATGCTGGCACACCCCCTGCGCACGTCTATGTCTGTGTTTTATATGTACAAAAAACCTAAACAGCATCTGTAAGGAAAAAGTTTAGAACAGTTTCTGCACACAAAAATACAGCTGTAATATATCTCAAATTTGAAAAAGGGCTGTATGTCTGTAGGTGCGACTAAATGTCCAATACCTTCACTCTTAATGCAATTTCAGTTCTGATTAATGACTAGTTTTCTGTTTTCAGAAGCCTTCGCTCTCACAATACAATTGCCGCACAAGCTGGAAGAGTAAATACTTGGTGGTCTGTTAAAGAAGCTAAAAATATTTCAGCATTTAGTTTAAAGCCTTCTCTCTTCTTAGAGACTATTGCTCATTGCTTGAAAACATTGCTTACTGTGCCTAACAATGGGAAAGTGTGTTCCTCTATTGCTGGTTCGTGCTGCTGAAAATAGAACATTGTTTCAGAAGATCATGCTGGAGACTTGGCATTACTTAGCAGTATCGTGCTATAGAGATTGCCTTGAAAAAACTGATATAAAATAAAAGTCTGGAATGTGAAACTCTTACCTTTAAATTAAGAATATAATGACATTTCTTAGTTCAAAAAATATATTATATCAGGGCTTTTTTTCTGGGGGAACTTGGGGGAACTCAGTTCCACCACCTTTGGCTCAGACCCTTTGGTGCCCGCTCACCACAATCACTTGTGAACACAGAAGTCTGGTTTCTGTGTTTACAAGTGACTGCTTTGTAACCCCCTGAACTCTGCACACTGTATGTAATGCAATTCTGGTATTTAATGCCCCTTTAAGACCCTCTACTGTTTGTGAAATCTGAACGGGTCGTGGTTGAGTTCCTGCACCTATTTTCTGAGAAAAAAAGCTCTGTATTATATCATGTATGAATCATTTTATGAGCTTGAAGCATCATAAGCCAGGAAGGTTTTGAAAATATGCATACCAATTTGCCAATGTCCCTCTCTTGGCAGGAAAAATGACTGATCATGCTGGAGCTGATGTCACCAGCTTGCCACTAAACAGCTGATTGTGTACAGTAGTCAAATCTTTTTCTTTTTTTTTTTTAGTCCTTGTGAATGACGTTGTATGGGCTGCGGTTACATTTGCAATTGCAAACAAAATAAGGCCATGTGTGTCATCAGTGAAAGCCACACAGTGGGATTGATTTATGAAAACCGGAGGGTGCAAAATCTGATGCATCTGTACATAGTGCTCCCTGGACATCTCTAGGCTTGACTACTTCCTCCTCATTGGCTTACCTTTAAATAGGCGATCCCCCTTCAGTCTGTTATTAATGCTGCTCCCAGGCTCATATACCTTACCAACTGTTCAGTGCCTGTTACACTTCTCTGCCAATCCCTTCACTGGCTTCCGCTCACCCAACAAATTACATTCAAGATACTAACAATAACTTACAAAGCCATCCACAACTCTGCCCCCAGCTGCATCACTAACCTAGTCTCAAAATACCAACCAAATTGTTCTCTTCATTCCTCCCAAGACCTCCTGCTCTCTAGTTCCCTTGTCACCTCCTCTGAGACCGCGTACACACTACCAAATAAATCTGCTCAAAGCGGTCGGGCAGACCGATTTGATCAGATTTGTCTGCTGGCTGTTTTGGTTTGATCGCTGTACACACGATCAAACCAAAATCCCCGCCGGCAGACAGCGCGATGACGTGGCGGTGACGTTGACGCCGCCACGTCACCGCACCAGGAAGTAAAACACTTTCGTGCATGCGTCGAATCCATTCGACGCATGTGCGGGCAGATATGTCTGCTGGTTAGCATACTAACCAGCAGACATATTTATGTCCGACGGGTTCCCAGCAGACAGATTTTAAAGCAGGCTTTAAAATGTGTCTGCTGGACAAATCCGTCTGCTCGCCCGTACACACGATCAAATCTGTCTGCTGAGACGGTCTGTCAGACCGTTTCCAGCAGATAGATTTGATCGTGTGTACGCAGCCTAATGCTCGCCTCCAGGACATCTCCTGAGCCTCTCCCACCCTCAGGAACTCTATACCCCAATTTGTCTGACTATCTCCTACTCTGTCCACTTTCAGAGGATCCCTGAAAGCTCAACTCTTGAAGGAATCTGGCACCCATCTAACAACTATGGGGTAGATTCACGTACCTCGGCGCATCTTTATGCGGGCGTATCGTATCTTCTTTACGCTATACCGGCGCAACGTTGAGAAGCAAGCATGGAATTCACAAAGCAAATGCTCCCAACGTTGCGCCGGCGTAGCGTATAGTCGTCGGCGTAAGCCGACGTAAGTCAAAGTTGGTGGAAGTGGGCTGGAAGTGGGCGTGTTACATTTTAATGAAGCGTGACCCCATGCAAATGATGGGCTGAGCTTCAAACAAGTACTAAAAACGAACGGCGCATGCGTCATATCTTGGATGCATCCCAGTGCGCATGCTCACAGTCACTTCAAAATAACTGCCTAAGATACGTCAAAACACTGCATACGACGTGAAGGTAACCTAGGCACAGCCCTATTTACGTACTATGTAAACGGTGTAAAAATCGACAGCGTTTGTACTCTGGTCCATACCTTTGCATGGGTTGCGCCTCCTATATGAGGAATAACTTTACACCGGACGTAACCCTTACGCAAATCGCTTAAAACATGCGTCGGGCGCAAGTACCTTTGTGAATCGGCGTATCTTACTCATTTGCATATTTAAAATGGGAACACCAGATGCGTCCAGCGTAACTATGCGCCCACGATACGCCAGTGTAGGCAAGTTACGTCGGGCGGTTGAAGCTAGGGATGAGCCGAACATACACGCGTTCGGTTCGCACCAGAACCATCGAACAGACCGACCGTTCGCGCGAACATTTAGAACCCCATTGTAGTCTATGGGACTCGAACGTTCAAATTCAAAAACGCTCATTTTAAAGACCAATATTTAAGTTATTGTTGGAAAACGTCTTTGAGAACCCGGGTCTTGCCCCAGGGAACATGTATCAATGAAAAAAAAATAAAAAAAACGGTTGTTTTTTCAGGAGCAGGACTCCTGAAAAAGTGACCGTTTTTAAAACTTTTTTCCATTGATACATGTTCCCTCGGGCAAGACCCGGGTTCTCAAAGACGTTTTCACAGGCAAGCTAAAGGACACCCAGCAGGTACAATATTTAAAGGATTTTTTATTTTATTTATTTAAGCATCATTAAAATCACTGCTCCAGGAGCAGTGATTTTAATAATGTTTAAATAAATAAAATAAAAAAATGAAAAATTCCTTTAAACATTGTACCTGCAGTGCTGGGTGTCTATAGTTTGCCTGTGAAAACATCTTTAAGAACCCGGGTCTTGCCCGAGGAAACATGTATCAATGGAAAAAAGTTTTAAAAACGGTCACTTTTTCGTGAGCAGTGATTTTAATGATGCTTAAATTAAAAAAAATTAAATAAAATCCCTTTAAATATTGCACCTGCTGGGTGTCTATACCTGTGATAACGTCTTTAAATAGCACAATCACCTGCCTGCCAGTAAATTAGGAAGAACTGATCTATCTAAGCTATACAGTGTATAAATATATGTACAACTCCTGAGGATGTATATATATTCTCTACACACTGTAAATTAACCCCCCTGGCGGTATTCCCGAGTCTGACTCGGGGTTAGATTTTCATGCTGCGATCGGTAACCCTGAGTCAGACTCGGGCTTGCCTCACAGCTTTCACAGGCAAGGTTTACTTACCTTGTTCCTGGATCCAGCGATGCATCCACACTGTGTGAGCGAGCGGGGCCCCGTGTGCCGCCGAGCTCCGTTCCCTGCGACGTTACGACGCATGGGGGTGGAGAACGGCACCATATTCAAAAATTTAAACAAACACATTACATACAGTACACTGTAATCTTATAGATTACAGTACTGTATGTAAATAATACACACCCCCCTTGTCCCTAGTGGTCTGCCCAGTGTCCTACATGTACTTTTATATAATAAAAACGGTTCTTTCTCCCTGCAAACTGTAGATTGTCCATAGAAATCAAAAGTGTCCCTTTATGTCAAAAATTGTTTTAGATCAGCTAGAAAACAGCGATAATAAATTATAATCACTTGCAGAATTGATTGATAGTGATTTGTGGGGGAATTCGTCATAAAAAAAAAAAAGAATGACAGCGACAATTCTGCAACTGAGCACATTTCAGTGATTTTGAGATGATTACATTATTGAATAATTTTTATTATAATTATATTATTATTTGTTATAATTATTTATAATTATTTATTATATTATAATTTATAATTTGTTTTTAAAAAAATTTCATACCCGGGATGCCTATTAGACTCTTGTTTGGTCAGATTTAAGTGAGTTATTCCTAAGAATTACAAGCCTACAGTATAAAACGCCAAATTTCCTTGCAAATAATGGTACCGCTTTCAGCACCTAAAATCTGAGAGAATCATAATACCGCCAGGGAGGTTAAGCTAAACTGACTAGCCTGCCTGCCTGCTCTATCTAGCTATATAAAAAGACAATCTCTCTGTCTCTCTGACTGCTCTCATTAACAAGCCGGAACACACTACACGAGGCCGCCCAGCAGGCGGCCTTCTATAGTGTGGGGCGTGTGCTAAAGCCCTGAGCCATAATTGGCCAAAGCCACCCAGGCTTTGGCCAATTATGGCTCTTAGTTTTTTGCGCGCTGTGATTGGCCAAGCATGCGGGACATACAGCATGCTTGGCCAATCATCAGCGTGCAATGCCGCAGTGAATTATGGGCTGTTTTGCGTCACTCGAATTTGGCGCGAACGACCGCTTTTGTTCGAATTTCGTCGAACGTACGAACAGACAACGTTCGTTTCGAACGCGAAGCTCATCCCTAGTTGAAGCCTTATTTTTCGACGTATCTAGCTTAGGGAATCGGCGCAAAGATACGACGGCACACATTTGTACTTACGACAGCGTATCTCGAGATACGTCGGCGTAAGTGCTACGTGAAAATGGGCCAATACATTTACAGTATGTTCTCCATCAGCTCATCTCAGACAGTTATTACCCTTTGTATCTCTTGACCCTCCCTCTTAGGCTGTAAGCTCTATGAGCAAGGCTCTCTGATTCCTACTGTAATAATTTGCATTGTAATGTCTGCCCTCATGTGGTAAAGCACTGCATAAACTGTTGGCGCTATATAAACCCTGTAAAATAATAATAATAATAATAATAATAATAATAACAGTAATAATAATAATAATGGTAGCTAATCAGCTTTTAACTTCATCTTGTTCAATTAAGATTTGACGGACAAATCTGACATTAAGTGAAACTTTTTGGGGAGGGAGCAGTGACACCAGTACAGTGATTAGTGCTTAAAAAAATGCACTATTTCTGGGTTAAGTTTGTTCTCTGGGAGTGTTTCCTAACTGTGTGGGGGAAGAACTGACAGGAAGAACACAGAGATCCATGTTCCTGCTTACAAGGAACAGAAGATCTCTGTGTACTTTCCTGTCAGAACGAGGATCTGCCTTGTTTACATCTCTGTGGAGCGATCGTGGGTGGCCAGCTGACATCGGGTCCGCCAGACCCGCTGATTGGCTCCCCCTCTGGCGGTGTGAGCATTCCTATAGTATCTATTGCATGAAATGATGTAGAGGTACATTGTTTCGCACAATAGAGCGGCCCTGCTGCAGTATGTATGCGGTGGGCAGTCTTTAAGTGGTTGAAGAGCCTTGATGTAAGCACTGTGACTTCCACATATATTTGCAAACGTGTGCAACAAAACCCTCTGTTTTTATTGCGAATTGTTAGACAAGGGTCAATTTGGTTTGTTTGCAGGATAGCTTGAGAGCGCACTAGGACATTTTTGTTTGTTTGTGATGTGCCTTGGTCTTTCATGTGCACCTTAATGCAAGGCCAGTAAAAAAATTGGGGTAGTTGCTATCTTTTTATATACATTTAGACTTGAGTCTAAACCACCGAACCCTTGAAAAATGTTGATAGGTGGTGAGGTGCCAATGTCATGCAGTTGCACGCAGTTGCTGGGTGTTTGCAGTGCTTCACTATTCCCTTGCACTGATCGTGTTTGGTGAGCTTTTTGCTTACCAAACATGACAAGAATTATAGTTTTGCCATAGGCATGAAGCAAAACATCACGACTGTGGCATGTGAACATTCCTGTCCACTGCCTATGCAACTTAAGGGGAAATGGCTAGGGGAGGGGGAGCTAAATACGCGGATCTACTGTCACCTGAACAGTAAACCTTCGAAAAAGAATCATACTTCACATATAAAAGTGCAAGTGCTATTATACCCAACAATATATATATATATATATATATATATATATATATATATATATATATATATATGAAAAACAAAAGAATTTGTCTAGAACCAGTAATCAAAGTATAAGAAACTCTAAAAATGCATAATATAATACCAAACTCATATGCTTGAAAAGTGAAATAACATCAATCCTATTAACGGTACACCTGATGGAATACACAAGAAACAACACACTGGCGTAACGATAAAAGGTGTTAATATATACAAAAAAAAGTCCAATACACTGGAGTGAAAATAAGAAAGTTTGAATATTAAAAATAAAAATTAAATGAAAGTAAAAAAAAAAAGTCCAGTCCTTAATCCAAAGTGCAATATTTCCAGAAAACTACAGACCAGAAGTGACGTGGCTGTGTACCAAGCTCCAACTTGCACGTTTCATCATAGGATGACGTTCTATAATAAAATGTCTGATGTCGAAATGCGTAAACTAAACAAAGTCCTATGATGAAATGTGTAAGCTGGAGCGTGGTATGCATCTACATCACTTCCTGTCTGCGGTTATCTGGCCTGTGGAACACACGCCGGCCCAGATCTTCTGGATTGCTGTTATTCCATGCAGATTGGGCATATGTTTTGCCCTGCCTTTTAATTTATTTTATTTGTTACAATAAAATTCACCCATTGAGATTCACACTATGAGTGCCTGTTTTTATGTTCATATATATGAGTATACCCTATGGTTCGGTGTGCCACAGAGGAGGTGATCGATTTAGATATTGCAACTAAACCTGACTACATGCGCTTTACCCCTGTAGGGGAATAAGGATCTGGCAAGTGTGGAACTGAGGGAAAGCACGAGTGTCACTTCACTTACCACACAGGATTCGTGATTAAGTGTATGCACATGTCCCTTTGGACACCTACCTGCACAAGTCATTTGGATTAAGCACTGGACTTTTTATTTTTCATTTTAATTTTTTACTGTAATCTTATTTTTAATATTCACACTTTCTTATTGTCATGCCTTTGAAGGTTCACTCTTCAGGTGACGAGCAGCGCCACTTACATCTTTCTATTACCTAGATGAAAATGCGTGGCCAATTTTATTAGAAACTGCAAGAGGCCTATAACACCAAATTTTTAACAAACCCTGAAATGCCAAAAAAAAAAAAAAACATGATATATCCTCTGTTTCTCTGTTAAAGAATTGTTTCATTTGACTGACAGTTTAAGTGATTGGAAAGTCTCAAAGGAGAATTCAAGTAATTTGAACTTGTCTTTTCTTTAAATCATCTTCTGAATTTGTCAGCACCATTAAACAAACCCAATGCTTCTTTCTTTGATATTATCTTCTATCTAACTATGTTCTATTACGGTCTCATGTCGCAGTCCATACATCCTCTTGACATTGTCAAACTTACAGCCATAATACACTAACTGCACATTCTTACTTGTAGTATTTCTGTGGTCGGCACAAGATTGGAACATTTCAATGTACAAGCTGTTGGATTCATTTGTTTTCCTATGTCTTATTCTCTCAGCCATTACCCTTCTTAATCCCCTTTTGTTATGTCTGTTATTCTGTCCTTGTATGTCTATATTCTCCTTTTATGTACTTCTGGTATTATTCAAATTGCTACATGCACAAGCAATAGGTCAGTAATTTAAAGCTAAACTCCAGGCAAAAAAATGTTTTTATACATCATTGTACCCGCACACATTAGTTATAATCCTTCTTTAAAAGAAAAATTATGAGAATTTTTATTTCTCATAATCCTACTTACCTAGGTAGATACAGCATTGGTCCCCCAGCGTCTCTGTACTGAGAACTGAGCCATCGATCACTTGGTTCTCACAGCTCCCCGAGCAGAGAGCTGTTGCCTGTTGTAACGGTCACCACCGCTTACGACCTTCCATCCTACCACGACAAGCTTATCTGACACACTGCGACAATCTTGCATACACGATCCATATCCTTTCCCAGAATAAGACGAGACTCAGCTCTGTACTTGCTTCAAAAGATATGACCCATTTATTGATATTTTCTCAGCTTCTTATACAGTTTCAAGCATAATGCAGTTAATCACAGGACAATGCAATCTCCACCCCCTTCACACCATGGGGGGCTACTTATCTAATCCGTAGCTAGACATCTGGGCACCGCATCATCAATAGTGTTCAATTAACCTTGAATAATACACAATCACAGATAATCTTCACACATATAAGGAACCTCAATCACATTATCTAGACAGACAATTCGCCCCCCGATACTGACAGATACATTTCTTGAGATAATGACATCAAAACCAAATACTATCACACCTGGGCATCAATACATTCCTAACCCTAACTGACATGCTAATTCAGTACATCTGAATGGAGAATTTAACACATTGTTTTAAACACAATGAATCACACAATCAAAATGTCTTTCTTGCAATTAACACCTTTTCAACAGAATGTGTCTTTCACATTGAAGAGCCAACCTCACTTAACATTTATACAGAGGGATGTGTCACTGTCTTGGTAACCTGGTCTCAAGTCCACATGAACCACTTTTGTAATATTCCAGTCCTGCAATATGAATTATTATTAATGTCCCATCTCATGTAATATATGAATTATGATTCTTTGTCACCCTATGGCCCTAGTGGACATAAGGTGACCCTAGACATAGGACAATCTCAGTCTGTCACGGTTCATTCCGTTACACCTGTCAATCAGCATCTCTCCTCTCTGCTCCTCCATGCTCATTGGAGCACTGAGCTGTGGGTGGGCGGGGAGCGGCTGTCTCAGCCTAATTTCCTGTAATTGAGACCCCCCTAGAATTTTCACCCTCTCTGTACACCATCCTCTAAACCTTTGCTGCCTGGGCCCCCTTGTGTGCCCCTGCCCCGAAGCGCTATGTCTTCCTTTCTCTACTCTCCCATTGGCTGCCAATGTGGCTTTTTAGAATTGAGAGTGGGGGGAAGGGGCCGGTAAATATATTACATTTACTGACCCCTTCCCTTTTGTGAATTAACACAGAGAATGAATATCCCTTTCCCTTATCCCAGTGAGAAATGGTTTGTTTCAACAGTGCAAACATTGCCAATATATTTTTTTGAATCAAGAAGGTTTTTATTGCTCACACAACATACAAACAATATAAGAACAACATTTTACACTCAGCATGCAAACAGGGCCAATATATTTTAATTGTGTATTTATTTGTGTATTTGTGCATAGGTTCATTATTATGTAATTTAGTTAACCAACATGCCTTCTGTCAAGGCAGTAGCAAAACACATTCCAAAAAAAGCATCTTTCATTTAAAAAAATCTTGAACATGACAAGTATTATTATTTATGACCATTGGAAATACATTAAAGGCATGGCATTAAACACTCAATTAGACCTCATTTGTGTGCTAAATGAGCTCCTGGTTTCTGGAAATCCCTAGTTACATCTACAGCCCTGTGCAAACAAACTTCTCCTACGGCTCTGTAAAGCCTCACGGGACATCTTGTCACATGTAGTTTGTATTGCTTGGGATATTCAGGTCAATTTTCTTGACAACCATCTCTATCAGTTCACTGAATGTATTTTTCCCTTGATCGGTGTGAACCTTTTTCAGAATAAACTGTAATTATAAAATGATATATTTTTTTTAATTTTGATACAATTTTCATTACTCACTATTAGCCTCTGACAGGGCCAGAGGGTCATGCACGTAATTATTATCCATGGTTTTGTTAATGCTTGATAAGAGTGTGTGTTTTATGATTGCTTTTCAACAGAAGAGGGCAGTACTCAGGGTAAAGGTGTAAGCATTAGCCGTAGCATTGCTAGCCAATAAAAATGGTTGTAATTGATTAATGATATCTGAATTGCTACTATTTCAGCCAAATTGGTTCTTGGATTTTTTCCACCACATGGATACCTGCAATCTACCTGGCATTTGTAATGAAGTGGTAAAGAGGTACTTCAGTTCAGGTGAATGAATCTGCCTATTACCACTAGAGTACAACAAGACTAGGGATGAGCTTCGTGTTCGAGTCGAACGTATGTTCGACTCGAACATCGTATGTTCGATCGTTCGTCGAAATACAAACAAAACGGGTCGTTTGCACCAAATTTGAGTGACTCACCACGGCCCATAATTCACTGCGGCATTGCGCGCTGATGATTGGCCAAGCATGCACTATGACCCACATGCTTGGCCAGTCACAGCGCCATCAGTACAGAGAGCCGTAATTGGCCAAAGCCAGGGTGGCCTCGTGTAGTGTGTTGCGGCGCTGGTTAGATATCAGTCACAGAGCGAGAGAGTGTGTCTATTATACACTGTATAGTTTAGCTAGATCAGTTCTTCCTAATTTACTGGCAGGTAGTTGATTGTGCTAGCTGCAGTATTCTCACGTGGTGTATTGCCTGTGTCCACTGCAGTGTGCACCATAAAGCTACACAGGCATACTATAGACACCCAGCAGGTACAATATTTAAAGGAATTTTTCATTTTTTTATTTTTTTTTTATTTAAGCATCATGATGCTTAACCACTTGACTACTGGGCACTTAAACCCACTTAATAACCAGACCAATTTTCAGCTTTCGGTGCTCTCACATTTTGAATGACAATAACTCAGTCATACAACACTGTAACCAAATGAAATTTTTGTCCTTTTTTTCCCACAAATAGAGCTTTCTTTTGGTGGTATTTTATCACCTCTGCGGTTTTTATTTTTTTTCACTATAAATGAAAAAAGAACGAAAATTTTGTAAAAAAATGAATATTTCTTCATTTCTATTATAACATTTTGCAAAAAAGTAATTTTTCTTCATAAATTTGGCCTAAAATGTATACTGCTACATATCTTTGGTAACAAAACAAAAACAATTTAGATATTATTTAGTCTGGGTGAAAGTTATAGGGTATACAAGCTATGGTACCAATTACTGACAATTGATCAATTTGATCACACCTGATGTACTGACAGCCTCTCTCATTTCTTGAGACCCTTACATGCCAGAAAAGTACAAATACCCCCCAAATGACCCTTTTTTGGAAAGAAGACATTCCAAGGTATTTAGAAAGAGGCATTGTGAGTTTTTTGAAGTTGTCATTTTTCCCACAATTCTTTGCAAAATCAAGATTTTTTTCATTTTTATTTTCTTTCCACAAAATGTTCATATTAGCGGGTTATTTCTCTTTAAATTTTTCTTTATTATTTTGATCGTACCAAGTGACATACAGATGGAAAACCGTTCCTCTAACCGAGGAGCAGTGGAGGAACATTATATATATATATATATATTTTAACAATGAAGTGAAGGAAAAACCAAAAATAAAAAGGGGGCACCCCCACGAGTCCTGATCGTATCTTAAACAAAAATAAAAGGAAAACGGTAATAGAAGAAAGGAGGCACATCCCAGCACCTCCCCTCCCCTACCTCCCCTCTCGCTGGTCCCCATCTAGACCTCTAGTGACTCACGACTCCGTGGGTACACTTCCCTTCACCCCCTCACGCCGGCAAGTCCCCTCCTCCCCCCGGGGGATCACTGTGCCCCTCATAGGGAGGGGGAGGCGAACCGGCCCCTCAAATGTCCTCTATGCCCTAGCTTGCTACGCCAACTCCCTCCCCTCCCCCCCACCCCCCCACAAGATTGACAAAGAAGAAAGAAGGAAGAGAAAAAAAAAAAAAACACACCGACCCGTCTCTCTCACTCATCCCCCCCCCCCGTCCCATCCCTGAATCCGGTCCCTCCTTATTATGCATCCAGCAGAGCCCTCCCTTGTTCTGAGTATCTAAACTCGTTCCACTCAGCCCACGTTTCAGTATATACTTTACGTTTCTGTCTGGAGGTCCATACAAGGTCCTCCATTCTGTTCAAATCTTCTACTCTATTGAGCCACATCTTTACCGTTGGCGGTTGTTTATGTTTCCACATCCCTGGGATGCAGGCACGGGCAGCATTTAAAAGGTGATTAACCATGGAACTCCTGTATCTCTTTACCGTTAGCTCCGAGTCCTGTAATAGATAAAAGGGCCATTTATCTGGTAGTTTATCTTTACTAAATTTCTGCACTATACCCTGAACCTCCGTCCAAAAGTTCAGAATTCCAGGGCATAGCCAAAATATATGTAACAAGGTTCCTTCTTTCTTACCACACCTCCAGCATCTATCCGAGGTGTCTGGGTAACACCTTTTTAATACTACCGGGGTACGATACCATTGAGATAGAATCTTGTAATTCATCTCTTGTGTTTTCGCACAGATTGACGATTCAAATATATTCCGGAGTATTTTACTCTTTTGTTCTTCTGTAAAGGGTCTTCCCAGTTCCATCTCCCACCTGTTAAAAAAGGGAAGCTGAGAATCCTCCGTCGGTGTGTTCAGTAGTTCGCTGATTCTTGAAAGGGTGTGCCGAAGCACTCCCTTACCACTACAGTACCCCTCAAATCTTGTAAGTTTACGTTCGTAACTTCTGGGGGGTTTTAGATTGTCCAAGAAATGCCCCAATTGTAATGCTCTCCAAGTATCCAATCTATAAGGGAGCCCACCCTCTACCATTTCCCGCATACTATGCCATAGGCCCTCCCTCAAAAAGTGAGATGCTTGTATTAAACCCTGGTCTATTAGTCTATCAAAGGACCCCTTCTATAGACCTGGTGTAAATTGTGGGTTCCCCAAAATTGGATAGAGTGGTGAGTCCAAAGTGGATAATACCCCTTTCCTAAATAGCCCATAGGCCACTTTCAGTGTTGGGCCTATCAGTGGATGTTTCTTAGTGAGTATCGGCAGGTCTCTATAGCACCACGCAGCCAGATGGAGTATACTACTACATTGGGCCTGCTCCAAGCCCGGCCATATTTTCTCCCCGCCATGTCTTCCCCAGTCTACCAGTCGGATTAACATAGCCGCCTGGTAGTATCTGAGGATATCTGGGGCTGATACGCCTCCCTCTCGTTTTGATAAACATAATGTATAGTTCTTAATTCTTGGACTTTTGTTGCCCCAAATGAAATTTTTAAAGAGAGTTTGCGTCTGTCTAAAAAAAGATTTTGGTATAGCGATTGGGAGCGTTTGGAAGAGGTACAGAAATTTCGGTAATATATTCATTTTAATAATGTTAATTCGTCCAAACCACGAATGAAACCCCTTCCTCCAACCATCCAGGAGGACCCGCGTTTTCATCAATATTGGCATAAAATTAAGTCTAAAAACCTGTGTCAGGTCCGCCGGGATGAAGGTGCCCAGATAAGAAAGAAATTTATCAGACCATTTAAATCTATGCTTTGCTTTCAGGAAGCGCATCTCTCCCCTCGAGATCCCCACCCCCATTGCTTCAGACTTATCGTAATTTATTTTAAAATTTGATAAGTCTCCATATACCTTCAGTTCCTGTACCAAATTGGGGAGCGATTCTACTGGGTTCACTAAAGAATACATCATATCGTCCGCGTAGGCAGAGATCTTATATTCGGAACCTCCAACAAACAATCCTTTGATATCTGGATTCAATCGAATCCTGCTTAGTAACGGTTCCACTGAGAGAGCAAACAAGAGAGGGGATAGGGGGCATCCCTGCCTTGTCCCATTTGAAAGTTTAAAGGAGGGTGACAAAATTCCGTTCACTCTAACTTGTGCTGTTGGGTGAGTATAATTACTTCTGATCCATTGTAACATCTTATTGCCGAACCCCATGTATTCCAGGACCTTGAACATGAATTGCCAATTTATCCGATCAAAAGCTTTCTCAGCATCTGTACT
This sequence comes from Rana kukunoris, assembly GCA_029574335.1. Lineage (NCBI taxonomy): Eukaryota > Metazoa > Chordata > Amphibia > Anura > Ranidae > Rana > Rana kukunoris. Next base: position 168,269,188 of record CM056052.1, read on the forward strand.
GAGGAAAACACATGGGGTTCCGCCGGAGCCGGCCAAATGGACCAGGTTCAGAATCTTAATCGTATTGTCCCTGGCTTCACGCATTTGCACAAATCCTACCTGGTCTCTGTGGATAAGTCCAGGTATGTGTTGCTGTATGCGTATTGCCAGAATTTTGGCAAAGAGCTTCAGATCCTCATTCAGTAATGATATAGGTCTGTAGCTTCCACATTGAGAGGGGTCTTTGCCTTCCTTTGGTATTACCGCTATTACTGCTTTTAGGGTTTCAGAATGAAAAGAGCATGAGTCACCTAATTCATTGAACATTCTAATCATAAAGGGGCCTAATTCTGGGAGAAAGAGTCTATAATAAAGTATGGTAAACCCATCTACTCCTGGTGCTTTCCCTCTTTTCCCCTTTTTCACTGCCTCCTGCAATTCTTCTAAGGTAATGGGTCTTTCCATATCTTGGCTCATCTCTGATGTTAATGTTGAAATACCTGAGGATTCTATATACTTTCCCAGTGTCTCATGCTGTTGTTGGCTTGTTTGTATATTATATAGGGTACTATAATAATCACTAAATGTCCGTGCAATCTCTTTAGGTAATACATGTTCCTCACCTCTCGACCCCTTAATCATTGGAATATAGGTTTTTGCTTGTTGCTCTCTCAGTGAATTTGCCAAATGTTTCCCACATTTATTTCCGAATTCGTAATTCTGCCTTCTGCCATTCTGTATCGCTCTTTTTCCTCTATGAAAGAGTAGTTCATTAATTTGTCTACGTAACGTCATGAGTTCTCTCTCTACCTTAGGGTTAGGGTTCTGTTTGTGCCGACTTTCTAAATTTCTAATTTCCGACATGAGAGTTGTTATTCTCTGTTCCCTATTCCTTTTGATTCTTGCCCCATGTTTCATCAAGACACCCCTAATCACCGCTTTATGGGCCTCCCATATCACCCCCAGGTTACATTCTGGGGTATCATTTATCTGAAAGTACCATGTTAACTCCTTCCGAATTTCTTCCAAAACGTCCTCGTCCTGTAGCAGACTCTTGTTCAGTCTCCAGGTACTTGGTCCAGAGGATCTAGGATCCCCTATTTTATATTCTAAAAGAATTGGGGCGTGGTCGGTCCAGGTTATTTCCCCAATTCCAACTTCTATAACTGCGTGAAGCTGATTGTGGGGTATAAAGTAATAATCGATACGTGAGTATATCTTGTGCGGTACTGAGTAGAAGGAGTAGTCTCGCTCTCCTGGATGCATCAATCTCCATGTATCTATTAGGGTCCCTTGTTGTAACATCTGCCGGATCCGCTTCCGGACACCCCCCGTAACTGATGAGGTACCGGATGAGGTGTCCATCGTAGGATCCAGGGGAACATTTAGGTCTCCTCCCATTATCAGCTGGCCTTCCTGGAAACCTGTCAGTCTGTCCAAAAGTTCTCTCAGGAACCGGTCTTGGTGTACATTGGGGGCATAAAAAGTAACAAATGTAAATGTCACTCCTCCTATAGTCCCCTTTACCGCTAAATACTGCCCCTCTGTGTCTACCAGGGAATCTTTTAGAGACCACGGTATATTAGCTGATATCATTATTGAAACTCCCCCCTTTTTCGCTACCGGGTTTGTCGCATGGTATACAATCGGGAAGTACTTGCTTTGGAGAAAAGGGAGCCCCCCCTTTCTAAAATGAGTTTCCTGTATCAGAGCTACATTTCTTCCTCTTTTTTTCAGGTCCTCCAATAAGATACGTCTCTTTTCCGGGATGTTTAATCCCTTAACATTAATTGAGATCGCTGATAGACACTCCATTTCCAGTTGCCCCCCGAGTCTCCGGAGAGGGGGAGGCAAGAGGGAAGGGAGGGGAGGTAGAGGAGAGAGAAGGCAAAAAACAAAGCAAACAGGAACGAAGAAACAAACAAAGAAAAAAAAAAAAAAAAAAAAAAAAAACCCTCCCACCCACTGACCCCTAATCTAAACCGGCACCCTAAGGGAGAGAGGGAAGGAGATCGTTGTCCTCCTCCCTTCCTAGGGTGTCGCAAAGCACAAGCTTTGATCACTCACAAACCCACCCCTCTGAGTGATAGCCTAATGAGGGTTAGGGTCACACGCATCTCCCGGTGAGGGATCCCCCGTCCCCTCCACATGCATCTTATCTCTCCATATATATGCCATGAGTCCGCTCTGAGGTAAATTAGAAATCGGATACCCCACAGTCCACCTTTCATACAGGCCTTTCCCTGGCCTCTCTTTGTCGGCATAATTGGTATGGCAAAAAAAAAAAAGAAATAAAACCTTGGGTTTGGATATACATACATACATATACATCCCCCTTCCCCTAACAAAATATAAAACCTCTCCATATCATTAATTCCATCCATTTAGACATATTATAATGTTATTGTGATTATCATATTCCGTCTCATTTGTTCCATCCATTTAATCATATTATGATACCTGGACACAGTGCTCTCTCCTCCCCCCATCCCCCCCTAAAAAAAAAACAGCAAAAAACTCAGAAAAACGGCAAACCCACCGAGTCCCTCCCTCTGTCCCCCCTCCCATCCCAACCCATAGGGAATTGGTTCCCTTCACTCAAACCTGTCTCAAACTTCCCCCCTATTAACCCTTATGTACATTCCCTAAACCCCCAAAAAAAAAAAATCAAAAAGAAAAAAAATGTGGAAATTGTGAGAAGAAACCCAGCACTGGGTTATTATAAAAAAAAAAAAAAAAGTATGTGCCCTCCAATGATCATTCCCCTTTTATGTGTCCGTGTGGGCTATGAAGCCCATGAAATGCATTAAATATTGTGCCCATTTTGACTAACCCCTCCCCCCTCTATGTGTCCGTAAGAGCCTGTGGGTAAAGAGAGTGGGCCAAGCCCCCCCACCCACAGCCAATCAAACCGTCAACCCATCCGTGCCCCCCCCCCATCCCTACCCTCAAAACCCTAACTGCTGTGTATACACAGACTGATGCCCATCTGTGGGCCCCTCACGCTCCCTTAGCTAGCCCCCCTCCCTAACCCCCCTCTATCCTCACCTCTCAATCTCCCCTTCCAATCAGCACTGCTCCAGGTAATGTCTCAGTGTCTAATAATACCCTCCTAAATACTCTTTTGCCCATCCATAACCCTTACCCCCTGTGGAGGGAACTGTACGGATAGGCAAACCAAGCCAAACAAAACCTCCTATCTGATCTTGTAATGTAGGATGAGCCAAAAAAAAGAAAAAAAGGAAAACTGATCCCTCTCAATAACCTCAAAACTACCAATTGACAGTAACCATTCTCCTCAAGCTGACCCTTAAGGGAAGAGAAAAAGATAATAATAATTTTGAAGAGGAGAAAAAAAAAAAAAAAAAGTCACATTTTCTTAACTTCCAAAAGTCTGGGGTTTAGCTGGAGCCAGTCCTGGACTGGAAAAGGTTCTGTTTCCAAAAATAAAAAAAGGTCAGGGAGATCCATTTTAGAGCGTAGCCAGAATGAGAGTGGGCCTTTCTTTATAAGAACAGATATGGGGAACCTTCAACTATAAGTCCCGCCCCAGGCCCTCACTCGTTCCAGTATAGGACGGAGCAATGCTCTGCGATGCAGGGTAGCCCCTGACAAATCTGGTAGTATCTTGAGCTGTGTCCCTTCAAACTCTATCACACCCGTTTGCCACGCTTTCCGTAGGATTGCCTCCCTGTGTGAATAGTAATGTAGCCGACAGATCACGTCCCGGGGACGGCCACCGTCTCTTGGTTTGGGGCCCAAAGCCCTATGTATTCTATCCATTTCGTAATTTAACATACTAGTGTCCATCATAACACTTTGAAGGATATTTTTAATTGTAACTTGTAGGTCTTCTTGCCCCTCCGGTTCTGGGAGGCCGCGTATGCGTATATTGTTGCGGCGTCCCCGGTCTTGGAGGTTTTCAACCTGTAATTGCAGAGATATCGCAATATCTAGCTGGTTATGGTGGGCTTTCTCAATCCTCTCCACCCGTTGCTCCAATGTCTTTAACCCAGTTTCCCCTTCTCCCATTCGGACTTCCAGGCCCTGAATTTCGGATCTCACCATCTCTAGATCCCTGGAGTGCGCTTCTTCTACTTTGGAAATTAAGTCGGCTATATCCGACCTTGTAGGGAGCGCTTGTATTAGAACTTTCAGGGTCTCCATCTCGCTTTTAAAATCTTCCCGTAGGGGTGGGGGGGCAGTTGATCCTGCCAAGATGTTGGACATACGCGGGCTCTGCGGGGTGGTTTGTAAAACCTCCACGTCTGCTCGGACTGCCATACAGGATTGAGATAATTTACCCAGACTATATTCTGTCTCCAAGACCGGTCCCAGCAGCCCCCTTTTACCTTCCGGGAGCCGACCCACTACCTGCAGAGCCGGAAAATATCTTGTTATTCCCGTTTGCTCGGTAGGTCTGGTTACAGGTATCTGAGATATCTGCGCTGCTGCGGCAGTTGCGGCTGCTTTACGTGAGGTACGACTCTCTCTTAATCTCATAGGTTGCATACCTCACATACCTCATGCAACCTGTACCTATTTAACCGATATAGTCTAGATTATTAAGGCTTACTTCAGAGTGTCAGTCAGTTTCAGCCCCTAAAATTGAACAGTTCATAGGCTCTCTCGCGCTGATCTTCTAAGGTAAATCAGCACACTACAGTCTCTATTAATTTACAGGTACTATTGCACTTGCTGTATTTGCTGTATTTGCTGTATTTGCTGCATTTACTGATCTTTTCACTGACCTCTCGTGTTAAACAGTATAAAGCAGTATAAAGCAATATAAAGCAATATGATGGGAAAGAATGCTTACTGCTTTAAATAACAGCAAAACAGTTCTTACTCTAGGCAGCATTAGGCAGTGGAGAGAGAAAACAAGGTACTTGCAGCCTTGAACGATGGCAGGGCAGTTCTTACGTAGTCCACCCGAGATCTCTCAGGGCTTCCTTCTGTCAATAGGCGGTGGGTAGAGGATCTCTCTGTCTGCTGTGTGTGTCCACGTTGTCGGCGTTTCAGCGTTTTTTCTGATTGGGTCACTGCAGTTCCCTGCTCTGTGAGCCACGTGAGTTCAGCTCAGGCTCAGGCTCGACTCGTTCCCGGTCCCTGGTCCCGATGTAGCGAAAAGCAAGTGCAGGAGCCCCCACGGACACCTCACCGCTCCGTTACTCTGCCTATCGCGCTCCCCCCGCCATAAACCACCGGATCCTCGCTGTGGGTACCGCTGCAGATACAGTTCTCAGAGCGGACGGCAAGCGCAATCAGTCCCGCATATGGAGGTAAGACGGGAGCTCACCAACACACTCCCTCACACGGCCATGCGTGGCCACACCCTAGTCAGTCCCATTTCCCCTTCGGGATTTGTAGTTTGCCCCAAGGTTATTTCTCACACACAGCATATGCATACCACAAATTACACCCCAAAACACATTCTGCTATTCCTCCCGAGTATGGTGATACCACATGTGTGAGACTTTTACACAGCATGGCCACATACAGAGGCCCAACATGCAGGGAACGCCATCAGGCGTTCTGGAACACCCAGACCAATTCTGACATTTCTCTCCTACATGTAAAAATCAACACTTATTTGCTAGAAAATTACATAGAACCCCAAAACATTATATATGCTTTTTTAGCAAAGACCCTAGAGAATACAATGGCGGTTGTTGCAACTTTTTATCGCGCATGGTATTTGCACAGCAATTTTTCGAACACATTTTTTTTGGAAATAAAACAGTTTTGTGCTTTTAAAAAAAAAAAAAAACATTAAATTTAGCCCAATGTTTTTTCATAATATGAAAGATGAAGTTACGCCGAGTAAATAGATACCCAACATGTCACCCTTCAATATTGCACACGCTCGTGGAATGGCGCCAAACTTTGCGACTTAAAAATCCCCATAGGTGACGCTTTAAATATTTTTACTGGTTACATCATTTTAGTTGGAGAGGAGGTCTAGGGCCAAAATGATTGCTCTCGCTCTAATGTTCGCAGCGATACCTCACATGTGTGGTTTGAACACCGTTTTCATATGTGGGCGGGACTTGCGTATGCGTTCGCTTCTGCATGCGAGCTCACGGGGACAGGGGCGCTGTATGCCCAGAGTATTGCGGAGTATGCCCAGAGTATTGCAGAGTATGCCCAGAGTATTGCAGAGTATGCCCAGAGTATTGCAGAGTATGCCCAGAGTATTGCGGAGTATTGACAGAGTATTGCCCCCCAGAGTATTGCCCCCCAGAGTATTGCCAGAGTATTGCCCCCCAGAGTATTGCCAGAGTATTGCCCCCCAGAGTATTGCCATAGTATTGCCAGAGTATTGCCCCCCAGAGTATTGCCAGAGCATTGCCCCCCAGAGTGTTGCCAGAGTATTGCCCCCCAGAGTATTGCGGAGTATTGACAGAGTATTGCCCCCCAGAGTATTGCCCCCCAGAGTATTGCCAGAGTATTGCCCCCCAGAGTATTGCCAGAGCATTGCCCCCCAGAGTGTTGCCAGAGTATTGCCCCCCAGAGTATTGTCAGAGTATTGCCCCCCCCCAGAGTATTGCCCCCCCAGAGTATTTCCAGAGTATTGCCCCCCAGAGTATTTCCAGAGTATTGCCCCCCAGAGTATTGCCCCCCAGAGTATTGCCAGAGTATTGGACCCCAGAGTATTGCCCAGCATTGCAGAGTATTGCAGCAGGGATGGCTGAGCAGGGAGGGATGGATGGATGGATCTGTGACTACATTTGTCACAGATCCAGCCCGCAGCACTGGCGCTGCCATCCGCTCCCTCCCCTCTCCTTTCACACTGTACCGATCGGTACAGAGAGAGGAGGGAGGAACCGGCGTCATCAAATGACGCCGGTCTGTTTACATCTGCTATCAGCGGCGATCAGCGGCGATTTACCGTGATCCGTGACCTGCCGGGTCCTCTGGACCCGGCGGTCACGGACATTCCCGTGTGCGCGCGACTCTGGAATCACGTTATATAACGTGATCCCAGAGTTAAGCAACCACCTTGCCGCCGTTATTTTTCGGCAGGTGGTTGCTAAGTGGTTAAATAGAAAAATAAAAATTCCTTTAAATATTATACCTGCTGGGTGTCTATAGTATGCCTGTGAAAACGTCTTTGAAAACCCGGGTCTTGCCCCAGGGAACATGTATGAATGGAATATTTTTTTTTTTAAATGGTCTATTTTCTGCAGCAGGGATTTTAATGATGCTGCATCATTCGAACGTTCGAGTCCCATAGACGTCAATGGGGTTCTAAATGTTCGCGTGAACGTTCGGTCCGTTCGAAGGTTCTGGTGCGAACCGAATGTGGGGGTGTTCGGCTCATCCCTAAACAAGACATTGCGGTTGATTTACTAAAGGCAAATAGACTGTGCAATTTTGCAAGTGCAGTTGCTCCAGAGCTTAGTAAATGAGGTAAGGCTTCACTTTACAAAGAATACCAAAACACAAGCAAGGGAAAAAAAACAGCATTTTTGCTTGCTCGTGATTGGATGATGGTAGTAAGCAGAGCTCTTCCTCATTTAGGGGGGCCATACATGGTTCGAATCTCGGCCGTTTTCAGCAGGAACCGGGTGAGATTCGAACCATTATTGGACAGGCTGAATGTACCAAGTTGATCGAACGATTAACTTAGGTACAACCAGCCTGCCGGATTCTCTTACGATTAACACTAGCGACTGCTATAGATAAGTGCTTTGATGAACATTGTCTTTAGTTTGCGGGTTCATGAGCTGTAAGGGTTGGCACACATTTTTCCCCCCTTCTCGCTGTTGGAAAAGAACAACAGCATGTAATTTAAAGTTGTACATAAACTATCAATACTGTATGCAGTATACCCATCTATGCAGCAGGAGGTGCTGTGGTAATATAGTGTATAGTTCTTGTATTCTATGATATAACAGGATGTTCTGTCTATGTTCACTGTGTACTTGGATGCTCCTTGTTCCTGTTTTCTGTTTTCTGATAATAAGGACATGCTTTGATATCCTACATGAAAGTAAAGGTATACTCTGACATACAACAAGCTTATTGCAATAAAATACATTTACATTTTAGTTGTAACATGACAAAATGTAGAACATTTCAAGGGGTATGAATACCTTTTCAAGGCACTGTAAATGTTGCCACTGTGACAAGACCAGACATAGCTGCAGCAGAGGAAAGTTTCAGCTCCCTGTCAGTGCGACTGGAATGCAATAAAAAGAGTGCAGTACCTCAAAGAAAAATTCAGATGAAGTTACGGTTACCAGCAACATCCAATCCAAAACTAGTCGGGTATGTGGATGCTGATTGGGCCGAGGACTGCATAGACCGCAAATCCATACATGGATTCACCTTCCGGTATGGGGAAGGAACCATACCTTGGTCTAGTCAAAAGCAAGCAACTGTCGTTCTATCTTCAATTGAAGCAGAGTACATTGCAGCAGCACATGCATGTCAAGAAGTGATATGGATTTGTCAACTTTTTGCAGACATTGGGATAGACATGTCAAAACCAATTCCCATTTTTGAAGACAACCAGGGATGTATAAAGTTTACACAATCAGAAAGGGCCAATCCTAGGACCAAATACATCAATGTCAACCATCACCTACTGATGGACAATTAAGAGCAAGGTGTTATTGACATTTAATCAGTGGCGGCTGGTGCTCAAAATTTTTGGGGGGCGTAAACGAAAAAAATTGCAGCCTCACTGTGCCCATCAAATGCAGCCACTGTGCCATCAATTGTCACCACTGTGCCATGCCATCAAACGCTGCCACTGTGCCATCAATTGTCACCACTGTGCCATGCCATCAAACGCAGGCACTGTGCCATCAATTGTCACCACTGTGCCATGCCATCAAACGCAGGCACTGTGCCATGCCATCAAACGCAGCCACTGTGCCATGCCATCAAACGCAGGCACTGTGCCATCAATTGTCACCACTGTGCCATGCCATCAAACGCTGCCACTGTGCCATCAATTGTCACCACTGTGCCATGCCATCAAACGCAGCCACTGTGCCATCAATTCGCACCACTGTGCCATGCCATCAAACGCAGTCACTGTGCCATGCCATCAAACGCAGCCACTGTGCCATGCCATCAAACGCAGCCAGTGTGCCATGCCATCAAAACGCAGCCACTGTGCCATCAATTGTCGCCACTGTGCCCTTTAATTGTCGCCACTGTGCCCATTGATGTCACTGTGCCCTTTAAATGTTGCCACTGTGCCCATTGTCGCCACTGTGCCCATTCATGCCGCTGTGCCAATTGTCCCCACTATGCCCATTGTCACCACTGTGCCCATTGTCGCCACTGTGCCCATTGATGTCACTGTGCCCCCCTGCCCATCACTTACCTTTACTGGAGTCAGCCATCCACGTCCCTCGATGTCTTCTCCCGCCTTCTATGACGCTTCATCCAATCAGGCTGGCTCTGATAGGCACTTCGTACAGCCAACCAGCTGCCATTATTCAGGTGGCCGGGGCTCATGTCCGGCCATCTGAATAGACCAGCTGCAGCGACGACAATAACATCGATTCATGCAATGGAATGAATCTATGTTATTAGTCAGTGGCGGTGCGAGAGCCAGAGGGGGCGGCGCTTCAGCGCCCTCCATAGACGGACCGCCACTGCATTTTATACTGCCCGTCAGAGGAGATGACTGCCGATGCACTCACCAAACCTTTATTGAAGGAACGTCATAGTTATATCCAGATGAAGCTGAATATAATTTGACAAAGCACATGCTGTTAAGAAGGAGTGTTGAAAAAGAACAACAGCATGTAATGTAAAGTTGTTAATAAACTGACAATACTGTATGCAATATACCTATCTATGCAGCAGGTGGCACGATGGTATTATAGCGTATAGTTCTCATATTCTATGATATAACAGGATGTTCTGTCTATGTTCACTATGTACTTGTTTGCTCCTTGTTCCTGTTTTCTTTCTACATGATGATAAGGACAGGCTTTGATATTCTCCATTAAATTAAAGGTATACTCTACATCAGAATATAGATAAATGGGTCTAAGGTCCCCAAACCAAAGAGCCCAAAGCGAGCAAGGAGCCAGTAGGACTGTTGCGGTACTAGTAAAGACACTGGCCAGCATCATTAATTTGACGCTATTTTGGGATCACCACCGATCCCCCTCCTAACTAACCACATTACCTGTGGCGTAAACACATGCTCCTACACGTGCTTCAGCCGGGCTCCTTTACCCAGGACCCCTGTATGTATCATCCATTTCTTTGTTCATCAAGATACACTTTCCCTTTTCCACATCTCTGAACCCCCTTTTTCATCCCCATCCCTTCTTTATGCTCTTACCATTCACTCCTCCCACTTTCCCAGATCCCTTTCCTTCCGCTCTCCCTATACCTTCCCTTGCCCCCCCCCTTTCCTTCCCCGCCATCCTTTCCTATCCTCCCCTTCCTTCCCTCTATCTTCCCCCTCCTCCCCCCTTTTTCCTTCCTCTCTCCTTGTACCTTTCCTTGGTCCCCTTCCCCCTTCCCCCCCCCTTCCTTCCCTATCCCCCTTCCTTCCCTCTCTCCCCCCGTTTTTTTTTCTTATTCTCTACACCCCCCTTTTTCCCCCTTCACTGCCTGTCCCCCTCATTCACCACTCAACACTAACTAATTTACTTTTTCCACTATCATTTAGTGATCACGCGTGCTGCACCACTCCCCCCACTCTCCCCATACTCATGACGCGGCTTCAGATATTAATTTTACTTCATTTTATATATTCGTCAAGTAGGTCCTCATACATACATGCCCTACCATTGCCACCACATGGGACCTGTGCCCGGCCACCCCTGCCGTGCTTCGCTTGGTGGGCCTTTTAGGTAAGCGACTGAGCCCTGTGTTCCCTCGATGCTTTATATTGCTTTGTTTTCCATTTGTGATTTTCATTGTTTGTTCTACCATCATTACTTTTTAGATACGCTCCTGATGAAGTGGCCATGCCACGAAACTAGTTGAGTTTCTGCGACCCCCAACACACTGTATCATCCAATTAGCAGGGATCTTCCAATGGTGTTGTGTATGGTTATCACTGTTTTAATTATATGTCATTTTATTGTCTTGTATTTAATAAACTTTTCTTTGTTTTCAATTTTTGTATATTGATTTTTCTATCTCTTTACTAGTACCGCAACAGTCCTACTGGCCCCTTGCTCGCTTTGGGCTCTTTGGTTTGGAGACCTTAGACCCATTTATCTATATTCAGATTTCCAGGATGATGATACCTTATATCTTAATGCTTATGTATTCTATCTTAGAGGCTCCAATAATTATATATTCTACATTAGTGGTACTCAACCTGGGGGTCGGGGACCCCCTCAGGGGTCGAATGACGATTTGCCAGGGGTCACCAAATCCTGGGCTGTTCCTGCAGCCCGCACCCTTCTTCCAGCCTTTTTAGTGCCTGCCCAGCAGGGCTGTCCCTGGAGCCTGTGGCCACCCAGCTGGGCTGTTCCTGAAGCCGCAGCCAGCCATTTAGCCTCTTCGCAGCCGCCCATTCAGTTCACAGCATGGGTGGGGGGGAAGAGACTAGGGGTCAGTTGACTGGTGAGGAATGTGAAGTGGAGGGGGCTGGAGGACACCCTATCTTCTTTTTTCAGCATAAGTGTCACTGCTACGAGACACCACAAAGTCAGAGACAGTGAAGCCGTAGACACGGTGAGTAACACTACCTGTGATTATAGTTGCCATTAAAAATCCCTACTGCAGTTCTCAGATCAGTAGATGACCTTGATCAAGAGCACCTAAGTTGGCTGATCAGAACCCCCCCCCCCCCCAGCACTGCCAGTCATCCTAACTCCCCACCAGCACTGCCACTCATCCCCCACCCCCCACCAAGGAGTAAGAGAATGAATAAAAATAGAGAATACATGGAAGGGAGAGGAAAAGAGGGGGAGGAAAAAAGTAAAAAGGAGGGAAAAAAGACAAAGACGGCTAGAGAGGGGAATGTGGGGAAAAAAACAAGAAATTAAGATAGAGAGGGATAAAGGGAAAGAAAGGAGAACAAAGAGAAAGAGTGGTACATCCTAAAATGGTAGCATAAGGGGTTTTAATACCGTACGAGCAACAGGGACTCTGGGAGAGCTAAATGTCCGTGGGCTAGGGGCGAAAATTACTTCTCTTGCCTTGGGTGCTGACAACCCACGCTATGAAAATAATTTTACTGTTAGGGGTCCACACAACTTGAGAAATTTTTATCAAGGGGTCACGGCACTAGAAGGGTTGATAGCCACTGCTCTACATACAACAAGCTTCCTGCACATGGTTCAATACCCTGCTAATACTCAACACAATGGATGGAAGGCTAATAACATTATCAGATGACAACGGGAGTTCGCCTTCTGAAACAGCCCCAGCTTAATGTGTGGCCTGTTGCAAATGTAATTCTTAATTAGGATACACCAAGTTGTCCTTCATTTATACTTTTATTTTTTCCCTTTGAGACATTATTGATCAAAACATTTTTGGGTTTCTCTTCACTCTCCTACTGAGCACTTCCTGCCCAAGCCAATTTTCAGCTTTCAGTGCTGTTGCACTTTAAATGACAATTGCGCGGACATACAACACCGTACTCATAAGAATTTTATTTCACACAAATAGAGTTTTCTTTTGATGGTATTTAATCACCACTCCGTTTTGAATTGTTTGCTAATTAGACAAAAAAGACAATATTTTTTGAGAAAAAAAAAGTTTTTCTTCATTTCTGTAATAAAGTTTCTTCATGAATTTAGGTCTATGTGTATTCTTCTACATTTACTTGGTGAAAATAACCCAAATCAGTTTTCATTATTTAGTCTGTAGGAAAGTTATAGAGTCCAAAAAGTATAGTATATGTATCTCATTTCTTGAGACCCAATAACACCAGGACAGTGCAAATACCCCCAAATTACCCCTCTGTTGGATAGTAGACAGTCTAAGGCAGTGATGGCAAACCTTGGCACCCCAGATGTTTTGGAACTACATTTCCAATGATGCTCAACTACACTGCAGAGCGCATGAGCATCATGGGAAATGTAGTTCCAAAACATCTGGGGTGCCAAGGTTCGTCATCACTGGTCTAAGGTATTTACTAAAATGCCTGGTGAGTTTTTATAAGTTGTCACGATTTTTTTGAGAATAAAGAAAAAAAAATGTTTTTTTTTTTTTACATACTGTCACAAGTGCAGTACAGTGGTATTGTATAAATGGTGTGGTGTTGATCAGGGATACTGACTGATGATTGTATGTTAAAAAATATATATAATTAGTTTCAAATGTTTTTCCTTATTACATTTTTTTTTCTTTTGTTATGATTTTGTTTTTTTAACACTGTGACCAGGGCAATACAGTGTTACCATAGTAACACTGTACTACTCTGGGGAAGTGATCAGGATTATTTGAATTTCATTGGTATAAGCAACCATTTTTGATGAATTAAACTGATTTATTTAGAGTCTTTTGTTGTGGTTAGCTGTGGTCGGCCAAAGCTAATATTACCTGGTACAGATGGGCTGTGATTGGCCCTGTCTGTGACATGTGATAACTGTGACCAATCACAACTAGCAACACAATTGTATACAATGGATGGCATGAAAGGAAGCCATCCCTTGTTTACAATTGTCATGTGATCTGCTGTGATCACAACGATCACATGATACTAACAGTGGGTCGGTAGAGTAATGTCGTCGGTTGTGCCTGGTGGACACAGCCGGTGACAGATCGTGCCACTGTGCAGCCCTGTGGGCGTGTGAGTGTCATTTTCTGGGAGGATGTCTTATGACGTACACTCCTAAGAAGGAAAGGCCTGCATGGTCATTAATCTGCAATAGGCCAGACAGGAAAGTGTTAATATGTTTTGAGAACAATTTAAATGGTTCTTCTGCTCATTGCTGAATTAAAATATAATTCAATTTACATGTGTCCTTGCTTAGGAATTGTTTCTGTATGAAATACCAACATGTGTTGCAAAACTTTAAGTAATGCCATTCCAGTACATCTGCTTTGGGTCCAAATCAAAGAGAATGATGTTATTTTGCTATTTGCCAGTTTCATTGAATACAACATTTTGGTAGCATGAGGAAAAAATATAAAATACTTACACCATGGGATTGAGAAAAATATTAATATTCTCTGCTCATTCAGCACACAAAAAGCCAGTGCCATTTTGACTGAGAAATTAAGTCCAGCTATACCGTAGTCAAAATGTTTTTGGTGCAGTTTCCTTAGGCTGTGAGCATAACTGCAATGGCTAGCAATGCACGGTGGGGGTAGTCTCAGGTGCCTGGTATGAGCAATGTCATACACCATGGGGGTGATTTACGAAAGTCAAATCCACTTTGCACTAAAAGTGCAAACTACAAGTGCAAAGTGCACTTGAAATTGCACTGAAATTGCACTTGGAAGTGCAGTCTCTGTAAATCTGAGGGGTAGATCTGAAATGAGGGGAAGCTCTGCTGATTTTATTGCATAGAGTTGTGTATGCTTATTTTTCAATACTGGGAAAAGGGTAAGCTGTTGTATTTAATATAGGTGTGTGTGTGTATATGTGTATATATATATATATATATATATATATATATATATATATATATATATATAGTAGGGATGAGCTCCGCATTCGATACGAACGTATGTTCGACTCGAACATTGCCTGTTCGATCGTTCGACGAAATTCGTACAAAACCGGTCGTTCGCGCCTGAGACACCCAGCAGGTACAATATTTAAAGAAATTTTTTTATTTTTTATTTAAGCATCAATAAAATCACTGCTCCAAAATAGCACAATCACCTGCCTGCCAGTAAATTAGGAAGAACAGAACTAGCTAAGCTATACAGTGTTTAAATATATGTGGAAAAAAAAGTTTTAAAAACGGTTGTTTTTTCAGGAGTCCTGCTCCTGAAAAAAATACTATTTTTTAAACTTTTTTCCATTGATACATGTTCCCTGGGGCAAGACTCGGGTTCTTAAAGATGTTTTCCAATAATAACTTGAATATTGGTCTTTAAAATGATCGTTTTTGAATTCGAACGTTCGAGTCCCATAGACTTCAATGGGGTTCTAAATGTTCATGCGAACCCGCGGTCTGTTCGACGGTTCTGGTGCGAAACGAACGCGGGGGTGTTTGGCTCATCCCTAATATATAGTATCTATACCCTGTATATGTGTTAGTAGGGTATCAAATGCTTTCACCTGTTGCCTGGAATCACACCATATACACATAAATGGACACCTGGACTTTAGGTGCCACTATGCCACTGCTCAGTGGATACATGGATAGTATATGTGGATTTATTAGGATCTACCTGGAATTATGTGGGTGTACAACTGTAGGGCCAGATTATTTTGATCCAAATCTAATATATTCTCTAAAATGGTTGTATTTATTGAAAGGAAAACTGTCCTGTGAAAAGTTGACAGTAGGAGTTGTGCACTCATGTCATCTATATTACAGAATATGCATACACCATCATCCAGTAGCTGGCAAATGTTCCAAGCTAGTGAAGGTGTGAAAGATATCTGCGGAGATATCTTCAGTGAATGTGCAGCAAATGTTTGAATGAGGCAAAACAATGTGGTTTTATGAATTATAGCAAATGTTATGAAAATATTTACCATGAATTATTATTTTTTTTTATACTAGATGTTGTTTGGGTTTAAAGAGGTGAATGCACAGGTGAAGAGCTGTCAACAAATGTATATCAAATCTTTAATACATTTTGTAGTTAATTCTTTAGACTTCTTTTGTCATACTTTATTCTGCATTCTAGAAATAAGAACACAGTATACCCAGATATAACTTGACAAAGCCTTTTTTTTCTTTAACAAGAAAGAATTTCCTAAAAATTCAAATGCTTTTATTTTGTGGACATTTTCGTCACCAGGACACCACACAGTGATTTCTGAAAGATGCTGAAATAAAAATTTCAGTCTTTGAAACTCCTGTTATGTTGGTGATTGTATCACAAATTTATTGCAGATAATGATAGCATGGAGAAGTGAAAAATGTTCTTCAATTACTAAAACAATGAAACTGCACTGATTGATCCAGACACTTCTCCAAGGAGCATTGTGCTTGCTTCTCTAGTATTAACCATCCCTTAAAGAAACTCAGATTTTATATATATATATATATATATATATATATATATATATATATATATATATATATATATATATATATATCAGGCTGTCATGTTTCTTTACCCTTTCATGTCTCTAATGCATAGATTCCTAGGACAGATTAGGATGCCAGAATTCATTAATTGACTTAACAATACCTATATGACTAATTTCCTTACCTAAATTATTTATTTTTATTTTTAAAAACCTGTATTTTGTTTGATGCATTTTTTAAATAAATAATTCAGCTCTGTTTTTTTATTTTATTATTATAGTACTTATAATAATTTGTTTATACTTTTTTTTAGTACTGTAACTGTATCTGACATTTACAGTATACAGGCCAAATGCCTATTTTGTCATTAAAAAAAACAGCCTGTTTGTGATTACTATAAATAATATAGTGATACATGATTGGGAACTAAACAAAATAAGGAAAAGGTTCCCTTATATAGTACAGTGTTATTAACACAACATAACCAATATAAAAGTATAAAAACTGTGAAAAAAATCACTCACAAAAAACAGTGATATTTCGTGCCATGTAACCAAGAATAATAAAAAAAAGTCCAAGTGAAAATCACAGGATTAAAAAAGTGTCCCATAACGCAAAGTGTAATAAAATTCTTCCCCTTAGATGATCCTTAAAAAACTGACATCCCCCTGACAAAGTTGTATGTGACGAAACATGTTTGGGTCTGAGCCAGACAGCACAAATGGCTCTTTGCTAAGCAGTGTGTGAGACCAGGAGCGAGCTACTATACACTACAGCGCTGGCACTGCTATATGACCAGCACTGCGCTGACTTGAAGTCTCCTTTCTCTCTGCCTCCCTCCACAACTCTCCAGCCCCCTTTCTGTGTCCTCGAGGCTCTAGCGCTGCCTGAGGATAGATTATAGAGGCAGAGCTGCCGGTTGCTGCTAAAACCAGGAGGAATGCATGCAAGCACGGACATGCAGGAGTTTGTTTTTTCAGGTGTGGAGGGAAGTGAGCTGGCAGCTTTATGGGAGCACTTGCGATGTATGCAGAGACTTGTGATGGGAGAGGGGATGATGAGTGCACACTAGGAGGCCAGTCCTGGTACTGTGTTGCTAACTTCAGTTGCTCTATGCATGCCACTGCAAAGTGGCCTCTGCAGTGCTAAAGCAATAAATTTGGGCTCATTTACACAATATACAACTTTTATACCATCTGCACCCCTCTCATGTCATACTACCCCCATATTACCCACCGCCATACACTCTGCACCCCTCGCATGTACATACTACCCCCCACCATACACCCCTCCCATGTACATATTACCCCCACCATACACTCCGCACCCCTCTCATGTACATACTACCCCCCACCATACACTCCGCACCCCTCTCATGTACATACTACCCCCCACTATACACTCTGCACCCCTCTCAGGTACATACGACCCCCACTATACACCCCACACCCCTCTTATGTATATATTACCCCCACTATACACTCTGCATCCCTTTCATTTCATACTACCCCTCCCCATACACTCCGCACCCCCTCTCATGTACATACTACCCCCCACTATACACTTTGCACCCCTTTCGTGACATACTACCCACCACCATACACTCCGCACCCCTTTCATGTACATATTACCCCCACCATACACTCCGCACCCCTCTCATGTACATACTACCCCCCACCATACACTCTGCATCCCTCTCATGTACATACTACCCCCCACTATGCACTCTGCACCCCTCTCATGTACATACAACCCCCACTATACACCCCACACCCCTCTCATGTACATATTACCCCCACTATACACTATGCATCCCTTTCATGTCATACTACCCCTTGCCATACACTTCGCACCCCCTCTCATGT
The DNA here is from genome assembly GCA_029574335.1 of Rana kukunoris. NCBI lineage: Eukaryota > Metazoa > Chordata > Amphibia > Anura > Ranidae > Rana > Rana kukunoris. The sequence goes on from CM056052.1 coordinate 168,287,138, forward strand.
ACATACTACCTCTCAATATACACTGTGCACCCCTTTCATGACATACTACTCACCACCATACACTCCGCACCCCTCCCATGTCAAACTACCCCCCACTATACACTTTGCACCCTTCTAATGTCATACTACTCTGCACCCCTTTCGTGTACATACTTCCCGCTGTCATACCCTCCATTTTCCTCTCCTACATATGTTTACCATTGTAAAGTGCCGTAATAAAAGCATCATGGGCAAAGTAATGCACTGGGCCCCTTCTAGGGAGATGGTAACCTGTGGCATATACAGCACACTGCAGAAAACAGTGAGTGTGGCTAAATTATGCTACATATTGGGCATGGCATTTTGGTCTGATTAGAATTTTTAGTCTGATTCTATTTATTTATTTATTTTTTACAATTGCTTTATTTTTTTTACTATTTTTAAAAATAAAAAATAAGTTTTTTGGTGAGAGCTTTTTGATTTCTTTGGTGAGACCTAAACAGACCCCTGAAGTCTCACTTTTGACACAGAGAAAGAGACTGAGAAAACACATTCCGCAGTCCCTTTATCTGTAGCCTCAGCTGCACTGCAGATGAATGAACAGGAGACAGAGGCTCCTGTTAAATCATAAACCGAAGCAGAGAAAACACAGTTTACTATTTTTCCTTCAGTTATGAATGAACACAGAGAGAACCGGAAAGGGTCGCTCCTGTTCTCCAAAGGCATAGAGTGGAATGGGGGTCATCTTGCCCTCACTTGACTTTCTGTCTAGCCATCGGCCGCATCGAATCACTTCCAGGCTTATCGACGACTTGAGTAAGCTCGGAAACAACTAGAAAGCAGCGTGGGAGGGGGGGGGGGCATCTCTAAAAGTGATCCCACTGGGAATGCAACCATGGGATCACTTTTATCATAAGCCAAATCGACCACAGTAAAAAATTATACCAGGGTTTTGGCAGTTAGCTGCTGCCATAACACCGGCATTTAACATCAAATTAATGACATATATACAGTATACTGTGGGCAGTCTTTAAGCAACATCCACAACACTAACAGCAATGGGTACATTATTAAGGACAGGATTGGCCGAAACCCAATAGTGTAGCTCATAGCCATATTGTATTGTACCAAGCTTTCCTAGTGTATTTAGGCAATGAGTGATGGTGTATTTGCACACTTAAAGTGTTTGTAAACCTTTTTATTTTATTTTTTCATAAAAATAACAAACATGCCTATACTAACCTGCCCTGCTGCTATCAATCTGTCCAATGAGGAGAGAGACAGTGGCTGGACCCGCTGTGATCATGCACATCGCTGGATCGAATCAGGCTCAGGTAAGAAGACACTGTCCTGACGAGTCAGTATTTGGCGCATTATAAATCCATTAAATCAATCAATCAATCAAGAAAAAGTGGGGGTCTGGGGAGGAGCTGCAGCATAGAAGGTTTTTTACCGTAATGCATATAATGCTTTACAACCACTTTAAGCCTTTCATACATAGATCAAAATGTGATCCATTTATTGGTAGGCTAATTGTTTCCATGTCAGTCTATCGATTGACTTGGGTACAACCAGCCTATTGTTTTTTTTTTTTCAGAAATATACTTTATTTTTTTACTCAACAAACACTTGTTAAAAATACAAGAATGTTCTCACAATTCTGGAGGAAAAAGTTCATTGTACTTCACAGCACGGACGCTCTCCCTGGGGTCACACGGCGATTGCATCATCTACTGCTAAGACCGACTGCTTTATGACTGTATAGTCATACTGATCACCAGCAGCCCTCTTACTTTGTGGATTCACCCGCTTTATGTGCCCCAGTCTATATGAGCTTGTTATAGCTCCCTTGAGCCTGTCGTATTATATCCCCCTTCATGCACCACGGGCGAACTACCAGACCCAGTACCTGACAGTCTTGACCAGCTTAGACCCTCCTGAAGAAGCGGTTCCTACCGCTAAACCGGTCGAGGTCATTGGCTCCACTCATTAGACACAGATGGTTCTGTTATCTAATTGATCTGTGGGGTCTGTCCCTAAATGCTTTTATATTGTATCTTGTTTTATGTTAATAAATGTATACTTTTATATTAATCTTGTTTCCTATCAGTGCCTTGAAAATCCCAACCAACAACCATTTTTGACCTATGATTATTGATGTCAATTGGCCACAAGCAGCCTCTCTGCATTTTTTCATTTGGGTCTCACATTCCTCATATCAACCGGGATGCTGGCACATCTTATCTATTTTTTCATTTATTATAACTGAGGCAATACTCGCCCTTTTTGACTTCATTGTACTTGAGTGGGAAGCATCAATGATTTGCTCATGATGTCTACAACTCTGTAACATACAAAACAGTATTTGGGTTAATGCAAAACACACACACACATGCCATCTAAAATTGTACATAACACAAACATAAACAGGTGGCATCCTGTAGCATTTCTGTCAAGTAGTCTTAGCAAAAAAAAAAATTCAAACTGATGCATTAACTAGCCAGGGAGTTTAATAATTTATCATGTGCAAATAAAGTGTACACTGCAAAATTTACAAGGACTCCACCCTGCTGTAAACAAAGGACACAACATGTAAACCTTCTCCTAGCATCTTAATCAAAACAGTGAGGCATTTCCATTCCTCCCTTTAGGCTAAGCAACTCAGAGGACCTCATGTTACTACATGTAGAAAGCATAAACACAATACTGGGTAAGATGGTGCAAGATGAAGTTATGTGGAATGGCCAGGAGACCAAAGAGTAAACTATTAAGAATCTGAGGAGGGTAGAGAGCTGGTTTTGAGAAAAGAGGTGTGGCAGATATAGGAAACCGTTGACAAAGGATCTATAGAGGAGTGGACAGGTGTACAAAAGGTTAGGGTCACAGGTTTCCCAGGAGCAGCCACCAATAGCAGGAGGTAAGCAGTGTACCAAAACAGAGCAGATATTAAGGGATGAAGAACTTGAGATGTGGGGGGTGATGTTTGTACTTGAGGGGCTTGGAAAGCAGAGAACAAGGATCTGAGTGACACATTACAAAATTACAACTGAAGGACAATAGTTGACGTGAGATGAGAGTGGTAAAGGGTCCAATAGAGAGTTGTCAAAGGATCTGAAGATGAGATCACAGTTGGGGTGAGAAAGTAGAATGACATACAAGAGTCTAGACCCTCATGGCAAGAGAAGCAAATTTTAGCGGGAAGGTGATGAGTAAACATCTGTGAAGGAGCAGACTATCTGTGGGGACGATGGCTGGCATGTTGCAGATCAGCAGACAATTTCAAATAACTAAGGAGAGTATATGCAGAAGAGTAAACAGAGGAGATGTTGGAGGTCTGGCAGGGAGAGGTTGTGGAGGAACATACACAGATTACGGCAGGTGAGAACAATGGAGTGACCAAAACATTTAATATTAAGTAACTAAGTACTTAAGAGATGTGACAGGCAGGGGATTACATTTATAAAATGAGGGGGCAGAGATTGTGAGAGGGGCAGTGTACTAGAGCATTCAAGAGCACATTGTACAAGGATTTGAGGAGTTGACCATTTGGACAGGGTTTTTTACATTCCATTTCTCTCTCTTCTCTCTCTCCCTCCAGAGTCCTGACCTCAATCTGATAGAACACCTTTGGGATGAATGAATTGCAACAGAGACTGCAAACCAGTGCTTCTCATTCACATCAGTGCCTGACATCACAAATGCACTTCTAGAAGAATAGTCAAACATTCCCAATACTTTTGGTAATATTGTGTGTATATATATATATATATATATATATATATATATATATATATATATACAATATGTTCAAGGGTTTAACTAAAGTTATTGCAGGCCATGCCACTGCAATTGGAGCCATAAACAAAGATGGCCCAGGGATTCATGCAGATAGCAATTGCAATTGAAAATCATTTGCATAACATAAATGTAGATAACATTTGGGGATCTCTAACCAGTTGCTATGAAAATAATGAGTGATCTGTGGCACTAGAGAAATTATTTTAGAGATGGACAGGAGATTTAGGGGGGCAGCTTTTAATGGTTTTTTTTTTGCTGTGTGGCCCCATTATACATTAGAATGGCTCTGTTCTGTATATCCCAACAGAACTTGGAACAATGCCCTGCTCTAATTTAAAACGTTAAATATTCACCTCTGAACTAAAAAAGTGCTTTGATTGTTGTATGTAAAAGATTGCTAGATAGATGTGCAGTGTTAAGTCAGAATTTACTTTGCTAAGCAGATACAGATGCCAGGGTGGTGTGAACAATAATCCTGTAATTTATATACTCTCAAATGGTTAAAAAAGAAAAAAGAAAAAATCTTACCAGAAAGAAGCATGCCAATGCTAGACTCCTGCTAGAATAAAGCTCTATTTTATTACAATGAAAGAAATAAAACCACTTTCCACTCGTACCCTGTAAGTAACCATGGAAACATTGGCTGTTATAAGTTCTGCTAAGCATATACAGCTGACTTTTTAGCACCCCTTCTTATTTCATTCTCTGCTCTGTCTGTTGCACTTGGCTGCATGCTCTTCTTCTGTGCTTGTAGTGGTCCATCTTTATCAAAGGGTCTGAGAGAAAAAGTCCAGTCTTCTCTACAGCAATAAGTCATATCCTAATTTTTTCATTTTGCTGAAGAAGTTAGAACATGAATGGTAATTGTTGATATTACAGACTTACTGCATATTCAGTCGTTCTAATAAACAACTGATATAGATGTAGCAGTGCAGTATAACCGGACAATGGAGAGATAAGAAAATATAAAACAGTAACAAATGATAAAGAAATTACATTAAAAAATCCAAAAATTGTGATTATGAAACAAATACTGTATATTCCACGTGGTGAATAAAAATTTTATTGAGTCATGAATCTTCAAAAAAAACTTCAGGGAAAAGTGATCGCACCACCACATAGATTGCTCGCTCACCTCCAGGGAATTGCCAGAAGAACCACAACTGCAGATAAGTACTCCTTCCACAATACAGATCCAAACTTTAGATCCACAGTGACAACCGGTATAGCAGCAATACATGTAAAAATGAAAAGAAAGTGCCTCCTATAGTGCAGCATCCGAGGGATTATAAATGAACCACTCCACCCCAGCTAGCATTGAACTCACATTTAGTCTAGGTTCACATTGGAGCGATTTGTCATGCGATTTGAGAGATCAAATCGCATGATAAGTCGCAGCCTATTGGAGGCAATGGCACTGTTCCAATCGGTGCGACACCGATTTTGTGGTGCTGCACCGATTTGCAAAAGTAGTTCCTGCACTACTTTTGCTGATTTCAGGTGCGATTTCAATAGACATCTGTGTATGAATCCACACAGATGTCTATCAAGTAGCAGCTGAAATGGCGCTGACCTTGCTACTTTGAAATCACGCTACTTCAAGTGAAGTAGCACGATTTCAAAGTAGCATTAATGTGAACCAGGGCTTAATAAAGATTAAAAAACATATAAAAAAGACATGACAATCTCACTCTGTGATACAAAACACACCACCAGGCTCCACCTCGACTAGTTTCACCACCTTCTTACGTGGCTACTATTGGAGGACTGACGTTTTTTTGAAGATTCAAGCTATTTTTTTTATGCACCACTTGGAATATATTTGTTTCATATTCACAATTTTGGACTTTTTTATGTAATTTCTTTATCATTTATTACTGTCATTTGTTACTGTTTTATATTTTCTTATCTCACCATTTACCAATTATACAGCGCTGTTACACCAATATCAGTTTTTATTGTATTTTGTGGAAGCAGATTAGTGGCCGCTGCAGTATTTTGCAGAGATATTTTATTATCACAAGGTTAATTATCACTTAAGTTCAATTAGTGCCATCAGCAAGTTTTACTTAATATTTTATTTATTTAAATCGTCTCACACATTACCATAATAGCGTGCAACTAACACAATTTACATCAATAAACAATGCTTGTTGCCTGTCCCAATCTAATAAATTGCTTTGTCTGGATTTTCCTCTTACCTTTTCCTGGCTTGATAGGGTACCGGTCCTTGCTCAGGTTAAAAGGTTTGGCCTTGTTTAAGGTTTAAGATCACAGGCTTTTGTTTGCTTCCTCCCCCCTCAAAAGTGGAAGTTCCCCCTCTGGTGTCACATTTGGCACCTTTCAGGGGGAGGGGGGAACGGGTACCTGTTTTGACAGGTAGCTGTCCCCACTTCCTGGAGATCTGGCTGCGGCGAGATCCCCGAAAGTTCGGCCCCCTCCTCCTTCCTCCGCCGCTGGGCTAGTTAGGAAGCACAGATCTCTTTGTGCATGCGTAGTAGGGAACCAGATGTGTGGCTGAAAGGCTACACCGCCAGTTTCCCTTACCATGAATGGCAGCGGTAAAACCCAAGAGCCATTTGGAAAATCGACGAGGGGGTGCCAACATCGTAGGTCCCTTGGAAAGGTAAGTGCCCATATATTAAAAGTCAGCAGCTACAGTATTTTTGGAGGGAGGGGGTGGAGCTTTACTTTAAATGGCATTCTTATATAAGTCTATAGAAATCCAAAACACGCTTGAAGCATGTTAGATGCAGATCAGAAGGAGGTAAACTACAGGATAAATGCACCTGAATTCCGAATAATCTAAGAGGCATCTCAAATTAATGTCAAACTGATGCTATCGACATAACCCAAGGCCTAGCAACACAGGCCCTTAAGGTACCCATAGGTGTTAAACCAGTGATACCCAAACTGCAGCCTATGGGTTGTATTTGGTCTTTTGCTTACATTTAAAGCATAACTTCACCCAAAAGGAAAAATTACAGTTATTTACATCCTCCCCCTCTTTTACCACATTTGACACTTATTGAGGAGGAAGAAGGAGCAGGTACCTGATTTTGACAGGTACCTGCTCCCACTTCATGTCAGATCAATGTAGCCATCCAAGCGGAAGCTCACCCCCCCCCCCTTCCCCTGCTGGGACACATCATAGACTATGGGACCATTCACAAAGCGCAGGGTGGCTAACGCATGCACAATGGAAAACTGGTTGTGGAACTGCAAGGCTTCACTGCCAGTTTCCCTTAGTCAAGATGCCAGTGCCTTGAACCTAAGTCGGTTGAAGAATCAGCTTGGGTGAGGATAATGCTGGATCCTTGGACAGGTAAGTGTCCTTATATTAAAAGTCAGCAGCTACATTATTTTTACCTTTACAATCCCTTTAAAGCATGTTAAATGCAAATCAGAAGGAGGTCAACTACAGGAAAAATGTACCTGAGTTCTGAATGACCTAAAAGGCATCTCAAATTGTTTTCAAACTTATGGCATCAACACAAGCCCTTAAGGTACCCATAGTTGTTAGACCAGTGGTCCCTAAGCTACAGCCTATGGGTCATATTTGGCCCTTTGCTTACATTTAAATCGTAACTTCACCCAAAAGGGGACATTTGGCATATTTACAACCCCCTTTGGCAATCAATGTCTAATTGACTGTCTAAACCCTATGGATGTTCAAGTGGACTCTAAATCCTCAGAAATCAGCACTGGCACCCTCACATTGCTTGAAGCATCTGGGCCTGATCTTGGATATTGCCCTGTCTCAGCTTTTACTTACTCTGAACAAACTTCAGACTTTAGACACTAGAGTCCATGAGCCAACCAACTCCCTTGCTCCTGCCTTAGTGGTCTGGGACTAATGATGGCCTCCATCAAGGCATTTCCATATGCCCAATATAACTCCAGCTCATTGACACTTAGCATTTTGGCAGCCTGAAACATGGAGCTTCCCATATATGGAACCAGCAAAACCAGTCTAGTCCAGTGCTGAAGTCAGAAAAATTCACAATCCTGTTGGTTTGGTTGGTCCTCGGGACAGATGCCGGAATGTTAGACTAGAAAGGAGTCCTCCATACTTTCTAGGTACAGAGAACTTGGTCGTCGGGGAAACCTGTCTCCTTAAAATTACTTGAGCTCAAAACACTTCAGTTATCCCTTTACATAGGACATCTAATCTGCAGAGTGATCCAACCATCTTACATCATACATCAGGGAGGAACCAGAAAACTAGCAGCTTAAAGAGAAGCATGTCTGATTCTTGTTTGGGGGGAACTTTACGTTCCAGCCAGGTCTGCTTGCAGGTTTGCTTGCCTTACACCAGCCAGCAATGATTTCTTCACCCTCTGTCACAGGTAGTGGGGAGAGGGGGTGCCAGAAACCATATGCTTCCAAATAAATTTGTCTATCCCTTAAAGCTTTAACTAGTCCCTACTTCATCCAAAATCTGAAAAACAAATGCATCTGGTTATAGGCTATAATGTAAAATATATTGCAGAAAGCATGCAGAGAGCACCTCACAGAGTCACTAGGAATGCACATCCTGAAGCATGTGCAATCATAGATGTAGCAATGTGGGCTACAATTGCAAAGTGCAGTGATCCTCCTTTGTTTCTGTATATCGTGTTGGCCCTCTTGTGCCCTGTATCACTAAATGACAGCATATTTGTGAGCCAAACCAAAGGGATTGTGGGATTGGTAGTTCCTCAGAATGGCAAGGTCCAGATAAAAGCAAGCAAAGGGCCAAATCCGGCTCTCTGGGCTGCAGTTTTGAGACCATGGTTTTAAAGGAAGGTTGTCTCAGGCACATGCACTCTGAAGGGAATTTTGCAGTGAGGGAGGACCAGGACCCAATGCTTTTACATACAATTCCAATTATTCTTTGAAATTTTAAATGTGCAATTAGGTCTGTAAATTGTATAAAAAAGTTTGTTTGATTAGAATGCTCTGATGATGCCAATAATAAAATTTGACATAGAAAAAGGAAAAATACGAGGAATTTAATAAAAAAAAAAAAAAAAAACAACAACCTGTCTCTGTCTCTCTAGGTCATACTGTACAAAGCACAACATTTTGTGGATAATGGTCCATGAAAAAATTGGCAGCAAGATAAACGATAAGGTACAACAGTTCAAAAAAGTGTTGAAATATGTGGTCTTCTGCCCCATTGTGATCTCAGACTGAATCCCAGAACCTTATGGGGTATGTCTACTCCATAAGGTACTTTGTGTTTGAAGGAGAGACCAGTAAAGTAATCGTCAGTTGAGTGAATAGTCATTACATCTTTTCAGTTGTTGTCGTGAGCTTGGTTGGAGCACTTGCTTTCCCCTCTGGGTAGTCCAATCACTGCTGGCCTAGTTGAGGGCTGATTGGCATACAGTGTGTGGGTTGCCCCTCTGGACTGCAGCAAACACATACATCTGACTATGATTATAGATAGTAAGCCTTTACTGCACTGTAATTGGAAGATTTGTGTTTTCTTAAATTTAATTATGTGGTAATGTATTATTGAAATTATGATTTGCCTGATGAGGCAGATATGGTCTGCAAAACATGTCAGAACAAATTACTTTAGACCATATACATCAACTACTGCTGGTTGCTCAATATTTAATTGCTTTATTTTATAGTTGTATATTTTAAAGATTAATCTATATGGTCCCTGTGACCTATGAGCTCTTTTATTATGTATGTGTTGGGGAAATTGCATATTTTTTAATAATTCTTATTAAGGTTGGCCTCACAAATATCTAATAAAGCCTCTAATATCCTGGTGTTTCTGGTTACCTTACATGACTCATCTTATTGTCATGTGAACTGCCTATATGGACAAGCCAACCCCTCTCCTCAGAAATGTGAAGGTTATATCACTGCTTACCACGGGTGTTGGCCGAGGGTGGTCTTTTTTCTTACACAAGTTCTATATTACCACAGCCAAATCCTATAAGGTCTTTGTCTTATCTTTAGAGCTTGCAAAATAAAAAAAAATGCATCTTTAGTTGTTTACATGTTTATATTCTTTTCAATAAGAATATTGAATGAGGAAAAAATTGAAAAACCACACACAAACACATAACACACCTGTACACCAGCCGGTCAGCCTAGTGAAAATGTTTCAACATTCTAAACCCAAGAACAAAAATGTAATATATTGCAGCTTACCAGTATTTAAATTAGTTAGTTGCATACGTTTTATTTTCCCAGGCTTTTTTTTTTTTTTTCTACCTGGTGATTTTGGCATTAACACTTCCTGTGGTAGCTGGGGTCCCTGGTTTGTATGTTAGCCAAGACATTTCCTGCATGGGTTATCTTGTTCTCCCTGTGCTTGAGTGGGTTTCCTCTTGGTACTTCACTTTAGACATGCTGGTGGACCAATTGACTGAACATTTACCAGAGTATGGGTATGTATGCATGTGATGAAGGAACCTAATGCAGCGTACACATGATCACTTTTTGTGATGAAAAAAAAAAACAACGTTTTATGTGACCAAACAAAACGACGTTTTTCAAGGGCCATGATAACCATACTGTGCCCAGACATTTTTTAGAGTGTCACAACAAGAAATTGGAAGGTACGAGTTTCCAAATTATTGATAAATTTGTACCCCACTGGAGAGGAGAACCCAAAGTCAGAGGGGTATCCAAGTTAGAAGTTTATTGGATATACCAATTGAAAAGCTATTTTCCACATGGTTTGAACGTGGAATGGGATGTGAATGCTTTTATCAGCCAGGCATAGACACCCCATTCATGTGTTGCATACCCTTTGCATATTTTTTTCATTTTTAATTTTTTCTATATTTTTGTGAGGCTTGATACTGACTAACATACATATGTAAAAAAGGGGTGATACTGCGCTGTCTAGGCAAGATACAAAAAAGGAATAAATTGCAAGCGGCTTTAAATGGTGAGATACTCACAGCAAAAACAGTAATATTACAAAAACAAGCTGCGCAATATGAGAAGCTCTAAAATGATAAAGAGCAATACCAAACAGTGAAAACATATATATATATATATATAGTCCATCAAGCAGTTAATACAAGTGGAAGAACATCTGATGGTATAAATCGGCAGTGAAATTCCGTATGTTCAAGCAGATGGTGACATCACAAACAGGAACCTCAGAAAAGTGATACAGATAGAAAAAACACCTTCACCGATGGAAAACACTGTCCCTTACCAGAGGGGAAGATCCCAACTAGAGGGACCTTCTGATCGCAGATGGCTTTCTCCCCAGCCAGGGGTTCAATAGCACGAAATCCAATGGTCAACAGCTTCCTTCCGTAATGAGCAAGTGATCAGTGTTGATTGATGACAAATTATAAGAAAAAAGGTATATAGTGTAAAACCATTTACCATTTATTAAAATTAAATTAAAATTGCACTTACAAAAATGTAGGTAAAATATGCATGTAAATGTAGCCGGCCGGCTAGCACAACTCGAATATCTCCTGGACACGATTTGCGGTTATAGACGTCAGCACGCCGTCTCCTACGCCGTTTCGTCTAAACAGACTTCGTGCCCCAGGACGAAGTCTGTTTAGACGAAACGGCGTAGGGAGACGGCGTGCTGACGTCTATAACCGCAAATCGTGTCCATGAGATATTCGAGTTGTGCTAGCCGGCCGGCTACATTTACATGCATAATTTTACCTACATTTTTGTAAGTGCAATTTTAATTTAATTTTAATAAATGGTAAATGGTTTTACACTATATACCTTTTTTCTTATAAATTTGTCATCAATCAACACTGATCACTTGCTCATTACGGGAGGAGCTGTTGACCATTGGATTTCGTGCTATTGAACCCCCTTGGCTGGGGAGAAAGCCATCTGCGATCACAGAAGGTCTCTAGTTGGGATCTTCCCCTCTGGTAAGGGACAGTGTTTTCCATCGGTGAAGGTGTTTTTTCTATCTGTATCACTTTTCTGAGGTTCCTGTTTGTGATGTCACCATCTGCTTGAACATACGGAATTTCACTGCCGATTTATACCATCAGATGTTCTTCCACTTGTATTAACTGCTTGATGGACTATATATATATATATGTTTTCACTGTTTGGTATTGCTCTTTATCATTTTAGAGCTTCTCATATTGCGCAGCTTGTTTTTGTAATATAACATACATATGTATTGCTATATAGGGACCACTTTAATTTAATTTTTTAGGTCCATTTATCGCTAACTGGACTTCATTATATGTATAGTATCAGTGCCGATTAATATTTTATGGTTTTTCTTGTTTTTTATTATACCCACCTGTTTAGATAAATTATTGGACCCTACATCTCCCAATGACTTAGAGACAAGCTTGGACTGTATACACCCAAGCCGTCCACAAGAGGGGGCATACATACACATACATTTGACATTTGTTATCATCCTTGATTATTGCTATGCACTATGAATCCTGTGTGAGCGCACTTCGTTTTCTGCGGCGTATGACGCCACTGGCTGTCAGCGTGTAAACAGCGCTTAGACATTCCAGTGGGGGAGGACGCACCAGCAGAACGAGGCGTGAAACGCAGCGGCAAAAAGAGGCGTGGAAGCTGGCGCGCGAGAGAAGCGCGACGGAACACGCGGCGCGATTGACGTGATGTCATCACGCTGGTTGGTCGCATTTGAACAGTGTCACACACCATCCTCCTATGGGAGAGATGCTACGACGCCAGGAGGAGGCATGGCAATACAGGAGATATGGAGCGTTGTTAATACAAGCTCCATTATTGGTGAACACTGTCCCGCCCCCATACTTCCGGGGCTTGGAACGCATAATGAAGGCGATATGCCTAATTGGTACGCACGCCACCACCTCTCAGAGGGAGAGCGTGAATTTGGAACAGGTGGGTCATTATTCTTTATAATATATATATGTGCACAGGTTGAGGGGGTCCTTGCTATATACCCCTGTAGAAGTCTGTCTAAGACGAAACCGGTCGGGTACGCTGGGGTCATTCCCAACCTTTTGCACATTTCTTGTTATACTCCCATCTATTTAAGGTGGTGGAGTTAAAAGTGCATTGTTTTCTGTGATGTGGTTTCCCATTGGGACCATTTTATACTCATATTTTTTGGATTGGAGTGTGACATTTCGTGACATTTTTGCTGTATACTTTTTATTTTGGTTTTAATACATTTTTATACATTTTCACACTATGAGAATTTTTTCTCTTTTTTTGGGTGTGAATATCCATTGATTGATCACACCATTCTCGATGTATGGAGTCATATCTTTATATTCTTGATCGTGATCATCATCTTCAAACACCGGAGGCCCTCTGGATCCTGCCATTTCCCTGATGACATCACGGAGAGGACAAAGAGGATACAGCCACGGATTGATCCATGCTTTATAGACCCTCCACCGTATGGTGAGTTACGGGTCCACAGAATCCGGTAAGAGTACCTCATTATTCCTACATTACCACACTTTTGGATATCAGCCTCTGAAGTGCTTGAACCTGTTTACATCTACCGTGGGAGGAAAGTTTTTTTGCTCTTAAGTTCCATGGAGTGGGGGGACTCACCTTTCCAGTTTTGAGACTCTCTCCAGGACCCAGGGTTGAAGCCCAGTGGAGACTTTGTTTAGGCTCAGGAACTCCTTCCATAGATGGTGTTTGATCATACCAATCTAATATATTCATTATCCTTTTTTTACTTGAGGGTGCATATTGTTTTGAGAAGTGTTAATGTGATTACCATTACAGATTTACATTTTTTTCTTGATACTTGGGGCCTTTGTTTACACTATTTGTGCAGCACGGTTTTCTTATTATCACTTGTAAAAGTTTTGTCTTTTGTGTTGTTTTATGTCCATGATAAGGCAGACCACGGCCACACTTACATATCATTTATTTCTCTCACCTTTGAGATTTAACCATCACTTAAGGGAGAGATACCCCTAACACGAGTGAGAATAAGGATTGGAGCTTCTGTCTCAATTTTTTCACTTCACAAGTGGAATTTTTCTTTTTGGCGCTACACTTATTTTTTAATACACTTGTACAACTTTCTTTGTTGTGTTGGCTGCCTACACATTTACCTAGAGTTTTGCGCATTACTTATACACACACGGTTTTTCAAACTTCATTTTCCAAAACGACGTTGCATACACACCATCGTTATTCCAAAATGCTCTAGCAAAGCGTGGTGACGTACACCACGTTCGACGGCACTCTGTTTCATTGAAGCTCCGTCTCATAACTTGCTTCTGAGCATGCGCGAGTTTAAAAACGTCGTTTTAAACGTCGTTTTGCCCACACACGCTCACTTTTTATGACACAAAAAATGACATTTTGAAAAACGACACAAAAAATTCAAGCATGTTTGAATTTTTTTTGGTCATTTTTTGAAGACATAAAATAAAATGACGTTTTTTAAAACGTTGTTTTTTTTCATCACAAAAAGTGATCGTGTGTACGCGGCATTAAATTGTAAACTCCTTGGGGGCAAAAACAGTAATGGCTAAAAATATTGGCACCCCTACATTTCTGTCAAATAATGCACCACTTTGCCAAGAAAATTGTTGCAATTACAAATGTTTCGGCATTTTTGTGTTTATTTCTTTCATTTGTTTTTTGTTTTGGTATGACACAAAAAAGTGGAGAAACAAAAAGTAAAGCCTGACACATTCCATGCAAAAATGGACTAGACAAAATTATTGGTACCTTCTCAAAATTGTAAGAAATAATTACATTCCATGTTTGTGATGCTCCTGTAATTTGTAATTAAACTCTCCTCTGTCGATTAACAGATGCTGACAATATCGAAATCACACCGCAACCAGTTAAAAATGGTGAAAAATGTACTTAACCTTTCTGTTGTGTGTTGTGTGTATCACATGAAGCATGAAGAAGAGCAGCAAATAATTGTCTGAGGATTTGAGAACAAAAATTGTGGAAAAACATGGACACTCTCAATGTTACAAGTCCATCTACAGAGATCTCAATGTTCCTGTGTCCACACATTTTTAATACTCTATCACAAAATTACAGTCAAAACAAACTTACCAAAGAATACCTGTAATACTTACCTCTCTTGCGGCCTTTGCCCCCAATCTTTGCAGAGGTGAAAAGTCATCGGCTGAAGATCCAGTCCTTTCAGGAGTGTCCTTGCCACTGGCCCCTGTGTTACTATGGTGAGTATTCCATGTTTTTTTTTGCGGGTATTAGTTTGTTTTAAAGTGGAACTATAGCCTATCAGGTAGGCTTCTAATGCAGGAGAATGTGTATGTCTTTTCTGAAAACAAAAATTCTCTTTTGCCTGCCAGCAACATTTCTCCTAATTGTACACTGAGGCACATATGTGCAGCTCAGTATACATTCTTAACCACTTAAGGACCTTGGGTGTTTTTCAGTTTTGGTGTTTGCAAGACTGAAACAGTTTTTTCTGCTAGAAAATCACGTAAAACCCCCAAACATTATATATTTTTTTTTCTAACACCCTAGAGAATAAAATAGTGGTCATTGCAATACTTTTTGTCACACCGTATTTGCGCAGCGGTCTTACAAGCGCACTTTTTTTGGAAAAAATACACTTTTTTGAATTAAAAAATAAGACAACAATAAATTTGGTCCAATTTTTTTATATATTGTGAAAGATAATGTTACGCCGAGTAAAATGACACCCAACATGTCACGTTTAGAAATTGCGCCCCGCTCGTAGCATGGCGTCAAACATTTACCCTTAAAAATCTCCATAGGCGACGTTTAAAAAATTCTATAGGTTGCATTTTTTTAGATACAGAGGAGGTCTAGGGCTAGAATTATTGCTCTCGCTCTAACGATCGCGGCGATACCTCACTTGTGTGGTTTGAACACCATTTTCATATGCGGGCGCTAGCGCTACTCGCGTATGCGTTCGCTTCTCTTCTGCGCGCGAGCTCGTCGGGACGGGGCGCTTTAAAAATTTTTTTTTTTGTTTTCCTATTTATTTGTATTTATTATTTAACTATTTAAACATTTACATGAAAAAAAAAAAATAATAATTGATCACTTTTATTCCTATTACAAGAAATGTAAACATCCCTTGTAATAGAAAAAAGCATGACAGGTCCTCTTAAATATGAGATCTGGGGTCAAAAAGACCTCAGATCTCATATTTAGGCTTAAAAAGAAGAAAAAAAAAAAAAGGAAAATGACATTTTTTAAATAGCCTTAAAAAGAAAATGTCTCTTTAAGACAGTGGGTGGAAATGACGTTTTGACGTCACTTCCGCCCAGCGCTGCTATGGGGAACGGGTGGGGGCGATTTTTCCCTCACTCGTATCCCAGCAGAGGAGCCGCACAGACCCGATCGCCTCCGCCGCTACCGACGGCAACGGTAAGCGGCGGAGAGCACGGGAAAGCGGCGGGAGGGGGGGGCACCTCTCCGGTCACCGATAACGGCGATCTCGCGGCGAATCCGCCGCGGAGACCGCCGTTATTGTACACAGGACCCTGCACTGAAGAGATGGATATCTCGGTTGTGGCAGCAGCTGCTGCCGTTACCGAGATATCCATCTTTAAAAAGAGGACGTATATATACAGTGCAGGGTCCTTAAGTGGTTAAAGCAGAGTTCCACCCATTTAAATGTCAGCAGCTACAAAAAGTATACCCGCTGTTGTGGCCCCTTTTAAGGTACTGATTTTCCCAGCTTGGGATTAGGACTAGGTGCAGTAGGACAGCACTCTCTCTTCTCTCTCTTCTCCCTACCACTCCTATATATCTAGGAGTAATATAGACAGTGCCACCACCCCCACATTACATAATCTATAAAAAGTATAGCTGCTGAATATTAATAATCAGACACTCACCTGTCCTACGGTCGACGGTAACTGAGCCCCGGTCCTCTTCCCCTCCTCTCCGTGGCACCGGCATTGTTACTGTGGGCACCCAGCTGTGGCTCCACAGCCGAGCATGCACCGCACATGCATGAACTTCGCTACTCACTGTGATTGGCTGGGCAATCTTCTGGGACCTGTAACATGTCCCAGAAGGAGGGAGGGGGGAGAGGTGACCTTCTTTTCGGCACCGCGGTGCCAGGGAGGAAGTTGGAGCGGGGTGCCTGTAAAATAAAGTACCAGCCCCCCCCCCCCCCCAAAAAAAAAAAATTACATGCCAAATGTCAGGGGGTCACCTACACTTAAAGCGGAAGTTCCATTTTTGGGTGGTACTCCACTTTAACATACATTGGTGCTAGGATGAATAAAGATCCATGCTCTTGTGCGGGAGTTGCGTCATCATAATCCAAACAATGACCTAAGACAACAAACCTGGAAAAAAAATGTGTAAAGATGTATGTGGCACTGAGGGAGCTTGTGGCCCTCGCATCACTGGAGGAAAGGCAAGTATAGCCAACTTTAGTTCTGCTTTACTAATGTACTTTAAAGACATAGTCCCTTTAACCCTTTAACCACTTCATGACTGCCCACCACAGTTATACTGCAGCAGGACTGGGGGAGTGCAAGCCTGCACCCGCCACCCCGGCTGTGCTGCCATTTGCTACAGCACAAGCCGATCAGCAGGTCCAATGATTTACTGAGCGAATGACAGAAGACAACACATGGCTCTCTACTGTCAGCAGCAATGTGACTTTTTTTCTCCCTTATAACTCATTGATCACCACCATTGGTAATATAAAATAAATACAAATTAGAAAACACTTGTAGCATAATACATTTTGGCCAAAATGTATTAAGAAAAATTATTTTTTTTATTGGATATTTTTTAGCAGAAAGTAAAAAATATATATATTTTTTTTTTCAATATTTTTGGCCTTTTTTGGTTTTAATCGCAGGTCAGGTCAGGTCACAAAAGGGGTTAAAATCTTCCAGAACGGAAGTGGTTGATGTTATACAGTTATTTCATATGTTTATTTAGTAGGAAAGTTGGATATTGATACGTTTTTGTGTACTAATACAACTTTTAGTGTGTTTTTCTAAAAAAATGTTGATAAACTTTTGGACAGCTATCAGTGACAGTCAAGGTTCAATGCTGTGCCAAGGAAACAGTCAGCTCCTGGGCTTCCGATCATATTTTTTACCAATAGTGTTGTAATGGAATGTACAATATCTGGATAGCTCACCCACTCAGATGTATTGATATCAGCAATTTAGCAGTTCATATGTCTCCCACTCTGAAGTCAATGCTGTTCAAGTTAATGAACAAGCTGTTCTGGTTTAGTAACCTATACTGCATCACTACAGAAATGTATTCATTCAATTGCATAGGGCACTGCAGAGTTGTGGTTTTGAATGGGTGCTGCTAGGTCACAGAGAATTAAGAGGTCTGAGTCAGGGTACACAGGCCAGATATAATACATTCCATTGGCCCAAAGGAAATAAAAGTGCATTTACACTCTCCATGCCTTGCTCACTAATACGAGAAAAAAATATGCATCTTAGATTATTATGCATACACAGTAAAGATACTTATGATTTTGTGCCTTCCGATCCAATGGTTGGTGTGTGTTAAAATCATGAGCCCTGTGCAAGTTAAAACTTATAATAATAAGTGTATTGATGGCGCTGCCTGCAATTGATCTATGAATGGTTAAAGTTTATTTAAACCCCAATAATCCAAAATTTGATATATTGGAACATACTAGCACTGAGGCCTCGTACACACGATCAAATCTGTCTGCTGGAAACGGTTTGCTAGACCGTCCCAGAAGACAGATTCGATCGTGTGTACGGCCGAGCCGACGGATTTGGCCACCCGACAGATTTCAAAGCATGCTTTGAAATCTATCGTGTGGGAATCCATCCGCCCGACATGTCTGCTGGTAAGTACACTTACCAGCAGACATGTCGTCTCGCACCGCCGCCGAATGGATTCGGCGCATGCGCGGAAGTGTTTTACTTCCTGGTGCGGTGACGTGGCGGCGTCAACGTCACCGCCACGTCACCGACACGTCAGCGCGCCGTCTGCTGGCGGGGATTTTGGTTTGCTCATGTGTACACGCGGGCAAACCAAAATCCTATCAGACAGATTTGTTCAAATCGGTCGGGCCGACCGATTTGAACAAATTGATTGCCTTGTGTTTACGAGGCCTTAGATGTGGTGGCTGCATTCATTTTCTTTTTTTGTTCAGGCTAAGAAGATTCTTTATCAAATACAGAATATACCTGTTGATCTTGCCGGAAATGCAGTTTCAACTTCATGAGAGCTGAAAGACAACATAAACAATGTAATTGCTCTTTTTGTAGACCACTAGTCCCATCAACTGCCATGTAATGGAAATGAACAAATGTAGACATGGTTGAAGTCCAGCCTTGACTTTGGCTTTTCCTATTGGTACCATGGAGAATGAATGTAGACACAAATGTGCAGAAAGTGGGGTACAGTAACTCAGTGAAAATTAAGGAGAAAAGTCCTAAAAAATAAATCTAAGGTAGCCACCACATCTAGGGAATAATAAGCTACATAATATTACATTTTTGTTTGGGGGTTTAGAGGCGTACTAGGCATACATCAAATTTATGTATTTACAAAAAGGTTGCACTTGGCTAGTAAATTGAAAAAACTGCTGCACTGGAAAATTCCCGGACATTCAGGATACAATGTCTATGAAAGAGAGTGAGAAGTGCGCTGTCATTAAGAAGTTAATAAACTCATTTATTAACTCACATGAGTTTATTAACTTTTTTATGACAGCGCACTTCTCACTCTCTTTCATATACATCAAATTTAGCTACAAGTCTATGACGGTTTTCACAAAGACCATCATACTAAAACATCTCTTCAACAGATGTCTTTGTTCTTGTGTCTGGCCAATGTCTTAAAATGATTTTTTGGGGTACCAACAGCTATTTAAACTGTGATCAATTTTATAAGTCTTATATAATAAAGTTACACCTGAAGAAGATATCCAGCTGGATACCATGTTTATATAGGAAATCCCTAATGTACCCTATAAAATAAATTCCATATGAGTAGTGTGAGCTGTCCAAAAGCTAATGAGAAACAAAAATATACCATTTAGTTCACAGCAATAAATATTAATTCAGCATAGCAAACTGATCCTTTTGTATTGTGTCAAGGTATAAAGGCTCATGATTAGGAAAGGCTGAGGGCTGGAAATTGTGGTGCCGGGTTAACAGGATTACAATATCCAATTTACTTAGCACATCTGCAAGCAATTATGTTAATTTTCTTAGCAAGAATGCAAAAAGTCACAAATTTCACTTTAAGGAAATACTGATTGAATTACATTTTGAACAAAAATATGGTTTCTAAAAATGGACTGGCTGTTGCTGGGTACAAGTTAAAAAGCCTGTCTTACCATAATCATGCTTTATAAAAAAAAAAAAAAAAACAGAAAGGGCCCTTTCCCAAAGGCAGGGTCCGTTCTAGTCAGCAAGGAATTTGTGAACTGATATGATACTTTTGTGACATCAATGTACGGCAGAGGCGTCGTTAGGGGTGGGCTAAGGAGGCTGGAGCCCCGAATGTGCCGCCGAAAAGCCCCGAGTCTCGGGCATACAGTTTTTAATTAGCAGCCCCGAGTCAATGCCGCCGAGCAGGGACCTGATCTCGCCCGCCATGTTTGGTGTCCATTGTCCAGTCCGGCGCCCTGTGATTGGGTGTATGGGGGTCATGTGCGGCGTGGGGCTGGCCTGTCTGTGATCGTCTAGAAGTCCCGCCTCCGCACATGACCGCTATACGCCCAATCACAGTGCGACGGGTAATATGGAACATGTTGGCGGGAGTCCGGGAGATGAGCACACCGCCCGGGCTGCGATCTTCCCCTCCGCTTTTGTGTCCCTCGGCGGCGGTGTGTCCCTCGGCGGCGGTGTGTCCCTCGGCGGCGGTGCGTCCCTCTGCTACGACTCGGTAGAGAAGATCATGGAGGTGCATCATCTTGCACCATGGAGCGGGCTGCGGATGGATGGCGCTGGCGGGGACTCGAGACAGAAACAGAGCAGAGGTAAGGAGGATGTATTTGCACAGAGCTGTGGGGAGGGGGGTGTGAGTAGTGGAGGAAGTAGGAGGACGCTTACTGTAGGTGGTCAGTGTCTGGGTGTGTGGTGGGAGGGGGGTGTATCAGTGTCTATGTCGGGGGTCAGTGTCTGTGTGTGGGGGGGTCAGTGTCTGTGTCGGGGGTCAGTGTCTGCAGTTTTGAAGTTTTGAATATAATCTCACTGCAACACAGGTAGACATTCCTACATGCGCAAGAGTATTTTTTTGGGGGGTGGGGGGGCTGCCTCTGTAGAGACATGATATGATCATTTGGTCTCAAGCAACCACAAGCTCTGTCTTTACCCTTTATAAAGAAAATATCATATATGTATAAGATACTTAATCATGGGTATCATACTCCAGAGCTCCTATACACAATTTATCCATTGACTAATAATAGTAGCTGGAGATGTAAAAGGGATTTGCACTCTCTCCATCACATATTTTAGCAATGTGAGCTTTTTAAATCCTACTGGGAATTGGTTGATGCTCTCATTCACCAAATTTTTGACTCATGGAAACCCTTTACTCCTAAATTTTACCTGATGGGCCTACCTCTGCCAAACTTTCTACACCAGGGATCCTCAAACTACGGTCCTCCAGCTGTTGTGGAACTTCATTTCCCATGAGGCCTTGTAACACACTGCCATTCACAAACATGACTAGGCATGATGGGAATTGTAGTTCCTGAACAGCTGGAGGGCCGTAGTTTGAAGACCCCTGTTCTACACCCACCAAGAAATTACTATCACATATTCTCACAGCAACTAGATGTTTTACTGGAAAAAAAACGTAACCCCCCATAGGTGTGCGCAGTCTATTGCATTAGGGTGTGCACCCCAAAGATTAACTCCTTAAGGACCGCCGCATGTACATTTACGTCGGCAGAATGGCACGGACAGGCACATTGGCGTACCTGTACGTCCCTGCCTAGACGTGGGTCGGGGGTCCGATCGGACCCCCCCGGTACTTGCGGCGGTCCCCGTGGCTGCAGAATCGATCCGCCCCCCCCCCCCCGGGCTGGCTTCGGGCTGAAGCCCCTGGTCTTTTTGCCACCTAGCAACGCCCCTGATGTACGGTTACCCTTTTCCTCCAGCTTGAAATCAGAGTTTAATGGGCCCTTGTTGGGTCTATGGGCAGGTAGACCTACATGCTTTTGTTTACATCCCATCTGTCATGTTTAGGTCTAAAAAAACAAAAGACATTTTGCAAATCTTTTCTGTTTGTTTTTTCCCAAAGGTAATCTGTCCATTACTATCAGTCTACCCATGGACTGCCATAGAGATTCTGTTCAAATCCACCTGAAAAACTGACATGTAGATCTGAACAGGACAGCCCAGTGGAAGGGGCCTTACCCAATACAATAGTCAGCTGCATATGATTGCCACTTACTGTCATATTTGACTGTCAGTCTTGTGATGTGGGTGGTTCTCCCAATATGCACAGAACAATGCTGAGCATAGCATATGTTAAATGTGTGAAAACTACAAATACAATATTTGCTCAGACTTATTTATTGTGCTAGCTAGTTTGTGGAGGGAAATACATAATAACAGACATAGCATGTTACTTAATATGTACAGTATATAACACTGCTTGGGTGTTACCTGTATAACTTCTTATATTGTCTTATTTTACAGTGTCTTGCAAAAGTATTTACCCCCCCCCCCCCCGGCTTTTTACCTATGTTGTTACATTACAGCCTTTAGTTCAATGTTTTTTTTTTTTTTTTATCTGAATTATAAATGATGGATCAGAACACAATAGTCTAAGTTGGTGAAGTAAAATTAGAAACATATATACATAAAACAATTTTTCAGAAATAAAAAACTGATCATTTGCATTACATTACGTGTATTACATGTTATGAAGCCCATAAAAAGCTCTGGTGCAAACAATTACCTTCAGAAGTCACATAATTTGTGAAATGAT
This sequence comes from Rana kukunoris, assembly GCA_029574335.1. Taxonomy (NCBI): domain Eukaryota; kingdom Metazoa; phylum Chordata; class Amphibia; order Anura; family Ranidae; genus Rana; species Rana kukunoris. The sequence continues at coordinate 168,309,785 of CM056052.1, forward strand.
GTCCACCTGTGTGCAATCCTAACCCCTTCACACTGGGGCAGTATGTGCGGTGGCGGTATAGCGCCAATATTTTTAGTGGCGCTATACCGTCAGAATTTCAGCGGTATTTGGCCACTAGCGGTGCGGTATTAACCCCCACTAGCGGCCAAAAAAGGGTTGATACTGCAGGCAATGCGCCTCTGCAGAGGCGCATTGCCAGTGGTATTACCACGGTGTCCAATTTTTGTTAAATGGGAAGGAACGATGAAGCAGCAGTATACACAGCACTCCTCTCACCGCTCCAAAGATGCTGCTTGCAGGAGATTTTTTTTCTCCTGCCAGCGCATCGCCTCAGTATGAAAGCCCTCAGGCTTTCACATTGAGAATGCTGGGGCAGGAGTATTTTTAGGCATTATTTATGCGCTATTTTTAGCGCTAAAACGCCTAAAATACTCCTCAGTGTGAAAAGGGCCTTAGTGTCACATGATCTGTCATTACATATACACACCTTTTTGAAAGGCCCAGAGGCTGCAACACCTAAGCAAGAGGTACCACCAAGAAAACACTGCCATGAAGACCAAGGAACTCTCCAAACAAGTAAGGGACAATGTTGTTGAGAAGTACAAGTCAGGGTTAGGTTATAAAAAAATATCCAAATCTTTGATGATCCCTAGGAGCACCATCAACTCTATCATAACCAAATGGAAAGAACATGGCACAACAGACAACCTGCCAAGAGACGGCCAGACACCAAAACTCATGAACAAGGCAAGGAGGGCATTAATCAGAGAGGCAGCACAGAGACCTGGAGGAGCTGCAGAGTTCCACAGCAGAGATGGGAGTATCTGTACATAGGGCAATAATAAGCTGTACGCTCCATAGAGTTGGGCTTTATGTCAGAGTGGCCAGAAGAAAGCCATTATTTCCAGCAAAAAACAAAATGGCACATTTTCAGTTTGTGAAAAGGCATGTAGGAGACTCCTTAAATGTATGGGAGGAAGGTGCTCTAGTCTCACAAGACTAAAATTGAACTTTTTGGTCATCAAAGAAAACGCTATGTCTGGCACAAACCCAACACATCACATCAACCAAAGAACACCATCCCAACATAGTGGTGGCAGCATCATGCTGTGGGGATGTTTTTCAGCAGTCGGGACTGGAAAACTGGTCATAGTTGAGGGAAGGATGGATGGTGCTAAATGCGGGGATATTCTTTAGCAAAACCTGTACCACTCTATGTGTGATTTGAGGCTAGGACGGAGGTTCACCTTCCAGCAGGACAATGACCCCAAACACACTGCTAAAGCAACACTTGAGTGGTTTAAGGGGAAACATGTAAATGCGTTGGAATGGCCTAGTCAAAGCCTGGACCTCAATCCAATAGAAAATCTGTGGTCAGACTTAAAGATTGCTGTTCACAAGTGCAAACCATCCAACTTGAAGGAGCTGGAGCAGTTTTTCAAGGAGGAATGGACAAAAATCCCAGTGGTAAGATGTGGCAAGCTCATCTAAAGCTGTGATATGCACATTGACTTTTTCTGTTATTGTGACCTATTTGTTGTTTGATTCACAATAAAAAACAAACTCTTATTAACCACTTGCCTACTGTGCACCTACACCCCCTTCCTGCCCAGATGAAATTTAAGCTTCCGGCACTGCGTCGCTTTAACTGACAATTGCGCGGTCGTGTGACGTGACTCGCAAACAAAATTGGCGTCCTTTTTTCCCCACAAATAGAGCTTTCTTTTGGTGGTATTTGATCACCTCTGCGGTTTTTATTTTTTGTGCTTTAAACAAAAATAGAGCGTCAATTTTGAAAAAAAAATGCTATATTTTTTACTTTTTGCTATAATAAATAACCCCAAAAATATATAAAAACATTTTTTTTTTCCTCAGTTTAGGCCGATACGTATTCTTCTAAATATTTTTGGTAAAAAAAAAATACAATAAGCGTTTATCGATTGGTTTGCGCAAAATTTATAGTGTTTACAATAGGGGATAGTTTATGGCATTTTTTTTTTTACTATTAATGGCGGCGATCTGCGATTTTTTTATTGGGACTGCGACGTTATGGCGGACACTTCGGACACTTTTGTGACATTTTTGGGACCATTTACATTTATACAGTGAACAATGCTATAAATATGCATTGATTACTGTATAAATGTGACTGGAAGTGAAGGGGTTAACCACTAGGGGGCGGGGAAGGGGTTAAATGTGTGTCCTATGAGTGTTCTAACTGTAGGGGGAGGGGGGTGACTGGGGGAGGTGACCGATTGTGTCCCTATGTACAAGGGACACAACCGCTCTCCTCTCTCCCTGACAGGGACGTGGAGCTCTGTGTTTACACACAGAGCTCCACGTCCCCGCTCAGTTACTGGGCAATCGCGTGTGCCCGGCGGCGATCGTTGCCGCCGGGCACTCGCAGGGGATCCCCGCGCGCCCGCCCGCGGCTTTAAAAAGACATCACGTCATATGACGTGATGTCAGAACAATGGAGTACTCCGCCCGCCGTCATTTGACGGTGGGCGGTGGACAGGTGGTTAAATTAAATTATGCAAATCCTCAAACAATCCATGTTAATTCCAGGTTGTGAGGCACCAAAACAGGAAGGTGGGGGGTGAATACTTTTGTAAGGCTCTGTACATGACTGGATATCTGTATTTTCCATAAGATAGAAAAAATATATATATTGATGAGTGTTTGTGGGAGTATGAGCACCACGTTTACTAGCAAAAATCTCGAATGTTATTCTTATGATAAGCAGCTCTGACACTTGTGAAATTTCCCACCATGCACTACCAAATCCTACTAGCTCAAGTGCTCTTTTATAGGTTAGACTACTCAAGAAAGGTATATTTTCTGAATCTCAGGTCATAGTACTTATTTTTGTTTTGAATGGTAACACTACTTTAACATGTTGTTGGTTATTCATGTGTGGCTGAAGCTAACTCCCCCATGCATTGTCTTTAGTTGCAACATGGTTTTAATGGTCTGCCCACCATATGTAGTCTCACACAAAGGCATCAACAGAGAAAATACTGAAGACTTTCTGAACAAAGGATGGAACTAAAATCAAATAAATATGACTTCAAAGAATAGGGCTACATCAAAGCTTCATGCTGTAACATTATTTAAATTACAGAGACTGGATTTGCCTATTTTTATGTGTGTAATCTGAGCCTTGGTTGCCTGCATTGGGACTCAGAATACTCTTCAGTGAAACTTGTAAGAAATGGTCATGTTCATGTGACTCACAGATGCAGCTGTGATAGTTTTATTGATTTGAGATGGTTAAAAAGTAACTCCACTATTGTTGAGAAAAAAATATTGCACTCTAGGTGATCTATGTACATTGCAAGGATTTTAACAAACTTTGAGTCTACCTTTTGTTATTCTGAAGAAATAGCTTTTTGTGTGTGTCCATGTGCTTAGTGAATCTGTATGGGAGTGATTTTATAACTACTTGCCAGCCAAAATTTGTATATATACATTGCAGTTTGCAAGCGGTTTACCGGGGGGTTATGGCCAATGGCGGCTGGTGCTCTTTTTTTGTTTTTGATAGGGCACAAACAAACTACATGACCACCCCTACCCAATTGGTTGGTCGATCGGTCAAAAAAAGGTATTAATATACCTCTATGTGCAATGTGCTCACGTTATAAATGCAATCAGTGACAGGTAGTAGAGCAAGCTGGGCTTATTACCTAGTATTAGCAGGCAGGCTCATGACTGTACAGGGGGAACAGGGGGGACATACATTCTCCAGCCGTCCTCCAGTAGTAGGGTCAGGTGCTTGCTGAGTATTGGATGAGAACTTCCCCGCTGATCACAAAGACCTTCCCCACATCCACTGAGCTGCTGCAGGTTAATCCCCCAGGAACAGAGAGAGGTGAGGCAGGAGAAGGCACATAAATATTGTCATCTCTGCACACCGCTGATGACAGATGGCATCATTAGGGGAAGTGTGTCAGCAGTGCAGAGGTCAAGGCAATCAGGTGCTGGTGGGTCGGTTGGGCTTCCCTCTGTGTCTCCTCCAGCCGTGTGTCTCCTCCCTTCTCCTCCCTCCTCCTCTTAGGCCAATAGGATTGCTTCTCCATTTGGCCAATCAGGAAATGGGTCTCAGGACCCGCTCCCTGATTGGCCGGGAGGAGAATCAGTTTGACAATAGCGAATATTAATTTGCTATTTTCACACAACTAGGTGGGCTCAGGACGCAGTGCTCTGCAACCCAGGCCCACCCTTTTTTTGAAGCCTATTAGAGCTTCAGGCTCTAATCACGTGCTTCAAAAAAAAAAAGAAAAAAAGAAAAATGGAAGGGACGCCACTGGTTATGGCTGAAGCTATCAGCCATAACCCCGGTATTGTTTTCTCAGCCAGTGGTTGACTTTCTCATGAAAGGGTTCCGAGCGGCTCATTAGCCGATGGATCGATTCAGAAGTGGCAGGAGGACGTATCCCCCTTCCCGCCAGTGTATCTCAGCCTAACTGACCCTAGATCTATTTATAAAGAGGACCTGTAATTTCTATTACAAGGGATGTTTACATCCCTTGTAATAGGAATAATATCGTACAGAACACCTCCAGGTAGCCTTATTGCATTACATTTTACAGAAAATTACAGCACTGCAGATTGAAAAGGAAAGGTAATTTTTAATAACATTAAATTGCAAAATGACCTGTGTAGCAATTGTATATGCTATATTATTATTTTTATTTTTATTTACTAATTTTCTTTCCCACAAATGTGGAGTTACCTTAAATAAAAAAAATGCAATAAAAATGAAATTGAATACACACATTTGTGGCTATATGCTAAAAACTATTCTCCTAATAGACACACCTTGATCATAAAATTATTATGATCTGTTACATGTAATATACAATATGGAATTTTTGGGTCACCCTAGACCAGTTCTCACTTCTCAACTCCTGTCCTCAGAACCCACTAACAGGCCAAGTTTGCAAGATAACTGAAATACATCACAGGCAATATAATTTGCTGCTTAGTGATTGCAGGTAATTAAATCTGGCCTGTTAGTGGGTCCTAAGGACAGGAGTTGAGAACCACTGCCCTAGAATTTTTAGGGCAATTAATGCAACTAATGCTATTATTATATGGCTATTCATGTGCAAATTTCATCTGGTTCTATGGTTATAATTATATGACATGTGGTGTCATATTTTTGGATATATGGCATGTGGATCTTTAGATATGGTTTTAACAAAATTATACAGTTGATTGAGGGATTGTCCCCATCAGTCTCCCCATTCATCTGTGACCCCATCAGTCTTTTTATTCATCTGTCTCCCCATCATCTGTGTCCCCATCAGTCTCCCCATCATCTGTGTCCCCATCAGTCTCCTTATTCATTTGTGTCCCCATCAGTCTCCTTATTCATCTGTGACCCCATCAGTCTCCTTATTCATATGTGTCCCCATCATCTGTGTCCCCATCAGTCTCCTTATTCATTTGTGTCCCCATCAGTCTCCTTATTCATCTGTGTCCCCATCAGTCTCCTTATTCATATGTGTCCCCATCATCTGTGTCCCCATCAGTCTCCTTATTCATTTGTGTCCCCATCAGTCTCCTTATTCATCTGTGTCCCCATCAGTCTCCCCATTCATCTGTGCCCCCATCCATCCGTCCCCCCATCCATCTGTGGCCCCATCATCTGTGTCTCCATCATCTGTGTCTCCATCATCTGTGTCCCCATCAGTCTCCCCATTCATCTGTGTCCCCATCAGTCTCCCCATTCATCTGTTTCCCCATCAGTCTCCTTATTCATCTGTTTCCCCATCATCCGCCCCCCCATCATCTGTCTCCCCATCATCTGTCTCCCCATCAGTCTCCTTATTCATTTGTGTCCCTATCAGTCTCCTTATTCATCTGTGTCCCCATCAGTCTCCTTATTCATATGTGTCCCCATCATCTGTCCCCCATCCATCTGTTACCCCATCCATCTCTGTCCCCATCAGTTTCCCCATATGTCTGTGTCCCCATTACTCTTTAGGCTATCCCCACAAATTGGTGTCCCCATTAGAACCCCCCCCCATTATTCATCTGAGTCCCCATCACAGCCCACCCCCACCTGCATATTTGTGTCCCCATCAGAGCCATCACCTCTCCTTCCGCATATTTGTGTCACCATTAGAGCCATCAGCCCCCCTCCTTACATGTTTGTGTCCCCATAAGAGCCACCAGCACTCCCACATTTGTGTCCCCATCAGAGCCATCAGACCCCACAGATATTTGTGTCCTCATCAGAGCCATCAGACCCCACAGATATTTGTGTCCCCATCAGAGTCATCAGCCGCCCCCCACGTTTGTGTCCCCATCAGAGTCATCAGCTACCAAAATTTGTGTCCCCATCAGTCTCAACCCCACCACCGCCATGTGTGTCCCCATCAGAGTCATCAGCCCCCACATATTTGTGTCTCCATGAGAGCCATAAGCCCCCAGATGTTTGTGCCCCATCAGCCCCCCCCACATTTGTGTCCCCATAAGAGTTATCAACCCCCCACATTTGTGTCCCCATCAGAGCCATTCAACCCACCCCCACCAAGTGTATCAGCCCCCCTCCTTGCATGTGTCCAGCGCGTCTCCATCACTGGCTGTGCAGAGCTGCTGCACCTCCAGACTCCCGCACCGCTGGTATTACACACTCGTTACTGGTTAACAGCGAGGTGGGAGGCGGGATCAGGGAGGTGGAAACGGGTCTGCACTAAACACCTCATTGGCTGCTGGGATGCCCTGTTCCCAGCAGCCAACACAGTGAGACGCCGGGAGAGATTGCGGGACCTGCGCTGCATATTGCCTGGGGCGAATATGCAGCGCAGGATCCATAACTAACAGGTGGACTAAGGACTCAAGCTGCAGGCCGGAACAAATGGCCTGGCAGGCGGATGTGGCCTGCGGGCCATAGTTTGGAGACCCCTGATGTAAACTAAGGTGGAAACTGCCCCAGATTTTCTGGGTCACCTTGGCAATGTGGGATCCAAACCGGGTTTTGCTTCTAACTTGTGGCCAGCAGCAGGTGGGATAAATAAGGAAGAACTGGACCAAGAGCTAAATGAGGAAATTGCTTTGTAAGAAAAAGAAAAGAGTTTGCAAAACACTTGTTTTTTGTGGTGATTGGGAGAAGCCTTTCACCTGTGAGAGAGGAATCCCTACTATTTAGTTAGTTCCTGGCCACTTTAACACCAGGCCTTTTCAGATACTTTTTGTTTACATGTAAAAATCTGCTGTTTTTGCTAGAAATTACATAGAATCATCAAACATTGTATCTATATATATTTAGCAGAGGCCCTAGAGAACAAAATGGTGGGTTTTGCAATTTTTTATGCCACACTGTATTTTTGCAGTGGTTATTAAGGGTGACCTGAACACCCCCTGTTCGGTTCGCAGCACAACATGCAAACAGGCAAAACAATTTGTTCTAATACGCGAACACCATTAAAGTCTATGGGACACTAACATGAGAAATCAAAAGTGCTAATTTTAAAGGCTAATATGCAAGTTGGAAAATAGCAGGAAATGGATGGATGGCCACACACCAAAGAACTCTTGACTTCATTGAAGAAACATAAGCAAACACCGCAAATACACAGCAAGAATCATATACAGGTGACGCGTTTCACACTTGGTCAGTGCTTATTCATGAATAGCCATGAATAAGCACTGACCAAGTGTGAAATGCATCGGCTGTATATGATTCTTGCTGTGTATTTGCGGTGTTTGCTTATGTTTCTTCAATAAAGACATCTCAAGAGTTCTTTGGTGTGTGGCCGTCCATCCGTTTCCTGCTATTTTCCATTGCCTAGTGCATTGCCAGCACCCATATTTACCTGGGCCTATCCGTGGTTGCATTCGGGACCTCCCTGGAGCGGTGAACCCCATTTCGCTTTGTTCTTTGGATAATATGCAAGTTATTGTCATAAAAAGTGTTTGGGGACGCAGGTCCTACCCCAGGAGACATGTATCAATGCAAAAAAAGTTTTAAAAACTGAAGTTTTTTCGGAAGCAGTGATTTTAATAATGCTTAAAGTGAAACAATAAAAGTGAAATATTCCTTTAAATTTTGTACCTGGGGGTGTCTGTAGTATGCCTGTAAAGTAGCGCATGTTTCCCGTGCTTAAAAAAGTGTCTGCACAAAATTAAATTTCTAAAGGAAAAAAAGTCATTTAAAACTACTCGCGGCTATAATGAATTGCTGGGTCTCGGCAATACAGATAACAGTAATTGAAAATAAAACAGCATGGGTCTCCCCCTCAGTCCATTACCAGGCCCTTTGGGTCTGATATGAATATTAAGGGGACCCCTGCACCAAAATAAAAATAAAAATAGTGTGGGATTCCCCACAAAAATCCATACCAGACCCTTATCCGAGCATGCAACCTGGCAGGCCGCAGGAAAAGAGGGAATGTGAGAGAGCGCCCCCCCTCCTGAACCGTACCAGGCGACATGCCCTCAACATGGGGAGGATGTCCCCATGTTGATGGGGACAAGGGCCTCATCCCCACAACCCTTGCCCGGTGGTTGTGGGGATCTGCGGGCTGGGGGCTTATCAAATCTGGAAGCCCCCTTTCACAAAGGGGAACTCCATATCCCGGCCCCCCTTATGTGAATTGCTAACAGGATACATTGTACCCCTACCATTTCACAAAAAAAAGTGTCAAAATGTTAAAAACCACAGGAGACAGTTTGGGACAAGTCCTTTATTAAAAAGAAAAAAAAAAGAAAAAGAAAGGTTCCAATGATGTAATCCACTCTTGAGCGATCTGAAAAAAAAAAAACAGACGCTAGGAATGATACCGCCTACATAGGAGTTGCACGGCCGAATGACGCTCTCTCGGTGTGACAGTTCTTTTATAGCTGAGGGCCGGGCCATCCATCACATCCGCCCCTCTCTGACACAAGGAGAAAGCCTGGGTTACCCATTGACGTGTATGGGTGACACCGCCCCCTCTAATGCGTGACGGGAAACCACAGAAAACCTGGCTGGGTGGAGCTTCACTGACATCACCCTATTTTACCTTCACAGACGGACTTTCGTTTTTGTTTTACCCGGACCCGAACCTGAACCCAAACAATTTGCTGTAAGTTCGGGTTCGGTGTTCAGGTATGTAATGGCGCACTGCAAGGCAGCCAATCAGCATTTGTTTTACTTGTGTGACCTAGAAGCCATCACAGCCATGCCTACTGACATGGCTGTGATTGGCCAGTGCAGCATGTGACCCAGCCTTTATATAAGCTAGAGGCACACAGCACAGCTCATCACTCTGCTTTAGCTAGGGTAGGGAAAGGCTGCTGCTGCTCTCAGGGACAGATTTAGATAGGATTGTGCTCCGCGATCTACATAGCATTAGCTACTGTAGGGAAAGGTTCCTGATGTTCTTATAGGGAGAGAATTAGATAGGAGTCTGTCTTACTTCACAAATCTAATTGCAGCTGCACTGCATATTTTCCTGTCAGATACTCTGCATTAGACATGTGCAGACTGGAATATATTTAGTTTCGTTTTTTCGTTTTCGTTTGGAAAATAAATGTATTTAGTTACTTCCGAAAATCGTTTTGATTTATTTCGTTTTTTTGTTGGGGAATAGCTTTCGTCCGAAAATCCAATAATACTTGGTTTCTGTCGAATGGTCGAAAGAATATTCGACGGAACGTTGAATCTTTTTGATTTCTGTCGAATGGTCAAAAGAATATTAGACGGAAAGTCGAATCTTTACGTTGAATCGTACATTTCCGTTCGAATATTCCGCCTACAAGAATTCTAATGTTGTATGACTAGTAATAATGTTGAATCTATTGTCTATAATGTCAAATCTATTTTCTCATAAATCGAAATGAATTCTCTGTAATGTCGAATCTATTATTTCTATAGTGTCGAATCTTTTCTCTATAATGTTGAATCTTTTCTCTATGATGTCGAATCTTTTCCCTATAATGTCGAATCTCTCTATATCGAATTTTTACCGCAACGAAAATGAAAATAAAGCATTTTTTATGTCGGATCTTTCAGTTTTAGTTTCTTGCACTTTCGTTATCGTTTGTTAAAGCGATAACGAAAAAAACTGATTTTCGGACGGAAATGCATTCTAACGAAAACGAAAGCACATGTGTACTCTGCATTAGATAATTTAGGGTGAAGGTTCCTGATTGTGCTTATAGGCAGAGAAATATATAGGAGTCAGTCCTACTTCACAAACCTAATTGCAGCTGCACTGCATATGTTGCTGTCAGATACTCTGCATATTGCACCAGCATTGCATATGTTCCTGTGACATACTCTGCATATTGCACCAGCTTTGCATATGTTCCTGTGACATACTCTGCATACTGCACCAGCATTGCATATGTTCCTGTCAGATACTCTGCATATTACTCCAGCACTGCAAATGTTCCTGTCAGATACTCTGCATTTGCACCAGCATTGCATATGTTCCTGTGACATAATTTGCATATTACTCCAGCACTGCATATATTCCTGTCAGATACTCTGCATATTGCACCAGCAATGCATATGTTCCTGTCAGATACTCTGCATATTGCATCAGCACTGCATATGTTCCTGTAACATACTCTGCATTAGCTACAGTACTGTAGTGAAAGGTTCCTGATTGTGCTTATAGGGAGAGAATTAGTTAGGAGTCAGTCCTACTTCACAAATCTAATTGCACCAGAATAGTTTCCCATCATTGGTATCATTGGCAGGAATAGTGTCCCATCATTTGTGTCAGTGGGAGAAATAGTGCCCCATCATTGGTATCAGTGGGAGGAATAGTGTCCCATCATTGGTATCAGTGGGAGGAATAGTGTCAGTGTCAGTGGCCTTAGCGGCCCATGGGCGGAAGGAGGAAGTGGGACAGGATGTCCCACTCTTCCTGAAGCCCCCACTCCCCCCCAAAAAAATTACATGCAAGATGTGGCATGTAAGGGGGCAAGGAGTGGATTAAGCGTAAGTTCCACTTTTGCGTGGAACTCTGATTTAAAGTCAATTATATCCCTTAAATACAATACCCACCCTAACTATCAATATCTCAGCATAATTAATCACTGTATACAATACATAAAATACATAAACATACATAAACATTTATCTAAATATATTACTTAATAATCCACTTGTTTAAATAAAAATACATGAAAAAAATACATCAAATCATTATTGTTATAAAACGATTTACATCTAAATATACATTCAGACCTGTAGGTGTTGTTGAAATGTAATTGGTACATTCATTTAGTTTCATTCTGTGAAATGGTTTTTTTCATATTAGAAAACCTCTAATGTCTTTCTACTCTATCTATTTCACAGAAAATGTATTTAGATGGATGTCTATTGTGGAATCTCCTGAAGTGATTGGGTTGTGCTTATGGAATTCTTTTTTAATATTGTTGATATGTTCACGTAATCTTACTTTTAATTCCCTAGTGGTTCTACCCACATACTGCAAACCACACTCACATTCCAAAAGGTATGTGACATGTGTGGTTCCACATGTAATTAACCTGGTCTCCAATAATTCATTGTCCCTCTGGAGGGTTGCAATAAAAGAAAATTGCTTGATACCCCAATCAACACTGACTGAATGCCTCCCACAGAGTTTTTTATTCTGACCGCAGGAGGTTTACAATGATTCTTTATTCTTCCTTTCAAGGGGCAACAATATAACCAGCACAGTCTTGTGAGTAAAAAACAGTTTATAGCATCTCCACTCTTTCTGAAGCTCAATTGCTGAGAAAGAGCAGGGAAGCTTGAAATTGTTGCTTGCTTACTTACAAGATGGTGATTGTTACATTACTGCTTAATGGAAGGATGAAAAATATTTTTTTTTATTTACCGAAATTGCAGTATTTATATTTCATTGATTTGTATTGATTTGTATACATAAGTCCAGTGATGAGAGTTAAAATACATAATTAATCAATCATTTGTATGTGTGTATATATAGTTATGCCTCGTTTCCACTGAGCGGATCAGATCGGTTCGGTACGGTACGCTATTTTGGGTGTTTCCATTATGAAAGCGTGCCATAAAAGCGAACCGTACCTGGCCCATTGTGGGGACATAGAAAATGGAACGGTTCGGTTAAGGCGGACCTACAATACATCTTACTGATTGGTGGACGTGCTAGGCATTTTTCTAAACTTTGTATGGTCCCGGATGGTCCGATTTGCAGTGGAAACGCTCAGCAGAATAGACCGGACCATTCTAAGCACTCCAAACTGTAACGACCTGAACCATTCCGTTCAGTGGATACAACGCATTAGAGACCACACTTGCAGAGGACAGTGTGGCTACACATGTACTCACTTTAAACTTTCTGAAACAGTTAAAAATAAGTGTGTTGACTAGCTGTAGATTGGAGAACCAGGACAAACACCCCAGGACAAGGATCACGGCAACGGATTTCCCCTCCCTTGTGTGTAGGGACCACTCAAATGGGGCAAAAGAAAAGTATATGCCAGGAACATGTAATGCTTCTTATTTGGGCAGACCTAACATCCAAGAGTAACAGGGTTCCCATTTAATATAAAGGCGCAATTGCCACTAGATACGCCAAGTGTGTCCAATGTAGCCCCTATACTGCCACAGTGATAACAGGGAAGGTGAATAGTGTCCACCAGCCACGAGTAAATCTGCCAGCATCCCAGGGTTATCTTGGCCTACATTTATTTTGCTCGATTGGAGTGGTCCCTATGCTTACACATGAGGATGTAACCATGGCCTGATCCTCATCTTGGGGTGTTGTGCATTCTGGAGTCAGGTATACTCTGCAAACCATAATGTAAACATAAAATCAGTGCTACTACCCATACAACACATAGATAGCAGACCTCCCGGGTGCTCAATCTACAGTCATTGGCTGAGTAGAGTAGTGTAGGAAAGATGATCCTACAGCTCTTAAAATGTTTTAATTTTCTTGAAAAGCCATAGTGCGCAAACACAGATAAAAACAGTTGACACGTTTCAGCCTTAGTCATAACCATACTCTGCAAACCATATTCTTCCCACTGATCTCCTGAGGAAGCAGGTTTTAGTTCCTGCGAGACATGTTGAAACATTGTCCGCAGATTAACCACTTAACCCCCGTACCATTTGGCAGTCCAAAGACCCGGCCACTTTTTGCGATTCAGCACTGCGTTGCTTTAACTGACAATTGTGCGGTCGTGCGACGTGGCTCCCAAACAAAATTGACATCCTTTTTTCCAACAAATAGAGCTTTCTTTTGGTGGTATTTGATCATCTCTGCGGTTTTTATTTTTTGCACTATAAAACGAAAATGGAGCGACAATTTAAAAAAAAAAATTTACTTTTTCTCGCGGGCATGCGCACTGCGGCAAATACAAACTGACGTAAATATACGTTGATTTGCCTGTCAGTGCCATTCTGCCGACGTATATGTACAGGAGCCGGTCCTTAACCGGTTAAACTACCAACCAATTAAAGGCTTATTTATGGTAAGGGCTTGTGCCCATTCTGAGTACTTTGGTGGTAACCGCTATGTGTTTCAGGAAATGTATTACAGTCTTATACATCTGGTAGACACGTTTTTTTGCAGTGAACACTGTCTTTATGATTGTTTTTAAGAAACACATTATTGTCTTTCATTCTTTTTTTAACAATAATCTTTTTCCTGTGGATATACCCAATTTTTATAATAATTCAAATACTTAATTGACACCTCTAAGGACCTTCTAGAATCCATTTTGTTAAATATTAAATGTTGTTTTTTACAGAATTGTAACTATAGGGAACACATTACTTTTTCTGTTCTCTTTCTTTTTTTTGTATTCTCTATTTAGGGACACATAATTTAGTGACCCCTTTCCCTAAAGGTAACTATGTTTTTAATTACTAGAACCTTAAGTGTTATTAAATTCAAACAGTTAAAATTACTACATCACATGCACAGCTATATTACATCAAACTTTTAAATCCATGTCGCTTTGACCCAAATCATAAGAGCAGTTGTTAATTCTGTCTCCCCTGATTTCCCATTCCACAGTGTAATGTCTCCCAAGAGGTACAGTATCTCTCTGTAGACACCACAACATGCGTGCTCCCAAACAGAGGACTACACCTCCACATCTCTAAGCTCTGTGCACTGACACCGACCAGTAACAAAGCATAAAAACACAGCTCTCATTCATATTTGGAATAACAAAGAAGTGCCTATAGGAAATGTAACCCTGCCATGAGTGCATTACTGGGACTGTGCGCTCCCCAGCTGAAAGTTGCTCAGAGCGTAGTGAATGTAAAAAGTAAAAATGATGATCAAGAGTTTAAAAAGATAAAATAAATATATTAAAATGGTTAAAAAAAAGGAAGGACATTTTGCAAAAGATCTTACCAAAAAATAAATAAAGGTTTAATACTACTTTTTATGCCCTGTACACATGATCGGTTCGTCTGATGAAAACGGACCGATGGACCGCTTTCATCGGACGAACCGATCGTGTGTGGGCCCCATCAGTTTTTTTCCATCAGTGAAAAAAAAATAGAACCTGTTTTAAATTTTTTGTATGGTTAAAAAACCGATAGAAAAGAACGATCGTCTGTGGGGAAATCCATCGGTTAAAAATCAATGCATGCTCAGAATCAAGTCTATGCATTGCTCAGAAGCATTGAACTACATTTTTCTCTGCACGTCGTTGTGTTTTACGTCACCGTATTGGACACGATCGGATTTTTAACCGATGGTGCGTAGGCAAGACTGATGAAAGTCAGCTTCATCGGATATCTGATGAAAAAATCCAAAAAAATCCAAAACCGATCGTGTGTACAGGGCAACTGTTCATTACTGAGATATCTTTCTTTTCATCTTAGGTTGTAAGCTCTTCTGTTCTAAATATAGCTGCATAACAATGCATACAGTAAGAAACATGATAAAATGCGCTGCTGCTTTGAAAGATTAAACACAGAAATGACATTGTCAACTTATTTAGCCTTATGGATGGTTGCGTGCGAGATGGTGAAGGCTGCAGAGAGGCACAGGGTGATGTTACTTAGAACAGCAACCTATATTTACTAAGCATATCATGTTCCAGCAGTTCATCTAGGGACATAAAAAGTGAAATGTCCAGCTGACCCACCCCAGTAGATTTTCTTCAATCACAGTATGAATTACAGCTGCATGCAGCCAGGGATAAGAAAGGGAACAAAGAAGAGGAAACACTTTCAAACTTAATTTTCAGGCATGTTTACGGTACCTGAAGCCTTCATCATCTATTTACTACTAATGCACACCCGTTAATCCAGGCTCCTGTAATTGGCTTTCATTTTACACAGCATTGAAGAGGATATTCACCTGTTGTTCATAGGCTGTTTTTATATATAAGGATGTTAGGGCTAAACTACATGGATGATTGTAATCTTTTATTGCATGCTGATCAGGGCCTCTGATAAAGGGGTAGCACCTGTTCTCCTGTACCAGGCTGGGGCAGCAGGAGAATTGAATGTGGGAAAGAACAGATCCCCTGTCTTTGTCCCTGCAACAGCTGCAATCCAGCTATTCTTCTCCTCTGCCTCCCAGCTTTCAACTGCTGCAGGGAAAAACACACAGGGCATCAGTTCCTGTAATTTCCCACCAATCACCCTCCCTGTGCACTATCCCCTTCCTCCTGCTGCCTGGGCACCCCCGTCACCTCACTCGCCGGCTCCTGCAGACACACAGGGGGGTGGTGGTGGTGGGGATTTTTTTCTGGATGGAGAGCGGAGAAGGGGCAGGAAAATATGTTATATTTGCTGGCCCTTCCTTTTGTGAATGAACACAGTGAATGATCGGAACCAATCACTCACTGTGTGCATTCATTCATGCATAGTAAACTGTGCTTTATTTCTGTGTTTTGCTTGCCAGTCCTTTAACCCAAAGCGCAACTCACTGTACAAATTCGACAATACCGAGTGTGACTGAACTCCCGCTTAGCCAATGGCACCGGCTAGCGATCAGAACCCCCCAAGACGGCGGCTTAAAGATGTCAGTGGCTAGGCAAGGAGTTCAAGGACACTGCATCTCTGGAGCTAAGGTGAGTATTAATAGGCCACTACTGATGACATAATTCTGACAAAACGCATAGGGAGGAGCATCTGGCATCACTGTGTCACTTCCAGATCAAGCCTGTGGAATGCATAGCTTCTCAGGCATATTACTTTACATGCCTGAACACTTCTTGTTAAATATAAGTGCATTTTAGCTTGTCTTAAATAAAATTCTTTATATGGATTCACACTATGGGGCTTGCCTATCTCCATTTAGATGCATAGAGAGAGAAGAAAGTGGAGGAAAAGGGGTATTAGGCCGTGTACACACGACCGAGGTTCTCGCTGGAAACCAGCGAGAACCTCGCTGGAAGCTGCATTCCAGCGAGGACCTCGGCCGTGTGTACGCTCTCGGCGAGCTTCCCGTCGGGAAGCCCGTCGAGCAGAAATAGAGAGCACGCTCTCTATTTGCTCGACGGCCCGCCTGGATGAATGGCTGGTTGCCATTCCCGACGGGCGGGTCGCCGATTTCGACGGCCGGCAGAGAACCTCGACGGGCGGAACGATGTGTTCTGCCCGTCGAGGTTCTCTGCCGTGTGTACACGGCCTGACACATAAACAAAGGAGACTGAGGCAGTGTACACACGACCGAGGTTCTCGCTGGAAACCAGCGAGAACCTCGCTGGAAGCTGCATTCCAGCGAGGACCTTGGCCGTGTGTACGCTCTCGACGAGCTTCCCGTCGGGGAAGCCCATCGAGCAGAAATAGAGAGCACGCTCTCTATTTGCTCGACGGCCCGCCTGGATGAATGGCTGGTTGCCATTCCCGACGGGCGGGTCACCGATTTCGACGGCCGGCAGAGAACCTTGACGGGCGGAGCGATGTGTTCTGCCCGTCGAGGTTCTCTGCCGTGTGTACACGGCCTGATCCGTGATCTCTGGATGCTCTCTAGCCCCTGATACAGTAGAACCTTCTGGTGAGTGCGGACCTTGAGGGAGAGCACTAGTGGAGATACTGGTTCACTGATTGACTGTTATGAGTACCGCTAACATGTCCAGTATAGGATTGTACACATTTTTGGACATATGAATTGTGTTATGAAATAAGTTATCGTGACATTTAATTCACACATGATTTTTAGACATTTTTGTGCACGTAGCACCTTGTTTGATAGTATTCATGATTATTAGAATATTTTTTTTGCACTTGGCACTTTATTGTATAATCATATTTTTTTTTAATGTCTAATCTATTTACATGAAATAGAATTTCTGACAGTTCATTCATTTTGAGAAACATTCGCAAATTTAAAAACCGCTGGTGTTTTAGGCTTGTAATTTAACTTTTAAAGAGACAGTCACATTATTAATTTATCATGGCATATTTTGCCTTATCATAGTACTTTCTCTCCCCCCAGAGTTCTTATACCGACCAGGGAATTGAGACACCTTTACCATTATTACCTCACCTGACCTTGGATACTAGTTATTGGAAACCACAACAGCAGCGCCAAACCCACTTTATTCCTTTTACTAAGGTAAGTATTGTTCCACTTTAACTTTTTGATTTGAGGGCAGCAATCAAGTTACTGTCCCAGCCATAGGTGATATTTTGTGGTTTTATATTTTTCTCGATGTATATATTTTGTTATTTTATATAAATTAGGTTTGGGGTCTTTTCTTAGCAACACACTGTTGATCGCTTAAAAGAAAACGAAGTGCAAAAACAGAGTGCACTTAAAGCACCTCACAATTTTTCACTCACATTCACTGCACTCCTCTTCCCTCATAGTAAAGAAAACAATTTGATAAATACTGGTTAGGGTTAATATACTGTTTAAAACTGTCTGCCACTGAAAGCTGAAAAAAAGGTACAGATCAAAATTAAATTTCTGCCTTAAAGTTACAATATGTCCAATACAGATTAGATGGAAGTAGATTGTTCAGCTGACAGGTTCTTGCACACTGCCCATTTGCACTAAACACTATTTATTATCAATAAGCAGCACTTTTTTTGTGTGAATTTGTTAAATAATTCGGGCACAAAAAGGCAAATGTCTCCAAAGATATTAAAGCATTACTAAACCCAGAACCTGCATTCACTATATCTGGTTTCCCACGGTACACAGAACATGGAAATGCAATTGTTTTAGTAAATATAAATTGCTAAAAACCTTTTCTCATCTGCAGTATATAGCAGTCTTGTGACTTCTGTCAGTGTCCAGCCGTGCACTGGTTAAAGCTTGTAGGGGGAGTTTTCATTCTGCTCTGTCTGTCTTATGGGACTATATGACCCCTGACTTTCTGTCTGGACAGTGCTGATTGGCCCAGTGCTGATCACATGCACACTCCCCTTCCAATAATAAAAACCAAACTGAGCATGTGCAGATGGTCTCCAAGGTCTTTTAGACAATGCACTGGAATAATCCCTTAGGTTCCACAGTGAGTATAACAAGCATGCTTTACTGTAAATACAGACTGATTTTACTGTTGTAGATTTAGTAACACTTTAATGGTGAGCTATGTTAAATATCAGTGTTCAGGACACAAATGTTTTTTGTGAATGATCAGTTGGTGTTCAAATACTGAATGGTTAGGATGATGAATCCAGTGACGATGACTGAATAAGCATAGTCCTATGGCATGGTCTGTCATACCTGCTCATGTATGCGAAGGGTCCCAAAAGATAATGTGGTAAGAATCTTTTATATTTTTTGCCCCTATTTATTGTAATTTTTCTTGTGATATAAAACCTGATGACAATTGCCATGTGTGCTATTTAGCTGGCCATAAACATTAGAGGGTGATTTGGTATACAATATTTCTTGAATCACTACTTAGCGCTGGTCTCCCAAAGAGTGGCCGCTATTATAAATTTAGGGGGCGTCTGAGCCAGTAGTTGGGCTCAGACTTTACTAATTCTATGTAAATTAGCCTCTGTTCTGGCTGTGTTTATGCTCGGTAGAAATTTTCCCTTGTTACCTGTAGGTGGCGTTACCACCTCAGGCCCATGTTGGAACTCGGGTAAACCATGGTATGTTAAGTCAGTGGTCATCAACCATTCCTGCAGGGCCCACTAACAGGCCAGGTTTTATGTATTACCTTGGGGGAGATGCAGACTAGAATACTGCAATCACTAGAGCAGCAAATGATCTCACCTGTGATGTATTTCAGTTATCTTGCAAACCTGGCCTGTTAGTGGGCCCTGCAGGACAAGGTTGATGACCACTGTGTTAAGTGACCCTTCGCGACAGCAGCCCAGTGGGAGTGGTGACCCACTGCGTATGCTGGGAGGGGATACTTAAGGGGCAGATGCCATTTTCGAGGTCCTTTACCTTGTGGCCCTCCTGGCACGAGGTGTGTGTGTGT
Organism: Rana kukunoris; assembly: GCA_029574335.1. Taxonomy (NCBI): domain Eukaryota; kingdom Metazoa; phylum Chordata; class Amphibia; order Anura; family Ranidae; genus Rana; species Rana kukunoris. Next base: position 168,329,123 of record CM056052.1, read on the forward strand.
GATCCCAGCCCCGGGATTGGTCCGAGGCTGTGCTCTTATCGTGTAGGCCCAGCTATGCTGGCTGGGGCCTATGGCTCTAGAAGGAATCCAAAAGCTGTCCATCCGAGTGTGGGGGAAGCTCTTAACGAAGGAAACCAGGGGAGGACCTGCCCTGGAGGAGACCAATCAAGGCAAGCTGATGTCTCATTATAGGCCTGGTGACCTCTTTAACTGAAGGTATCCAATACACAATTTGTCTTATGGTCTGCCGGATCGGCTTAAAGGCTCTTTTGCTGTAAGTTCGGGACTTAAATCCTGTGGCAGAGGATTCCTGGCTATCCATCTTTTGTTCTCAGACGGTCTGTGGTAGAGACATATCATACGAGTGTTAAATTTTCAAAAACGTGCACTACTCTCTTTCGGATTCACAGACAATATGCTTCTGGGAGTTTCTCCAACCGTGTATGCAAACATATTAGAGAAATAGCGTTCCTCTACTTCGTTCCCCCCAAACCTCTCTTACGATCAGTCTAGTATCCGGTGGGTATCAGCAGCGTATCGTAAGAGAGGTTCAGGGGGAACGAGGTAGAGGAACGTTATTTCTCTCATATGTTTGCATACACGACTGGAGAATCTTGGTGCCGGCAAACAGGCAAACTAAAATGTGAGTGCAATATATGCTTTGTATTTTAAATCAAATACATTTTTTACCTACTACACTATGATGGGCATCCTTTCCCTGTGAGCTCTTATAGAGAAAGAGAAGCCATAATAATATATCCAAGATACCTGACAGCTGTGGTGATACAAAACAGGAGTGGTTATCCTGGGAATGAACCAAAGGCCTTTATTGAAAGGGATCTGGTGAGTGGCCATTTTTAACGGTGATGGGAAGATCACGGAAGTGGTGATATCACGTTGTATTTGAACACTTCACAGGAGAAATTCTTATTGATTAAGAGCACCTGGTTACCACATTGGGACTTTTTTTTTAGTAAAGAGAAAAATATTCATTTAGGAATCCTCCTTCACATGTATATTTAATATTATTTGATAACATTTTTTTACTACACTAATTGTGGTCTAGTAACACTAAAACATCGCTTATACATATTTTCTGTGAATCTGAAAGAGAGTAGTGCACGTTTTTGAAAATGTAACACTCGTATGATATATTTATGTGTTTTTTATATATACATAAGCAGTTTTTTTAGAAAAACAAACATACAACTTTTTGGTGGATTGTGGTTTTGTTTATCATAACATGAGGTGATATAACATCATAACACATCCTAGTAATATACAATGAACTTTGGATCACCTCTTGTTATGATAAACATGTCCAAGCTAGATTTGTAAATAACCTGTCACTGAAAGCAGTAACAGAGAAACGGACTTTATAATTTGGCAAGTTTTTATCTGGAATTCTGTTAATTTGCACTGAACTTTAAAAGAGGATTACTCAGCGCTGGATTAACTCTGTGTGTCAAGACTGGGCACAGATGATAGGAAATCTTATACTCTACATTGTGACATCCACTTTAGACAACTTTCACACTTGTACGACTTCCGCGCCATTTTACCACGATTTCGCGGGCGCGATTTTACCACGATTTTGCCGCGATCCGCGGCCGCGATTTCAATGAATGCCTGTGTAAGTGGCATCAAAATCGGACCAAAGTAGTGCAAGGACTACTTTGAAGTCGGCACTACTTAAAGTCGTGCCAGTATGAATGGTAGTCATTGAAAATAATGGAGAATGACTTGTCATACGATTTTGCAGTCCAAAATCGTGGGACAAGTCGTATAAGTGTGAAAGGGGACTAAATGTACCCATACAGTTATTTAGGTTCCTAATCTAGGCAGTTTGATGTTCACCAGATATCTTTAAATGAAAAACACTAACTTTTCCTACCTGAATCACTTTGTAAGCTTTAAAGTAAGATGTTTGTTGACTGTGTATACTGAAATATGTACCCATCTTCATTTTCCAGTCGACACAATATTATTAGCAAACTATATTTAAAACTGCACAGTCTGTCAGATGATTAGCCTGTGTGTGGGCACATGTCTTGTGCATTAAGTCCTGTGAATAATCAGCCTGCCTCACAGAAATTCTATTGGAATATAAGAGCGAATAGCATAAGTGACATGCTTGACTATACCTGGTAGTGTGCCGATGCTTTGTGTAAGCAGTTAGTCAATGGCATGTGCAGTATTATCAGTTGGATGTAACATGCTACCTACAGATGTCTCTTTAAATTCAGTGCTGCAGGGTTGTAGTAAGCCTGAGCATTGATTGATTGTTATGCTTTTCTCAAGTTATCCTAATATGTCATTGTTATTAATGCCGTATGTCTGCTATTGGGGACTGTCCCTGGCAATAGAGTAAGAAAACCCAATAACCTGAGTTGTGAATATGTTTCCCTGGCCTACCACTGGGAGATGTATTGCCAGTGGTGCATGCTGAGGATGGGTATAAATATTTGAGCGCGACTTTGTAAATCTCTTTTTCTCCCAGGCTTTACCCACACTACATTTAGTCCTTCTAGAATGCAACTTATCCGCCCTTAACTGTATCTTCCGGGCAATAAAACAGAGGACTGTTCTCCAAATTCTGTCCACACACGTGTTTGAATAAGCCACCAGATAGTTGATAGTTAAGTATTCATAGTGCCAGCATTAAAATGTATGCAATAGACCAGCCAGTTTCAAACTCCGTTCCATAGGATATGTGAAGGAAGAAAAAAACACAATAGCATAATACCATCAGGCAAAAAAAAAACATATGCTAGCTGAAGGCTGATGCACTCACGAATTCCCCTCTCTGTATACCGCTCAGTAACAACACATGAGATCCTCATGACTAAGTCACGTTGGCAAGTGACGCAACGCGTAGGGGAGGAGCCTGCCGTGACGAGACCATCGGAGTTCCCGAGTGAGGATCTCATGTGTTGTTACTGAGCGGTATACAGAGAGGGGAATTTGTGAGTGCATCAGCCTTCAGCTAGCATATGAATGAATGAATGAATGAAAACTTATATAGCGCAGCACATGCGAACTGAATCGCCTCTGGGCGCTTGTTGTTCCTGTCTCCTTTGATATCAAAAGAGATGAGTCTTGACCTTTTTCCTGAATGCTAGGTGGTTCTCCTCCAACCGAATACTGATTGGTAAAGCGTTCCATATGTTTCTTCTGTTTAGGCTGATACGTATTCTTCTACATATTTTTCGTAAAAAAAAATTGCAATTAGCGTTTATTGATTGGTTTGCGCAAAATTTATAGCGTTTACAAAAAAGGGGGTAGTTTTATGGCATTTTTATTAATATTTTTTTTTTACTAGTAATGGCGGCGATCAGCGTTATTTTTCGGTACTGCGATATTATGGCGGACACATCGGACACTTTTGACACATTTTTGGGACCATTGGCATTTTTATAGCGATCAATGCTATAAAAATGCATTGGATTACTATAAAAATGACATTGGCAGTGAAGGGGTTAACACTAGGGGGCAGGGAAGGGGTTAAGTGTGTTCCTGTTTGTGTTCTAACTGTATGGGGGGGTGGACTCACTAGGGGAAATCACTGATCTTCTGTTCATACATTGTATGAACAGAAAATCAGCGTTTCCCCCGCTGACAGGAACGAGAGCTATGTGTTTACACACATAGCTCTCGTTCCCCGCTCTGTAACGAGCAATCGCGGGTGCCCGGCGGCGATCGCCGCCGGGCACGCGCACGGGACTCGGGGGCGTGCGGGGAGCGCCCCCTAGTGGCCGAAAAAGAGAGGACGTAGAGCTACGTGCTCCCGCGAGACAGAGCCACCGTCCCGCAGTAATATGACGGCGGGCCGGGCGGGAAGTAGTTAATGATGAACATGTTCGCTTCCTCTTTGTTTTGCTGTTTGTATAAATGTAGCATTACCCCCGTAGAAGCCACTGAGTGTAGTGGTCCACTTGTCACCCTGCCCAGCCCGACGTTCATTCCTTATTGTATATCAATCAATTGGTAGATTGTATATCAATCAATTAGCAGATTGTATAGCAATCAATTAGGACAACTACTATAGCTCTTCCTCCTGCACAAATCTTTACTCCCAGGAGCAGCTAGCACATTTAAGGTTAGGCCTGAAATTGGCTCAGCCAGGCCTTAGCAATTGCCTTTTGCAGGCAGGGACCATGGGCCCCTATGGTGTAGCAAAAAATTAAAAAGTGTCTAGCTGTCCAATTGGTGGACTACTGCTATCAGTCAGCCCTCTTCAGCCCCTGCCAGCCATCCTGGCTGCAGCTGCCCGACTCCACTGCCCATGACATTGCAGTCCTCACTACTGACTCTGCATCCATCTCTGACTGCATGCACCCAGTCCTCTCAGGCGTGCCTCCCCAGTTCTCCTTACTGCACATATCTCTCACCAGCCCTCCTGGCTGCAACTGGTGGTTTCCTCCTGTAGACATGCCTGGCAGTACTAGCTAGAGCTTTTCTCTCTTGCTCCTCCTGTACCTCTGGTTCAGAGCCTCCATGATTTCCTGGAGGGCTCTGGCCTGCACCCGAACCCAGGCCCAATGTCACACCCCCAGACTGGGGAGTTTTCTCAAAGGCCCCGGTAGCCTAGTACTCATCCTCAGTTCTTCTACCCAACAATTCCTCCCTAGCTGGGTTGATTTTAGATATTTAAGGAGGCCTGCCCCCACCAATCCAATTTGGGGATTAGTCAGGGCTCCTTAGAACAACCCAGGCAGCTCCACACCTCCTTCTAGAATCCTCTAGAAGGAAGAGGAAGGTCTCAGTGACACTGCCTGTGAGTCACCATCTGCTAACTCTGAGCTACTCCCAGCCCACACAAACTAATATGTATATATATATATATATATATATATATATATATATATATATATATATATATACATATATATATATATACATACATATATATTAGCACCCTCTACATAGTTAGGTGATAGGTTTTTTTTTTTGTGAGTATACGCAAATTTAAGCAGGTTTGTTTTGGTTTGTGTGGGCTGCTTCTGCAAAAGCAAATGGGTCGCTGTGTTAACTTAATCATATCCCCGCCAAAGCAAGAAAACACAAAAATAAACATTTTTGAAACCCCTCCTTTTAAGTTCTTCTGTGTTTATATAAAAAAATCTCGCTCTTCATGTATCTCTGTCTTGCGCTCCAAAATAAAACGTCCATATTGTTTTTCCTTTTTTTTAGGAATCTAATGTCACGTTTCAATAAGGAGAAGTTATTACTTCCACAAAACTAAAAAAAAAAATGTAGGTAGCAAAGATGAAAACCTTAAGGAAAATTAAAAAAAAAGATGACATTCAACTCCTATCCCAAGTTGCAAATTTGATTATATTTATTGATTATTATTCTACTGTTGAGGTCATTATCAATGCTACTTTATACAAGGATTGTAGCAAACAACTAAATGTGTAATGCCCATTTTCTGAATAGAACACGCAAAAAAATAACTAATTTCTAATATATTAATAGTACAGGTTTTGCCGAACCACCTCCCCCCCCAGAACTCTCAAATATCGCAAAAGTACCCTAACCCCATTGAGGTCTATGGGACCCAAACTTGAAAGAAAAGAAGTGCCCATTTTGAAGGCTTATATGCCAGGATTTTGGCCATAAAAATGGTATGGAGGCCCACAACCTCCGCACAGGGTTGTCGGGGAAGAGGACCTTGACCCCATTAACATGGGCACAAGGTGTGTCGGGGCCGGGGGTACCCACCGAAAAAAAAACACCCATTTTGAGGGCATGGCCTGGCCTGGCCTGGTATGGATTGGGGGGGGGGGGGCAACGCTGATTTTCTCACTCTTTCTATTGCTGGCAAATTTTTGTAGGTGTTGCAAACGTTTCAACATTTGCACAAGCATAACAAATTTTACACCTGCTGCTGCCTCTGGGACCCACACACCTGCTGTCCTGGCCTCATTTAGTGGTGAGTATGGGATCCTATATCATGGCTCCCACGCTCTGTGACCATTTTTATTAACACCATAATACATACCTATTTATATTCTTCCATCCTAGGTACATTTGTACACGCATCAACCCCTGAAGAACGAGCTGGGCATCGCAAAATGTGTTGGGTACACTAGATGCCGTGTGTCACGTTTAATACTCATATATGGACCTACTGTCCATTTACATGTATGTTGTTCTCTAACTGCCTATTGTTGATGATATCAATGTATGCATGACTTTTACCTGAAAAAATGCATATACTTTATACTTCATTTACTGGTACTATGCTTATTGGCCAAATGGTGCCCACCTCATTTAAAGTTCCAATAAGGGCGAATCTTTTGTTGCATATTACGGAGGTGGGTCACCAGTGACACCAGATCCTATTTTCTTTTTTAAACAGCAACAGTAAAAGACAATATAACAAAATACAGTATAACTTTAAGCCACTCCCACCTGTCCTGCAGGACTGAAGATTTAGAGCTCAAAAAACGAGAAATTTTCCCTACGTGAGCAAATAAGATGAGAACGAACAACCACTGGGCTTGCTCACTTGTGGGTTCTCAATGAAAATAGTCAGGGTTTAACTCTCAGGCCGCATACACACGATCGAGCATGTCCGCTGAAACTGGTCCGCAGACCAGTTTCAGCGGACAAGTTCGATCGTATGTACGGCCTATCGGACAGGTTCGATGGTTAGTACACAAACCATAGGACCAAAATCCCCCGCATGCGCAGAATCAAGTCGACGCATGCTTGGAAGCATTGAACTTTGTTTTTTCATCATGTCGTTGTGTTCTAGGTCACTGCGTTCTGGTCCGAGGGGATTTTGGTCTGATGGTGTGTATGCACATGTCATGGTCTTACCTCTTTGCAGGCTTCTCATTACTGATATGTGCTAGCAGCCATGTTGCTTCATGGGGTTCTTGTAACCTGTCACACCCTGCGGCTCCTCCTTTCCACTGGGAGGAGCTGGCTGCTCAGCATATATATAGACGGCAGCTGCAGCATTTTCTCGCTTGGGCCTTTCGTCTGATACCCCTTCTGTGATCGTGCCGCTTGCTCTTGGTCACGACCCGGTTCTTACGGACGTTCCTTATGGTTCCTGATTCCGGCTTGGCTGACTATTATCCCTGGCTATCGACCCTGGCTCTGGTGGACGACTCTTTTGGCTGTTTAATCGTCAGTTTGGACTTTGACCTTGCTGTTTGGTTTTCAATAAAACCTTCATTCATTTATCTGTTTGTGTACGTCTGATTCATGCTTCCATGATATTAGGCCCAAGCCATGAATCCTGACAGTACAGGGCCACCCTTACTACTCATGCTGGTTGCCAGACTTGATCAGCAGGATCACCTGCTGGGTCAGTTCGCTCAGGCGTTGCAAACCCTGCTTGCACGCACTGCTCATCTCGTTCCTGTTGCTGATAGGCCGGTAGTCGCTCCTGGGATCGCTCCAGTTACCGCTCCTACTTCCGCTCCAGTTGTTGCGCCAGAGTCTACCCCGGCCCCCGTTGTTGCGCCTGCGGTGTCTCAGGGTATGACCGGTTCTGCCCCCCTCCCACAGCGCTTTGGGGGTGAGCCAACTCAGTGCCGAGGCTTCCTTAACCAAGTGGGCATTTATTTCGAGTTGCTGCCACATGCCTTCCCTACTGAGAGATCGAAGGTGGGCTTCCTGATCTCGCTGCTCTCGGACAAGGCTTTGGCCTGGGCAAGTCCCTTATGGGAGAACAATAATCCGGTGGTTGCCGAGTTTTCCGGATTTGTTGCTTCTTTTCGGAGGGCTTTCGATGTGCCTCCCTCTCCTCCCACGCCTCCTGGGGTTGACTTGCCTGGGGGTGAGCCCATGCAGCTGGGGTTTGCTCGCCTGTCTGAGGGGGAGAGGGCACATCGGAGACGTGAGGGCCGATGCATGTACTGTGGTCTCAGTGGGCATTTTTGGTTGTCATGTCCGAATCGTCCGGGAAACGCTCGCACCTGAGATCCTGTCGGGGACAGATCTTGGGTGGAGTTTCTTCGTCCCCGGTTTCCCGTGCTGATAAACCACTGATCACCATTGTCCTCTCCTGGGCCGGGGGCTCGGTGACGGCCCAGGCGTTGGTGGACTCTGGTGCTGGTGTATTTTTCATCGACAGTAAATTTGCTGCCGCAAACTCCATTCCCCTGCAGTCTCGAGTTTCTCCGCTGGTTCTTGAGGCGATAGACGGCAGACCCCTTCAGCCGTCGCAGGTGACTCATGAGACCCTTCCACTGGAGATAGCCATTGGGACCGTTCACAGGGAGTCGGCCTTCCTTCAAGTAATTTCGTCTCCACACTACTCGGTGGTCTTGGGGGTACCCCTGGCTACAGAAGCATAATCCGACTTTCGATTGAAGATCGGCGGCGATCCTCTCATGGTCCCCACAATGTGGGGGTAGTTGCATCCATGGGCCCGTCAGGGTGTTGTGTGCCTCCTCGGACTCTGTGTTGCCCTCTGAATACAAGGAGTATCTGGATGTATTCGATAAGGTGCGCGCTGGTGCCCTGCCTTCGCACCGCCCATACGATTGTGCCATAGATTTACAACCTGGTGCCATTCCTCCTCATGGCAGGGTATATCCACTGTCGGTTGCGGAGAATGAAGCCATGGAGAAGTACGTGAAGGAGGGCTTACCCGGGGGCACAGTCGCAAATCCACTTCCCCAGCGGGGGCTGGATTTTTCTTTGTAAAAAAGAAGGGCGGAGAATTGAGGCCTTGCATCGACTATAGGGGCCTAAATGGCATCACAATTAAGAATGCATACCCGATTCTGTTGATTTCCGAGTTGTTCGACCGCCTCAAGGGGGCAACGGTCTTTACCAAACTCGACCTGAGGGCTGCGTATAACCTTGTAAGGATCTAGGAGGGTGACGAGTGGAAGACCGCGTTCAACACCAGGACCGGTCATTATGAATCCCTGGTTATGCCCTTTGGGTTGTGCAATGCGCCCGCAGTCTTTCAGGAATTTATCAATGACGTTTTTCGTGACCTGTTGCAGCAGTGTGTGGTGGTCTATTTGGATGATATCTTGGTATACTCTGAATCCATGGAGGTCCACATTCTGGATGTCAAGCGAGTGTTGCAACGGTACCGAGAGAACAAGCTTTTCTGTAAGCTTGAGAAATGCGAATTTCATCGGTCCCAGGTAACCTTCTTAGGTTACATCATTTACGCGGAGGGGTTCTCCATGGACCCTGAGAAGGTTTCGGCAGTCCTACAGTGGCCACAGCCCAGTGGTCTTCGTTCCCTGCTTCGCCAATTATTATCGGAAGTTCATCAGGGACTTCTCCATGCTGGCCAAGCCTCTCACGGATCTGACCAGAAAGGGCAGTAATTCCCATGATTGGCCGGCCGAGGCCATCCTGGCTTTTAAGACTCTAAAATCAGCCTTTGCTTCGGCTTCAATACTGTCTCATCCCAATCCTGGGTTGCCCTTCGTCCTTGAGGTGGATGCGTCTGAGACGGGAGTAGGCGCCCTTCTGTCTCAGCGTCGGACACCAGAGGGACCCCTGCTTCCCTGTGGGTTCTACTCCAGGAAACTGTCTACCGCGGAGTGGAACTACCAGATTGGTGACAGAGAGCTGTTAGCTATCATGCAGGCTCTCAAAGAATGGAGGCACTTGCTCGAGGGTTCTGTGGTTCCGGTTCTCATCCTGACGGACCACAAGAATCTGACGTACCTTTCGGAGGCCAAGAGATTGACACCCCGTCAGGCCAGATGGGCTATGTTCCTGTCACGCTTTAATTACGTGGTCTCCTACTTACACGGTTCCAAGAACGTCAGGGCGGATGCCTTATCACGTCAATACTCCGAGCTGTCCGGGGAGGAATCGATACCGACTTCGGTCATACCTCCAAATCAGATCCTGGCCGCCATCCGTACCAGCTTGACCTCTCCCCTTGGAGAGCAGATTCTGGCGGCTCAATCTGGTGCTCCCTCTGGGAGACCCGATGGTAGATGCTTCGTGCCTAAGGAGTTGCGCACCCGGCTGTTGCGAACCTACCATAACTCCAAGACCGCGGTGCATCCTGGAAAAAATCAGCTGTCCTGGGCTGTCTCACGTTTGTTCTGGTGGCATTCTCTACGGTCCGACATTGCCGCATATGTAGCGGCATGCTCTGTTTGTGCACAGAATAAATCCCCTCGGCATCTTCCGTTGGGACTTCTACAACCCATTCCCAATGGGGAGCGCCCATGGTCACACCTGGGGATGGACTTCATTGTGGACCTTCCTGTGTCCCGAGGCCATACGGTCATTCTCATGATTGTGGATCGGTTCTCCAAAATGTGCCACTGTGTTCCATTCAAGAAGTTACCCACTGCACAGGAGTTGGCCACGGTTTTCGCCAGGGAGGTCTTCCGGTTGCACGGTTTGCCTAAAGAGATAGTTTCCGATCGAGGAAGTCAGTTTGTGTCCAGGTTCTGGCGTGCTTTTTGCTCCCAGTTGGGTATTCGACTCTCCTTCTCTTTGGCTTACCACCCTCAGTCCAATGGGGCCGCAGAGCGATCCAATCAAGCCCTGGAGCAATTTCTTCGTTGCTATGTCTCCGATCATCAGGACTATTGGGTTGACCTTCTGCCATGGGCTGAGTTTGCCAGGAACACGGCGGTTAACTCTACCTCTGGGATGTCTCCCTTCATGGCAAATTATGGGTTCCAACCTGGCGTGTTACCGGAGTCATTCTCTCCCCAAGATATTCCGGCTGTGGAGAACCACCTTTCTGCTCTACGTGCTTCATGGGTACAGATCCAGAGGTCCCTCAAGGTCTCTGCGCAGCGCCAGAAGCTTCAGGCTGATCGCAGACGGTTGCCTGCTCCTTCCTACCAGGTCGGAGATCGTGTATGGTTGTCCACTCGCAATCTCAACCTCCGAGTGCCCACTCCCAAGCTTGGTCCTCGCTTTGTTGGTCCCTTTCCATGTGCTCCGCAGGGTGAACCCGGTTGCCTTGCTCTTGCGCTCCCACCTGGTATGCGGGTTTCCAATGTGTTTTACGTTTCCCTGTTGAAACCACTAATATGCAATCGCTTCACCTCCTCGGTTCCTCGGCCTCGTCCTGTCCAGGTGGGCGATCATGAAGAATACGAGGTGAGCGATATCCTGGACTCACGCTTGGTCCGCGGCCGGTTGCAGTTCTTGGTCCACTGGCGTGGCTATGGTCCAGAGGAGCGTTCCTGGGTTCCTTCCGCAGATGTCCATGCTCCTGTCCTCCTCCGAGCCTTCCACGCGCGCTTTCCCCAGAAGCCGTATTTTGCGCCGCGGAGGAGGGGCCCTTGAGGGGGGGGGTACTGTCATGGTCTTACCTCTTTGCAGGCTTCTCATTACTGACATGTGCTAGCAGCCATCTTGCTTCATGGGGTTCTTGTAACCTGCCACACCCTGCGGCTCCTCCATCCCACTGGGAGGAGCTGGCTGCTCAGCATATATATACTGCAGCATTTTCTTCGCTTGGGCCTTTTGTCTGATACCCCTTCTGTGATCGTGCCGCTTGCTCTTGGTCACCGACCCAGCTCTTACGGACGTTCCTTCTGGTTCCTGATTCCCGGCTTCGTTTCACGACTTCTCTGGCTACATACTCGGGCTTGGCTGACTCTCATCCCTGGCTATCGACCCTGGATCTGGTGGACGACTCTTCTGGCTGTTTAATCGTCAGTTTGGACTTTGACCTTGCGGTTTGGTTTTCAATAAAACCTTCATTTATTTATCTGTTTGTGTACGTCTGATTCATGCTTCCATGACAGCACATCAGACCAACAGACAATTCAGCCTTGTCCGATGAAAGCGGTCCGTCGGACATGTTTCCTCGGACATGTCTGATCGTGTGTACAGGGCCTCAGGAATCTAAACAAATACATTTTTAGCACATACCCCAAGCACATGCTGGCAAGTTGGGGCCCTTATGTTCCCCTTTAATAAGCACTGGTAAGGTGAAGAGTGAAGACTCAGTTTAAGTGTGTCAGATTAAGGTGAAGACTCAGGTTAAGATTTGTCAGATCAAGGTGAAGCATCTCTTTAAGAATGTCAGATTAAGGTGAAGTATCACTTTAACAACTTCAATAATAGGCACTTACACCCCCTTCCTGCTCAAGCCAATTTTAAGCTTTTAGTGCTGTTTGAATGAGGCCGTGTACAGACGAGGAGACATGTCCGCTCAAACATGTCCGACGGACCATTTCCAGCGGACATGTCTCCTCGGATTTTGGTCCGATGGCGTGTACACACTTCTTGAATGGAACACAGTGGCACATTTTCGGACGAAAATCCCCTCGGACTGAGGACGCGGTGACGTGGCGGTGACGTTGACACCGCCACGTCACCACTCCAGGAAGTAAAATACTTCCACGCATGCATCGAATCCATTCGACGCATGCGGGAGATTTATGTCCGCTAGTTAGGCGTACTAACTAGCGGACATGTCCGACGGCAGGTTTCCAGCGGAGAAATTTCAAAGCATGCTTTGAAATTTGTCCGCTGGAAAAACCTGTCCGCTAGGTCGTACACACAATCGGATATGTCCACTGAAACTATTCGGCGGACCAGTTTCAGCGGACATATCCGATCGTGTGTACACGGCCTGACAATAGCGCAGCCATGCTACAATGTACCCAAACAAATCTTTTATCATTTTGTTCCCACAAATAGATTTTTTCTTTGGTGGTATTTGATCACTGCTGGGGTTTTTATTTAACTAAAAAAAGACCAAAAATTAAAAAAAATTTTTTTTCGTGTTTTGTTGCCTTACAACCTGGAATTAATATGGATTTGTTGAGGATTTGCATAATTTAATTTACAGAACATGCCCACAACTTTAAAGTGTTTTTTTTTTTATTGTGAAGCAAACAACAAATACGACAAAATAACAGAAAAAGTAAATGTGCATAACCATTCACCCCCTCTGAAGTCAACACTTTGTGGAGCCACCTTTTGCAGCTATCACAGCTCCAAGTCGCTTTGGATAAGTCTCTATGAGCTTGCCACATCTTACCACTGGGATTTGTGCCCATTCCTCCTTGCAAAACTGCTCCAACTCCTTCATGTGTGATGGTTTGCACTTGTGAACAGCAGTCTTTAAGCTTCTCTGCCTTTTGGCTAAGATCAAGTGTAGTATCTGTTCTTATCAGTTGCCAGTAGGTGGTGCTATGCTGACCGTCCCTAGTACTCGGCGAGGGGGAAAGGGATGGCGGTCGGCGGACGCTAAACCTGCTGGCGTGGAGGTGAAAGCATTCTGATCGGGACAGAGAGACATGAGGTCAAAGCTGGAGGGCTGGGCCCCTGGCCTCTGGCCTGGATTTGGTGGTGTCTGTCCCAGTCAGTTGTTTGGGAGAGAACCCTTGCTCCTCTTTTCGCCTAGAAGAGCGGTTGGTATTTCCCGAATGTGATTAGGTGGGAGGGATGGGGGTTGTGGGTAGTAGCCTGCTGAGGTGGGCTCTCCCAGACCTCTCCTCCTACCTTCCTGGCTGGGAAGGGGGTGCTGCTGGTCCGGACCGGGGGTCAGGGACAGTTGAAAAGCCTGTGGAGATAGTGCCCCATTTGTCATTGTACGTTTTATTTTTTGGTGCACTTTAGCACTTTATGTGTGATGAGTAGGGTGCTGGTCCTCGGGCCTGCTCTGAAAGTCTTGGGACTGGGTGGACATGGCCTTCTGGCTTAGTTTGCCTGCTCTCATGAGGATGGTTCTGTTTTGGCAGTCCCTCCGAGGATGTTGGGTCCGTGTAGCTTCGGATGCACAGACCACAGTTTACTCTAGTCCCTGCCATGGGCCTAACGCCCCGGGGGATCAGAGCTGGGTCCTTTTCGGAGGACCAATTGACGATGCACCCGTCACAGTTTTTTGTGTCACTCTTTATGTGTGTGCACATTTTTCCTGCACAGGGTAAAGTTTTTTGGGTTGTGTTTTGCACACCACAGGCTTTAAAAAAAAAACAGCAGTCTTTAAGTCTGACCACAGATTTTTTATTGGAGTGAGGTCTGGGCTTTGACTAGGCAATTCCAACACATTTACATTATACCGCTCGAATGTTGCTTTAGCAGTGTGTTTGAGGTCATTGTCTTGCTGAAAGATGAACCTCCGTCCTAGCCTCAAATCACACATAGTGGTACAGGTTTTGCTCAAGAATATCCCTGTATTTACCACCATCAATCTTTCGCTCAAATCTGACCAGTTTTCCAGTCCCGACTGCTGAAAAACATCCCCATAGCATGATGATGCCACAACCATGTTTCACTGTGGAGATGGTGTTCTTTCGGTCATGTGAGGGTTGGGTTTGCACCAGACATAGCGTTTTCTTTAAAGGCCAAAAAGTTCAATTTTAGTCTCATTAGACCAGAATACCTTCCTCCATACATTTTGTGAGTCTCCCGCATGCCTTTTCGCAAACTCAAAATGTGCCATTTTGTTTTTTGCTGAAAGTAATGGCTTTCTTCTGCCACTCTGCCATAAAGCCCAACTCTATTGAGTGTACGGTTTATTGTCATCCTATGTACAGATACTCCAGTCTCTGCTGCAGAACTCTGCAGCTCCTCCAGGCTTACCTTAGGTCTCTGTGCGGCCTCTCTGATTAATTCCCTCCTTGCCCAGTCTGTGAGTTTTGGTGTGCGGCCGTCTTTTGCTGTTGTGTCATGTTCTTTCCATTTGGTTATGACAGATTTGATGGCGCTCCTAGGGATCATCAAAGTTTTACTCATCTGAACCCGGTCTTTTTTCCCTCCGGGGATGTTTCATGTCCTGATTGGATAGATTAATAGCAGCGCAGCCATTAGCTCTTGCTGCTATCAATCAAATCCAATGATGCTGGGGGCAGGGGGTGGAGCCAAGTTCTGCTCTCTGTGTCAATATTTGCAGAAGTTGCACTCAGGAGTGTGCCTGCACAGGTATCCCAAAGGAGATCGCATCTCTTATGTGATACTTATGGACCCCAGAAGAGGAGAATCTAGACCACTCTGTGCAAAATTAACTGCAAAATTAACTGCAGAGTGGAGGTAAATGTAGTTTGTTATTTAAAAAAAAAAATAAGGTTTAGTTACCCTTTAAGGGTGTCAGATAGTACCAGAAATTGCTTTGGAAGGAAAAGAAGGGGAAACAGATTCCGGCTGTAGTATGTCCCTTTAAATAGAAACCAACAATTTTCTTCCTTGCTAGTCCTCATTGGCAGTGCAGTTCAGTTCCAGCTAATCTGGGTGAAATAATCCTGTTTGCAGCATACAAGACCCAACTCTCCCAGCATTACTGTATCGGTTGTATGATGACTAAGTTACGGGACACTTGTGGCAAAAAAAAAAAAAAAAAGTTTGCTAATGACATACATGAAGCTTGTTCTGGTGGGTCATTTTGGTAAAGCTTCTGCTGTTTATGCCATGATGAGTATCTCTACTTTAACTTGCTTTTTTTATGGTCAGACTCATGTCTGGTTCAGACTGCAAATGGTCCTAAATAGTGGAAATCTGGGTTAGGGATGAAATGAAGGTGGTTAGCTTCGGATATCTAGTCATTTTCCCCAGGCAGAGTAGAGTGGACTCCTGATCCTTTGCATGTGTCCCGCATGGTCCGATTTTGTATTTATACAGTATTTCCAGTCTAGAAGGTGATGATAAGGCACTGTCCTTTAGGCCGCGTACACACGATCGGACATGTCCGATGAAACTGGTCTGCAGGCCGGTTTCATCGGACCAGTTCGATGGTGTGTACAGCCTATCGGACCGTTTTCCGTAGGACCAAAGTTTTAAAACCTGCTTTAAAACCTGTCTGCTGGACACCTGTCCGTTGGACAGGTTCGATGGTTAGTACACAAAAGCATCGGACCAAAAACTTGCGCATGCTCAGAATCAAGTCGACGCATGCTTGGAAGCATTGAACTTTGTTTTTTTAGCACGTCTTTGTGTTCTACGTCACCGCATTCTGGTCTGATCGGATTTTTGGTCCGATGGTGTGTACACACATCAGACCATCAGACCACTTCAGCCTGGTCCGATGACAACGGTCCGTCGGACCTGTTTCATCGGACCTGTCTGATCGTGTGTACAGGGCCTTAGAGAAGCTCAGAGAAGAGTTTGTGCAGACCACAATCTTTTCTCACGTTAGCAGAAGATATTTCAGTTGTTACAGATTCTCAGGCAAATCATTATATTAATGCTAATGCCTAATTTTGCTTATAAGACTACATGAATATTACATTACTGTTTTCTTGCTACATTAACAACACAGCATGTCATAACAAGCTTTAATTGCTGAAAACCGTTTCTAATGGTCCCTGAAAAGTAATAGTGGAGCCTAGCTTGTTCTCCCCAGCTGGAAGTGAAAATAGAACAGATAGGAGCCAGGCCTCGTACACACGACCGTTTTCCTCTGCAAATTCCAAAATTCCAAATTGGTGGCAGAGCTTTTTTGCCTACGAAAACGGTCGTGTATGTTTTTCGTTGAGAAAATGTTCTCTTTTTTCTCGTCCGGAGTCTCAATTTCCTCGTCGTGTTTCTCGTCGCACTGGTTTACCACGAGAAACACGTTTGTGTGTATGCTTAGAAACCCACGCATGCTCAGAATAAAGTATGAGGCGGGAGCGCACCTTCGGTAAAAGTAGCGTTTGTAATGGAGATAGCACATTCGTCACGCTGTAACAGACTGAAAAGCGCAAATCGCCTCTCACCAAACTTTTACTTAGCACACAGTAACATGAGATTAGCAAATGCAGCCCCAAGGGTTGTGCCAGTGGAATCAAACTTCCCCTTTATAGTGCCGCCGTACGTGTTGTACGTCACCGCGTTTGAGAACGACAAGATTTTGTCTTGACACTGTGTATGCAAAGAAAGCTTGACAAGATTCTCGACAAGCCTGACAAGGAACTCGTCAAGGAAAACTATGTTTATTTTACGATGAGATTCTCGGTCGTGTGTACGAGGCCTCAAACTTACAGGGTATATTTGGGCTTCTATAGGGGTTATATGATTGGGATATGCCCAGACTATTAACCACTGGCTTGAACACCGTTTTTATATGCGGGCACTACTCACGTATTCGTTCGCTTCTGAACGCAAGCTCGGCGGGATGGGGCGCATTTAAAAAAAATATATTTTATTTTCCTAATTATTTAAAGTGTCACTTTTATTCCTTTTACAAGGGATGTAAACATCCCTTGTAATAAAAAAAAAGCATGACAGGACCTCTTAAATATGAGATCTGGGGGTCAAAAAAGACTCTCATATTTACACTAAAATGCAATATCAATAATACAAAAAATGGAAATGTCATAAAAAAAATTACCTTTAAGAGCATTGGGCAGAAGTGACATTTTCACCTCACTTCCGCCCTGCAATAATATGGAGATGGATGGGGGCCATCTTCCCCTCACTCGTCTCCATGCCTAACAGTGAGAAGAACTGGTGATCCTGCCAGAAATAAAAGCCCCACCTAAGCTTTTTGCATGGTCCAACAATACTGACACTGTTGCACTGAAAGACAGCTACAGCGCAGGCTTAAATTGCCAGGGGAGCGTACATGGATGTCCTCCCGTTCTCGCACACCCCCTGGGGCATGCGGGTGATGCGCTCTGTGATTGTTGAGTCCGTGAGACTCGGCTGATCATAGTTGAGGTAAAGGGCCAAAGCACGTGATCAGCTGTCAGCATGGGCGTCCGCTGAAATTTTTTCAGAGGGGGGCGCTTCGGCAGCGGCAATACACGGTCGCATTTTACCCTTTCTTTGACCGCTAGCGGGGGTTAAAAGCGCCCCCCCCCCAAGTTAAAATATAAAAACACCCCACTGTGCCCCCTGCATCTTTCAATATCTCTTTGTCACTACTGTGTACCCCCTCTCCACAACTGCACCTCTGGACCCCTTTACATTACACAGCACCTCACAGCTCTGGACCCCTTTACATTTCACAGCACCCCACAGCCATGGACCCCTTTACATTACACAGCACCCTGCATCACTGGACCCCTTTACGTTACACAGCACCCTGCATCACTGGCCCCCTTTACACTACACAGCACCCTGCATCACTGGCCCCCTTTACATTACACAGCACCCTGCATCACAGGACCCCTTTACATTACACAGCACCCTGCATCACTGGCCCCCTTTACATTACACAGCACCCCTTTCCCTTGACTGAAGCACCACATTATATTGACAGTATATTTATTTCAGGTCTAAAAGAGGAACCTTTTGGAATGAGGGACAAATGGATTTGATTCCAGAAGAGGGACAGGCACTCTAAATAAGGGACAACTAGAGGGGAGGGGAGTGCTGCAGTCACCGCTTAAATCGGCCCCCGGGGCTAGTTCAGCCCTGCTCCTGGCTCTCCCTGGCGATTCCAGGGGGGGGGGCAAACGACCCCCCTTGCCCTATGAAGCGGACGCCCATGGCTGTCAGCCAATGATGGAAATAAACAGATGCCGGGTATCATATTTTTTTCCTTCACCCTCACAGCGTGAAGCACAAAAAAGCTGCAGCTTTTGTTAGAGGAATTAGAGGGACATTGGTCCTCTTACAGCTCATATGTGCTGATAATCAGTGCCACCTATCAGTGCCCACCAGTGCTACATATCAGTGTCCACCAGTGTGACATATCAGTGCTGCCTATTAGTGCCACCTACCAATGCCTATCAATGCCCTTCAGTGCTGCCTATCAGTGTCCATCAGTGCCTATCAGTGCCACCTATCAGTGCTTATTAGTGCCGCCTCTCCCTGCCACCTATCAGTGCCACCCATCAGTGCAGTCTCATCATTGCCTCCTGATCAGTGCCGTCTCATCAGTGCACATTAGTGCAAATTATCTGTGCCCATCAGCGCCACCTATCAGTTCTGCCTTATCGTTGCCCAACCGTGCAGCCTATCAGTGTCCATCAGTGCAGCCTCATCAGCGCACATCAGTGAAGGAGAAAGTTATTCAAAATGTTATAACAAAATATGAAAAAACTTTTTTTCAAAATTGTCAGTCTTTTTTAGTTTGTTTAGCAAAAATAAAAAATCCAGTGATAATTAAATATATTTAAAAGAAAACTCTATTTGTGTGAAAATTATAAAAAATGTATATGGGTACAGTGTAGCATGACTGCACAAATGTCATTCAACATGTAACAGCGCAGAAAGCTGAGAATTGGCCTGGGCAGGAAGGGGGTATAAGTGACCAGTAAGCTAGTGGTTTAGTGGGTAACCAGTATTGCATATATCTAAACTTTAGTTTATCGGGTACTGTATCTAAATATATTTATTAACTCTGTTTAAAGGGTAAGTTCACCTTTATATAAAAATCTGTAAAGTGAACTTACACTGGACCTGAGGCCGGTGATCAACCGAACTGATACATCCAATAGCTCCTTTACCAGTCCGGGGATATGAAATCCCATATGACTTACTCTCTTAAACGTACCTTGTAAAGGCATTCTAATTGGCCAGCACCATCACATGGGCAGCCTTGACCAATCAGAATCTGTCCTGTCAGCACTGGAGAAAAGAAAACTGCAGGGATTTCAAATCTCCGGACCGGTAAAGCGGCTATATGATGTGTCAGTGCGGGAGATCGCCGGCCTCAGAACTTGGGGGAATTGGGGAGGGGGTCCAGTGTAAGTTCACCTAATGCCGCGTACACACGGTCAGAATTTCAGATGAAAAAAGTAAGATGAACTCTTTTCATCGGAAATTCCGATTGTGTGTGGGCCCCATCGGACTTTTTTCCATCGGTGTTTAGAAAAAGAAAATGTTTTATTTCCGATGAGAAAAAAAAACGATAGTGAATTCCTGCAGTCTGTGTACAACGACGGAGAAAAAACCCACGCATGCTCAGAATCAAGTCGACGCATGCTCCGAAGCATTGAACTTAATTTTTCTCGGCTCATCGTAGTGTTTTACGTCACCGCGTTTTGCACGGTCTAAATTTGGTCTGACAGTGTGTATGCAAGACAGCTTGATCGGAATTTCGACAAAAAAATTCCATCGGATTTTAGGCCATCGGAAATTCTGATCGTGTGTATAGGACATTACAGATTTTTTTTCCTTTAATGGAAACGTATTCATTGATGTTCCTGCTTGTTTTCCTGATAGATTTTATTCAACAATTCACATTACTTTCTTCATCATTTTTAAAACAATACATAAGATTTTCACTTTGCCCTTTGAATTAAAACGGTAAAAAAAATGAACTGACGTTGAGCATGTACAGAATTACCGAACAAAACAGTTATCATGTCAGTCCTCCGAGAACAAGGGAATGTAAACTAAATTACTGCCTTTGCAGCAATTAGTTCCAATCCGCCCTCTGTTATTGTACAGAAGACTTCTACCATATGTCAGAGTAGAACAAAGCTGACATTTCTCTCTGTGTAATCTGCCTGTTGAAAAATAGCCTGTGCTCAGTAACTTTATTGAAGTCCTTTATTAAATTGCATAATAATAAAATCTGCTTTAATTCTACAAGGGGAAGTATAATTGATTAAAGAATGTCTACGTTCTTTTTCGCTGTATAATCTTCTGATTCTAAATCAGCCTTAATCTTCTCTAATGCTACTTAACAGACGCGTCTATTGCTATTTATTGTAGCTTAAATAGCCAACTATATTGTTATAGCAAATTGATCTATGTCTTATCCATATTGCAGAATCATTTTATTTGACACTTTTCCTAATAAACACAATGACAGGATATCAGAAACACTAATATGATATGACAGTCTTATGCCGCGTACACACGGTCGTTTTTTGCGATGAAAAAAAAACGACGTTTTCTGTGAAGTAAAAAACAACGTTTTTGAAACGTCACTTTTCAAAGACAATTTTGCATACACACCATCGTTTTTTCACAAAAAGCAAGGTTACGTTCACCACTCTTTTCCATTGAAGCTCGCTTCATAACTAGCTTCTGGGCATGCGCGGGTTGAAAAACGTCGTTTTAAACAACATTTTTGCTACACACGGTGACTTTTTGTGAAACAAAAAACGAAGTTTTGAAAAACGACACAAAGGGGGGCGTGGCCTGGAGCAGCATGTGAGCAGACGTCTTTCCTAGCAGCTCCGAGATCCCTTGAAACAATCCTAAGCCATCCTGCTCTTCTGCCCCACTAACTCTGCTACTAACCTTGCAGTTCCCTCAGGGAACCCCCTGGGATACTTTTTGGTGCGGTCCGGTGGATGGGAAGACGGAAGAAGCAGCCCGCGGTCAGGATGAATGTTACCACGCGCTCCGGCCATGATGGCCGCCACAACACCGCGCCGCTCTCCTCTATGGCATCCACGCCAGAGCTCTTCGACGATGACCGTGGGTCCTCTCCCCCACCCTCCCCTGGGACCTCCGCTGCCCGGGCGCTGCCCGCTCCTGCGTCACCCACTGAGGACGGCCTGGAGGAAGGCCCGGAACCGGAGCCCACGCTGCTGGAGGTCCTCAACCTCATGAAGGTAAATCACTCTGACACGATGGGGAAAATGGATGAGCTTAAACTGGACATTACTATAATGCGCCAGGACATGCATAAAGTGCGGGACCGGGTCGCAGAAACTGAACGCCGCATTAGCGATTTGGAGGACACGGTAGGCCCAGCCATCCCCACCCTAAAGGCCCAGGGCACTAGAATCCGCTCTTTAGAGGACAAAATGGACGATTTGGAGAACCGTTTGCGCAGGAATAACTTGCGCTTAGTGGGCCTTCCCGAACGGGTTGAGGGTTCCGACCCGGTTGCCTTCCTGGAGAGCTGGTTTGCCCAGGAATTTGGTGAGAACTGCCTATCCCCCTGCTTTGTTATTGAGAGGGCCCACAGAGTGCCGGGCAGACCGCTGCCTGCGGGGGGGCCCCCTCGCACCATGATAATGCGTCTCCTCAACTATAGGGACCGGGACGCTATCCTGCGGGCTGCCCGTATTAAGGGGAGCCTGAAAATCAATAATGCCTCGGTGTCTCTCTTCCCTGACTACTCCCCTGCTGTCCGCGCCTCGAGGGCCAAGTACCAGCACGTCAAACAGAAGCTGAGGGAGAAGACCATCCAATACTCCATGCTGTTTCCTGCGACGCTGAGAGTAGTGCACCAGAGCCAGGTGCATTTTTTCCAAACCCCTGCCAACGCGTTATCCTGGTTTGAATCTCTACACCAGCCTGGCCGTGGATCTGATCGAGCTCCTGACACTTGATCTCTTTGGTTTTTTTTCTTTTTTGTTTGTTTTTTGCTGCTCCTGTTTTTCTCATTTGTCTCTTCATTTCTGGGACTTCTGCTTGATGTTTTCCTGTCCCACCGGAGTGTGCCCGGGGCAGAAGGCTCCAGTCGTTCACTGGAGATAGGGGGTCATGAATCCCTGTTGACTGACTGAGCTGCTAGTACATATTTAAAAACTGTTCCTTTTTTTTTTTTTTTTTTTGCACCTGTTTTCAGCTGTTTGGTCACTGACTGTTCCATCTTAGATTGCTGCCTTGCCTGCGGCAGGCCATGTTCCTAGCATCTAATTGTAGTTCGGGGTCAAAGCCAGCCCCTTGTTCTTGGGGCCTGGCAGGGGTTAAGTGTGGTAGGCCGTTGCCTACTCTGAGTTTTTTGTTGTGTAACCTTATTTTTTCTTTTTGTTTGCATTGTCGATGTTATGCTGTATGTTGTGGTGTGTGTGTGGTATGCATGTGTGCGAATGTGTTTGGCCTTCTCTCTGCCCCCACCTGTGTATCTGAAGGTAATCTGCTATGCCTCAATTTTGCAACTGTCGTAATATGTCGATGATTAGATGTATCTCCTGGAATGTCAGGGGTCTAAACTCAAGATTTAAAAGAGCCCTGCTGTTTGATTTTCTTAAGGTGCATAAACCTCAATTACTATGTTTGCAAGAAACGCATCTTTTGGGATCAAAGGTGATGGCACTTAAGAAGTGCTGGGTCATGCATGGGTACCATTCCACCTATTCTAACTATGCACGGGGGGTATCCATATTGGTGCGGAAGGGCCTCCCATTCTCTTGTGAGAGGGTGATATCGGACCCTAAGGGTCGGTATGTATTTCTCCACTGTACAGTACACGCCACGCCGCTGCTGTTAGTGGTGGTGTACGTTCCTCCCCCTGTCACAGCGGATGTCTTCACGGACTTAAGTGTACAGTTTGCCACCCTCCCAAAGCTGGCCTCTCTTATAGTGGGGGACTTCAACTCGGTGCTGGACCCTGTTCGGGACCGCTTGAGGCCCACCCAATATGAATCGAAGTTATTTAGTCAGTGGTGTGCCTCCTTTGGATATGTAGATCTCTGGAGGCTCGGCCGTCCCGAGACTCGGGAGTATACGTGCCAATCAAGGACGTACCGTACCCTGTCCAGGTTAGACTATGCTTTGGGGACCCCCGATTTGATCCCCAATGTGCGGTCGGTTTCCCACCTGTCTCAGACGCTATCAGACCACTCTGCCATCTCTATAGACCTGGTGCTGGGACACAGGCCCTCCTTTCGGGTGTGGCGGCTCAGTCCAATCTGGGTCTCCACTCCTGAAATTCAGGAGCCGGTTCAGCAAGATATGTCCCACTATTGGGGGGACAATGCTGGTTCGGCCTCCTTTGGCCCCGTGTGGGATGCCTTTAAGGCGTCAGTACGGGGCTCATACATCTCCAACATTGCCCGACATAAGAAGTCCTCCCAGGCTGCCCTTTTGGCCTTGGAATCCTCCCTGGAGAACGCCAGGGCCCAATACTCTGCGCATCCCACCCCGGACTCACGTTCTGTTCTGGTGGGAGCGCATAGGGCTCTGGACCTTCACAGGGTGGAGGTGACGAACAAACAGCAGTTATATCTATCTGCCAGGTTGATGGAATATAGTGGTAAGAATGGTAAGTTGTTGGCATACCTCTCCCGCACGGAGTACGTGGATCGGACGATCCCTCGTATCCGGCTGCTGGACGGATCTGCTACATCGGACCCCTTGGTCATAAATCGAACCTTTCAGGCTTTCTATGAAAGCCTCTATACAGCTCCGCCCCCTCCGGACGAGGTGGAAACGTTGGGTTTCCTGGAATCACTCCAATTCCCTGTCCTGGAAGCGTCGCATAATGCGACCTTGGACAAAGCCCTTACGGTAGAAGAGGTCACTGAGGCCATTTATTCACTCCCTCCCAACAAGGCCCCTGGGCTGGACGGCTTACCCGCGGAGTGGTACAAAAACTATGCGGCGGAACTAGCACAGAAGCTGCACTCCCTGTTTGGGCAGGCACTGCAGGAGGGCGAGCTTCCCCCCTCCATGTGCGAGGCCCTGATAGTGGTGCTCCCCAAACCCGATAAAGATAAACTGCTGTGTGGGTCGTACCGCCCCATATCCCTGCTAAATAGCGACGTAAAGGTGCTTGCAAAAGTTTTAGCTATTAGACTTCAGGGGGTTATTCTCCGCCTTATTCACAGAGATCAGGCGGGATTCATGCCGGGAAAGAGTACGTACGATAACATCCGACGGCTCTACTTACACATACACAGGGCAGCAGCGGTGAATAGGGGGGGTTTGGTGTTATCTTTGGATGTGCTGAAGGCCTTTGACACTGTCAACTGGTCCTTTTTGTGGGAGACCATGCACCGCATGGGTATTAGCGCCCAGTTTATTCGGTGGGTCCGCCTGCTATACACTAACCCAACAGCCAGAGTATGCACTAATAGAGATGTCTCGGCTGTCTTTACTTTGCAGAGGGGCACCAGGCAGGGCTGCCCGCTCTCGCCACTCCTGTTCGCCCTGGCCATTGAGCCTTTGGCTCTGGCGGTGCGGCAGACGGCGGGGGTGGGGGGCATCTGCTATGGTTCCCTCTCTGAAAAGATCTCTCTATATGCTGATGATGCCCTGATTTACCTTGATGGCACTGAGCGGTCTTTTGTCTCATTGATGGCCGTGGTGGAGGAATTTGGGAGGGTCTCCGGGCTGAGGGTGGGTTGGGAGAAGTCGTGGCATTCCCCATAGGCCCAGAGCAGGACTACTCCTACCTCTCTGGGTCTAAACTATCCATCCAACCTACCTTCAAATACTTGGGGATACACGTTAGTGCAGACTTGTCTTCGTATGAGGCCCTAAATGTTGCCCCAATTGTGTCCCATATGGAGACAAGACTTAAGACCTGGGCTTCTCTACCGCTTAATCTTATAGGCCGGGTTAATGTTTTCAAAATGATATACCTACCCAAGTTTCTGTATGTGTTCCGGGCATCCCCTATTTTTCTGTTGAAAAAACTCTTTAAGAAAATTAATTCGCTCCTGTTCACTTTTCTTTGGCAGGGGTCGTGTCCACGCATTGCTAGGGCCTCCCTCCAGGCCCCCAAGCTGGATGGAGGCTTGGCGTGTCCTAACCTGAGACAGTACTTTATAGCGTCACAACTTACATATGTTTATGACTGGTTCCTGGAGGCCTCCCCGTCCTGCTCCACCGCTCTTTTGTCCGCCTTCGTGGGATCCAGGGACTCGCTGGTCGATGACCTACTTAGGTCTAGGGCCGGGCGATGCTCCCGGGACTCCCCGATGGAGGTTAGCTGGCTGGCCTGGCACGAGGGTAACGGGATACTTGCAGAGTTGGGTGGGGTGTCCCCTAGAGCTCCCCTATGGCACAATCTTAACCTCCCTGAGCTCCTGGGCCACCCGGATTCCGGGTGGTGGACACAAAATGGGGTCTCACGTATCTCACACATTTTTGCGGGAGGCGAGTTTGTTTCATTCGATGTACTGAGGGCGCGCAGTGGGGTGCCAGCTAACTCCCTGTTCAGATATATGTCACTCCGTCATGCAATACGGACACAATTTGAGGGTCTGTCCCAGGAGCTCAGCGAATCGCCTCTTGAGGCGCTCATGTCATACACCGATCTGGGGAAGCTGGTCACAACGTTTTACTCACGTCTCCAATCGGCGGGGGTTAAACCCTTTGTGACAGCTCAGCGGAAATGGGAGGTGGATATTCCGGGGCTGTCCGAGGAAGGGTGGGAGGAGGCCTCGGAGGTCTGCTTCCTTGACCTTATTGGGACTAACGATCAATTTGTTCAGTTTAAGTTTATCCACCAGTTGCACTATACTCCCGCCAGGTTGGCCCGAATGGGTCTGATTTCTGTTGCTAACTGCCCTAGGTGCGGCTCCACTGAGGCCGATTGCATACATATGTTCTGGTCATGCCCTACTGTACTGTCATATTGGATGGACTTGTTTTCTTTTTTTAAGGACAACCTACATTTTCCTTTACCTTTCACCCCGGAGGTTGGACTACTGGGGGTGCTCAATGATTTTGTTTCCAAGGCTCATGCTCGGACTCTGGTGCGCATAATCCTTTTCTATGCCAGGAAACTGTTATTACTACATTGGAAGAGTGCTTCCTCCCCCACTGTTCAAATGTTATATCGTATGGTGAACAAGGTCCTACCCATATTCAAATGTGTATACAAAAGCAGGGCCTGCCCCAAAAAGTTTTACAAAATCTGGCAACCCTGGCTGGATATTGAAGACTCCTTCTGGAAGGATGCCCCACTCTCTCAGCCTTGAGGGGCCGTGTATGGGGGGATTACGTGATGAGGTAGTGAACCGTAGAGTGTTTGGAGGGTGGCGAGGGGGGGCACAGGTAACATCTGGGGCGGAGGTGAGGGCCAGGAGGGATGTGTGTGTGTGAGTGGCTATGGATGGTGTATGTATGGGATGTGATGGGTTTTGTTTCTAATGCACGGTCTATCCAATTGGCCCACACACGATCAATTTAAATGACGTTTTAAAAAACTTTGTTTTTTTTCATCGCAAAAAACGACCGTGTGTACGCGGCATTAGTCCATTAATCTAAGAAAAATTTCAGTTTTGTGATTGTGCTTTACCATATTCCACTAGGGTGACCACGTGTCCCGGATTGCATTTTGCAGGTCTGTCCCAGGCACATCTTTCCAGGACAATACAGTGCCCCAGAATGAAACTGACACAGCCACCCCCCGGGCCAATCTGATGCCCCCAAAAAAGGCCGCCACATCACTGCTTTACTCACTGACAGAATTTGTCCTGGCCAGGAATGCATGGAGGAGCACAATCCCGCACCCTGCTTGTGATTGGAGAAATCATAAATCCCGCCTCTAGTCTCCAATCACTGTGCTGTGATTCGTTACAGCACAAGCTGATTTTTGGGAAGGGAAGGTGTCCCTGAATGGTATTTTTGTTTTAATTTTTTTTTAATCAGAAGCAGGTTTATTGAAAATAAAGACAAATGCATAAACATACACAGACAGGTCAGTGGTAATTGCAGTTACAGAAGAAGATGTCATGGTGCAACCATACATTTATACAGAGTAGTCAATTATGCATTAAACTAATACACAGATATAAAGCGAATCATAAAAACACCAGGAAGACGTAGGGGAAGAGATACTACCAGATAATCCACTGCACAATGAAGTCTATCTCTTAAGAAATGGGACCTGACTGTGCTCCCTGAAGTATTACACAGTAGCAGAAGCAAGTAAAGGGAAACAAACAGAAAAGAAAAACTACAAAACAAGAAATGGAACAAAAAATGAAGGCAACAATAGATTTACAGCTTACCAAAGTAGTCACGTCCCCCAAATAGTACCGCTGGGGAGACCACACACCGCCCCCCCCCAGCATTTCATCTGCACCACCCGCTACATCACATAACCCAAGTCAACCACCCCCCATAGTAGGTAAATTAACCCTGAAGCAGCCTATCTCTCACCAATTGAAGAGGACCTAATCCTGGAGTATCTAGCCAAGGTTGCCACATTGAATAGAACTTCTTCAGAACATTTCGATGTTGGTACGTAAGTTTCTCGCGTATCAGTAAACTATTAACCTGTTTTACCCATTGTCCACCTGTTGGTACCCTCGGAGTGATCCAGAGCCGCGCAATCTCTTTGCGGGCAATGTAGAGTGAGCGTAGTACAGCAATATGGCCATTAGGCGACAAATCGGGTAACTCCAAAGCACCAAGTAGGCACACAACTGGGTCCTGTAGGACTGGTATTTGAAATACTAGAGAAATAGTATCGAGCACATACTTCCAGGACCTGAAACGTTTTGGACATTTCCACATCATATGCAGAAGATTCCCGGTGTGTGCCTCACATTTTGGACATAGAGGGGTGTCTCTGAGGCCCCACTTATGTAGTCGGGTCGGGGTTCTATATACCCTATGTAAAAGATATAAATGGGATAACCTCTGTGATGCAGAGAGGTTAGGAGCAGACGTCAGGCATAAATCCCAGACATCCCCATCAATAGGCCCCAGATCGCGCTCCCACCCTCTCCTACAGGGAAGTCTTCTTGCGTCGTGAGTTGAATAGAGTAGTCTGGCATACACCCTAGATATCATTCCTGTCTTTTCATCCGTCGAGAGTACATCCCTCATCAGAGGGTGCACCGTCTGGACGAATGGGGACAGCCTGCCTTCGCACTGTATAGCATGCAGTAATTGCAGGTACTGATAGAATTGAGAGTTGTGTAGATGAAATTCCTCTTTTATGTCCGCAAAGGATTTAAGTATTGTTCTAGAGTATAACTGAGTGATGTAGTGAATTCCCGCCTCCTCCCATGGGCCGAACCCCCTAAGCTTAAGGAGTTCCTTATAATATTTGTTCTTCCATATTGGAGTAAACGGACACACTGCTCTGAGTTTAAAAATGGACCTAACATATTCCCATAGTTTATTCAGTAGACTAATAGTGGGGAGGGTAGTTGGAAACTGCGTAAGGCCTGCTTCGAGATACACCAAGGCCAGAAGATTAGAATTCCCGGGAACTATCAAGGACCTAATAGGGACAGAATAATCTACCTCCCCCAATTACTTAGCTGTTGGAGCTGTGAAGCTATAAAATAATTCCTGGCATGAGGGACCGCCATACCACCTTGGTCCTTCGCAAGTTGCAAAGAACGCAAGCTGATACGGGCCTGCTTGTTGCACCAGATCAATTCTCTGAACTGGGCATCTATTCGCGTGAACCATCTGTGTGTTATCCAGATTGGGGTATTGTGGAAAATATAAAGAAGCTGAGGGGCCCATATCATCTTAATTAAATTAACTCTGCCGGTAACGGAAAGCGGTAGGTTCCGCCAGGCAGAGCACTTCAACCAAAGTTTCTGGAGCATCGGGGACAAGTTCTTGTCCAGGTATTGGGTAGGGTGTGGGGTTACCTGCTATCTGAGTTCATCAACCACGGCAATGTCTCTCGCCCAGACAGGCAGGGGGCCCGGCAAAGGGTCTAAGGGCATAAATACTAATTTATTCCAGTTGATACTGAAATGCGACAGCCGACCAAAATCGGCTATCAGGCCCATCACGTTCTGCTGAGACCCAACGGTGTCACCCAGGTATATCAGAGTGTCATCTGCATTGAGGGAGACAACATCCTTTCTCGGTCCCCTGCAAAATCCTACTATGTCCTGCGACTCCCTGATATGTATAGCCAGAGGCTCTAGGGCCAGGGCAAACAACAAGGGTGATAAAGGACACCCCTGACAAATGCCTCTAGCAAGGCGGAATGAGACTGACACATCACCATTAATGCGCAATCTCGCCGTCGGGAGGTTTATAACAGTTGAACCCATCTCAAAAATGAGGGACCTACCCCAAATTTAGTCAATACCTCCAAAAGATAGGGCCATTCCACACTGTTGAATGCCTTGGCAGCGTCCAAAGATAGGACCGCCATATTGCCCATGTTGTCCGTGGGGACCTGCAGATTCAGAAAAAGGCTGCGTAAATTCTGAGATGTAGATCTCGTAGGAATAAACCCAGACTGATCCCTATGAATCACTTTTTTGGATACAGCTAGCCAATCTATTCGCCAGAATCCTGGCCAGTAAATTAACATCAAAAGCGAGTAGCGAAATTGGTCTATATGAGTCTGGAGACAAAGCATCCTTGCTGGGTTTTAACAGCACTACGATAAGGGCCTTGTTCATGGATGAAGGGAGAGACCCTGTTTCAAATGCATGGTTGTACACTTTAGGCAGAATCGGAAGAAGTTGAGCTGAGTACCGTTTGTACACCTCGGATGGCAACCTGTCCACTCCAGGAGCCTGACCATTTTTTGCATGAGCCAGAGCCTCCAACAATTCCTCCTCGGTTAGTGGGGCATTGAGCAGAGCAGCAGCCGACGTGGACAAACATGGTAAGGGATATCTATCCAGAAATGAACCAATGTCACTCTGGGTAGGCCTAACCTTGGATGAATAAACATCCTGAAAAAAGTGTTTAAAAACTTCGGTGATGTCTTGAGTAGAATAACAGGGAGTCCCGCTAGCCCCCAATATAGATACGATGTGTGAGGATGATTTCTGTGACCTGGCCACCAATGCTAACATATGCCCTGTATTCTCACCCTCCTCAAAATGACTTTGTTGTAGGAAAAAACATTTCTTCTCAGCTAGTTGCAGAGACAGGTCCCTCAGCATAGATTGAGCAGCCAGCCAAGAGCGTTTCGTATCATCCGTGGGATCAGCAACATATTTGGCCTCAGAGGAGCGTGCCTCCTCCAGGACTGACATCTTCCACTCCTTGGTGGAGGTTTTAATCAGGGAAATTACTCTAATAAACTGCCCTCTCAAAAAAGCCTTAGCCGTCTCCCAGACAACACCCAGCTCTACAGAGTCTAAGTTATGTCTAAAAAAAGTTGTAAGGAGATCAGGTATGGGGTCTGGTTTTGGAATAAGCGAAAGCCAGAAATTGTTACGTTTCCAGAGGGTGCTACCTCTACACGCCCCAATCGAATATCTATCGATAAAGGGAAATAATCTGAGACCTGCCGGGGATGGTATTGTGGGGATTCTAACATTGGCAGTAGTAAATTATTCCCTAATCTCAGATCAATTCTGGACAGGCCCCCCACCGAAGCAGATTGGCATGAGTACATGTTGGCATCCGGATTGTGCACTCTACAGACATCAGTTAGGCCCATCTCTAATAATAAACGGGCAAATAGGGTAGGCCCCTTCCGCCTCTGCAGCTCATCCCCCCCCCCCCCCACGGACGGGAAGTCTATGTTTGGCATGGTCTAGACAATTATTGAAATCACCAATCACCAACACCGGGATGCCCGGGAAGCGGACAATAAAGTCTGTCAATATCTTCAGGGTAGTAGTGGAAAAGGGAGGGGGAATATACATCCCTGCAAGAATACATTACATCCCGTAAAGGGAACACAGAGCAAAAACATAACGACCAGCTGGGTTAATTTGTAACTCCAGTGCTGAGAATTGTATACCCCGTCTAACCAGGAGGCTCACTCAATTGGTGTGTAGAGGTCGGGAGAATTAAATCTCCTGCAGACAAATGACATCCGCATTTACCCACTTGACTGTACGAAGCACAGCCAAGCGCTTGACAGGGTTGTTCAGTCCCCTGACATTCCAGGATATAATTCTGGTCATCTTAGACATTGTAATACACAAACTATCGAAATAAGGATATTTCCGGTAAAGTCATAGCACCGTGAGGTGAGGTAACAAGGAACACTGGAATAGAAAAACAGCAGCAAATCACTGAATGAACCTGGAGGACGGCAAAGTAAAAAAGAACAATGCAGTAGCGGTGGGAGTATCAACATGAGGTATACCACTTGCCAGGCAGGTGAGACAGTCACGAGGGGGCCTGTGGCCCCAAGGAACATCTGGAGTGACAGTGATGGTGATTCCACAGCGGAGCCTTCAAAAAAGTGAGAAACCAACAAAAATAAAAAATAAAATAAAAATAATAATAGAAAATAACAGGCCAACATGGCCAAACTTGAGTGCCCCAGGGCAAAAGGAGGCCTGTACCAGACCAACATGGGGGCAGCAGTGGAAGCGCACATAAGCGTCCAAACTTCTCAACAGCTAGAACAGGTAGCCCTGGTGTCAAAGAAAGAGTCAAACATTAGCAGCTCTTCCGCCTTGGCAAGTGAGAATAAGGGTCAGAGCAAAAATGAGTTAAACAGTACATCACCAGTCTTGTTGAGCACGACGTCGGTTACGGCTTTCCTTGATTGACTGTTCCTCCCTGTCCATCCATTGTGCGGCCGCAGATGGTAGATCAAAAAAGTTAACGGAGCCCAGTGCTTCCACTCTCAGTCGGGAAGGGTATAACATAGCATATTTTACATCCAGAGCTCTAAGGCGACGTTTAACATCAAGGAACTTTGCGTGTTGTTTTTGCAGCTTAGCAGAAAAATCAGGAAAAAATGAGATTTTGGCATTATCAACTCTCATGGCCTCAGGTTTGATCCTGGTATTGTGAAGTATAGCATCCCTATCCTTGTAGTGGAGCAGCTTGAAAATAAAGGGTCTTGGGGGGCCCCCTGGTTTCCTGTCCACAGAAAATAATGGAGTGAACACTTCCCTGCCAAATGCAGCCACCAACCAGTTCTCAATAAATTCAACAGGATTCTTCCCTTCTGCCTTCTCAGGCAATCCCACAAGCCTTACATTATGTCTTCTCATCCTATTCTCCAATTCCTCTAAACGAGATGAGTGTTGTGTGAGAAAATGATTGTTGTATGTAAGATCCCTCTGCATGCAGAATTGCTGTGATTTTGCTGTGATTCCAAATCACACTGCAATAGTGGCAAAATGCACCACGCATGTATAGGTGTCACTCAGTTTTTAATTAAACACACTAAACATGGTTTTGCTGCATGATAAATTGTGCAACAATTGCGGCAAACCACATGGCGGGAAGCATCTCCTTCAAAAAGAAGCAGGAGCTTCTTCTGGCCGATAAGCTTTGAGTGATGCGGTTTGCCACGCAACAACGGCAACTCGGCCCACGATCCCCAATCTCCAGATGTGAATAGGGCCTAATGGGGGAAGCTACAGTAGGAGACAGTCACAGTAATGGTAGAGCCAATATGAGGTGCAGTCTAAACATTGCTTTGGGGGAGATCTTTTAGATCTCTAGCCATACCATTTTTAATACAGTTCCACATACAGGATACATCCTAAAAAACATCAACAAAGTTTATAGGACATATCTCATTCATTCTCCTCCCCCCCCCACCCTATCTCCGATGGCACTCCCCTGCCACTATTTTACTGCATAAAATGACATTTACATGTAGTCTATTTCATTCATTTATAGATAAATGTGTGACAGCAATAAACCTTTTTATTTTTTCTTTTAATAAATTGCACTCTTGTTTAACCCCCTTTTTTTTTTTACACCCTTTGTCTATAGATTATATAGAAAGAAAAATAAATTTGGTGCCTTACTACATTTAGCCCTCATGCATACAGATGATGAGAGGCTGAAAATACAGCAATTCACTTGTATGGCAGGCTGTACTTGGCACCTTTAGCGTTCTGGAATTCTACACCCAGCATATTTCCAGCCTTTCACCATCCAAGTGATACCTTAAGCCTAGTAAACATTATCAGTACGTTAGTAGAACGATCTCCCCTGCTCAGCTGTTGTGTTCTGACAGGGGGCGGCCCCTCCACCAGAACACTGGCCAAACGGATGGCTTCTGTCAGACCGGCTACCATAGACATGGACCAAATCTCAGACGTTTTTATGGAACCTGACATTCGGCCTGCTTGTACTAGGCTTAAAGAGGAAGTAAAGTGCTGTTTTTTTTACCTGCAAAAGTAAATGAACAATGTAATACTATACTAAACTTACCTGCAAATTAAGCTCACATCATCTTGCTGGAGGCTGCATCCATCTTCGCCAGTCTTACTTGCAGGTCCGCATGCTCCTGCTATGTGACTGGTCGGAGCCGTGTGACGTCACTCACAGGCTGGTCATGGCACAGGGTTCTGAAAAAATGGCACGGGTGGCACAATGATGTAATTGGCTGCATATACAGTAAATATCTCCTAAATGGCACAAGTTTACAAAATATTTACAGTACCTATAGGTTAGCCATATTTTAGGCTTACCTATAGGTACAAATAATAGATACTCTTTAAATCGACCAAATAAACTTTTGTTTTTCAAATGTGTCAGTAATTAGATTCTAGCTCCATGCTTCAGTCCGGAAACCATAGTCCGTTTTTCCCGAACCCTCTTTGCATACCTCCTCGCTGCTTTTTTGATAAACCAAAAAGGGCCAAAATTCCTAAAACATAGTTCATAGCGATCATACGATGACTTCAATTTTTTCTCTGAATATAGCATTGGTGTGTGTAGGCAAATACAGTGCTAGTGCATATAAATGTTTGTAAGTGCATTACTTTTCTTCAAAAAGTGGATGAATTATATCCCTGGTGTCTTTATGTAGACAGCTTTAGTTGGTGAAAAGTTATCTTTGTTTTGCCCAACCTGACCAAAAAAGATTTATCTGTCAACTACCAGACTCTTCCCATACAAAGACTAAAAATAATACAAAACCCTGTTCTATGCATTGATTAAGGCAGACTTGAAAAAGAAGGGGCATATGTCTATAAACACCTGTATGGTGTTTTTTTGTTTTTTTGCATAATGACTGTAGCAGCCTGACACATAATTCAGAAATCCATAATGTGGATTTAGTAATTGGAAGCATATCCATCTTTTTTCAAAGTGTAAGGTTTGTATTTTCTAATGTTACAAGGCTTGGTGTTAAAGCAATTTTTGCCAAACATATAAATTTGTTACAATAAAAAATGTGTTTGTAGGTATCTGGCATGCGCAGCTGTCATAAATTGCAAAATGTGGGTGGCATTTAAGAAATTATCTTTACAATTATTACAACAGCTAGTCCTCAGTATAAAGCATTTGCCATGATTTCTGCTTCTGACTCAACACACTTTACTGGAAAGAAAAAATCTCTTATTAAAAGGGAAATATGTTGTGTAATGTGTTGTGATATAAATGCGGTTAGTTGTTTCAATGTATTTCATTACAAAAAAAGGTTTAATTGTAGTCATATAACATTCTTCTATTAGCTTTTCTGGGTGGGCTTCACTGATGATATTTTTCCTGACAAAGAGCTTTTTTTTTTCTGTTTGAATGACTCAGAGGTCACTAAGATGAGGTGAGATCATCAACTCCACCTCCAGAGATTGGCTGACGTCTTTCAGCAATCACAATGCTGTATTTTCCTCCATGGCGAAAGACAAGTCTACATACTATTTGATTGCATTTGCAGAGGAGTAAATCTCCAAGCAATGATAAAATTAATTAAAAAGATATGTTGGCCCATGGGGTATGAATTACAATACCATTGATAAATGTTTTTTGGGTCCCAGTTTCATTGGTGGGTATAGGCATTTACTGAAGTCATTTATTATAATAGCAAATTATTCGCAGCCGTCTTACCTTCTAGCCCCTGGCTTTCCTGGCTGAATTACAGGTAATTTTCATTTAGATGTGCCATCTGCTACAAACTAAATTGATAGTTTAATTTAAACAAATTAGTGTTCAGATATTCCTGCTGCACTATTATTGTTTGTTAAATATTGTAGCCAGTATTGTACTGTAGATGATTCTTATTGCCAATTTTGAGAAATCTACTACTTCTGAATACAAAAATGACAAAAGCCAACTGCACATGTATTGGACAACTCAAATTAAGTTCATCATAGGGAGTATGTG
Organism: Rana kukunoris; assembly: GCA_029574335.1. NCBI lineage: Eukaryota > Metazoa > Chordata > Amphibia > Anura > Ranidae > Rana > Rana kukunoris. Next base: position 168,364,532 of record CM056052.1, read on the forward strand.
ATGAGCAAAACTACACCTTTTATAAAAAAAAGTTTTTTAAATTACTAAATATTTTACAGCGTGCAGACTGATATTTAGTAGTGTATTCCATGCAAGCTCACCACGTGCCCATCCATTTATTAAGAAGCTAATAAAAAATGGTTAATTATTTGGGATTTCCCATGATCAAATCATCAAACCTATGAGATTATTGTATGTTTGGATTGAAATTAACCATTGTTATTCCTAACCTAACTCTAAAACAACATTAGTCAATCATAGTTCCAAAGAACCTTCAGCAGGAACCGGCCGAGATTCAAACCATGTATAGGCAGGTTGAATGTCCCAAGATAGCAATAATCACTGTCTTCTCCCGACATGGACAGCTTCCCCTGTTGGGAGAAATCAATGGCTCGACAGGAGGGAATTAAGCTAATTTCTTTCTTGCAACCATGTATGGCCAGCTTTAGGGTTCCTCCAGAGGCTGCTAGAAGTTCCTGAACCCCTTCACGCCTAAGGATAAAACAAATCTAAATGCCTAAGCCCAATTTTGCAATTTTGACATGTGTTAGTAAAGCCGTACATATCATCACAATTATGTTTGCATCATGGTGGATTATACCTTGTTTTTTTTAAGAAAAATTGGGTTTTTATTTGGTGGTAAATGGTAATGAATATATCCTTTTTTTTCTTTATTTTTTATTATCAAAGGAAAATTGTCTCAAAATATATTTCTTGCTACTACCATAACCTTCCACCAAAGAACAACCCAAAATAAATTCTCCTGCTTCTGTCAATTGCAGTGATACCACGTATGTGTATGTTAGTTGTTGGTTTGGTTTCCCAAAACCAGAAAGTTATTTCAAGGGTTCCTCCAAGTAAGTTTGAAAATAGCTGCTCTAGAAGTTTGTGGTGGACACACCCTTTGCTGGAACTCAGACTGGACAAACAAGTTCTGGCAGTTTAACCGAGGGCTATACTTGATAAATAATTAAGAAGGGTCTGACTGCCCTCTGTTTTCCTGATGATGGTCCTTTTGTTAGTTTGGTAAAAACAATCAGTTGCAAATGCACTATAACCACTCCACCCACAATTTGTTCATACAGAACAGTGTGGAGAGAGAGGACAGTATCAAAATGTGCATTCTGCTCTATTCCCAAACCTATCCCTTCACAGTGCCATGAAAGGATAATTGAAGCAACTTGACTACTGTAATTGGTATTTTCATACTCAATGTCAACCAATTCTTGATCATGGTTTCAAGTAATTCCAGCATGTGACCAATTTCTATTGAAAAATTTAAAACCATTCTTTCATACCCATTGTTTACATAAAACACCACCAGACAGTGCTAGAACACGGTCCTATAGCATAAAAGGGCCAACGTGCATCCACCATCCTCATGAGCTGTAAACTTCAGCAGCATAATGCAAGTTCTTTCATATTTTTCACTTGATTCCTTCTGAAAAACCTCTTCTGCCTACCCCTTGGCCTGGCCTCACTGCCACACATGAGCTATTTAGCTTATAAACAAGAAACCAGCTCAAAATTTGTAAAATTAAACTCTACGCCAGTCTATGCCCAGGGACCCAGTCTTTCCTCGATTGTGTTTTACCAGCATAGAGGATGCATAGCCAGGCTACCATTCACAGCCCATGTGTCATAGATGCCTCTGCCATTCTTCTGGCAGTCATGTGTCACTGCTACCAGCAAATGCCAGCAGCCAGGCATGGTTAGAGATGGGGGTGAAGACTTTGCTTTTGCCAAAAAGTCAAAAACCATCAGTAGCACTGTGTAGTCTGCTTGGTCTAAATATTTTGCAGAAACGAAGAGTGCAGTAAAACAGCCAATAGAACAAACTCTGAGGCCCCATACACACGAGCAGACAGTTTTTTTTTAAACCACACAATTGTACACACGATCAAACCAAAATCCCCACCAGCAGACAGCGTGCTGACATATTGGTGACGTGGAGGTGACGTTGACGCCGCCACGTCACCGATTTAAAACTAATTTACAAACATTTTAGAAAAAGTTTATTTCGTATAGCTAAAACAAGTAACAAAAAGAAATAGTATGAATAAAATGACAAATCTTTTTATATTCTGTTTCCAGCGTCTAATAATTGTCACAATAAGTGATTCCTATTTTAAAGTCCACAAATAGTAAAAACTGATTGTCTATTATCATCATGTACTAACAGGAAGTAAAAATATCTGACACTATTCATTGTGTTATATTTGAATTTGAGTCCATTTTCCCTTGCAATTGTATTTGTAGAGCTTCGTGTCCTGCTTCTTTCATGGTTTAGTAATTCACAACTAAATTGCCTGTGATTCTTTAGAGATGTAGAATAATGTGCTGTATTTCTATAACTGTTACATTTTTCACTCAATAGAATTTTCTGATCTTTTGTATTATATATTTACTGATATCAACAGTTTTGATTCAACAATTACTTCTTATCAATGTTCTATAATGAATGGGATACTTTATCCTAAAAAGTTTGATAGAAAGTAGGTTGGAAGCCATGGAAAGGCTCCTCCTTCTCTGCGCATATAAGGGAAGGAAGAAAGAAACTTACAATCTTCAAAGTAAAGGATACCATTGCTTTATGAAGTGATTAACATCCCACAGATGTTAATCACCAGACAAAAGTACACTACAGTATATTGCCAAAGGTTTTAGGACACCTGCCATTACACGCACAAGAAATTTAATGGCATCCCAGTCTTCGATTGTATTGTTCAATATTGAGTTGGCCCACCCTTTACACCTATAACAGCTTCACCTCTTCTGGGAAGGCTGCCTACAAGGTTTAGGAGTGTGTCTATAGGAATGTTTGACCATTCTTCCAGAAACGCATTTGTTCATCCCGAAGGTGTTCTATCCAGTTCTTGTCATCCAGTCAAGTGCCTACATCCCAAACTTGCTCATCCATATCTTTATGGGTCTTGCTTTGTGCACCGGTGCGAAATCATGTTGAAACAGGAAGGGACCATCCTCAAATTTTTGCCACAAAGTTGGGAGCATGAAACTGTCCAAAATGGTTGGTATGCTGACGCCTTAAGAGTTCTCTTCACTGGAACAAGCCCAACCCCTAAAAAACAACCCCACACCATAATCCACCTTCCACCAAATGATCTGGACCAGTGCACAGTTCCTAACACAAGTTGAAATGAACAGTTCCTAACACAAGTTGAAATGAACTCCTACACTTTCTTAAGGCTGCATTCACACGTGAGCGTTGCGATTTGCGGCGGTTTTTACCGCGATTTGCCGCGACAAATTGCAGCGTTTTTTACCATTATTTGCCACGACAAAACGCAGCGTTTTTTAACGCGATTTTGTACAGGTCATTGTCACCAATGTAAAACGCCCAAGTCGCCCGATTCGGGTCCGGGACTTGTTTGAGCTTCAGGCGTTCGGCGTTTTGGAGTGGAGATGTGAACCATCTCTATAGAGAATAATGTTTTTTTCCCCTTCTAGCGTTTTTGAGCGTCGCGCTTCAGGCGTCAAAGCGCTCAGGTGTAAATGCAGCCTTACACTCACTTCTTGTAGGTTCTCAACCCACTGAGCACCCAGTCTCTCTCACTAGTTGTACCTACACTTGCTGATTCACTGCCAGTCCCTGGAGCTCTTCCAAACTTCACTTTAGTATCTTCCTCAAGTGTCACCCCCGCTTCTCTGCTGGGTCCCTAGTTTGGCACTCCAGATACTTCTCAAGCTTCACCCCACTCGCCTGCTCGGTCCCTGGCTAGACACACAAGGCTGCTCTGCAAGCGTCACCTCTGCTAGCTGGGTCCTTGGCTGGACACCTGCTGAATTTTCCCAATTCTTAACAATCCCCGGTTGGTGAGAATACTACTCCGATACTTCAGCTACTCACTGCGGTCCCTGGTAACAAGGTGGTTGGTCCCTTAGTGGTCACAGCTTCCCCTCTACCTCCGACCACCACAGGTTCTCCGTCAGGCAGAACCGTCATTTCTGGTTGGACTGCAAGCCACAGTCCTATGCTGCTCTCCTGCTTCTGGATAGGCCCTCAGACTGCCTAGCAGCCAGATGTGCCCGGGATAGGGCCAAACTCCGGCCTGGCAGCCTGGGCAATACAACACACATCTACCCAGACAGCCGTCCAGGTGGCACAGAACACTTGACTCCACCCAAATATATAGGTTCTCCCAGCAAACCAAGGGATTTAAGAAAACCCCTGTCCATTGGCTGAGATACCCCATGTACTCCTAATTTGTCCTTGCTTTGTCCTTGTCTTATCTAATGCCACCAGATACCCGGCAGAAAAGATAAGGGCAACAATTATAGACTTTTGGTCTAGGTGAAATCAATTAATCCCTAACAATGAGCCAAGATAACTTCATCTAGCAGGTAAATTTAAGAGCAACCCTGCCTAAACATCAGGGTGCTACACATATATGTATTTGTATTTGGTGTCCATCGCCAGGTTTTATACAGCAAGGAGACCAGAAATGTAGCTGCACAAGGAAAGTGAGACCAAACGTACAACAAGGTATATAGCCTAAAGTGGTATTTATTTACAGTGAAAAACAGCAAACCATGAACACAGAAAACACAGCACATAGTAAACATGAACAACCCCAAACAGAACCAAAATCCCACTAACAAGAGCTGTTGAACCTTAACAACTAAATATACACACACAGACCAAGCTAGGGACAAGGGTACAAGGAATGCAAGGTTGCAAGGAGGGGGGATCATGGCTGGGTACAGAGCAGAGGGAGGCAGGAGTAAGGCAGAGGGGTGCAGACTGGATCAGGCTGGGCATCAGGCAGCAAGGCTGGGACCAAAATTGCAATGCACCGGGGGAAGAGAGGAGCAGCCTTATGTAGCCCCCCGGAAGCTTAACACTAATGTGACTGATTAGTACACCTAGGAGACAGCTGCTGGTGGACACTGGAGCTGCAGCAAACCGCTCAGAACAGCATAGTGCCACCAGCAGGTGAATTCCATCCTAACAGTACCCCCCTTCAGAAGACCCTGATGCCAATGTCTGCAGGCTTAGTGAGGACCCTGCCGCCGGGGTCCCAAAACTAGGTAACACACTGGCCCAATTTCCTGACACATACAACATCTGATCCCTTAAAACAGTAGGCATTCCAACGCTGGGGTACCATGGGTCATCCACAAACTTAACCCTGGGATCATGTGACAACACCAGAAATGTCTTATTACAACGGCATAACTTGCCTGGTTTCCAGGACTTGTTTCACACATCAATGGCAAACTAGGTTTCTAGAAGGCACTGGTTACCCAACCTGGGTTCCCTAATGCGTCTGGAGTTGTGGCAATCGCATCCAGGTCATGACAAAGCACAAATGGTACTCTGCCACTCCCCTGGGGCTCACCACTACCACGGTCATGAAGGAAAACGTAGATACCAGTTAATCCTGTAAAAAAAAGCTTGGCTTGTCTCTTGTTCCTGCTTAATCTTGAACTCTTCACTCCTGTCATGAACCTCCTGATTTAAGCCATGTCTCTACACTTCCTGTTTGCCAGATTATTGTGCTCTCTCCAGCTGAAATATCTTGCTCCTTTGCATACCTGCAGCTGTCCTTATCTTTACTACCACCCGTTACCAAACTTTGGATGGTACTTGACCATGTGTATGCTTGATCTCAACTTGCAGCCCTTCGTTATAAACCCTTGGCTTGTAACTCGACTATGCATCTGCTAATCGCACCCTGCAACCTCCTCTTCTTGGGTTCCCGCTGGCATGCTCCACTTCTGTGTGTGCCCCCATAGCAAGCCACTTGCTATAGTGACACATATGCGCCCTCACCTCTGAGCTGGGCTGTAAGCATTCATAGGCACACACAGCTAGGCTCCTGCTGCTGCCTCTGTGTCCTGTGAAGAGAGGAAGAGAGGAAGAGAGACCAGAACTGCTGCAGGTGGGCAAAGCGCTGGAGTGAAATAGGTAAGTATATAGGGAAGTGAGGGGGTGATACAAATACTGGGACATTTTTTTTACCTTAAAGGGTCACTAAAGGAATTTTTTTTTTTTTTGCTAAATAGCTTCCTTTACCCAAATGCAGTCCTGGTTTCATGTGCTCATTGTTCGTTTTTGCTGTAATCCTTCTCTGTTCTGCACACTTCTTGGTTGGCTGTTTCCTTATGAAAAAAGTACTGGGAGCTTCTCTCTGTGGTCTCTAATCAAGAAGGTGTGATTACTGTGTGTCTAAAACCCCTCAGAACCAATCAGTTTCATTTTAAAAACAAACACTGCCCTCTATTGGCTCTGTGTCTCTGTCCTTCACAGAAACATGAAACTAGATGAAAAATTAAACTGAAACTGCAGGCACATTATATGATTGATTTTTATCTATGTTTAATAATTTTTAAAAGGAATAAGTTAACTATTATGGGCCAGATTCAGGTAGAGTTAGGCTGGAGTATCAGTGATACGCCAGCATAACTCTCACTTTGAGCTGGCGTTTCTGTTTTCTGTAAGCAGAAAACAAGAAACGCCGGGTTGGAGTTCCTATACGAGCGGCGTAATTGTATTTCGCCGTCGTATTGGAACTGCAATTTTAAAAATGGTGCTCGGGGCGTTCCCGCTGATTAACGCCGAGAATATGTTAATCAGCGAGAATCGGCAATTCACGATCGTACTCGGGCCCGACGCAGTGACTTTCCGACGTTTCCGTAAGCGATACGCGTGTAAAGAAAAACTTGCCCCCTAGGTGGAGCATCCTGTTAAGTATGGCCGTCGTCATCGCGTCAAATTTAAGAAAATTGCGTCGTTTGCGTAAAACATCCGTGAATGGGGATTGACGTCATTGACGTTCACTGACAGAATTTGGAGCATGCGCACTGACAGTCGACGCATGCGCAGTACGTTCGCCACGGGATCGCGCCTAGTTTAAATAATACACGCCCCCTACCCGCCCAATTTGAATTCCGCCAGCTCATTTTCGCTACGCCGCCACAACTTTAAGAGCAAGTGCTATGTGAATAACAGTACTTGCTCCTAAAGTTTCGGCGGAGTAACGTAAATGAGAAACGTTACTCCAAAATAAAGATTTGCTCTCCTACCTGAATCTGGCCCTATGTCTCTATACCCTGTAAACAGTCATTTCAGGGGAAAAAATCCTTTACAACTCCTTTAATGCAGGGAATGCATTAAGATAAAAAAAGTCTTGCCTTTACAACCACGTAAAGGAGCCAAATGACACTGCACAAATATTTTTTTGTTCTATATAATTCAATCACAACAATATGAAAGTAAAAGCTCATAAAATGAGGACAATCACATCAAGAAGGCAAAACATGTTCTTTTTTCATGCAAAGGTCCATAAAAAGAAATTCAACAGGCTCACTTTAGGGTAAAAACTCCAATAATAAATCTAGATTTTCCTAGCTTGTGACGGAAAATATAAGTTATATGAGGACAGGAGGCGAGTATCTTATGCATTAATCTTTCTTTATTAATGCCCATAGCAGAATATTTTACAACTTTTCTTTAATCACTTTCAATGTAAAAAAATCTTTCTCAGTGAACTACAACTCCCAGCAGTCCCTGTAACCTCTAGCCACGCCCAGGTCGGTGGCCTCTATATAACAGACTGCCTGCCAATGATCCTCCTCTTTCTTGATGCGATACTCGATACTGAAGCACCCCAAACGTGGAGGAACATAGCGTCTTCATGGACTTCAGGCCGGCCGACCGACATCCGACAATTTTCAGGTCTGGAACGTGACCGCCAACTGTGCCCCAACAGGGGTTTTTAGGAAAACTGCATCCTACCGAGGACTCTTCCGGAGACTTCATCCCAACAGGGGACAGAAACCCAACGGATCTTCAAACCGGCTCCACCAGGATCAGGGTCCCATAACGACACTCAGTAACCTGCGAAAGATCAGAGATATATACGTAATAGGGTGGGTCGGGAGGGAAGATACTCGCCTCCTGTCCTCATATAACTTATATTTTCCGTCACAAGCTAGGAAAATCTAGATTTATATATCAGACAGGAGGCTCATATCTTATGCAAGTTCAAAGCTAGCATTTAATTATGCAGTAATAAGAATAAAAATATCACATAGTATAATACAGCCGTAGCACTTAAGATAGGACCGACATGGATACATGATCTTGAGGTCTGAAATAGAAATGACGGAAGGTGGTTTCAGAAGACCAGTCTGCCGCCACTAAGAGATCGGAGAGAGATCCTCCTGACGTGACTACCTTAGTAGCCATAGCTCCCCTGGCGGAGTGGGCTCCGAAGAGGGTAACATCGATCCCCGCCATATCCATGGTGACTCTCACCCAGCGCGCCAGGGTGGCAGACGAGACGGGATGATGTGGTTTGACACCAGGAGTTGAGAAGAGTTTGAGGGTCGCAAGTCAGCGGTCTGTGATTCATATGCCTGGAGGCAACGGACAACGCAGAGGAGTGGGTGTGCGGGAAAAAACAGGTAAAAGACCGATTGAATACCGGTCTTAGTCCTGCGTACTACAGAGAACCTGACACCCTGCGGCGAAAATTGACGCCTAGAGATGTCCAGGGCCTTGACGTCTGATACTCTCTTGACAGAGACTAGACAGAGACTAGACAGAGAAGGACTGTCATTTTTATGGAGAGAAGTCTCAAAGGAAGATTTGAGTTGTCCTCCCATCTGGCGAACATATCGAGCACCCTGGAAACATCCCAGGTTGCCTGGTATCTAGGCCGTGGGGGACGTTGAAACTTCACGCCTCTCAAGAGTCGGCAAACCAGAGGATGTTTGCCAACTGGCAAGGAGTCCACAGGGTCATGATATGCCGAGATAGCCGACCGATACACGTTGATGGAACTGAACGATTTGCCGGACTCGAATGAGTCCGCCAAGTAGTTTACCACTAGGGAGACAGTGGCCTGAACGGGATCAACCTGTCGTTGATCACACCAACGCACCCAGAGTCCCCAGGCCGATCGATATGCCGATCTAGTCCCGGGGGCCCAGGCCAGGGCGAGGAGATCCCTAGCTGGCTTTGAAAGGACGCTATCTGCGTCCGGGATCCCGAAACCAACCATGCCAGGAGCGGTAGGTTGTTCTCTAGGACCAGGGGGTAAAGACCCCCGCCCGGGTTGGTGAGGAGGTGAGGAAAGTGGGGAATCAGCCTGGGAAGATCCACGGTCATCCCCAGCAGGAGGGGAAACCACGGCTGGGTCGGCCACCATGGTGTGATCAGCACCACGGTCGCCTCCAGATTGGATATCCGAAGGAGGAGTCTGGGGATTATCTGGAAAGGAGGGAACGCGTAATGCGTGCCCTCCGGCCAGGGTTGGCGGAGAGCGTCCACCGCATACACCTCCGGATCCGGTCTTCAACTGAAGAAGTGCGGTAGTTGGTGGTTGAGGCGGGAGGCAAAGAGATCTACGGATAATGGACCCCAGAGCCGTTGCAACTGAAGAAACACTGAACGGTTCAGCCTCCAACCGCTGGAGTCGCGAAGATAGCGAGAGTTCCAGTCGGCTACCGAGTTGGAGACTCCTGGAATGTACTCCGCAATAGGGGTTATATTGCGGGCCAGACAGAAGTGCCAAAATTCCTTCACGATATTCGCTAGTATTTTGGATTTGGTGCCTCCCAGGCGGTTGACGTATTGTACCGCCGCCACATTGTCCATGCGGAACAGTATACAGCATGTGGATGTGCACGACATGAAGCTCCTGACAGCGAATAAGGCTGCCAGGAGTTCCAGCGCATTGATATGGAGCGTGGCTTCCTCTGCTGACCACGTCCCTCCGGTGGAGGACGTGCCGCATCGGGCGCCCCAGGCCCGGCGACTGGCGTCTGATTCTATGATAACGTCCGGGCTGGGGTTGAAGATGGCTTTGCCGTTCCATTCGGCGGCGTGACGGAGCCACCACCTCAGCTCCTCGGTAGTCTCCTGACAGAGGGGGATCTCGTCTGCATACCTGAGACCTTGCCTCAGGTGCATAATCTTGAGCCTCTGGAGGGCTCTGTAATGCAACGGGGCCGGAAAGATGGCTTGAATAGAAGCTGCTAGGAGGCCCACTAGGCGTGCTAGTGTGCGGAGGGATAGATGACCTTTTCTTAGCGCTGCCCGGATCTCCTTGCGGATCAAGGCGAGTTTGGGTTTGGGAAGGCTGAGGGTGGACTGAACGGTGTTCACCGTAAAGCCCAAGAACTCCATCTGTTGGGAAGGGACCAAAACTGATTTCTCTTGGTTGATAATGAAGCCCGGGGGCGTGGCCTGACGCGCAGCGTGTATGGACGTGTAACTCCGGAGCTCCGTTGAACCAGGGACACCGCGGCACGAAGCAAGACACCCTACCCTCTCCCGAACGTTTAGAAACGAGTCTCCCGACCTACCTACCTGTCGCCATGAAGGGGAAACGCCGAATGGACAACAAGCCCCGGCACCTCACGGACTTCTTCTCCCCGGCCGGGGGGAACATGAGACAAGATGGCGCTGAGGCCTACTCGCCTAGGCAGAACCGACCTGGCACCAACGCGACTGGCAAAGGTAACCGACCCTCCTCCAAGCCATCCCCCACCGCAGCCTCCTCTCCGCCTCATACCCCGTCCTCCTGCAGCCCCGCCAAATCTAGGCCGCGGCTGGAAGGCCGTGGCTCGGGCCTAGCGGTGAGCCCTGCAGACAGTCAGGCCTCAGAGTCTGGGGATGACACGCGGGACCTGCCGGACTCAATTGTGTCATATCCAACACAGAATCAGCCTGTGCTGGACACTGTACTGAAGGACATGCTAATATCCCTCAGGAGCACCTTACAGTCAGACATGGCAGCATGCATGCACCGCTTGAATAGAGACATCCAAGAAGTGGGGAGCAGAGTGACACATATAGAAACTAAAATGGGGGTATATGCCACTACAATTAATGACTTAGTTGATGCAAATGAAGATAGAGAGGCTGACTCAGAATGGATCAAGGCAAAGCTGGCTGACATCGAGGACAGGTCCAGAAGGAACAACATGAAAATAAGGGGGGTCCCTGAATCTGTTATGCAATCTGACCTTGCCTCATATGCAGCTACCATGTTTAAGTCTATTCTTCCTGACCTCACTGACTTAGACGTCACAATTGATCGGATTCATCGCTTGCCAAAACCTTCTCACCTCCCAGATCAAGTGCCTAGGGACATAATTCTCCGTCTGCACTTTTTTCATGTCAAAGACAAGTTAATGAATACCATGAGAAAGAAAGATCAAATACCTGATCAGTTTCAAAATGTTAAATTTTTTGCGGATTTATCCCAGTATACATTGCAGAAACGAAAAAACCTAATCTCAGTAACTAAAATACTCCGTAACCACAATATAATCTATCGATGGGGTTACCCTACGAAACTGTCCATTACGAAAGGCAATCGTGAATTCGTAGTGACATCACTGGAGAAAGGCCTTGACCTCCTCAGAGAATGGGGACTCCTCCCTGTTACTAATGATGACCTAGCGCTGGCTAGCACTCCACAACATGTGGACCCGGGTTGGAAGTCGGTTACTACCAGAAATGCTAAAACACACATGTAATCCAAAAAGGGTGGCTTATTGCTTTGTTATTGTCCTTGGGTCTTCAATCCCTGAGTTCTAGGATGCCCTCACATGGCTGACTTTGACCCCCCTGTGCAAGTTGCAGCTTATTGCTGTCTCCGAGGGACCCGTGTCCCTATTATTTGTTTTGTTCTGATTGTTATGTTGAACTTTATATTTTTCCTCTTCTTTTTCTTAAGTCGCAGACGGATGCGAATTTGTGTTTTTGCTTTTTCTTCTCCCCATCTCCACTGGATGCACTCAACTGGTATCTCTCCGGATCCTTTACCGAGCTCCCTCCTTCGCCGCTTGAACGGATCTTCACAAGCGGTGATACACCAACATGGCACTACAACCTGGCCTACTAACTGTGAGTACCTCCTCAGCACTATTGCTCTGCACCTTCTCCATGAGGACACTGGCAATTTGACGAATACATACCTACATTTAGTGATCTTCAAGGGGCTAAGCCCCCCAACGTGGGCATGCCCCTTAGTTCTGCTACCATGCCTATTAACTTCTTGTCAATAAACGCCAAGGGGCTCAACCACCCCGTCAAGCGGAAATCTCTGTGGCAGGAAGCTTTATTACATAAAAGCGATATCCTTTGTGCCCAAGAAACGCATTTTCATGCTGGGGCGCCTCCTAAATGCTCCCATAAGAGTTTTCCACATGTATATACAGCCAACGCTGATTCCAAAACCAAGGGGGTTCTGATTGCGATCAGAGACACGGTGGCTTTCAAACTACACAATATGATTGAGGATCAACTAGGCAGATACCTTGTTATCATCTGCGACCTGGACTCTGCTCCTTACACCATTGTAAATGCCTATGCTCCAAACAAACACCAAGTCCGTTTTTTCAACACGCTGATGACTAAGGTCTCCGCCCTACGTCAAGGTTCATTGATAATCTGTGGTGACTTCAATATCACACCTGACCCAACCATTGACTCTACGTCCCCACCTAGCCGCCATCGCCATGCCTTACTCCCATCCATCCACAAATGGAATGTCTACGATGCCTGGCGCTGCCTTCATGCGACCGAAAGAGACTTTTCCTTCTTTTCTTCCCCACACCGCGTATACACTCGAATTGACCTCTTTCTGGTTGACCAACAAACTTTACTCAAAACGAGCTCCGCCACCATTGCAAACATAACATGGTCTGACCATGCGCCTATCGCTCTTACCGTAGCGGGCTCTGCCACTACCAATCCTGACCGCACATGGAGACTTGATAATGAAGCCCAAACCTTGTAATAGAGATATCGTCCACAGCATGTGGAGGTGGGCTTGACTTTCTGAGTAAGCCATGATGAGGATGTCGTCTAGGTAAATTACCAGGCGCACCCCCCTGCTTCTCAGTGCCGCCACCACTGGTTTCATGAGTTTGGTGAAACACCATGGGGCGGATGATAGGCTGAATGGGAGGCAGGTAAATTGCCACGTCCTGCCCTTCCACAGGAATCGGAGGAGGTGTTGTGATTCCGGATGAATGGGGACCGTGAGATAAGCGTCTTTTAGATCCACTTTCACTAGCCAGTCCCCTGGGTAGAGAAGGTCTCGGAGGAAGTGAATTCCCTCCATTTTGAAGTGTCGGTATTCAACGTATTGGTTCAGGTCTCTGAGATTTATCACTGGGCGATAACCTCCGTCTTTCTTGCGGACCAGGAACAAGTTGCTTATGAAGCCTGGGGAAGAGGGGTCCACCTCTATGACTGCCTGTTTGGTCAGTAAATCTCGTAGTTCGTTGTCTATGAGAACAACGTTTTGGTTTGCAAACCGAATGGGAGGGGGAACTACGTTGAGTATAGGTAGAGATTGAATTTCTATAGCAAACCCCGCAACCGGGTGTAGGATCCACGCGTATGCCGTAATCGCAGACCAGGCGTGGGTAAAATACTTGAGCCGTCCCCCCACAGGAATGTGTCTGAGTGGAGTGTAAGGCATACTCACCAGTAGGTCGGGATCGTGGGTAACCGCGTCCGCCGCGGCCTCGCCATGGTCTGCCTCGGGGAGGGAAGAAGGGTGCAGGTTGTGCCACTGGGACGGCATATGCTGGAGCCTGAGGATACTGGTACTGGGCAGGGGGTCTGCCTTGTGGCCTGTAAAAGGGGGTACGGCCGGCAGAACGGCCCTTATTTCTGCCGGCCCTGTTAAAAACCTTAGGAGCACCGGTTCTTCTCAAGGAGTTCTGTGCTTTGTCAAGGCTGGTGAAAAGACCCACGAACTTGTTGATGTCTTTTATCACCGTGTCGCCAAACAACATGCCGTCAGACGACGGTCCAGGCTCAGACTCTGCTAAGTGTGATAACTGAGGGTCTAGGCGCATAAGAATTGAACGGCGCCTCTCTACCGAGCATGCCGTGTTGGCGGTGCCTGCTAGGCATATCGCCCTCTGTGCCCAACCTCTTAGTTGTTGGAGGTCCACTGGTTGCTCGGATGCCGCAGCTTGTTCCGAGAGGTTCAGTATTTTCGTCAGGGGACCCATTAGGTCCAGGACTCGGTCTTGGATGGACTGGAAGGAGCGTTCTATGCCCTTCTTTTGGAATTTCCCAGATTTCAGTAAGTATTTGGTCAAAACGGGATCTACCTCTGGGGTAGCTACGACCTTATTGGGGATGAAGGGTCTGGGGCATTCTGCCCTGAGCTTATTGCGGCTAGTCCTATCTAAGGCTTTTCTAGCCCATAGTTCCACATATTGGGATACATGCGGTAATGGGGTCCATTCCCCGGAACGCGGGTGGCTGGGAAGAAAGGTTCCCCTAGGGCGTCCAGGAGGTGGCGGCTGTAGTAAGCGCCGTATCCCCAGCATCATCGACAAAGGAATCAGACTCTGAGGCCTCCGACTCATCCGAGGGGTCGGCTGAGTCCTCCTATGAGGAGTCTACATAAGAGTCTGGCTTGGCCCTTCTATTGGCCCTATACCCTTTAAGTTGTGTCTCCCTGGGGTTCAGGGGTCTAGAGGTGTCTGCCAGATGCTGGGGTTGGTAGCCTGTGGTAGGGGTTACCTGCAGCACATTGTTTCCTTCCCCTGCCGGGGAGTCATATATCGCCAAGGTATGTTTCCTCTTGTGTGAGGCTTTTCCCTTCTTTATAGGCGGTTCGCTGCATTGAAGCGGCGTTAACGGTGGGGCCATGGGTTGTTGAACCCTGGAAGAAGAGGCTGCAGAGGTTAGGGCAGCTTGGATGGACAGGTGAATTATTTCTTGAATCTGGGAGGCACTCAGGGTATGAGGTGCGTCCATAGGGGAGCTCTCCTCTCTAGGGGGCACTGGGGTGGATTGCCCAGACATTGCAGCCAGCAGTGTAAATATGGCACTGATACAAGTGAAGAAATTGGGGTCTATGGGTGACCTAAACAGTGACTGAATAAACCTAGGAGAGGAAAAAACGGAATAAATTCCGTCTCCTAAAACTTCTACCTCAGTACAGTATACGACAGGCTCTCTCTTCACCGCCGTCAGCGCTGGAACTGGCGCTGCGGTGGGAGGAGAGAGAACACACAATCCTCAGCACAGAGAGATCAGTCACATGGGACTGAAGACTGCACTCTGATAGGTTGTCCCTCCAGCGTCCAGCGCTGACGTGGAGAGGACACTCCCCTCGAGTCAGTGAGGATGTGAGGGAGACAGATGTGAGGGAGAAGCCCCGCCCCCCGGGGGGGAAGAAGGAGGGTAATATGGCGCCGCAATGTGAGGGAAAACGAATGTGAAGAGAGAGAGGGGAAAAGGGGGGGAGGGGAAAAGGGGGGGGGGCGGAATCCCCCGTCAAGACAGCGTCTGCCCTTAGACAGGGCAAGAAATCAATGTGGCAGCCTATGTGGGGATAGACAGCAGAGAAGATAGCGGGGGGTAAAAAACACCTCCTGCAGTGAATTTTATACTGAAACACAGAAAGAGACAAAAGACTGCTCTGGGAGGTCCAGACCAGCCAGAGGCAAATAAAAACGAACAGAGTGACACAATTCAAACAGTCACATAAAACACAGAACGATCACTTATCTTGCAGCCATGAGCAGAAAGAAAGAGGAGGATCATTGGCAGGCAGTCTGTTATATAGAGGCCACCGACCTGGGCGTGGCTAGAGGTTACAGGGACTGCTGGGAGTTGTAGTTCACTGAGAAAGAATTTTTTACATTGAAAGTGATTAAAGAAAAGTTGTAAAATATTCTGCTATGGGCATTAATAAAGAAAGATTAATGCATAAGATATGAGCCTCCTGTCTGATATATAACTCAAAATGTGTTCTCACTGGCAATGCACTATACTACGTAAAACTGCCCTGGCCCCAGAGATAACAACTTGCTAACAGCTGAGGATCGATGCTAAAAAATGTGGTTTTCTTCTTATTGTATTCCTTTTAATAAGAAGATTGGTGCATTGAGCATTGCCAGTCTTTGTCCTCACGTGAGCATGGTGCCAAGTTTAATGTGAGCTGAACACAGGGGAGAAAATCATTGGCGCATAGAGCTTAATTAACTCTCCCTGAAAACTGGCAAAAACCGATTATGTTCTGTTGCCTTTCTTGAAATGAAATATACAGTGGTGGTGTACATATTTTTTTTCCATGTTTATCACAGTCATAAGACCTGAAAAATATATTTAAAGACTGTTTAGTCAGATATATATTACGTATTAAATAATACTGCATTCTTCTATCTAAAAAAAAAAACCCTCTAGTCTCATGTTCATGTTATTGGCATGACTTAGCTCTGATGAAAGAAGCCCATTATTTAAAAAACAGTGACTTCTCCCCAGGGGCGGACTGACCATTGGGACTTTTGGGCACTGCCCGGGGGCCCCATGTCACTAGGGGGCCCGCCCCATCAGGGTTGCCAGGCTCAATAATACCAGGGACAGTAATCTGTGTTTTTTTTTTTTACATCTGTCCCTGCTATGTCTTAACCCGACATGCTTTAGCTGCCCTGCCTCTGTACTGCCTCCTGGCGTGGTGGCCATCTGTAAGCCCAGGGGCCCCATAATCTTCTATTGGCCGGAGGCCCCATGGGTTGTCAGTCCACCCCTGCTTCTCCCTTATTAGATGGCTGAGTATTCATACAGGAGGCTGTGGGGTGGTACAAAAATGGCGGTTGATCTGCATTTGTACTGGCCTCCAACCTATAATGCTACATGGCAGCTGCTTGGATCTGCTCACATTGCCATAGCCCCAATGCTTTGCTTCACAGTGTGGCAATTTTAATTCTGCATGTTGAGCTTGCTAAGTGGTGCTGTTTGCTAAACTTGCCTATTAAAGTCAAAAAGAATGTGCCGCAGCCATGTGCCAAATGCTTGGCATGTTGTGAAGCAGTATTTCCCTTATGATAAGAAAAACAGGCATCTATTCTAAACCACCTTTAGGGCTGGTTCACACCAGATGCAGTCCAGTGTGTTTTTATTCTGGATACCTATTGGAATGTTCACACCAGTGCAGTCAACAATGGTAGAACATGCTGCATTTTTTGTCTATGGCATGCTGCAAAACACATGTAAAGGCACAGGAACACATGTAAATGCACTGGAATGTCCTGAGATTTTGTAACTTATTAAAATAAGAAAAAAAGGAAAAATGTGTGTGTTTTGAACACTTTGACCACAAATCAAAAACGTGTTAAACGCATATGCTAAAATGCAATCTGAACACAGAAATTTTGGTGTGAACCAGCCCTTAAACCGACTCTAAACCACCTCTGAAAAAGCAATCCATTGTGCTCGTTTATAGATTGTAAAAAAAATAGATATAAAACAAAAGTTATATAAAAGTGTGCTGCCTCTGTACAGGTTCTCTCTGCACACACCCTGCAAAGGCGTACATTGTTTATCTCCATCACCACGGCCTTACTTAACCACTTAAGCCCCGGACCAATATGCTGCTAAATGCCCAAAGGCGTTTTTACAATTGGCACTGCGTCGCTTTAACAGACAATTGCGCGGTCGTGCGACGTGGCTCCCAAACAAAATTTGCGTCCTTTTCTTCCCACAATTCTTTTGATGGTATTTGATCGCCTCTGCGATTTTTATTTTTTGCGCTATAAACAAAAATAGAGCAACATTTTTGAAAAAAAAACAATATTTTTTACTTTTTGTTATTAGAAAAATCGAATAAACTAAGTTTTAGTCAAACTTTTAGGCCAAAATGTATTTAGCCACATGTCTTTAGTAAAAAAAATTAGCTACCTAGCGGCAACAGTGACACTAATACAGCGATCAGAAAACCGATCGCTTAAACCTACACTGACAATAGGGGGTGAAAGGGTTAACTAGGGAGGTGATCAATGGGTTAAACCTTTATTAGGGGGGGGGGTACGGGGCTACCCTGGACCTAACACTAACTGCCTGTCACACTAAGTCCCCTTTCACACTTATACGACTTGTCCCACGATTTTGGACTGCAAGTCGACTTTGAAGTCGTATAAGTGTAAAAGGGACCTAACTGTCACACTGACACTAAATGCAGTGATCAGTAAATATATGATCACTGCAATCAGTGACACTGTGACAGGGGGCTGGGGGGGTGATCGAAAAGGCTTAAGGCTCCTTTCACATTTATACGACTTGTCTCACGATTTTGTACCACAAAATCGTATGACCAGTCATTCTCCATGATTTTCAATGAACACCATTCATACTGGCACGACTTTAAGTAGTGCCGACTTCAAAGTAGTCCTTGCACTACTTTGGTCCGATTTTGATGCCACTTACACAGGCATTCATTGAAATCGTGGCCGCGAATCGCGGCAAAATCGCGGTAAAGTCGCGCGTCTTTGAAGTCGTACAAGTGTGAAAGGGACCTAAGTGTGCCTATGTGTACTGGTGTCCGTGTAGTGTTGGTGCGACTTACTGTGATGTCTTCTCTCCTCTCGTCGGATTGAAAATACCGCCAAGAGGAGAGCTGACATCACTTCCTCTGCCAGTGTTTACATTACACAGGCAGAGGAAGTGCAGGGTGGGGGGATGCCGGATTGGCTGGGAGCGATCACGAGGCGGTGGACAAAAATGAACAGCCGCCCCCTCATCAGGGATCGCTCCCGGAGGTAAGACGCCCGCCGCATGTAGCAGGGGGGGTCCCGATCGGACCCCCGACCCGCAAGAAGGCAGGGACGTACATGTACGCCCATCTGCCTGTACATGCCATTCTGTGGACGTACATATACATGCGGCGGGAGTTAAGTGGGGATACCGAAAGCCAACTACAAGTCCAAAGGAGAAAGAAGATTTGCGGTCCAGCATTCGGTTGGAGGAGAACCACTTAGCATTCAGGAGAAAGATCAAAACTCATCTCTTTTGATATCAAAGGAGACAGGAACAACAAGCGCCCAGAGGCGATTCAGTTTGCATGTGCTGCGCTATATACGTGTTTCATTCATTCAACCATGACATAGGTTACCAATGGAAATACCCCGCCACTTTAAAGATTTCCCGCAATGGTTTTTCCGCCCTCATCAATACTATCCAAAAAGGGCTGTGACTCCTCAAGGAATGGAAGATTGTACCAGCGAAGCCTCCTGAACATGCACATACCTGCCTGCCGACCAGACTGTCCTGGGACTGGAATAATGCATCACACAAGCGCAGAAACAAGAAAAAGACTTTGCTGGGCAATCTTACTTGATGGACTTCCCTACTCGCAGGCTGTGACTTGTGAGCAGCAGACTCTGTCTCTGTTTGTGCTTAAAAAAAATTATAAAAATTTCCCCCCTCTTTTTAACGCAGCTTTGCTGCAACAAGTTCTTTGATGAACACCCTTTTTACCTACCGATGGCAATCATCTGTGCACTTTCTTTGAACAAGCTCTTAGAGGGGCACGAGGGCTGTCCTAATGCATGGGCACCCCTGGGCACTGCCCAGGTGTAGGGGGGCCCCATGATAGTCTTGCATTATATCATACTTGCCAACTGTCCCAGGATTTGCTGGGCCAGTGACGTTTTCTTACTAAGCTGTCCAAGGATGGCCGTGTCCTGAACAGCATTCTGGAAGCTGTACTGAGCCCTCCTGATTCCAGTGTTCTTCCCTCCTGACCCCCCCTGTACTGTGCCCTTCTGTCTCCACCCCTGTACTATGCCCTTTATGATTTGATTAGTCTTTGATTTATGGAATGCTTTTTGTATGTTTTAAAATCAATTTTATTGAACAAACAAATAAATGTTTAATTCCTTCAACATACTGGTACATACTGAGTGAGTGAGAAACTTGTATAGCGCAACACATGCTAACTGAATCGCCTCAGGGCACTTGGTATCCATTTCCTACTATATTTTTCCTTCAGAATAGATGGGTTTTGAGTCTTTTTTTGAAGGCCTGGTGATTCACTTCCATTCGGATGCTGGTTGGTAAAGCGTTCCACAGTCTAGGTCAAGGATCCTCAAACTACGGCCCTCCAGGTGTTGCAGAACTACACATCCCATGAGGCATTGCAAAACTCTGACATTCACAGACATGACTAGGCATGATGGGAATTGTAGTTCCTGAACAACTGGAGGGCCATAGTTTGAGGACCCCTGGTCTAGGTCCTTGGACTGCAAATCTTCGTTCTCCTTTGAACTTGTATTTTGCCTTGGGTATCTGGAGTAGATTTTGGTTGGCAGAATGGAGAACGCAATTGGGGTTGTGACATTTTAATTTTTCACATAGATATTGGGGGGCACTTTCATGAACACATTTGTGCGTCAGGCAGAGTGTCTTAAACGTAATTCTGTCTTTTACTGGCAGCAAATGAAGGGATCTAAGGGAGGGGGAAATTGATTCCCAGGTTTTTTTTCCTGTTACAAGTCGTGTTCTGGACAACTTGTAGACGAGCAATTTGGTACTTTGGAAGTCCAAGGTAAAGGGCGTTTGCATAGTCGAGTCTAAAGTTGATTATCAATCCCACCACGACTGCTATGTCTTCTTTTGGGACAAATGGAATAAGTCTACGTAGCAGGTGCAGCAGATGGTGGGATCCGCTGACTACTGAACTTATTTGACATGCAATATCACGTAGGTGTCAAAAGTGACTCCGAGACTTTTGACTTTGGTGCTAGGGGTGATGGTTTGTCCCAAAATGGGCGGGGGTGTCCATGTTGTCATGGCAAGTCTCCTTTGGTTGGCATGGAGCAGAAGAAGTTCTGTTTTTGATCCATTGAGTTTAAGGTAACTCTGTCATCCAATTTTCTATCAGAGTAAGGCATTTCTCTAGTTCGAGATAATGATCCTTTCTGTTGCTGATGCGAAAGTAGAGTTGGGTGTCATCTGCGTAGGAATGGTAGAGAAAATACTGGTTGCTGATGATTTTGAGGAGAGGGCAGAGATAGATATTGAATAGTACAGGCAACAAGGGTGACCCCTGAGGGACTCTGCATGACACCGTACGTTTTTCAGAAGTGAAAGGACCTAATTTCACTATCTGTGATGGGTTTTACAGGAAGGAGTAGGAACCAGGGTAGATCCGAGTCTGCCACTCTAGCTACTTCAGGTAGGCGAGTCAGCAACAGTTTGTGATCTACTGTATCAAAGGCTGCGCTCAGGCCTAATAGTATCAGAAGACAAGATTCTCCTTCATCTGCTGCTTCGAAAGCGCTGTCCCATATTTTGAGCAGTGCCGTTTCTGTTCTGTGACCAGGACGGAAACCCGATTGAAGTGGATCCAGTAGTTTGTGGGTGTCTAAGTGATGTTGTAGCTGTTGCACTACTACTTTCTCCATTACCTTGGAGGGGCCAAGTGCATCATTTAGTCCAGAGGCCCATGAGGCTACTAAGATGGTCCTGTGTGGCACCTATGATTCCAACTATTATGCCGCGTACACACAATCACTTTTTGTGATGAAAAAAAAACATTGTTTTATTTCACGAAACAAAACAACGTTTTTCAAACTTGCCTACACACCATCGTTTTCTGAAAATGCTCTTGCAAAGCGCGGTTACGTACACCACGTTCGACGGCACTCTGTTCCATTGAAGCTCCCATCTCATAACTTGCTTCTGAGCATGCGCGGGTTTAAAAAAGGTTGTTTTAAACTTTGTTTTGCCCACACACGATCATTTTTTATGACACAAAAAACGACATTTTGAAAAAAGACATAAAAAATTCAAGCATGTTCGAATTTTTTTTTGCTCGTTTTTCAGAAGACATAAAATGAGGTTTTGCCACCACACGATCATTTTAAATTACGTTTTTTAAAACTTTGTTTTTAGGGTTGTCCAGATACCGATACTAGTATCAGTATCGGGACCGATACAGAGTATTTGCGGGAGTACTTGTACTCGCACAAATGCTCCCGATACCTAAATAGAATACTGTTTTTGTATTTATCAACATGTTCTGTGAAAATTCTTTGAGTTTTTTACTACTGTGTAACAAGAAAATATTTTTTTTTATTCATTTTTACTCATTTTTATTCTTTTATAATGTCTTGAGTTAGAGTTCTTCATAATTCTAAAGAAAATATCCTTAGTCTGTATTGTGGTTTGTGTTACGGCCCCTATGGCATCGAATAAATAACAAGAGGAGAGCTTCTGACGGGTGCAGTAGTTTTATTCTTTCGCGACAAAGGTGCGCAGCAGGGTTGAATATTGTTCTCTTTATCTCCTTGAGCACTGTAAACATGAATATCGTAAGCACCGTAGCACCATCGCACCGTGAAAACTGTAAATGACATACAACACACTTATTTACAGTTATCACCACAAAAGGGGGTTACAGGGTTAATTGCAGTTGTCTGCACACACATCTAATTACATTGAACATTCAAAGAAACATGGTTACATGCAAAGTGCTTTGGATTATAGCGTGTTTAAAACCAAACAGCATGAACACGGTTTATCTCTAGAACATATACATCTTTATAACAATGCACACTTTTCTGCATACCTCGATCCGCTTGCCAAGGGGGGTACAAACTTTAAGCTTTAGGGATTTTCTGCAAACATCTGCCATGAAGTCCTATGATACAGGAAAAGACTTTCTTTCTAAGACAGGAAGAAAGGAGTGGTTTTGTGATCCTGCTAGTTAAACATTCCCCCCGGGAACTAAAGGGAGGCAGAAAGGTTCCACCCAGCAGCAAGTGCTGAACAAGATCCACAATGACAAGCGGACAGTTACACTCCCACCAAATTATGTTATGATGAATATAACTTAAAAAGTCATACATAATTTACAGAACATAACTAAGGCCGCTATAAAACATGGTACATCATACACAATTTAGCTTATAGGTACCTCTGTAAATGGCTACTGTCTCGTGTGGTGGTATGCTAGTGTATCACTAAAACTGAACTTATTTGCTTTCTATGAGGACTACTAGCTTTTGAATAGGACGTTCAATAAGTGAAGGTTTTGATACATAGTGTTTCTTATCTTGCAATCTTCTGTCACCTACTAACACCTTGACACGACGAACTAGACCATCCTTTTCTATTGTAGTTTCAATTACACGTCCTAGTTGCCACTGGCATCTGGGAGACATATCTTCTTTGATTATGACAATGTCATTTACTTTGAGGTTACGTCGGGGTGTGTGCCATTTCTGTCTTGTGGAAACACTCATTAGGTATTCTCTTTTCCACCGACTCCAGAATTGTTCTGCTAAATACTCTACGCCACCGTTTAGCTGCATACACATCTTCCTTTACGAATTTCCCAGGTGGAGGTAATGCAACCTTGGATTTCATCGGGATGAGGTGGTTTGGAGTTAGAGGTTCTGGTGCCTTGGGGTCATTGATTCCATCTACAGTTAAAGGACGGCTGTTAACAATGGCCATAGCTTCATAAAATAGCGTTCTAAGAGAAGCATCGTCTAGTCTACTTGAACATTGGACTGTTGTAGCATTTAGCACATTACGAATGGTTCTAATTTGACGTTCCTCCACAGACACAAGATTGCTGCAGTAATGCGTCTTCATTTTTATTCTCCTGATTCTTGCAATCACCTTAATGAGCATTAACCAACTGGAGAACCTGCTCAGTCGATTTAGAATATCAGTTTGTTCACTGGCCTGTGATGCAAGGGTTGTAATGGGTTTGACTTCAGGGTCGCCTACAATTAGTTCTGCCGAAGATCTTGAAGATGCGTGCACTTCAGATTTCCAAAGGAAACTAGGCCCAGATAACCAACTTGAGGGGGAGATATCTTCTACATGTAGACCCCTGGATGCATTGTCGGCTAGGTTTTGTGTCGTATCCACATAGTGCCACTGAGTTGGGTCTGTAATCTCTCTTATGAGTTGAACACGATTGGCTACAAACACGTGAAACCTTCTCGCTTCATTATTGATATAGGCTAAGACTACTTGGGAATCTGTCCAGAAGAATTCTTTGTCAATTTCTATCTCAAGTTCTGCCTTCAACATGGCACTCAACCTTGCTGCGGTGACAGCAGCTGAGAGTTCAAGTCTTGGGATGCTCACAATCTTCGTTGGTGCGACTCTTGCTTTAGCCATTATGAGGCTGCAATGGACTTGATCTCTGTCATTCTTGTACCTAAGGTATGAACAAGCACCATATCCTATGTTGCTGGCATCGGAAAAGTGGTGTAGTTCCACTTTAGTTCTGTTACCGAAATCTGGGGGATGGTAACATCTGGGTATCTTGATTTCCCTTAAAGCTTGCAGACTACTCTTCCAAGCCTCCCACCGTGGACATAAGCTCTCAGGAAGTGCTTCATCCCAACTGATGCCCATGCGGCAAAGCTTTTGGAGAATGCACTTGCCACTCAGTATGAAGGGGGCTATGAAGCCCAGAGGATCATAGAGCGAAGCTACGACTGACAGGATACCACGACGAGTTGAGGGTTGATCCTTTATGTCAACACTGAAACTGAAGGTGTCGTTTTCAATTGACCACTGAATGCCCAGTACTTGTCCTTCTGTTGTTGAGTCTGGGTTAAGTTTGACAGGTACACTAGTTGTTGCTCTTTCTGACGGAGCTATACAGGACAGGACGTCCCTTCTATTAGAGTTGAACTTATGCAGTCGTAGGCCAGCATTTTTACATAATCTTTGAGTTTCAATTAGATTAGATTAGATTCGAAGCTTCACTGACTGTTGGAACGCTGGTCAGGCCGTTGTCGACATAAAAGTTCTTCTCGATGAAGGCTGATGCTGAGGGATATTCTGACTTGTATTGTCGTGCAAGATACTTAAGGCCGAAATTGGCACATCCTGGAGAGGAACTGGCACCGAAAAGGTGGACTGCCATTCTGAATTCTTTCGGTTCTGTTTCCAACTGACCGTTCTCCCACCAAAGGAACCTTAAGTAATTGCGCATTTCTGTGGGGATGTAGAATTGATGGAACATCTTTTCAATGTCACATATCACAGCATATCACAGCAACTGCTTCCTTCCTGAAGCGACAGAGGACTCCCACTAGAGAATTTATCAGGTCGGGACCTGTCAACAAGGTATCGTTTAGGTAGATGCCTTTGAACTTTGCTGAACAATCAAAGACAACTCTTAACTTGTCTGGCTTCTTGGGGTGATAAACCCCGTGATGTGGGATGTACCACACTGTCTCTTCCTCTGATAATGAAGGGGCTGGTTCTGCATCACCCTTTCTGATTGTTTCTTCCATGAATGCGGTGTAGTGTTCATGGTACTGTCTATTTGCCTTTAGTCTTTTCTTTAGATGATGAAGTCGAATAAGGGCCAGCCTCTTATTGTTTGGTAGAGCCAGTTGACTGTTGTCTTTGAAGGGTAATGGCATCTCGTAGTGTCCATCTTTCCTTTTCGTTATAGTTTCCGAGAGAAACTGCACGATGCGAACATCATCTTGGGACACGTACTTATCTTCGTAATTTCTTTCAATGAAGTCCATTTCTAAAACCTTTAACACATCAGTGACCGTCGGCATTGGCATTTCCTTTACTGCGACTCTGTATACGAAGCTCTGGCTACCTTGTCTATCAAGATGTGGATTTGCTGATCCTATAATGCTCCAGCCGAGCATAGTCCTTTGAGCGAAGGGTTCATTTTCGGAGCCGATAACAACCTCCAAGGGAGCCAGTGCTGATGGGCAGTCATAACCGATCAGTAGTCCTACTTCGCAGTCTTGAAGTGGCTGTAACTTGTTTGCCAAGTGTTTGAGGTGTGACCACTGGAGTGCGGTCTCCTTAGTGGGGATGTGAGACTTATCTACTGGAATGAAATCTCTTGTATAGGCTTGACGGAGTTGGACGTGAGCTTTAGAGTTGAAGCCACGCACTTGCAGACCGTGAGCAATTTGGCTTGATATACCTGTGTCAACAGCTGTCATTGTGCTGAGCTTTAGCTGTAATGGCTTGGTGCTCACACTTAACTTCGATACCAGGTCTGCCAGAATAAAGGTTGAATCACTCTGTGTGTCAAGTAGGGCATAAGTGAGGATTTCCCTCTGAGGCTCCGTCGTAGCTGACAACAGAACTGGAACAATGCAGGATGTGGCAGAAGTATGTCTTGTCAAAGTATGGGACATAACTTTGGGAACATTGTCGTTTGCTTTACCTTCCATGTCTACTGAATCATCGTTTGATGTTTTGACAGGCTCAGTGTTTCTCTGTATGTGCAAACAGGTTGGATGACGTCGACTGCATATGCTACATGTGTGCCTTCCTTTGCAGTCTTTTGTAGTGTGGCCCTTTCTTAGGCAACCAAAACAGAGATGGTTTTTGTGAATAAAGGCCTTCTTTTCATTGATGGTCTTTGCAGCAAAGGTCGGACATTTAGCGACACCGTGTGTTTCGTCTTTGCAGACTAGGCAAGGTGGTTTTGGTCTTGAAGCTGAGATCTTTGGAACGTTGAAGGTAGAGGGCTTCATTTGAGTGCTTGTGTTGAGCGCCTTGGCTCTCTTGGGGATTCTCTCATCTGTAGTCTTGGTACTGAGAAGGAAAGGAGAGGCAATGGGGTTGCATGCAATCTTAGCTTCCCTTTGCAGGAACTCTGTGAAACGAGCAAAGGTTGGGTATTCTTGAGACTTGTCAAGCTCGTCCACAACGATGCGACTCCATCTGCGTACGATCCATTCAGGCAGTTTCTTGAGAAGCTTGTGGTTTTCTTCACAATCATTTAGAATAGCTAGGCCTTTAACATGAGGAATGGCCTCCACACAACCTTGAAGGAAATCCGCAAACTCTCTTAATGCTACAGGGTCATTTGCTGATATCTTTGGCCATTTAGCCAACCTTTCTCTGAAGGCTCTTTGCACTATGAATGGACCTCCATACCTGTCCTGTAGGATTCCCCAAGCACCTAGATAGGCGTCTTCTGAATTTCGGTAGAAGAACCCTTCCACTGCCTTATGAGCTTCACCACCGAGATACCTCTTCAAGTACAGCATTTTCTCGCACACAGGGAGTGGTTTCTGATCAATCAGCGCCATAAAGGATATCTTCCAATCTATGAACTTCAAAGGATCACCTGTAAATACAGTCGGTTCAGGTATAGGGAGACGGTTGGAGATAAGCAGACTTGCAAGTCCTGGGGTCAGACTAACTTCTTCTTTTGGTCTTGACACTAGTGTTGAGCAGAATATGCCATATTCAATTTCGCGATATATCTCGAATATATAGTCGAATATTCGAGATATATTCGCTAAATGCGAATATTCGTGATATTTTTTGAAAATGAAATGATTGCGAATTTTCGCTATTGCGAATGCGAAATTTCGAGAAATGCGGAAGGAGCACTCTGATTGGCTCAGAATATTCGTGATATTTTATAATACAAAATAATTGCGAAATTTCGAGAAATACGGAATGGAGCACTCTGATTGGCTCAGAATATTTGTGATATTTCACAATACAAAATAATTGCGAAATTTCGAGAAATGCGGAATGGAGCACTCTGATTGGCTCAGAATATTCGTGATATATTACAATACAAAATAATTGCGAATATTCGGCAAATGCGGAAGGAGCACTCTGATTGGCTCAGAATATTCGTGATATATTACAATACAAAATAATTGCGAATATTCGGCAAATGCGGAAGGAGCACTCTGATTGGCTCAGAATATTCGTGATATTTTATAATACAAAATAATTGCGAATATTCGGCAAATGCGGAAGGAGCACTCTGATTGGCTCAGAATATTCGTGATATATTACAATACAAAATAATTGCGAATATTCGGCAAATGCGGAAGGAGCACTCTGATTGGCTCAGAATATTTGTGATATTTTATAATACAAAATAATTGCGAATATTCGGCAAATGCGGAAGGAGCACTCTGATTGGCTCAGAATATTCTTGATATTTTATAATACAAAATAATTGCGAATATTCGGCAAATGCGGAAGGAGCACTCTGATTGGCTCAGAATATTCTTGATATTTTATCGTAATTTCGCAAAAAATTTGATTGCGATATTTATTGCGGAATTTCGATACATGCTTTAGGAGCGCTCTGATTGGCTCATTCTGAAATCGAATATTCGAGATATTTTATCGAAATTTCACAAAATGCGAATGAGAAATTGATTGCGGAATTTCGACAGTAACACTCTGAAATCGAATATATGTGTTATTTTAGCTAAAAACAATATTGCGAATTTCTCGAAAATAATCGCGCGATATCGCTATTGCCAAATAATCGCATTGCGATTTTTCGGCAATATAAAATGATCGCTGCAGCTACTCGGCCCAAGGTCTCTAATCATACCAGCAATGCTTTTAGACGTCGATGGGGATCTCTAGGATGTGATCTGTTCTAAAAAAAAATGAAAAAATACGAATATTCGAAATAGCGAATATTCACCGCGAAATTCGGAATATATCGCGAATACTCGAATATGCCATATTCGAGCCGAATATTCGCAATACGAATATTCGTGAGCAACACTATTTGACAGCTCAAGTGGTGTATTTGAAGGTTTAAATGGCACAGCCTTTGGATTCAAAGAGGTTCGAGGTTCATTATTTTGGTAGAGGTATTGCACCTGGTGGTCTGTTTCCTGTTCGTAAATTTCAAGACTATCATAGACGTCATAGGCTTTCACTCTAGCTGCAGCTACCTTGACTTCATTTTCTGCTTGTAGCTGTTGTAGTCTTGTCTTTTCCTCATCCAACTTCAGTTTAATTTCTGCCTCTAGTTTGTTCAGCTTAGCTTGCTCCTCGCGCATCTGTTGCATTGCCTTTGCCTGTTCTATCTTGGCTGCAAGATCTGCTTCTGCGTCTGCGCATTTGCTAGATCTGGAAGTGGCTCTCGAGCTTGCGCTGGAGTCTGGTAATGACTCTGAGAGGACAGTTTCTGTTTCTGAGTTTCCAAAGACTGACTCATGATCTTCTTTATTAAGCACCATCCTCACCTTTTCCTTCTCAAGTTGATCGTTAAAGATTTCATCTACGTTCTCTAGCCGCTTGCTAATGAGGTTACAGATTTCAGCCGTTAACGCGGTGCATGCATCCATTCTCTTAACAATGTGCGGGGTAGTGGAATTATTTCGGCACATGGACTCATACTGTTGGTGTACTAACGCTTCTTTGGCTTTAACCTCTTTCAATCTTGTATTAAGGTCTTCAGTTGAGCAGAAATCCTTTAACTTTGTCCTAGATTCCTTTGCTATCTCCTTCCAAGAGTTATACACCTTGTTGAATGCCTTTTCATTTCTCTTAACTGTTTCTTCGTGCATTTCTTTGCCTTTTTCTGTTAGGATTCGCTCTCTGGAGCTGGATCGCACCTGTTGTGACTCTGTGGGTTTGTCTGTTTCTTAAGCAGGTGACAGCATTTTGTTCTAGTGTGCCTGTGCCTTTCAATAGTGTGTGTGCCTGAAACCTAACTTGAATGAGTGTTGGCTCAAACTTGCTCCTAAGGGCTACAACAGAAAACAGGCATTTACCCTTGTAACTAAAGATTAGCAACCAATGCACACAGTATGACAAAATGTTTTAAACAAATATACTGCTGACACTTTCTAGCCAGACAATTAACCCTTTACGTAACTAACTGCAGTTTAGTGGATTAGGAACTTGGAAGATAGCATTGCTTTAAATCTGACACTAGGCCTCTAAACACGAATATAATAACTTGATTTAGCAAAATATTAACTATTTGGCTCGCATACTAGTTAAGGGCGGCTTCTGGATCACATATAAAGAGCCCGCTATATTTAAAAGTCCACGTGGCGTGTTTGCTTTTCAGCCAAGACTCTGTCGCCAAGATGGCGTCCGCACGTGTCCTGCGAGGCGTTGGGAAGCCTTACTCACGGTTTGATGAGGACAGCGACGCAGCCGGTGATGTCGAGTCTCCACCGCAGCGACGAGTTTTCACTGTTACGGCCCCTATGGCATCGAATAAATAACAAGAGGAGAGCTTCTGACGGGTGCAGTAGTTTTATTCTTTCGCGACAAAGGTGCGCAGCAGGGTTGAATATTGTTTTCTTTATCTCCTTGAGCACCGTAAACATGAATATCGTAAGCACCGTAGCACCATCGCACCGTGAAAACTGTAAATGACATACAACACACTTATTTACAGTTATCACCACAAAAGGGGGTTACAGGGTTAATTGCAGTTGTCTGCACACACATCTAATTACATTGAACATTCAAAGAAACATGGTTACATGCAAAGTGCTTTGGATTATAGCGTGTTTAAAACCAAACAGCATGAACACGGTTTATCTCTAGAACATATACATCTTTATAACAATGCACACTTTTCTGCATACCTCGATCCGCTTGCCAAGGGGGGTACAAACTTTAGGCTTTAGGGATTTTCTGCAAACATCTGCCATGAAGTCCTATGCATAAAGCTAACATGTGGCCTGTGATTGTCATGTCCCGGGGTGTATTCGAACCTGGGTCTTCCTGGTCTCTTAAACCATAGCCTTACCTGATGTGCCACAGAAGAGATCTAGACCTTGGGAATATCCTTATTGTGTTCAACACACACCTCGGACTCACTAGCTCCACCTGCTGCCAGCTGTGGACAATTCTCATTCTGGACAGCCTTTAAATAGGAAGTGAGGTCATCACTCAGCGCCCGTTTATTTGGATTACTTCCTGGGTGTTTTGTCTTCAGTGATCTTCATTGTATTGAACTCCTGCCTGATACCCCGACTATTCTACAGCCTGCTGATTTTGTACCTTACCGCCAGATCGTGTATGACCTTTGCCTGCCTGACCCTTCTCCGGAATCCGATTGTGAACTATTTGCCTGATCCGTTGCCAACCGTATCTGCCTGACGACACTTTGCCTGGATCTCCAGCATACCTGTTCCACTTCGGACACTACCTTTTACAGGTACCTTACAGTGATACAGGAAAATACTTTCTTTCTAAGACAGGAAGAAAAGAGTGGTTTTGTGATCCTGCTAGTTAAACATTCCCCCCGGGAACTAAAGGGAGGCAGAAAGGTTCCACCCAGCAGCAAGTGCTGAACAAGATCCACAATGACAAGCGGACAGTTACAGTTTGAAAACTGTCACATGACATTTAAAAAAAGTATCGGTATTCGGTATCGGCAAGTACATGAAAAAAAGTATCGGTATTTGTACTCGGTCCTAAAAAAAGTGGTATCGGGACAACCCTAGTTGTTTTATTTCATCACAAAAAACGACCGTGTGTATGCGGCATAACCATCTCAGTTACTTCATCTTCCATTTCACCTTAAAGGATCACTAAAGGAATTTTTTTTTTTTTTAGCTAAATAGCTTCCTTTACCTTACTGCAGTACTGGTTTCATGTCCTTATTGTTCGTTTTTGCTTTGAAGTTGCTGTAATCCTGCTCTGTTCTCCACACTTCCTGCTTGTCTGTTTCCTTATAACCACCATAGTGGGAGCTTTCTCACAATGGTTTAAGCTGTCATTACTGTGTGTCTAAAACTTCCCAGAACCAATCAGATTCATTATAAAAACAAAACACTGCCCTGGATTTGTTTGTTTTTGTTCTGTGTGTCTATTTCTACTTTGCAGAAACATGAAGCCAGTTCAAAAGTGAAACTAACCTGCAGGCACATTATATGATTGATTTATTTTTTTTGCAAATATTTGTTTTTATTGAACACCACAAAAAAGGGGGGGAGGCCCCCTACATTACAAGAATAATGCGAACAGCAGGGATATAATACAACATGCAAAGGTACACAGTCGCTAGAAACGAGCAGTATTATGTCAGTAACCATGATGGCAAAAGACCATGGACCCTGTGGCCCCATGGGGGGCCACGCTCATAAGTTAGGCTTCTCAAACACGTTCTTAGGCCTAGGGCGTCCTCCCCTTTCCTTTTCACCTTTTCCGAACATACTCTTAAGAAATTGAAAACTTAATAAAATAAAGAAAAACCCAGAAGAAGAAAGAAGGGAGAAAGAGGAGAGGACAGACAAAGAAAGGACAAACAAAGAACATACCAAGATGACGGGGAGGAGAAAGCACAAAGAATTAAAGAAGGAAGAAGTTCCCCCTAGGGGGAGGCTGGGGAGGGGACAGCACATACGGGGGGGGGGGAAGGGGGGGGAGGCATAGCAGCGACCGTAGGGCGTGAGTACAAGGTCTGTGACCTATCAATCTAAGTTCCTAAGAGACGTTGTCCCTCCTCAGAGAAGACAAAGATGGTCCATATATCCCAGGTCTTTTTGTGTATCTCCTCCCTGTGCTGCGCGGTAAGGATCAAGTCCTCCATTCTCCGCACCTCCTCCACCCTCCTCATCCAGTGAGCAACAGATGGGGGCGATTGCTGTTTCCAATACAGGGGTATACACGCCTTTGCGGAATTAAGCAGGTGACGTAACAGTGACTTCTGGTAAGTTTTGGTGGGAATCTTTGAATGGTGTAGGAGGAAGAACGCGGCCTCATCTGGAATAACATACTCTGTAAAGGTCTGTGTAATACGCCGTACCTCCCCCCAAAAATTTCTCAATCGGGGGCAGGACCAAAAAATATGTATCAGCGACCCCTCCTCCTCTCCGCAGCGCCAGCAACAGTTCGGCGCTGCCGGGAAGCATCTGTGTAGTCTGGACGGCGTCAGATACCACCGGGAGAACAGCTTGAAATTTGTCTCTTGGATCTTGGTGCTCAAAGAGGATTTGAGAGTGAAGCGTATGATACGCTGCGTTTGGACAGCTGAGAACGTACAGTTTAGGTCCGACTCCCATCGGACTAGGCAGAGCAAGCGCGGTTGTTCCCTGGGAGTGTTCAGTAGGGCGTACGTTTGGGATAGTATGTGGGTTATCGTGTCCTGTCCCGTGCATAGTTCCTCAAAAGAGGTCAGCGGACGGGCAAAGTCTTGGGGGTCAGGAATGGAGTGCAGAAAGTGATGCAGTTTCAATGCTTTCCAGAAGGGTAGTCGAAAGGGTCCCGCCTCCGCCGTCAGCTCCACAATGGAAGGCCACTTCCCGCTGGTGATGAACTTGGCCGCGTGGTCGAGACCCGCCTCCTTCAGAGTAGGGTACTCTGCCGGATAAAGGCCCGGTTCGAACTTAGGATGGCCCAGTACGGGGAGTAGCGGAGAGTTCTTGGACGTGAGGGACGCCTGGTTGGCCGCCAGGTGGCCGTGCCTCAGAGAGGTGCCTATGAGTGGGTGTGATCTGACTTCATGGGGCAGGTCTTTATAGCACCACAGGGCGCCCCTCAGGGGTATTCGAGATTGGGCCTGTTCGATTCGTACCCAAAGTTTGGTCGAGGCGTTACGCCTCCAGTCCACCACTCGCCCCAGGTGAGAGGCCAGGTAATACTGGCGGATGTCCGGTACTGCTAAGCCGCCGTTACTTTTGGGGAGTGTCATTTGTGTCTTACTGAGTCTGGGCTTTTTGTGTGCCCAGATAAACCGGGTGAAAAGAGCTTGGACTTGTCTGAAATACGAGGGGGGTATCTGGATGGGCAGGGCCTGAATAAGGTAAAGTAATTTAGGCAAGACACTCATTTTAATGAGGTTACATCTGCCAAACCAGGAGTGTATGCCTGTGTGCCATTTGTCTAGAAGGGAAAGTATCCTGGTCAACAGGGGGGGAAAGTTAAGGTTGAACGTATCCGCTATGTCGGGTGGGATGAGAGTGCCTAGGTACTTTAGCGCAATGTCGGTCCAATTAAAACGAAAGCTAGATTTCAAGGCCTCCAACATGTGGGAGGGGACCGCGACCCCCATCGCTTCTGACTTGGAGAGGTTGATTTTCAGATGGGAGAGGGCTCCATATACCCCAAACTCCCCGAGAAGATTTGGCAAAGAAATCATCGGGTTGGACAAAGAGAAAAGGAGGTCGTCCGCATAGGCCGCTATTTTACAGTGGGAATCGCCGACTTGCAGCCCGGTAATGTCTGGATTCAGTCTGACTTTGCAGAGGAATGGTTCTAGTGACAGGGCAAAGAGGAGCGGGGACAGCGGGCAGCCCTGTCTCGTCCCATTCCCGATCGGGAAAGGGGCTGAGAGCACCCCGTTGGCTTTCACTTGCGCTGTAGGGTGCGAGTATATCTTGCCGATCCATCCCATCATCCTATCGCCTAGGCCGACATGTCGGAGAACCGAGAGCATAAAAGGCCAATCCACCCGATCGAAAGCCTTTTCAGCATCTGTGCCCACAAATACACAGGGCGCCCTGGTACTGTTAGCCACCTGCAGTAGATTAAGGACCTTGACCGTATTGTCCCTTGCTTCCCTACACGGGATGAATCCCACCTGATCTAGGTGTATCAAAGTTTGGAGATGTCGTGCCAACCTAGTTGCAAGGATTTTCGAGAACAATTTCAGGTCCGTATTTAAAAGGGAGATAGGTCTGTAGCTCCCACACAGACTTGGGTCCTTACCCTCCTTATGAATCAGGGAGATGTGGGCTCTCAGAGTGTCTCTGGGGAACGTGGCGCCCGCTCCTAGCGCATTAAAAAATTTCACCATCCTGGGGCCTAGTAGTGGAAAGAAGGTCTTGTAGTACTGGATGGTGTACCCATCCGGGCCTGGGGCTTTGCCCTGTTTCATGGAGCTTACTGCAGCCTGCAGTTCCTCCAAGGTAATCGGCTCGTCCAATTCCTCCTTTACTTCCGTAGGAAGCGTCGGGAGCTGGGAGGCATTGATATAGTCTTCCACGTCGGTCTGGCTAGGCTGCGCATCCGGAAGGTTATAGAGGGCGGAGTAGAAAACTCCAAACTCCTCCGCTATTTGTGTTGGGGTCGTAGCTCTACGGCCCCCGGGGGCAACAATCAGGGGAATGTAGGCCCGCAGACTTCAACTCTTTAACCGATCTGGCCAGAGCCCTTCCGCATTTATCACCTGACTCGTACGTCATCTTACGACAGAATTGCAATGCCGCCTTGGCTCTAAAGGATAATAGGTCAGTAATTTGCGTCCGCAATAAATTCAATTCGGCATCTAGTGCCGGGGAGGGGGCATGTTTATGTCGTGCCTCCGCAGAGGCTAATTTGGAGAGAAGGGCGGAGAGTTGTTTGTTACGCTCTCTCTTAATTCGTGCGCCGTGCCTGATGAGGGTCCCACGGAGGACCGATTTATGGGCCTCCCACAGAGAGCCCGGGTCGCAGACGGGAGTGTCGTTTTCCTGAAAATAGTGGGTCAACACCATAGTCACATCCGCCAGAACCTCTGGTGTCTGGAGGAGACTCTCATTCAGACGCCAAAACCTAGCCCTGGGCGAGGGACTGTCAGTGAGAGTATACGTGAGGAAGACAGGGGCGTGGTCTGACCAGGTAATCTGGCCTATAGAGGTAGAGCTCACTAAGTGCAGCTGATCGTGGGGTATCACGAAGAAGTCGATCCTTGAGTACCCTTTATGCGGAGCGGAGTAGAAAGTGTAATCTCTCTCCCCCGAATGTTGCAGACGCCACACATCCAACAACTGAGCACCGTGTAGCGTCTGCGCCACTCGTTTCCTGACTGCTGATGGGATGGAGGAGCTGCCCGCGGAAGTATCCGACAAGGGGCTCAACGGAATGTTAAAATCCCCCCCCAATATCAGCTGGCCCTCCCTAAACTGCAATAATTTGTCCACCGTGAGACGGAGAAACCTGTCTTGATGATCGTTAGGTGCATACAACGTTGCAAAGGTGAGTTGAATCTCCCCTATCGTTCCCTTAAGGAATGCAAACCGCCCCTCCGGGTCCAAAAGGACCGCCTGAGCGCGCCAGGGCAGCCCCCTAGAAAGCAAGATAGAGACCCCTTTAGTTTTAGCCGATGGGTTGGTAGAGTGATATGCCCAAGGAAAGGACTTACCCTGGAGAAACGGGAGGCGATCATTCCTAAAGTGTGTCTCCTGAATGAAGGCCACGTCCGCACGCCGGCTCTTGAGGTCATTAAGGAGCATACGTCTCTTCTCAGGAGTGTTCAAGCCCTTGGCGTTGAGGGATACCACTTTAATAGAGTCAGCTGCCATGCCTTCACAGGGAAAGAAACACAACAGAAGAAAAACAAAACTGACGGACATATACGTACACCACAAAAGGGGAGGGGGGTAGGGAAGAGTAAGGACAATGAGGGAGGGGGGGAGAGGAGAAAAAATCAAACGAACCACAAACAAAAAAGAGAAAGAGAAAAAGAAAAGAAGAATGAAAAAGAAAAGAAAGAAAAAAGAGGGAAAAAAAAAAAACAACCCCAAGGGGGGAAGGAAAATTAGTGCTAAATATACAAGTCTCTAGACTTGAAGTGTACACACTCCCGGGAAACCGGGTGTATACTGGGCCTAATGGGGGGAAGGGGGTGGTCCACAGCCAGTGGAGGAGGTCCCGGGCCTCCCATCCCTCCCATCCACCCTCCAGTACAAATGAGAGAACAGAAAACAGTAAACCACAAAAAATGAACAGTCAACAGTAAAGCCCCTTATCAAAGACATTAATGCACCCCAGCAGCAATCCGTTACATACAAAAATATATCCCCTCATCTTAAGATGTAATAGAAGGATCTTCATGCCACCCGCTCACCTCCCCCGCCCAGCGAGGAGCAAACAATCAAAAGCATAAACATCTAGTCCCCCACTCCCTTCCCACTGCACAGTATCCCCCTAGTCAAAAGGCACAAACATTAACCATCCGTACCGGCATGGGGGGGGGGACCCCGCCCGGAGCCCCAGGGAACCAGGGGCCCACTCCCCTCGTCAACACCCAGAACCCACCGGGCTCCCAATCAACGCCACCCGCCAGAATCCCCCGGTGGCCCCCCACCCCCCTCGGCAGAGTCTCCGGATAGACAGGGTCTCCACCACATCCCCTAGAGGCACAATGTGACCCCCACCCTCGGTCGCCCCGGCAGGACCCCCACCCCTAATGAAATAGCACGGCGGGAATGCGCAGCGTCTCCAACCCCCA
This sequence comes from Rana kukunoris, assembly GCA_029574335.1. Lineage (NCBI taxonomy): Eukaryota > Metazoa > Chordata > Amphibia > Anura > Ranidae > Rana > Rana kukunoris. Next base: position 168,401,236 of record CM056052.1, read on the forward strand.
CCCCCCCCCCCCACCACAGTTCAGGGCTCTGGGACATAGGACAGGAGGACAGAGCACACAATGCGGAGCGTCTGTGATAAGCGCACAGTTCACCCGCAGCAGACAGTCAAGGTGCGGGTGGCGCGCCGGGCAAGGGGGCCAGGCCATCAGTTCGAACGATCATGAGATCCAGGGGGGGGCCCAGTGCACCACCACAGAGACACCAAGGGGGGCGAGCCGCCAGCGGCATGGGACCCAGGGAAAATCGCCAACACGTGGGGGCAGGCTAGGAAACAGGGCTAGGGACTCGTCAAACGTGCTGGGGGCCAGGGAGGTGTGTAACACAGCGGGCAAGACAGTGGAGGTGTGCAACATCAGAGGGCGGGGGTGCAGCAACATCAGGTATCAGAGCCTTACGGCAAGTACTCACGCCTCCCTATGATCGTCTTGGGAAACAGTGCGCTGGCGACGCCTACTCCCCTGCGGTCTCGGGAACTGGTCGGCGCGGGATCTCGCTGGGCCCGAACGTCCCTGGGAACGCGGCAGGTAACATAGCCAGTCCGGCACGTCGATGGGCTCTGTTTCTAGGAAGACAAACAGCTTCGGCAGGGCCTCCGGTGAGCGCAGCATGAGCGATCTCTGGTTTCTGGTGAACGTGACAGACAGGGGGAACCCCCAGCGGTAGGTGGCATTGCATCTCCTGGCCAGGTCCAGGAGCGGCCTCAGGATAGCGCGGCGTTGCAGCGTTGCCCTGGAGAGGTCAGGTAGGATCTTCACGGATGCCCCATCGAATTCCAGGTCGCCGGCTTCCCAGGCTCCACGGGCCACGGCTTCTTTATGGGAGTAGTGGTGGAGCCGGCAGATCACGTCTCGGGGTCTCGCCGGATCCGACGAGCGGGGACCCAGCGATCTATGTACACGGTCAAGCTCCACCCGCTCCGGCAAGTGATCCCCCGCTGCCTTTCTGAAGATGTCAATCACAGTGGCCGGTAAGTCCACAGGGCCCGTGGCCTCCGGGAGGCCCCGGATCCGCAGATTGTTCCGTCTGCTCCGGTCCTCAATTTCCTCCATGCGGAGCTGAAGCTCCACCGCCGACGCGGCCTGGGTGCTGCATGAGGACTCTAAAGCTGTCAGTCTCGCATCTAGCGAGGACAGGGAGGATTCCCCCGTTGTCAGTCTAGCGCTTAGGGTTTGCACCTCCTGCTTCATCGTCTGTATCTCTTTCCTGTGGGCAGCCTCTACTCGGCCGACCAGGGACTCGATGTCCGACTTAGTGGGGAGTGCCTGTAGTATGGCCAACAACTCAGGATCCGCTCTGTACGTTGGTGGCACTGGTCTCTCACTCCACGGGTCAGCAGATGAAGGTGTCGGGGAGCCAGGACAAAGTACCGGGCTCCGACTGCTCTCCGGGGACGCCGTCCCCGCCGGTTCCACTCGTTGAGGATGGGGCACACGAGGGCCCGCCATCTTGAATTCCGGGGACCCGGACTGTGAGAGCCTGAAAAGTCTCTGAATATCACCCGTGAGCGGGGCTGGTGTGGTCGGGCTATGTTTCTTCTTGTTCCTTTTAGTTGTCCGTCTCTTGACTGAGAGCATACTGCAGAAAATAGAGCTAGAAGTGTCCGGGAAGTTAGAAGGTGGCCGGGAGCTCCTCTCTCACGCGACTCTACTCGGCCATGTCCAAGCCACGCCCCCTATATATATGATTGATTTTTATCTATTTTTAATCATTTTGAAAAGGAATCAGTTAACTTTTATGTCTCTATACCCTGTAAACAGTCATTTCAGCAAAAAAAAAATTCCTTTAGTGACCCTTTAAGTATGGAAGGAAATCACCAACATCAAGCTTCACTACAAGTTTCATGTCACTTAAACTCCTATCCATAAATGCCCAAGGACTAAATCACCCAGCTAAAAGATTTTCCCTATGGAAAGAAGCCAGCAAGTCCAACACCGATGTGGTGATCGTACAAGAGACTCACTTCAAGGCAACAGCCACTTCTAAATGCCAGCATAAGGACTTTCCATTTCCTTTCTCAGCAAAAGACTCCTGGAAAAAAAAGGGGGGTTCTAATCACTATTAGGAACTCTGTCTCCTTCAAGCTGCAGTCCTTTATAATTGACCCTGAGGGGCGCTATTGTCTTACTAGGATGTTTCATTAATGAGAAGTTATACACAATAGTGGGGGGGGGGGGGTATATTCTCCGAACTCGAGACATGGCCCCTTTTATTGTAATCTGTTTAAATGCATTGCTAAACACAAACAAGACAATCTCATTGTATGTGGGGATAGGAAACTAGTAGTTGGTCTCAAACTGGATTCTACCTCTGAAAGAAGGGCTGGCTCATTTTCCTTAGCTATCCTATTTAAGGAGGGTGTATATGATGTGTGTATATTTTTACATGCTTTGGAAAGGAATTCTACGTATTACGCACCCAGATTTAACTCTTATTCTAGAATTGATATGTTCTTGGTGGACAAGTGGTTACTGCAGCAGATTTCCCACTCTGTAGAGTAGTAGATTGGGCAAAAAAGCTCAGATCTGCCAACTTACAACGAATAACCTCAGAATTAAGGAACCTAGAAAGACCAACCAACCCAGACTCCTCAAACATTCCCAATTTAGCTAGTTTGCGCATTGGGACTCTGCTCCATGCTTCAAGATCATCATGATTTCTTGCATCTAGACGTAAAGCCCAGAGGGTCAAATCCAAAATCCTGTTCCTGCACCATCCCTCCACAAAACAAACTGACTAACCCCAAACAAATAGCAGATGCATTTGCAGAGTAGGTGCGCCCCAGAAACGCGTCAGCCATTCAGATGTTTGAGGTATCATCCGATCCTCTTTGTCATCAAGTCCTGCTGGCAGGTACCAAGAGATTCAGCTTAACTGTCAGAAAAGCATTCACCTAAGCTCCTTTTGTGAGGAGGACTATTGCTTTTATTCTATTTTTAATTAAAAAAAAATATGCAGTAATGCACTAGGTTGGTGCGCCCTCCTTTTCTCTTTCTTTCAAACATTTCCATAGACACACTCCTTAACCATAGGTGTGCGCAGTCTTTGGCATTAGGGTGTGCACCCCAAAGCTCAAACACACTCTACCGATCACTCACAATGTTCGTACAGAAAGGGAAGGGGCCAGTAAATGGTATATTTACTGGCCCCTTCCCCCACTCATCCTAAAACATCCACAGTAACAACCGGTGGGAGAGGAGAGAAGCCGGCAATGCTGTGGGGGGGAGGAGGGAGAGCCAGGTCAGTAGGGGGATCTGTTCTGCACAGGGTGTGCCTGGGTGTGCCTGGGCACAACTGGCACACCCTGTGCGCACGCCTATGTCCTTAACCTTGTGGACAACCTTCCCAGAAGAGTTGAAGCTGTTGTAGCTGCAAAGAGTGGGCCAACTCCATATTGAACCCTACAGACTAAGACTGGGTATGTAAAGACAGGCATCCCAATACTTTTGGTAATATAGTTCTCCAAAAATATAAACAACAAAAACAACTGAAGCAGCGGGATTGTCACCCTGGGACAGGAAGTGTGTTAGGACTACAGAACACCTTCTTGTCTTCATCTCCATATCATAGAAGAGGTTCTGTATTCCACAGAGGTAACCTGGGCAGGGCCTATTATATTAATTGAAATATCAGTGCAGAGTCAAAAGACAGTACTGGATTTCTGACAGCCTCAACAAGTATTTGTGCACTTATTGAACAGATATAATAAAATACTTTCAGTGGCATATTTACCAGTCCATTGTTTACATACACTTTAAGTGGCAAGGGTCAAAAGGCAATATAGCAAATACTATTACCTCCCTGTAAGCTTTCCTGTACTGTGCACCATCAATGATTGCCCTGCGTGATTCACTGCAATATTTATGGGCATGGATCACAATCTCAGCAGGAACCTTCTGTCAATTAATTTAATTGCTATGAAAGGCTATTTAATAGCATACATGTGCCATAATCCTTGCGATCCATAATTTAAATATTACTCAGCAGGCTATTGTAAGAAACGATATAATATATAAAAAAAATATATATATATTTGTAAGCATGCCTTCTTGTTGTTGCGGATATATTTTTTGTAGCACCCCAACCAGTAGCTTCCAGTAGTAAAGTATCTTTAATAAAAGCCTGTGTTTTACAAAATACTTTTTGTGAATGAGAGAAAGGAGCAATGTAAAAATGGTTTCTCATCTGCTAGCTCTAGAATTACCCGACATGCTGCCAAAAAGTCATTGACACTTTGGCTTCCCAATCACAAGTAGTAAAATAGCAGGTGTGGTCCTTGCTAGCTTTGTATATATTTTTCTACAGAGCCGCTCTAGCATAGGAATTGAAAGGATGATGTACAGACATACAAGACAAGTACAATGTTTTAAATCAGTAGTAAAGTTATGGGTGTGTGATAAATATTCTCAATATTTCACTGCTGCAGGGTTCCCAAAATGTAATGCCTCGTACACACGATCGTAATTTCCGGTGAAAAAAGTCAGCCGGAATTTTTCCATCGAATATTCCGCCCATGTGTATGCCCCATCGGACTTAGAAAGAGAGCGGAAAAACAATTCTATCGGAAATTCCATTTGTCTGTAAGGAATTCCGATGGAGAAGAAAACACGCATGCTTGGAAACAAGTAGACGCATGCTCAGAAGCATTGAACTTCATATTTCTGGGTTTGTTGCAGTGTTGTACGTCACCGCGTGTTCGAAGGTCGTAATTTGGTGTGTCCGTGTGCATGCAAGACAGCTTGAGCGTAATTCCCTTGGAAAAACCAGCCTGAGTTTATTCCGACTGGAAATCCGATTGTGTGTACAGGTCACAAGTCTACTATTTCTTTCCCCACAGTTGTATACTCATTTAAAGGGGTTGTAAAGGTAAAAGTGTTTTTACCTTAATGCATCCACCCCCCCCCCCCCCCCGAGTCCCCGTTTTACTTACCTTACCATTCGAAACTCCCGGGCGCGTTCACGTCATCCTCTTCGGTTCCCAGCCTGGTCGTTGATTGGCTAGGCTGGGCGGATTGATAGCAGCACAGCCATTGGCTGGCGCTGCTGTCAATCACAGCGGATGACGCGGCACGCCGGGGGGGGGGAACCTAGTGATACAGTCGGCGGCCATATGGCCGCCGCTGTATCACGGGAGCGCACTCGCAAAAGCTTTCCACCGTGCGAGCGCCCTCGCATGAAGATGGAAAGCTTTTGCGAGGAGGAGCCCAGACAGCCGCCGAGGGACCCAGAAGACAGCTTTCCGGGCCACTCTGTGCAAAACGAACTGCACAGTGGAGGTAAGTATAACATGTTTATTATTTTAAAAACAAAAAAATCCTGAGTTTAGTGTCCCTTTAAGTATATGTATTGCCATCTGTATTCCATTCAAAAGATTTCCCTTTGTTTCCTATCCTGTAGACACAACTGTGAGAGGAAATCCCCTCTTAGGCCGCGTACACACGAGCAGACAGATTTGAAAAAATCTGTCTGCTGGGGACATATTGGTTTGATCGTGTACACACGATCAAACCAAAATCCCCGCCGCCAGACGGCGCGGCGACGTGGCGGTGACGTTGACACCGCCACGTCACCGCACCAGAAAGTAAAACACTTCCGCGCATGCATCGAAACCATTCGGCGCATGTGCGAGAAGACATGTCTGCTGGTTAGAGTACTAACCAGCAGACATGTCGGGCGGACGGGTTCCCAGCCGACAGATTTCAAAGCATGCTTTGAAATCTGTCGGGTGGCCAAATCCGTCGGCTCACCCGTACACACGATCGAATCTGTCTGCTGGGACGGTCGGGCCGACCGTTTCCAGCAGATAGATTTGATCGTGTGTACGCGGCCTTACACATTACGCATGTCACCTATGGAAGATTTATCTATTTTCAGTGACAACTCAAAATTTGGGATTTTCCTTGACTAATGCCCTGTACACACGATCGGTTCATCTGATAAAAACGGACCAATGGACTGTTTTCATCGGACAAACCGATCGTGTGTGGGTCCTATAATTTTTTTCCCATCGGTGAAAAAAAATAGAACCTGATTTACATTTTTTGTATGGTTAAAAAACCGATCGTCTGTGGGGAAATGCATCAGTCAAAAATCCATGCATGCTCAGAATCAGGTCGACGCATGCTCGGAAGCATTGAACTTAATTTTTCTCTGCACATCGTTGTGTTTTACATCACCGTGTTGGACACGATAGGATTTTGAACCAAGGGTGTGTAGGCAAGACTGATGAAAGTCAGCTTCATCGGATATCTGATGAAAAAATCCATCGGTTCGTTTTCATCAGACAAACCGATCGTGTGTACAGGGTGTTACAGTCACAGTGACTGTGATATCCAGAAGCAATTGGGTGAATTTATCCAGTGCTAAATATACTGTAGAAAAATAAGTTTTGCAAGGTTCATGACTTACTGACTATGGGCCAGATTCAGGTAGATGAGAGCATCTTTGCTCCAGAGTAACGCTTCTCATTTACGTTACTCTGAAGACCCTTTCAGCGCAAGTCCTGTAATTCACATAGCAGTTGCGCGTAAACTTGCGCCAGAGTAACGATAATGCGCTGGCGTAACCCGACGCAAGTGGAAGTGGGTGTGATCATATGTAAATGATGGGCGGAGCCCAGCGCAGAGGCTTACGTTCAGCGCATCAACCACGGAGCATGCGCAGTGAGTGCGGCTCCACTCGCCCCCTTTGTGCGCATGCTCACAACTTCCGTCGGCACCACTTCACGGGAAACGTCAGCGCAATGCCTTCCGTTGGGCGTTTAAATGCGCCCGTAGAAGCGCCATTTCGGCACTAAAGTATATCCTGCTCCCCCTCCCCGCAGTGATGTTACTTTTGTTTTGAGATGGCTGCTCCCGTTCCCCGCAAACACACAGGAGAAAGCTGAACTTTAATGGCCAGGAGCTGTCAGCCGTCATCTCGGCTATGGAGACCTATGATGTCTTCCTCCATGGCTGTAAAATTTGACAGACAAGCATGGACAGAGGTGTTGTCCTGCAAGTGGGGGTGCTCAGCTAGCTCTTATCGTCGGTAACGCTGCTGTAGCTGCTCTCCTGCTGACCTGTGGCCATCTGGAGTAAAGATAAAGCAGCCTTTTGTAGAAATAACTTTGCGCCGGACGGACGAGATACGCGCGGCGCATGTAGCCAGCGTATGGTGCTAATCCGTTCGTGAATTGTGAAAAATCCCTCATTTGCATATTTGCAGGGGAAATCAATAGGCGCGACTGATGCGCCCAACGAAATTAAGCGCTGACGATACTCTGGCGTCGGAACGTTCCGCCAGTCGCAAATGACCCGTTATTGGGCGCATCTAGTTTGGTGGGTACGGGCACATAGAAACGACGGCGCATCATCACAGTTACGCGGCGCATATCGAAATACTCCAGCGCAAGTGTTCCTGAATCTGGCCCTATGTGTTAAGCTTCGATTTGCTACAATCTTTCAAATAAAAATAAAAAAACACATAAAAACCTGGCTCGGAGTCCACTATTAAGTTACTATCCACATGCATTAAAGGAGATGAGAGAACATTTTTTTTATAATACAACACATTAATAAAAACTTAGCCAAGAATACCTAAACACAATGACCAATACTCCCAACTAGTTATGTGTATTTCAATGATACATCAATCGATATGGATTTGAGCCTCTGCAAATAAAAAGACATTTCAAATTATATTGTATACTATGATAATACTAAATTTCTCACCATGCTCCATCTGCAGAGCTGTTCTGTTACCTAAAATTGTAATTATGTGCAATCAACCCTATAACACAGGGATTCACTTCTTATGCATTGTAAACACGATCGGTTTTCCCGGCAGGAAAAAAGTCAGAGGGGAAAACCGAGAACCTGCTCGGTAGCTTTTTCTCCCTACACACGGCCGGTTTCCCGACAGTAAAACTGTGTTTCCCATAGAGAAATTGCCGGCTTAAAAACCACCGGGAATCCTGGCGGGAAAAAAAGAGAACATGTTCTCATTTTTCCCGCCAGAAAAATCCTGGGTGGACCACTGGTGCCACAGCAGTAGGCCCAAATGTGGAACATGATTACACACTGATCGTAAACTCTTAATTAATTAAGGTCAACTAGAAGTTAGGTGGTACCTTATAGATTGACCAGATTCATTGAGGATGCCTTGGACTGCTGCTTTTGAAGATTTGGAGCAGCTGGCACTCTAGCGCACATCTGATGGCTATGTCCTAGAAACAAACATTTGTGGACTAGGGTCTACCAACTAGTCTACATTGTTCTAGGCTCTAGTATCTCTAAAGCCTCATACACACAATCTGACTTTTCCCGTGGATTTCTGTCTGAAGTGCGTTGTCCATGAATTTGTTCTGCATAAACACGGCAGGACTTTTTCAGCCAACTTTCACCAAATCACATGTTTTTTCAGCTCTTTACCGCCACCCTTTGGGCAACTTCTGCTATTGTTGTCTGATCTTTAGCATTGGTTCTGAGCATGCGTGTTTGTACTTTGAACTTTAGTCCGATGGACTTGTGTACACACGATTGGATTAGCCTCCATCGAACATTTGTTGCCGAAAAGTATAAGAGCATTCATAGCGAACATTTGTCAGATGAAAATGCGAAAACAGGATTGTCCGATCAAACAGGTCCGTCAGACATTTGTTGTCAAAAAGTCAGATCGTGTGTATGTGGCTTAAGAAAGTCTTCAAATCTTTACAGAATTTTAATACACCCCAGACCAATTTCAGCTATTACATTTTATCTTCATTGAGACCAAATACACTCCAGCTAGATGTTGTGGCCCAGAATTCTGACCATTACACAGGTGAAACAAAAATGTAAAGGTACTCTTTCAATGAAAAGCTGGCAGCCAAGAATGATAAAGTAAAAAAAAAAAAAAAAAAACTCTAAGTTTAGAATCCACATATTTCTCATCATGTTGGGAGCAACTCTGAGGCGGCGTACACACGGCCGAGGTTCTCGGCAGAAACCAGCGAGAAGCTTGCTTGGATCCTCATTCTGCCGAGAACCTCGGCCGTGTGTACACTCTCGGCGAGCATCCCGTCGGGAAAGCCGCCGAGAGAAAATAGAGAGCAGGTTCTCTATTTTCTCGGCGGCCTGTCGGGATTAACAGCTGGTCGTCTTTCCCGACGGGATGGTCGCCGATTCTGACGGCCGGCCGAGAACCTCGACGGGCGGAACGATGTGTTCCGCCCGTCGAGGTTCTCGTACGTGTGTACGGGGCCTGACAGGTTCGGAGGGTCCTTTTTTGTGTAGGCAACCATACAGAGACACCTCTTTATCCTGAACCCCTTTGACCTGTGCTTCCTTTTTCCTACTCTCAGCACTCTCAGTACTCAGAAATTGCAAAGTACTGTAACGCATCAATGTGACCCTAAATGAAGTTTGCAAAGAAATTAAACATTAAATAGGTAAGTACAGGTGCATCACACATGAAAATAACAATTTTAAAATGCTGCAATGAGTAAAGGGTATTCATTTTATTTTATTTTCATTTGATTAAATTTCATATCAGGCTTAGATATTTCAGTAGTGGGCCTCTCATGACCAGGAAAGGGACTTACCTGTCATATAAATCTTTCTCATCCATAGTTAGTCATATACTGTACCTAAATGTACTCCTCTCTGCCACCCTAACCATACTAACTCTACAAGGGCAATATCAGTGTAGTGCCTACCCTGATTTTCCCAGAGCCTGATGGTGACTACCGGGGGTAGGGATGGCTGACATAGTCAGAGTGCAGGTTTGTGGGCATGGTGGGTGATGAACAAGAAAGAAATTTAACGCCAGTCGCTTTTATGGTTTAAACAATAGAGACGTTTATTTCTCAGAACAGGCAAATCTGCGGACTCCTTAGACAAAAATAGGTGAGGTAGACAGAAGTACAGGAAAAAGAGCCTTTAACCACTTGCCGACCGCGCTATAGCAAAAATACTGCTACAGCGCGGTCGAGCTACTGTGACACGACGTTCCTGGGACGTCGTCCTTCACTTCCGCGATTGCGCGTCCCCTGGGACGCGCTCGCGGAAGTGTCCATGCTCGCCGGGTCTAAAAGACCCGGCGCATCACGGATCACGGTAAATTGCCGCTGATAGCGGCCGTTTACCACGTGATCGCGCCGTCGAATGACGGCGCAATCACTTGTAAACAAACCGGCGTCATTTGATGACGCCGGTTCCTCCCTCTCCTCTCTGTACCGTTCGGTACAGTGTGCGAGGAGAGGGGGGGAGCAGGGTGTCAGCAGCAGCGCTGTGGCTGGATCTGTGACAAATGCAGTCACAGATCCAGCCATCCCTCCATCCATCCCAGCTCTGCAATACCCCAGTACCCTGCAGTACCCCAGTAATCAGCAATACCCCAATACTCTGCAATACCCCAATACTCTGCAATACCCCAATACTCTGCAATACCCCGCACGATACTCTGCAATACCCCAATACTCTGCAATACCCCGCGCGATACTCTGCAATACCCCAATACTCTGCAATACCCCAATACCCTGCACGATACTTTGCAATACCCCAATACTCTGCAATACCCTGCGCGATACTCTGCAATACCGCCTATGTGGATTTTTAAGTAGCGAAGTTTGGCACCCTTCCACGAGTGTGCGCAATTTTGAAGGGTGACATGTTGGGTATCTATTTACTCGGCGTAACTTCATCTTTCACATTCTGAAAAAAAATTGGGCTAACTTTACTGTTTTGTTTTAAGCACAAAACAGTTTTTTTTTTAAAACACGCGTTCAATAAATGTCTGCGAAAATACCATGCGAGATAAAAAGTTGTAACGGCCGCCATTGTATTCTCTAGGGTCTTTGCTAAAAAAGCATATATAATGTTTTGGGGTTCTATGTAATTTTCTAGCAAATAAATGATGATTTTTCCATGTAGGAGAGAAATGTCAGAATTGGTCTGGGTGTTCCAGAACGCCTGATGGCGTTCCCTGCATGTTGGGCCTCTGTATGTGGCCACGCTGTGTAAAAGTCCCACACATGGGGTATCGCCATACTCGGGAGGAATAGCAGAATGTGTTTTGGGGTGTAATTTGTGGTATGCATATGCTGTGTGTGAGAAATAACCTGCTAATATGACAGAAACAAGTTTTTTTTTTTACAGAATTTTCAGTCGTTTTTCTTTTATAGCGCAAAAAATAAAAAACCCAGAGGTGATCAAATACCACCAAAAGAAAGCTCTATTTGTGTGAAAAAGGACAAAAAATTCAAATGGGTACAATGTTGTATGACTGAGTAATTGTCATTCAAATTGTGAGAGCACCGAAAGCTGAAAATTGGTCTGGTTAGGAAGGGGGTTTAATTGCCCAGTGGTCAAGTGGTTAAGCTGAACCAGCACATCTGTACTTTGTAGGACAGTCTCCTCTAGTAACTGAACTTTACTCACAGCTTCATACACTCAGATTCCCTTGGATGAGTTCTCTCTGAAGTTGTTCCAGCCACTTTAGATAACAACTGGAAAAGGTTGGGACTTTATATGAGATGTGATTTTAGCAATATGCAATTAAATATAAACATGGAAAATAAATTATATATAACCATGTGACCAGGCTCAAAGTTGTCAACCAAAAAGCACTAAACCAAATTAATCTGTCTAACTGATGTAAGTAAAAACAGAGGTTTAGTTGCAAGCATTTGCAAATACCTGGGAAGCTGCAGCGCCAACTCCACAGCACTCTGCATGGCTGCAGTCCTAAGGCTCCTTACACACGGAGCGGTCCGTTTTTCAGTCCGCTCCGTGTGTCCGTCAGCTCAGCGGGGGGTCTCCGCTGAGCTGTCGGGCGGACGGGGCGGTCCCCGCACACTGTGCAGGGACCGCCCCGTCTCTCCTCTGCTCTCCCCTATGGGGAGTCGGATGGAAACGGACCGTCTGTCCGTTTGCATCCGATCCGTTTGGCCGGACGGAAGAAAAATAGGACATTCTTCCGTCCACAAAAACGGATGCGGATCGAGCGGACGTTAGCGGATGCATCATCCGCTAACGGATCCGCTCCCATAGGGACACATTACAAGTCCGTAAACGGACTTGTAATTAGCGGACCGTTCGTCCGCTCATGTGAAAGGGGCCTAACTATAAATTTAGGGTCTCCTGAAAGGGAGCCCAGGTGTGCTAATCAACAGGCAGAGGACAGGTGATAACCTAAAACCCGCCCCTACCTATAGTTGGTATGGCAAACGAGAGCACTGGAAAAAAAAAAGGAAAAAAGAAAAGTAGGAGTGGAACAAGGACCGCCCAACAAACTAACATACCACCAGACTAAAAGCAGACCAACTCCAACTGGGTCTGCCAGTAAAAGAATGACAATGCATAAAAAAACTGATCAGTGGAAAAATCTGTGCAGGCACTCCATTCCACTCCTAAATCGCATCTCCATCCCTGGATAATGTTTCAAAAAAGAAGGGGGGTGGGACTTTATATGAGGCATATAGAGATTTTGCCATAGGCCTCCATCCCTGTAAATGGATAACAACTGGAAAAGGTTGGGACTTTATATGAGATGCGATTTTAGCAATATGCAAATAAATATAAACATGGAAAATAAATTATATATAACCATGTGACCAGGCTCAAAGTTGTCAACCAAAAAGCACTAAACCAAATTAATCTGTCTAACTGATGTAAGTAAAAACAGAGGTTTAGTTGCAAGCATTTGCAAATACCTGGGAAGCCACTTTATAGCCACCTGCTCATGAAGGGTCCTCTCTCTGGTGCTTCCTTAGGCCGCGTACACACGACCAAATAAATCTGTTCAAATCGGTCTGACAGACCGATTTGATGAGATTTGTCTGCTGGGCTGTTTTGGTTTGATCGCTGTACACACGATCAAACCAAAATCCCCGCCGGCAGACATCGCGGTGACGTGGCGATGACGTTGACGCCGCCACGTCACTGCACCAGGAAGTAAAACACTTCCGCGCATGCGTCGAATCCATTCGATGCATGTGCGGGCAGATATGTCTGCTGGTTAGCGTACTAACCAGCAGACATATCAGATGGACGGATTCCCAGCAGACAGATTTTAAAGCATGCTTTAAAATCTGTCTGCTGGAAAAATCTGTCTGTCCGCCCGTACACACGATCGAATCTGTCAGACCGTTTCCAGCAGATAGATTCGATCTTGTGTACACGGCCTTAGAACTCCATACCTCTAGAATCGTTCCAGGTCTTTGGCAGGCTTTCCTCATCAGGGACTTGAACACCCGTATAGGCCTCAGACAAGCCTAGCAGCCGGTAGCCACATGGAAAGGCCTCAGGCTTCAGGTCTAGCAGCCAGGAACTTTACCCAGGCCGAAGCCCTGGAAGGGAAGGACCGACTCGGTCACCTGACTTTGTTCCATTAAATAGCCTTTCCCAGCATGCAATGCAGAAAATATAATTGGCTGAGAAAAGTATGTTTATTCATAACTTGCAAATACTGTAGCTCATCATACTCTCAAAGGCAACAGTGCCACCTACTGACAAAAGGGAGAAGCCAAACTCAAATGGAATTAACACAGAAGTCAGTTACCACTATTAACTACAAATTAGCCAGGCTGGCTACCCCCCAGTGCAACTAAATTGACCTGTAATCCTATTCTAGGGTCAAGGGCGCTACACTAGTAGTGTGTGCTGCTACAAGAGGTATAATGCATGATTGCACAAAGCTGATGATGAAAATCATGGTAACACAGAAAGCTGGCTGTTTAAGTGCTGGATCTGTGGTTTCCACATGTCCTGTATCCACTGTGATTTTTTTTTTTTTACTACTCCACAGATGAGTTTGAGACTCCATTCCAATTGATATGATGAACATTTAGCTTTTTCATTTTTTTTAGTGTCCACATGAGGATAATAGATAATTATTACTTTTTTATTTTATTTCTGTCCATTTTAGCTTATAGAGACAGTATACAAATAAGCTATAAAACCTTGAAGATCAATGTGTTTAATAAAATATTTGTACAAGCATGTACTGCATACACTGTACTAATGTTTTACATAATAAATATTTAGAATTGCGCATATGACATTAGATCTGTGAAAATTGTTGGAATGTATGCTGTCTTATGATCATTTCTGTGTTTCTGTAAATACCACCATGAAATTGTTGTATCTCCCATCTTTCATAATTATAGAAAAAATCTCTTCTCTTCATAGTTTCAGGAACTCACTTCAGCTTCACAGGCAGCATAGCAACTTGAGTTTCTGTTCTCTCTAGTTTATGTTGTCATCTGACAGGAAATGACTTTGTTCATCACTCGCATCATGTGGGTTATGCTGACGTTACAGATGAGTCAGAAAACAAAGTTTATGTAAAGGCTTTTTATTCAAAAAATGTATTGCAACAGATGTACAATATTCTATGTGTATAACGGGTCATACAATGGTACTATGGTAAAGTGCAGGGGCCCCAAAACTTTTTAGTACAAGGGTCTCATTGTATATTTTACAAATATTTTTGGGCAAAAAATGTTCAGTTTTGTAAATTAATGAATAATAAATGAATACATTTTACTTGGATCTTTTTTTGGAATCCGAGTGATATGATTCAGAACAAAAGAAAAAGAAAAGAGAAAGTAAAGATTCTTCTTACATTAAAACCCCCCTTTAATCTGAGTCCACCTTAGGAGTTCCCCCTTAATCTAGAGCCCTCCCTTACATTGTGGTCCCCATTAGAACCCCTCTTACATCAGGGGTTCAATCAGAGCCCTCCTCACAACAGTAAGATAAGATAAAGTGACCAGATTTTTAAAATGAAATCTAGGGACATATTTTTATTTTACTAGTAATGGCGGCAATCAGCGACTCTCTGCCCGTCGCTACCACCACTGCCCGCCTCACAGCCTGTCAAGTCTTACTCTCCGGGCCCTGGCTACTACTGGGTGGGGAGCGGAGGAAGATCACTCTGACAGGGAAGGCAAGGAGATAAGCAGGCAGGCGGCTGGCCGGGACTTGATCCAAGGCAGAAGAACATGCGCGCGGAGCTGAAACTGAAAAAATATTCCCTCCACTCCGACCAGCACATGATCATCAGAAAGGGGCACAGATAAAAATACACCTCCTAAGTTAGTAGGAGCGCCTATTATTCAGAATTGTATTTTCTTTTATTCTGCACTGACTGTCTTTGAAATTGCCCCAGGCCCTGTTCAAATCCAATCCGGGGACAAACCCGGGGACAGACTTGGCCCGGGGACAGTGTCCTCAATCTGGGGACTGTCCCTTGAAAATGGGGATGTCTGGTCACCCTACCTTAAGAGTGCCCCTTTACCGTAGACTCCCCATCAGAACCCCCTTAGTACATTAGGTTTCCAACCAGAGATCCTCCATTGCAATGCTTACAGTGTAGCTGTAGTCAGTGTAGCAGCAGGGTAGGAGTCCAGAGGTGAAGCAGGTATGGACAAAGTAGACTCCTTCTAGGGCAGGGATCCTCAAACTACGGCCCTCCAGCTGTTGCGGAACTACACATCCCATGAGGCATTGTAAAATTCTGACATTCACAGACATGACCAGGCATGATGGGAATTGTAGTTCCTGAACAACTGCAGGGCCGTAGTTTGAAGACCCATGTTCTAGGGCAAGCAACTTATTGATTGCTAGGATGCTGGAATAGCGCCAGAGGGGCAACCTGACCCTAGTTGCAGGCCCCTTGCAATTCTGTAGCAGGCTGAATTTGGCCTACAGGCCATAATTTGTAGACCCCTGACTTAGCTTTTATCCTCTGCAGCACTAGGGTCCTCAGGTTAAGATATAAACCTGGACCTCTAAACCTTATTGACTGTGCATGCGGAGTTGCACGTAATGCTGAAAACTTTTAGTTTATTATATACCAAGACATTTTACATTTAACTTGGGTTACCAAAAAATTGCAGATGTCTATGCATTTACTTCCTCCCTCAGGACAGACAGCACAGGACCACTCTGCATTTGTAGACCCAGTCTGACTACCGGGCCTACTGAGCAGAACATAACCCTGGACCAACGTGGTCCCGGAGCCAGGAACACTTAAACACGCACCGCCGGCCATGAGGGCCACACACGGGGGGTGGTGGAACGACAGACCAGTGGGCCTTCTTTTCCATCACCAACTGTTCATAGACCTTCCGTAACATGGGATGGACTTTGGGTGATGGGGTTTCTGCTGCCTCTGTTAGAGGGATCAAAAGTCTCCTGACTAAATCAGTGTTTGTCCCTATAATGAGAGAGCTCTTGTGGGCCCCTGGTGGCCGAGGGCAGACTACAGCTGGGGTGTCAAAGGTCTCTGCTGCTCCTGCTACTGAAGGATCAAAGGTCAACCGGATTGGTTAAGTATCCATAATAAGGGAAACTCTGAGTCCCGATACCCCATATTTCCAATTCTTCTAGTTTCTGTAGGGGCAAGTGAGAAATATGTCAGTCATAGAAGTCTCTATACAAGAGAGTCACTTGAGCTCTGGTATCCAGGAGGGCCTTAGTATAGATCCCTTCCACTTAAATGGAAACAAATCGGGAAGGCCCCACTAAATTTTCCGGAAATTTCCTGGGTGTAGCTTTTCCTTTTTGCTCTGTAACTTGCACCTTTATCCCTCTCTTGTTAGGGTTCTTTCTGGCTTCCACCCGTCCATGGGGGGGGAAGGGGTGAAAGGTGGCTTTGGAAAAGGTCCTTTTTCCCTCCTTGGTCTCTTTGCTTCCTTTGTCCTTTTGGAGTTTTCTACAGTAGGCGGGCACCCGGTTGACTCCTTCACCGGAGCCCTCTGAAGTTTTCCGCCGGCTTGTGCACTTGCTGACTAGCTTTAGCTGGGCAGGGGAAAACTTCCCTCATATGTCTTACTCCTCCACAGTTGAAGCAGAATATGAGCCTCCTTGGCTTCCTTGCTTAATTACTCTGCCTACAGGTGGACTTCTCTGGCTCCTCCTGTTTGGTTTGGTAAGGCAGCACCTCTGCCTGACTGGTCAAGGCGACCACCATTTCCATCAGCTAAGACACTTGCGTCCTCAGAAGCTCGACCTGAGGGTCGCCTTCCTCTGTGCTTACTACTCGGACTCGTGCTGGGGGCTCTGGTGGTTGGTGCCTATTCCTTTGATCCAGTAAGACCTCTTCCTCTCTAATCATCTGAATCAGGTCAGGGTATTCCAACACGCCGCCCCCTTGTCGGGTTCGTAGCAGAAGGGCAATGGGATCCATAGGTTGAGCTCCCCTTAAAACTTGTTGGGCTCTGGTTTCATCCACCTTTCTTGGGTCCATTCCCTTCTTCAACAGGATCTGATGCAAGATCTTATCTAATCGCCCAACAAATTAAGACAACTTCTCTCCTGGTTTATGATAACAGTGCTCTAATTGGTAGCGGAGTTCACTGGTGTTTTCAGTCCTCCCAAACACACTCTGTAGAACATCTAAATAATCCTGTGCAGCACAGTCCTTTCTGCTAAGTTTAAGATTACGCATGGCCTCTAATGCTGGTCCCCTTAGACTCTCTATAATCCTTTGCTCCTTGTGCTTCTCGGGTATTTCCCACTCTTCTAGAGCCTGAGTGGTGTGATCCAGCCATTCCTCAAATCCATCCTCCGATGAGGGCACTGGTTGTCTCCCTGAGAAGGTTCTGAGCTTGCTGTATCCGGTTATCAGGTAATCTGGGGCACATAACTCTGGGCCAAGAGTATTTAGTGATGAGGAGCCAGGATCTTCTGTCCCTTGTTTTTTATCCCTTCTTGGTCTCAGTGGGCTAGAGGAGGTGGGACCCTCCTGTTCTTCTGCAGGGTGTATTAGGAAAAGTTCTACTTGGTCTGCTGTCTTTATGCCAGCACCTTTAAAACAGTCCGGGAGTCCTTTCTTCCACTCACATAAGGCATATGTGTGAGGATTAACACTATCTATTCACATCTCCACCACCCATGGCTTCCTGTCTGTGGATAAAGTCCTCAGGACTGGGAGCAACTTTTTTTTGCTGCACCACCTGGCTGTGGCAGCTGCATCTGTGACTGGTCCTAGGAAGGGTGAGGTTCAATATAAAGGGAATTTTGATTTCAGAGAAGTAGACTCCCGGACGAGCACCCACATGTAGCGATACCACCGAAGGAGCTGCTGATTAGTTTTGGGTCTACTCTCTGACCTATCCACCCCTGAAATAGGCTCGAACCCTCCCTTGGCACACCAGGCAAATGCAAATGTATTGTGAGTCCCCTGCTTGGCTAAGACCACAATAACACATGTGAAATATACAATGACATGCAATAATGTTGTTACCTTCTTCTGAAAGCAGTCCTCAGAAGCAAAACACACCCCACACAATCAATATGGTAAACCAAGGTGTAACTTTACTTGGCATTTAATAAGAAAAATTAAAAGATCAAACAACAGATTAACTGTGTGTATATATATATATATATATATATATATATATATATATATATCTGACTCTGCAAGGGCCCTTGCGAGAGTCAATAAGGAAAAAGCTAAAATGTTATAAAGACTGCAAGTATCTATAACTAGTCTATGCTTGCGGGCTTCCCCTAGTGGGCAATTCCTTTAAGTAAAGTTGCTAGTAATCTTGATTAGGCCTGGCCCAGATAAATCCAGAATGTTCCTCAGTGGTGAAGTCTATTGTAAATACGTTGGTGCACTTCAACTTGTTTGTAATCCAAAGGGTATTCCAGCTAAGTTTACAGGTATGATCAGTACAAATGCTTGCGGAATGATCTTTAAGTTAGTATCGGCATACAGTATGCTATTTTAATGTGTGGAGCACTAAAAGTCACAGGGCTAAGGTAGTATTGGAAGCTTGGACCAATGCCCTCTTACCCGAGCAGGCCTAGTCCGCATGAGTTCCTCACAACATATACGCTGATCCGCGACCACTCTGCCACACACAGTCTCCGGTCTTTTGCTCTCCACTGTTACAATCGTCAGCTGGTGAGTGGCTCTGGTCTCTTGGAAGCACGAGCTGGACAAACTTAGTCTTTGTCAGGGGAATGTCTACACAGACACCCAATACTAGAAGACAGGTCAGTGGGCTGCACTAAGGAAATAGGCAGAAAGTAAGTGAACAATATGAATTTATTGAGGACAAGGCACACATGAAAAAACAGGACACCCACAAACAAGCACGCCAACTACACATACAATAAACGTCAAAACCACCAAAAAGTAGTGAACATAAATATGTACAATAAATCAGAACGTAACCAGCAGGGATAAGAAACAAGCAAGTCCAGGGGCAAAGCCGGGGTCAAGGATCGGAGACGGCAGCAAAGTCCAGAAGTACAAGCCAAGGTCAAAGGGAGCAGATCAAGAACAGACTGGTATCAGGACAGACAGGAACAGGGCTTAACAGACAAAATACTGCAGCACTGGACTGAAGTGCAGGGCGGGCTTATATACCAGTGCAGCTGTAACTTGGGAGACACCTGCTGGTGGTCACCAAAACTGCACCCCTGTAGATAGAGGCTCCTGCGCTACCGAGGGGGGTGGTGGAGTGGGATGGGGTCACTGCTGCAAACACCTGACACTCTGTCCTGGGCAGAGAGAAGTAGCAAATGGAAAAACAAGGGGGGTGGTGTCTGCGCTGTGAAAAGTGGGTGAAATCCAAGGGTGGTACGGAAATAAATCCCTGGGCTGGTGAACGTGGGTGGACGGGGGGGGGGGGGGTGTTGTATTTAGAACAGAGTGATAGCGTACATAAGTTATGTGTCAATACGTAAACCGTCAAAATGTAGCACAAAAGATAATATTGAATACTAAACAATGGCAAGTGACAAAGAAGGAGTACAAATTCACAAACAGTAAAATGTACACAATGTGCTGGTCCAGGTAGTGTGAAATCAGGGAGAGCTTCCGCTAGGGGCGCCCCTGAGTGTGTAACACAGTGAACAATACAAATAATAATATATAAATTGATATAAGGGATCGAGGAGCATCAGAGTCCACACGCCTGACGCAGCAAGACCCCCCTGCCGTCCGTTTGGTTTCTGTGCCCAGTTTTTATCATCGAAATGTGAGTGCACCTATATGTTTTAATAAACCTGTTCCATTTTTGCGGGGCTGTACTATGGTCTTTCTTTCTCCCATCCTATATGCTGTGTGAGGGTCCCCTCTATCTGCTCCAAGTGTCCACCCAGCTCAGACGCAGAAGAAGAGGAGCCAGGTGTGCATCCAGGACTTAGGACGAACTCGGTGTTCGTGGGAGATAGGCCCACCATCCATCACCTCCATGTGAGTGGATGTATGAGTTATTGATGTTGCCCGTTTAGACACTTCCATAACACCATATCCTACTTGCTTTGTAACCTCTCCATGCCTTACTGCTGAGGAGTGCTGATGTCGTTTCTGTCCATTGAAGTGTATTCCTCCTCCCCCGCCAGAGGTGGTTTTATTTGGCTATCCGTGCCATAGCCGTGAGGTGAGGGGCTAGGGACCACCAGAGGTGTTCACTGTACCACGTCCTTTCCCGACACCATTTCTTCCATCTTTTGGAAACTGTCTTCTGGGACATCTTTAGAACATGTCTTCTGGGACATTTGGGAAACACTTTCAGAGACTTTTTTGCATTTCTTCACTGATTTATATATTATTATTTGTATTGTTCACTGTGTTACACACTCAGGGGCGCCCCTAGCGGAAGCTCTCCCTGATTTCACACTACCTGGACCAGCACATTGTGTACATTTTACTGTTTGTGAATTTGTACTCCTTTGTCACTTGTCATTGTTTAGTATTCAATATTATCTTTTGTGCTACATTTTGACGGTTTACGTATTGACACATAACTTATGTACGCTATCACTCTGTTCTAAATACACCACCCCTCCCCCCCCCCCCCCCGTCCACCCACGTTCACCAGCCCAGGGATTTATTCCCGTACCACCCTTGGATTTCACCCACTTTTCACAGCGCAGACACCACCCCCCTTGTTTTTCCAAAACTGCACCCCTGTTACCAGAGGGAACAGTGCCATCAGCAAGCGACCCAAGTCATGACACCGATCATGACAGTTCCCCCCCCAAGGGGTGGCCTCTGGACACCCCATTCTGCCCTTGCCCTGGTAGTGCATGTGGATGCAGAAAAGTCCCAAAAAGTCTTCCGGTCAAGGTTCCTTAACCCATTGGGAGACAAGTCCCCCAAGTCCGGAAACAAAGCTTGCATCCTACCACCACCAGGGTCTGGAAGTTGGTATCTAGAGGTGAAGGCAGGCAGGGCAGCAAACTGGAAGTCATCAGACTGGGCAGCAGACTGGAAGTCATCAGGCTGGGCAGCAGACTGGAAGTCATCAGGCTGGGCAGCGGACTGGAAGTCATCAGGCTGGGCAGCGGGCTGGAAGTCATCAAGCTGGGCAGCGGACTGGAAGTCATCAAGCTAGGCAGCGGACTGGAAGTCATCAAGCTGGGCAGCGGACTGGAAGTCATCAAGCTGGTCAGGGGACTCAGGGTCATTAGGCTGGGAAAGTGACACATCAAACTTAAAGGCAGGCACCATAGCTATGACTAAGCATCGGTTGTCGATGTGAAACGTGTCAGCTTTTGTTACCCCTATGTTTGCTGTTTTTGCTGTTTTCGTTTTTTGACTGGAATAAACAGGCACTATTTTTAAGTCTTTTCATCCATTAGAGTGCGGCTGTCCATTTTTCTTTCCTTATATTGCACCACGCATTGCCTGCACCCATTTGGGTTTTTGAACTTTACTCACCACTGAAGAGTGTCGTCTGGAGCGGCGGTTTTCCCTTTATCTTGACATCAGACGGGAAGCCGGGCACGTTGGACCGGAAGCCAGGCACGTCAGGCTGGAAGCCAGTAACCAGGACACCAGGGTGGACAGCAGGAACCAGGACACCAGGGTGGACAGCAGGAACCAGGACACCAGGGTGGACAGCAGGAACCAGGACACCAGGGTGGACAGCAGGAACCAGGACACCAGGGTGGACAGCAGATGGTGGCAGATCAGCAGACTCCGGGTCATCGGGCTGGGCAGCAGACGGGAACACCTCCGGATGGGCAGCAAACGGGAACACCTCCGGCTGGGCAGCAAACGGGAACACCTCCGGCTGGGCAGCAATCGGGAACACCTGCGGCTGGGCAGCAAACGGGGACACCTCCGGCTGGGCAGCAAACGGGAACACCTCCGGCTGGGCAGCAAACGGGAACACCTCCGGCTGGGCAGCGAACGGGAACACCTCCGGCTGGGCAGCAAACGGGGACACCTCCGGCTGGGCAGCAAACGGGGACACCTCCGGCTGGGCAGCAAACGGGGACACCTCCGGCTGGGCAACTGGCACAACAGGCACAACAGGCAGGCAAACTGGCACTGGAACGGACTGGACCGCTGGCACTGGAGCATCAGACTGGCAAACTGGCACTGGAGAATCAAACTGGCAAACTGGCACTGGAGCACCAGGCCGGCAAACTGGCACTGGAGCACAAGGCTGGCAAACTGGCACTGGAGCACCAGGCTGAGCGGTTGGCACTGGAACAACAGGCTGAGCGGTTGGCACTGGAACAACAGGCTGAGCGGTTGGCACTGGAACAACAGGCTGAAGCAGGTTGGCCGAAGTGGATGCAGATTGGGTTAGTGGCAGGATCATGCGGGTTGGAAAAAACGTTTTCTTCTTCTTTGGTTATGGTTTCACCACTGAGGATTTGTATATGGGTATAGGGTTGGAAGTAATGGATACAGCTGGTAGAGGTGAAGAGCGGAGGGGTGGTGAAACAGAGGGTTCCGACCTTGAAGAGGATTTTGGTGGAACAGACGGAGGCAGTTGAGAAGCAGCAGAAGGGTTAAAAGCAGGGTAAGTGCAGCAGGAGGAAACAGGGGACTGGTATTTTGCTGTTAGCAGGGTGTATTGTTCAGCAAAAGTGGGAATTGGGGGTAAAGAAAAAGATTTCCCAGCAGGTTGGTAACTAGACACAGAAATGGATGGTTGGGAGCTGACAGGGGCTGAGTACAACAAACTGGACCAGGCTTGTAATAATGGTCTCACAAAATCAGGTTTGCACACGGCTTGTCTAACCAGAGATTGCACAGAATCAATGCATGCTGCAAGCACCTGTTGAGGACAAGCTGAGTACTGCTCATGAAATAAGGCTGAATCATCTTCCAACAGCCACACTAAAGACTCTACCTGAGCTGCACTAAAAGGAGGGGTATAATCATCACGTCCACCATTAGTATCAGACAGAGCCAACTTTGTGCAGATCTGAATCAATGGCTGCACATCCTCAAACAAAAAAACTGCCACGATCAACAAAAACATGAGCCATACGGATACATTCCAATAACTGCTCTGTAGTGTAATCATTTAATTCCTGATAGCAGAAATCTCTGTCATCTGTTGCCAGGAGTGACAGGTAAAAAATATCTTCCAGATGCATTTTTTTTTTTTTTTTTTTTTTTTACAATAGCAAGTGCCCAGAACCAATTTCCCAAGTGCAGCCGACCTGTTTAAAGGGCTGCAGTCTTATGTCAGGGGAATGTCTACACAGACACCCAATACTAGAGGACAGGTCAGTGGGCTGCACTAAGGAAATAGGCAGAAGGTAAGTGAACAATATGAATGTATTGAGGACAAGGCACACGTGAAAAAACAGGACACCCACAAACAAGCACGCCAACTACAAATACAATAAACGTCAAAACCACCAAAAACTAGTGAACATAAATATGTACAATAAATCAGAACGTAACCAGCAGGGATAGAAACAAGCAGGTCCAGGGGCAAAGCCGGGGTCAAGGATCGGAGACGGCAGCGAAGTCCAGAAGTACAAGCCAAGGTCAAAGGGAGCAGATCAAGAACAGACTGGTATCAGGACAGACAGGAACAGGGCTTAACAGACAAAATACTGCAGCACTGGACTGAAGTGCAGGGCGGGCTTATATACCAGTGCAGCTGTAACTTGGGAGACACCTGCTGGTGGCCACCAAAACTGCACCCCTGTTACCAGAGGGAACAGTGCCACCAGCAGATGACCCAAGTCATGACACCGATCATGACAGTCTTGTCCCGCTCCAGATGGCTGATCTCCCGGTGAATTCAGGCTTAGGCTTCAGGCCTAGCTCAGAGGGAATCCAGCTCCTCCCCTCCTTTAAATAACCTCCTCCATAAAGCTGTGCGGATGGGTTATGTCTTCTGGGAAGCCAATGCATCATGGGAACTGTAGTCTATTTCTACTAATGTCAATGGAGTCCTTTTCTCCTAGTACCTCTAATCCCACAATGCATTGCCTTGGGAAAAATAAATAAACACATATAACAACATAACTGGAACTCCCGGGGGGGGGGGGGATTTAGGTATGCAAAATTACCAAATAGTCTATGACATTATGGCCCCACTACATAAAAATTCTTAAAGGGCCCGTTTTTTCTGTGACAACAGGAGTGGGGCGGGGCCCGGGCGCCCCCTATGGACGCCACTGCACCTAGGTAGAGTAAGTATGATTCTAAAATCAAAAAATTCTCATATTTCTCTTTTAAAGCAGATTGCTAAAAGGTAGGGATAATTAATCAAGTGGCTGCATCTAAATGTTTTTGCTCCAAGTGTGGTGATGTCCTTATCAGAAGTCAACCCTTCACTGATTTCTGGACTAGAAAATTAAAGCGGAACTTCACTTAAGGATGAAAGTTCCTATCATGCTACATTTTGTCCCTACCTCACCCCGTAGCTGGGGGGTGTGGTTTATATCACTCTTCTTTTGCTTTAGCCTCCTTTCACCACATGAACTGTATTCTATTAGATCTGGATCTATGATCTTTTGACCTATCCGATGTTCATCTGTTATCATCTGCACAAGCTTTGGATTAAAGTAGAAATGTAGGAATACTTTTTTTTTTTCATTTTGCATAATGGGAGGATTATAATCCCTGTTTTTTTTTTGTTCTGCTATCCATGTCCCATTTCAGAGATGTCCCTTCCCTTCCTGCCTCATAGCCAAACAGGAAGTGAGAGTAAACTCCTGCAAATTAAGAGAAAGCCTTGGGGACCACCAGAACAAGTGTCGCCATTGTAAGATATCCCCCTTACAACTTTTTTGGGGACAACACAAAATTTGTGATTTTAATTACTTTCACTTTCAATGATAATGATTAACAGGACAAATAAAGAGGGTAAATCTCCTTTAACGACGGCACAGACAGCAATAAAAACTGACAGGGGTTCTACTCCTTTTCCCCTCTATCCAAAAAAAATAAAAATAAATCTTTAGTTAGTGTATTTATTGGCGTATAACACTCACTTGTTTACCCTGAAAATAGAGGGTAAACTGTGCCTGTGTGTTATACGCAGGGGGCTGTGGAAAGTTTTTTTCCAGAAACTTCCCTCTTAAAGTTAGGGTGCGTGTTATAGACCGATAAATACTGTACATTTTAAAGCTTTCTACAGTCTGCAAGATGTTATTTGGATCAAGTCACTGTCTGACAAGCTACTGAGACTGTAAGTTAATCACTTGCCTAGGCACTTTTACCCCCTTCCTGCCCAGACCAATGTTCAGCTCTCAGTGCTGTTGCACTTTTAATGATAATTGCACAACCATGCAGCACGGAATCCATATGAAATGTTTATCATTCTTTTCACAAATAGACCTTTCGTTTGGTGGTATATAATCACCACTGCTTTTTTTAGGCAGCACTAAAGGACAATGATAGGCTGCACTGATGAGAAGGCACTGATGAGGCAGCACTGATATGCGACACTGATGAGGCTGCACTGATATGTGGCACTTATGGGCACTGATAGGCACTGATAAGCTGCACTGATGGGCACAGACTGGCACTGATTTGCAGCACTAATCGGAATCACTGATTGGCAGTAATTTGCAGCACTGAAGGGCACTGTTGGGGCTGCACTGATGATTAGGGATGATCCGAACATACCCGCATTCGGTTCGTACCAGAACCGTCGAACAGTCCGATCGTTCGCACGAACATTTAGAACCCCATTGAAGTCTTTGGGACTTGAACGTTCGAATTCAAAAACAATAATTTTAAAGACCAATATTCAAGTTATTGTTGGAAAACATCTTTCAGAACCCGGGTCTTGCCCCAGGGAACATGTATCAATGGGAAAAAGTCTTAAAAACGGTCGTTTTTTCAGGAGCAGGGCCGCGAACGATCGTTTGTGTTTGAAATTCGACGAACGATCGAACGGACGATGTTCGAGTCGAACATACGTTTGTTTCGAACGCGAAGCTCATCCCTACTGATGATCAGTGCCCTGATTATCAATGCAGATGTTCCTCTTTCACACTAGATGGTTACTGCCTCTCTCCTCACCCAGTGACAGCATAAGGAAAGCAATGCCGATAACCAGCACATTTTTTTACATTGTAATCAGCTGTGATTAAACACAGCTGATCACGTGGTAAACAGCTGCTGTGATTGGCCCTTTACCCTGATCTTTGATCTGCTATGTTCAGAGGATACAGCGATCACAGAGCGTGCCCCCCGAGTGCTGCAGTGGGTACAATCACGGGAGGACGTCATATGACGCCCACCCAGAATTGGCAGATCGCACTGTAGTCATCATTTTGCTATAGCGCTGTCAGCAAGTGGTTAAAGCTATCTCATCACAACTGGAACAGTTATAGAGATCATTCTTCCAGTGCTTGGATTCAGAAGCAGATCAGTACCGTTCATCCTCCTCCTCACCCCACATCCTCTACTATTATTGGAAACAGTCTGAGGCGGCGTACACACGACCGAGGTTCTCGCTGGAAACCAGCGAGAACCTCGCTGGAAGCTGCATTCCAGCGAGGACCTCGGCCGTGTGTACACGGAGCGCTCGCCCCGCCCGTCGGGAATCCCGTCGAGCGAAAAGAGAGCACGCTCTCTTTTTGCTCGACGGCCCGCCTGGATGAATGGCTGGTTGCCATTCCCGACGGGCGGGTCACCGATTTCGACGGCCGGCAGAGAACCTCGAGGGGCGGAACGATGTTTTCTGCCCGTCGAGGTTCTCTGCCGTGTGTACACGGCCTGAAAGTGCAACGCCTTTCATGCATGCACAGCAGTGAGCCATCTGTTAAGCTGGCCATACACCATACAATGTTCTTATTCAATTTCCTTTAGATTTACCTTCAGCTGTGTAGTAGAAGAGCCTGCCTGATTGCACACAAATTGAAAGTGTTTATACTTTATATTATATGGTTTTGGTAAATCTAAAGCAAATCTATAGAAGAAAATTGTATAATGTATGGCCAGCTTTATACAGCAGGAAGTCACAGCTGGCTTCCAACAGCCAAGATGGTGGTGCCAGGGATCCAAACACCGGGCCAGGCGAAGACAGTGCTGGTCTGGTAAGTGTCTGCTAAAAATCAGGAGCTAAGGTATTTATTTATTTTTTTGTCATGGCCATAGTTCCTATTTAAGTTTGGTACAATGTACTGCAAATTTGTCAACCTTGCAACTCAATCTGGGTCCTAACCCACAGTTCAAGCACCCCTCTGATTCAAAGGTTTGTCAGGGTCACAAAAAAATTACTTAAATAAAGTGAAAGGACAAAAGACCACTCGTCCCTATACTCCATATACGTTGACTATCCCAGTGGCCTTGTCCAGGCTCTCCCATTATTGCCAGAATACAGTGGTCACGTCATCCAATTAGAACTCCAACTCAGTCCAGTGCTTCACAACCCCAATTCTAGAAAAAATAACTGAGCGGAGAAAAAGGATCAGGCCCAATCACAGGAAGTAATAATCTCTCTAAATGACAGTGAAAACTTTTAACTACTCAAGGCCACCCTCATTGAGTTGAGAAATAGTAGCGAGCAATGCTTAAATTGGGCATTATTGCTTGTAATTGTCAAACCATCTATAGCTACAATAGGTTGTGCCTGACACTTTGAACAGACGCTGTCTGCAGTACTAAGTGTACTGGCATGGCTGCCTGCAATTAGGATGAATAGGTTTAGGCGATCAGTACGTACCGTACAGCAGAGAGTTTCTGTAGAGAATGACAGGGACCAAAAACGTGAGGGAGCGAGAGAGATTGTTTGGATACTAAAATAAAACGAAAATACATTTATAGCATAACTATAGTTGTCATGCTGGCTTTAGCACAAAGTCGTCAAACTGGCTTTAGCACAAATGTTCAGATATTTTATATTTAGCCATAAGAATGTTTGGTCAAATTGCTGAGTCACCCAGTCAGCTTAGTAAAGCTATACTGAAGGCAAATATTAAAACACCATGTAATCCAATTATGTTTGCAGTACAAATACAAAAAATTGGATAAATACCTAAAACCGGCACTAGGAGGGAATTTCTTTCCTGCAACCACAGCCACTAGCAATAATCACATGTAAAATCCAGCAGGCTGGTTGTACCCAAATTGATCGATCAACTAGGGTACATTCAGCCATAGTTGTACATACTTGGTTCGGATCTCAGCTTGTTACTGTCAGGATTCAAATCATCTATGACTGGCATTAATCTGTCTTGATGATGGCCTCTTAGGCGGCGTAGACACGATCAGACCGGTCCGATGAAACTGGTCTGCAGACCAGTTTCATCGGACCAATTCAATGGTGTGTCCGTCGGACCAAAGTTTTAAAGCAGGTGTCCGTCGGACAGATTCAATGGTTAGTACGCAAAAGCATCAGACCAAAAACCTGCGTATGTTCAGAATCAAGTCGACGCATGCTTGGAAGCATTGAACTTAGTTTTTTTCAGCACGCCGTTGTGTTCTACGTCACCGCGTTCTGGTCTGATCGGATTTTGGGTCCGATAGTGTGTACGCACATCAGACTATCAGACCACTTCAGCGTGGTCCGATGAAAACAGTCCGTCGGACCAGTTTTATCGGACGGGTCTGATCGTGTGTACGTGGCCTTATAGTCCACTTCACAAAATACCATGGGGGGGGGGGGGGGGGGATTGTCAGCAGTCTATGAAGGTTCTATTGCTTTTCCGATGGCTGTCTGTGAACATGCCTACAGATGGGCAGAGCACAAAGATGACCTTACCAGTGCAATGCTGCATTGTCATTGTCCATTGACAGGCTGCAGCAGCTCTGGGACCAGGCTGTATTGTTTACCTACAGTGTAGTGTGCAGAAGTCAAGGCTGTACTCTCTAATGCTGCATACACACGCTTGGAATTTCCGATGGAAAAAGTCTGATATCAGATATTCCGACCGTGTGTATGCCCCATCGGACTTTTTCCGTCTGAATTTCCGACGGACTTAGAGAGCAGGTTCTCAATTTTTCCGACATAAAAAATTCCTATCGGAAAGTCTGTTCATCTGTATGGAATTCCGACGGGAAAAAAAACATGCATGCTCGGAAACAATTCGACACATGCTCAGAAGCATTGAACTTAATTTTTCTCGGCTCGATGTAGTGTTTTACGTCACTGCGTTCTTGGCGGTCAGAATTTGGTGTGACCATGTGCATGCAAGCCAAGCTTGAGCAGAATTTCGTCTGAAAAAACATCAGATTTTTTTTCAACGGAAAATCCGTTCGTGAGTACACGGCATGAGGGTTCGTGCACCCTAAGGGCAGAAAAAAATGCTCATAGTAACTCGTACTGCACAAGAGTTTCGAAGAGTTGATGGGCATTTTCTTTATTAACTACCATTAATAAAGCAGATTTACTGCTACAGGGCGGCTCTACTGTGCAGAATCACATCTACGTGATTATGCACTTTCGCCAAGGGGGTAGCGGGGGGGGGTTGCCACTGTCCCCCTTCTGCTGTGATTACTCATGATCTGTGGGTGCAAGGCACTGGACGTCCGCCAACACCTGCGATTGTATGTTTAACACACAGCGCGCGGAGAACGAGCAAGGGGGAGGACGTCAAAAGACATCCTCCTGGATTTTCAGGTCCGCGCTGAAGCCATCATTCGACTATAGCGCGGGCCTCAAGTAGTTAAAGAGGTTGTAAAGGCAAACACAAAAATTCCCTAAATAGCTTCCTTTACCTTAGTGCAGTCCTCCTTCACTTACTTTATCCTTCAATTTTGCTTTTAAATGTCCTTATTTCTTCTGAGAAATCCTCACTTCCCGTTCTTCTGTCTGTAACTCCACACAGTAATGCAAGGCTTTCTCCCTGGTGTGGAGAAATCCTCTTGAGGGGGCCAGCAGGAGTGTCAGGACACCCACTACCACACAGCTCCTTTCTCTATCTGCAAAGTAGAGAGCGTCCTGACACTCCTGCTCGCCCCCTCAAGAGGCTTTCTCCACACCAGGGAGAAAGCCTTGCATTACGGTGTGAAGTTTCCTTTACAACCCCTTTAAGTGGTCTGATTGCGTCGAAACATATTAAATTATTTTTATAAAGGCAAATTTACTTGGATTGTTCATAAGTATAAACTTGTTTAAATGAATTCTGTTCTGTTGTTATAAAATATAACACTTTGCAGCACAATTTTTTATTATTTTTTTAACTAAAATACGGCTGCCTTTCATGTTTCTTTGCCTTAAATAGACTCATCTCTGTAATTTCTTTCTTCCCCTTCTTCATTAATATGAAACAAAACCCTTTCAGCTCTTGAGCATGAGACATGTTTTTGAATGGAAGGAAATGAATTGTTATTGTTAGATGGTCTGCCTGGCTGTTATCGTCTGCTTGTTGTGCACAATTGTGCAGAAGGAGAAGAGAATTAGCAGGAGAGTCAAGG
The DNA here is from genome assembly GCA_029574335.1 of Rana kukunoris. Lineage (NCBI taxonomy): Eukaryota > Metazoa > Chordata > Amphibia > Anura > Ranidae > Rana > Rana kukunoris. The sequence goes on from CM056052.1 coordinate 168,431,795, forward strand.
TTGTAAGATAGTGTCATTTACTATACAACAACGTGTTTCTCTGCAAGGATTGAGCTGCAGTTGATTAACTCCAATGTGACTGAAAGAGAATTACCTGCAAATGAATCCGTTATAAGGCTAAATTCACACCTATGCATTTTTTAGTGTTTCTAGTTTTGCAGAAACACATTACAGTCCATTTAACATTGTTTCCTATGGATGTCGTTCACATCTGTGCATTTTATGGAAAGGGACAGTTTTTTTTTTTTTGGTTTTTGGTTCCATAGGCTTTAATGGATAAATATGTGTACAGTTTTAAAAAATGCAAAATTAACCTGGAATATGCAAACTGCAACCTGCATAGGCCTTATGCCCCGTACACACGATCGTTTTTCGGCATGAAAAAAAACTTTGTTTTTCAGCATGTAGAAAATACGTTTTTCCAAATTCATCATTAAAAACGACGTTTCTCACACACCATCGTTTAAAAAAAAAAAAAATGATGAGCAAAGCGCAGTGACATACAACACGTACGATGGCACTCTAAAGGGGAAGTTCCATTCAAGCTCCCGTCTCATAACTTGCTTCTGAACATGGGCGGGTTTAAAACGTCGCTTTTAACGTAGTTTTAGCACACACATGATCATTTTTTACAACCCGAAAAACTACATTTTTTAAAAACGACGTTAAAAAATGCAGCATGCTCAATTTTTTTTTTTTGGTCGTTTTTCAGAAGATGAAAAACAATGTGAAGCCCACACACAGTCATTTTAAATGACGTTTTTAAAAACGTTGTTTCTACATGCTGAAAAACAAAGTTTTTTTTCATGCCGAAAAACAATCGTGTGTACGCGGCAATAGACTTTAATGGATAAAAATGTGTACAGTTTTAAAAACTGCAACCTGCATAGGCCTTAGGCTCGATTCACACTAATGTGTTTTTTTTATGTATTTTGCATTATGTAGAAATGCAGGGAATTTTTTTAACATATGTTCCTAAGGAATACGTTCACATCAATGCATTGTGCCTCTGCGTTTTTGGAAGGACCCATCATCCCACGGGCAGTGACGTCACAAGGGGGTGTGCCCTCCGTTTGACATAATCTGATTGCCACACCCCATCATTATTTATGAAATGCAGGACATTGACGCCGACAGATAACCGGGATGCAGCATTGGAGGAGAGTCGTCGGTGGGAGCGGCAACAGGGGAAGAAGGACACCGGAGAAAGAAGAAGAGTGAAAGAAGCAGTGGGAAAAGAAGAAGAACGGAGGAAGATGATGTGGGAGAAGATGGAGGAAGACCGGAGAAGAAGAAAATAATAAAAGACTTGTCAAAAACTGTCAAAAACTGTCTACTGTTGTTTTTAACACTACACTACTTTTTTTTCCAGGTGAATGGGTAGGGGTACAATGTACCCCATACTCAGTCACATGGGGGGGCAGGATCTGGGGGCCTCCTTGTTAAAGGGGGCTTCCAGATTCCGATAAGCCCCCCGCCCGCAGACCCTGACAACCACCTGGCAAGGGTTGTCGGGAAGAGGCCCTTGTCCCCATCAACATGGGGGCAGGTGCTTTGGGGTGGGGGGCGCAAAACCCATCCCCCCATGTTGAGGGCATGCGGCCTGGTATGGTTCAGGAGGGGGGGGGCGCTCACTCGTCCCCTCCCTTTCTTGACCTGCCGGGGTGCATGCTCGGATAAATAGTGGAAAAAATGGGGTAGTGGCGCTACCTAGAAAATCGCATTAGAAACCATATATACTCAAACAATAGAACAATCTAGGAGTGTAGGTCGAGTACAGTATGGGGCGTGGGCCCAATGTGTGGCTGGGTGTACCTCGGGCAGACTAGGTATCAGTATGCCGTAATGTGCTGTGCACAGTAAAGCTGGTAGTGAAACAGGGGAGGGGCTAGAGGCTACCCTCTATCGCCTGTAGCCACACTGAGTGTGTATAGTGAGTGTATGGGGCTCTGACACACACCCAAAAGTGAGTATCAAACCACAAAAATGTATGGCAATCACCATGCAATAATACGTAACACAATATATCAGCATCAGTACAGTATCACAGCCAAGCAGAATAATATTAGTAATAATGATAATAATAGTCCGGTGATGGTAAAAGAATATAATGTGATGCTATAAAGTAAAAACTGGCAGAGAGCTGCACAAAAGTCAATCATATGCAGGTATTGTTCAATGGTATTATAATCCAACTATGAATGGAGGGGGGGGTGTTGGTCTTGCTGTGGAGGGGGTGCTTCTAACTGCCAAACAGCCAATGAGGTGGTCCCGGTGCTCCCCTCAGGGTTCCCCACTCACCAGACGGCCAACCCCACCAGGGTAAAGGTCTGGTATGGATTTTGGGGGGATCCCCAAAATGTAACAGAGGGACTTTGTTTCAAATCAGGGACAGCCCCTCAAAATCAGGGGCAGTTGGGAGCTATGGAATAGGGATTAGAACTCCTGTAAGTTGTTATTGCTATCTGTGTCCCCCATTAAGGAGATTCATCCTCTCTGTTTGACCTGTTTACTGTTAGCATTGAAAGTGAAAATGAATCCCAAATTTTGGGTTGTCACAAGATCAGGAATAGAGGGGAAACTTCCAATGTGGACACTAGTTCTAGTGACCCTGGTAACAACAAGGGATTCCCTCACTTTAGAGGGATTGCCAATAGATCCCAACTGTCCCTGATTTTGAGGAACTGTGCTCATTCTGGTCAAGGTCCCTCTGTCCCTCTTTTGCTTTATATACAATGCACTATACATCTATCAAAAACTGTTTCCCAGTGGTTAAAGGGGTCGTAAAGGTTTGTTTTTTTATTTTCTAAATAGGTTCCTTTTAAGCTAGTGCATTGTTGGTTCACTTACCTTTTCCTTTGATTTCCCTTCTAAATGTTTTTTTTTCTTTGTCTGAATTTCTCACTTCCTGTTCCTCCTCAGTAAACTTGCCCCCACCATCCGAGCGGTGGTTAGTAAGCCAGAACAGTTTACTGAGGAGGAACATGAAGTGAGAAATTCAGACAAAGAAAACATAGAAAAAAACATTTAGAGGGGGAATCGAAGGAAAGGGTAAGTGAACCAACAATGCACTAGCTTAACCACTTCAATACAGTGCACTTAAACCCCCTTCTTACCCAGACCAATTTTCAGCTTTCGGTGCTCTCACACTTTGAATGACAATTACTCAGTCATGCAACACTGTACCCAAATAAAAATTGCGTCCTTTTTTTCACACAAATAGAGCTTTCTTTTGGTGGTATTTAATCACTCGTGGGTTTTTTATTTTTTGCGCTATAAATAAAAAAAGACAGTAGATTTTGTGAAAAAATTGCATTTTTCTTTGTTTCTGTCATAAAATTTAGCAAATTAGTATTTTTCTTTCTTTAATAAACGGGTGACAGGGCAGGTCACTGGTGGGTGACGGGTGACAGGGCAGGTCACTGGTGGGTGACGGTGACAGGTTACGGTCACTGGTGGGTGACGGTTGCACCGCTGATGGCAGTCTATTTATGTGACAGGTGCACTTTATGGGAAACTGTTGGGTGACTGGTGACAATGGGGGGGGGGGGGGGCAAAGGGACAGATGTGGTGTTTGTGCAGACACTACAGTAACACAGATCTGTAACTCACTGCTTCTAGCTCTTCTCTCCTCACACTGGAAACGATGTGTGAGGGGAGAAGAGCTGGTAACAGTTAGTTACAGCTCTTTGTTTACACCAGTGATCAGAGCTGATCATGTAGTACACAGCCCTGACCAATGGCCGTGTACCATTGTCGGTGACGAGCAGTGTTCCCGGGAACACGCTGCCACCAAAGGGGCACGCGCGGCGCGATCGCGAACACGCGCCGTGCACTTTGGGATGTTGCCATGCGTGATCAGCCGTGACTTCATCATGGCCGATCACGTGGTTAACAGCGCATCCGCGTCGCTGTTCACCCCTGTCGGTAACGAGCGGTGTCTCCGTGACACGCCGCTACCGACAGTACATACAAGTCATATGACGTGTAGTCAGGATATTGGAGTCCTCCGCCCGCCGTCATTTGACGGCGGGCGGTGGACAAGTGGTTAAAGGGACCCATTTAGAAAATAAAAAACGAACCTTTACAACCCCTTTAAAGTTTCATTAAATTTCTAAATTGCTGCAATTGTAAATTCCAAAGGCCAATACAAAGGAATAGTAGTGGTAAAAACGAACTTGTGGGGTTACCAAATATATATATTTTTTTATATAATTCTCCTGTGCCTACATACTTTTGCTAATTTGTGTTCCTCATTCCCATCTCAGAAAGTTAGGAGGTATGGATTTCCTCTCACTTGTGCAGACAGATCAGAACCCCCATCAGGTGTTTTTTTTTTTTATCTCTGTGCCCCCATTGGGAAGATTTGCCCTCTCTATTTGTCCTGGTGACCATTATAACCAAAAGTGAAAGAAAATTGATGACAGCAATACAGGAGAAATATTTCAATAGGGACAGTAGTCCTGGTGACTACTAGAGGTTTCCTTCACTGTGTAGGGATTTGGAGGGAATAATCATTATTGAGTCTAAGCTATGCAAGTTCTGGGTTAGAACATTGATTTAAAGGAGAAGTTCATTGTTTGGGATGTTTTTAAGGTGGAACCTGTAACATGCTCCCACTGCTGCAGTCACTCCCCAAACCTTTGCCTCAAAGGACAGTGAGCTGAGGATATTCTCCCTGAACTCGCTGTCACAAATTTCCAAAAACCATGGCTGTATGGGGCTCTTCCCACCCAGCCGCATTATTCATTCACAGGGTTCTGTGAATGTGAGAACTATAAGACTGACATCCTTTACCGCCTTGGACTTGTGGTTCTCAATGAACTACCATGGCACCGTTGAGTGTTCTAGGTAGTTCATTCCTGTCAAAGTGTAATTGCCTGCCCGTACGAGGTACGAGCAGACAGCTTACACTCAGGGCCATCTTAATAGCTTCATGGGCCCCTGGGAAAAGTAATGCTCTGGGGCCCCTACAATGATGACAATGCAGGTAAACAGACATCAAGTAGCTAGAAGGCAAACTGCCTCCCCTGTGTATCTATCACTCTCTGTGCCATCATGGGGCCCCCAATTTCGGGGCAGCTTGGGCTCAAGGACCAGCTGCTTTGAGGAAAGTGCAGGGGCCCCTGGACAATGCCCATGTGTGTCCTCTCATTAAGACAGCCCAGCTTACACTGACAGTCTGCAGGAGTCCTGCATTGCACCAGCGATCTGATGATCCCAGGTACAATGCTTTGCAAGCTTCTAGTGAGAAAAAAAAAATCGAATTTTACCTGAAAAAGATGTGCAGACATTATGAGGTAAACTTATTCTTTAAGTGCAACCCTCACAATATCGCAAGTCTAGCAGGATATAACATGAAGCAAACTACAAGGAGTGGTCATTTATTACCTATATGACTTTACAGCAGTGGTCATATAGGTGATGACTCTCTGATGTTGGGCGATCTAATTGATAAGAAGCCTTTCTAAAGCATGAACAACAGATTCTGCAGTCACTGCTACTAAATAATAACTGATTATTCATGTATTCTCTTAAATTGTGATTTTGTACCTATTTACACACTGCAGATAGCAAGGATAAGGCTGCTTTTTATCAGCATATTTTAATGTTTTAACAAATCTAGTCCTATGTATAATGTGTTTATAATATCTGTATATGTGGGCAGACATATTTGTACTTTATATATGCTGGGTCTGCTTCTTTTTCTGCAGTGCTACACAATGATTGTGCTTTACTGAGTGCCACAATTCAAAGGCCAACCCATTGTACACAATGCACTCACTCCCTATGGGTCTGCTATTTTATCACAAGAGTTAATAGGATAAGACAGAATAACAGCACTGAGCCACCAATGCCTAATATACAGTACATATCAATATATTTCATTTAGTATAAAAACAGAAGCATAGATCAGCAAAACAATTGATACAAATTCTAAATAACAAAGCAGAACTACAATAATTACCCAAATTTATATTTAAACCTTTTGTAAAAGCGCATTTACCACACAAAATTATCAGTTTGTAAAAATCTTAATATCTGCTTTAATAGAGTGTTGATGGAATAAATTATCGCTTTAGTAATTGCAAGTACCAGGCCGTCTTTTGTTCATTCTATTGAAATAGCTCAATTTTAAATTAAAGGGCCACGAAAGCTAAAATATTTTATTTTGGTAACTATTTGAGATTATTATTTGTAATGATAGAATCCTTTTCATTTCACATGCTTTATAGATATTTTTCACATTTATGTGCAGGCCAAGCTTTCCAGCAACAGAGACAGCTACAGGGGTTGGGACAAACCACTTAACACTTAGGCCGCGTACACACGATGAGACATGTCCGCTCAAACATGTCCGACGGACCGTTTGCAGCTGACTTGTGTCATAGGATTTTGGTCCGATGGCGTGTACACACCATCGGACGAAAATCCCCTCGGTCTGAGGATGCGGTGACGTGGCAGTGACGTTGACGCCGCCACGTCACCACTCCAGGAAGTAAAATACTTCCATGCATGCGACGAATCCATTCAACACAGGCGCGGAGATTTCTGTCCGCTGGTTAGGCGTACTAACCAGCGGACATATCCGACGGACATGTCTCCGGCGGACAAATTTCAAAGCATGCTTTGAAATTTGTCCGCTGGGAAAACATGTCTGATAGCCCGTACACACGATCGGAGATGTCTGCTGAAACGGTCCGTCGGACCAATTTCAGCAGATAAATTTGATTGTGTGTACGCGGCCTCAGAGGGGGGCGTACAATGATCAGTTTTAAACATATTCTTTAAAAAAAAAAAAAAAATTCCAATAGATAAATACAATCTGATGATGAAGCTGCTTAAAATTTGCTAGCTGGAATTAGGCTCCCATTTGCAGAAATCTTTTCAAGCCGGGTGGAAAATTGTCAGCCAACTGTGACTGCATCCAATTGAATACAATAAACAGCAGTCTGAACACGAGTAAAAGAAGTCATATATGACAGCCTTAAAGCAATATTAAAACACTTTTTTTTTAAAGTACTTTCAGCAGCTGATTTATTAACTTATTGAGCATGTAGCTTCTTTATCTGTTAATTCTTCCCTATGTTACTGTACGTATAAGCTGGAGCCATGAGCCCTGCCTTAGCTTTCCTGTTTAAAGTGGCTCTTTTTTCTTGCAGAATCCTTATGGAGCCACCCTTGCATGCAGGGTCTTGTGCCTCCTTACACAGTGTGCAACAATAAAACCCCCACAGCCCCATAGCCTAGGGCAGGGGTGCCCAACCTTTTGAAGAGCGAGGGCCACTTAAGCAACTTGGTAACCAGTTGAGGGCCACAATGAGTGAAAGGGGATGAATTCTCTTCTGTTTTCCGGGTGTGGGCGGGCGTAAACGGACATTTGTCGCTCTATAGAGGTAAATTAAGGGTCTCATTTAATCGGGCCGATCGTGTGAAAAGGGCCTTAGACTGCTTTCACACAGATGTGCTGCAGTTTACCCACACAGTGTAGTGCACCCTTGTCTATCCTGCTGGTTAGCTAAACTTTGCCATAGATTCCCCCTTTGGCAAAAGCCAGCACTGTAGAGGAAGCATTGGCTTATGGGGCTCTGTTTTGCAGCCGCTTTCTTCCTCTACCACCAGCTTCATTCACAACACTGATGCTGTGGTATGGCGGGTTGGCAACCTGCGATCCGCTCCCATAGGGGCCCATTACAAGTCCGTTAACGGACTTGAAATTAGCGGACCGTTCGTCCGCTAGTGTGAAAGGACCCTAAAGAGCATAAGCCAGCAGTTTCGAAATTTGTAAACTCCCAACTGCTGTGGTAAGAATATTAGCAAATAGTTTACTGAAATGCTTATTCCATTGTGCTTTATGTAATAAACTAAACAACACCCTTGGTTTAATACTACATCAAGGCTATTTCCCCACAAGGCCAGAGTGCAATGATTTAATTTCAGATTGAACTGCATTTTCACTCTGTTACAAGGGGTGAAAATATAATGGATCGACTATGTACTGAACAGATAATAAAACTATTGAGTTATTTGCTAAAAGTAGAGGCCCAGATTCACAGAGCGATCACGCCTGCGCAACAGGAGATGCGCATGCGTAATTCGAAATGTAGGCGTGCGTTTCGATGCACGGCATCCCCAGAACGAGATACGCAAAAAATCTACTTTTTTTTGTCCCGCGTAATTTCGTTAGACTGGCGCATCCGTCCGCGCAAAAGTGCGCTAGACAGACCATTGATTTGCTAGTCAAATATGCTAATGAGGGACTTACGGGGATCCACAAAAGAACGTTGGGGCAGCGCAGGCGACGCAGTGTGCGCAACAGCAAAATGTCCTGTCTAAAATTAGACCATATAAAAGCTGCTCTAAAAAGAGAAAAAAAGTCTACTTGTTAGATAAAGCAACACTGTTAGTGAGGAGCTCAGCAGTCACACGTGTTGTACAACAATCTGTATGCCAACATGCCAGGGGCATCGTCGCGCATAGCTATACTACTGACTTTAGATGAACAAAGAAGGATGAGGGCACGGAGGATGGCACGGAGGATGGCACAGGAGAGGATATACCGCACCCGCATAGACCTGTTTGGCATGAGTGATTCTGAAGTGTTTCGCATCTTCAGATTCACCCCTCATGTCATCCTGGAATTAACCACAACCCTGCAGGAGGACATCACCAGCCCAACACACCGCTCACATGCAGTGCAGCCACTGGTCAAGGTCATGGCAACACTCCATGTCCTTGCCAGTGGCTCTTTTCAAAGAACAAGTGGAGTGGTGGCTGGGATGTCACAATCCTCCATGAGCAGATGTGTGCACCAGGTTGTCCCTGCAATCCTCAGACGCATGGCCAACCAAATCATCAAACCCACCACTGCCAGATTCCCACGCACTGTGGGGGCCATTGATTGCACACATGTGGCACTCCAGCCCCCCCAGGAGACAGAGCACATGTACCGCAATCGGAAGCATTGGCATTCCATCAATGTACAGGTGATAGTCGATGCCCAAGGCCTCATATGGCACGTCCGTGCCAAACACCCAGGGTCCAGCCATGACAGCTACATATACAATCAATGCCACATCCGAATGGAATTCGAACAGAACGTGTATGGGGACACCTGGCTGGTTGGTGAGTGACATGGGTGGCAGGCATGACTATCCCCTCCCATGATGCACACATCACAAGTGGCACATGCATGACTAACATCCTCCTGTCTTTTCCCTTACAGGTGACTCTGCATATCCACTGGGACCCCATCTCATGACTCCTATCCGGAACCCCCAAACCCCAGGAGAGGAAAGATACAATCAAGCACATGCCCAAACACGAGCAGTGGTGGAGCGCACCTTTGGCCTACTAAAGTCACGTTTCCGATGCCTGGATAAGTCTGGGGGTACCCTCTTGTATTCCCCAAACTTCGTGTGCCAGATCATCGGTGCATGTTGCATGCTGCACAACTTCGCAGTAAGAAAGGGCCTGCAGATTGCCCTACGTGATGACCTGACCCCTGAACCAGACAATCCCCCCCTAACCGAGGCTACCCCGTCTTCTGAGGGAAGAGCAGCCAGGAGACAACCCACATTGGGCATCTTTGCACGTTAAACACACACATTAATCATGGCACAATGAGAATGCATGCATGCACACCACTGTGGTCCCTAGCACAGACACATCACATCCACATCAAATTGGATTGGCACCAGTCCACCATGCTGGACTTGTGAGCAGCAACGCCACGCCAAGGCTCCAATTATGTCACTGTACATTCATACACCATTCACACGGACCTGGGGATCACTTCTCCCTGGTCCTGGGGAACCCTACTCCACCACAATTGAGGGTGACACCCCTTTTCCGGCAGGAATGTCACCCCCACATTCAAACAGCATTCACAACCCAAAAAAAAAATTACCTGCAAAAGCAAACATTTTCCAGCACAAAAAAAAAAGGGGAAAAAACAAATTATTGCCCCTTGCGTGAGCCACGCCTGGGGCGCCCCCGGCCACGGCCACGGCCCCGGCTTCTCAGGGGAGACTCATGGGGAGGGGTAAAACCGGGGAAGGAGGAGAAGCCCCTGATCTCTGCCCACCTGGCGGCCTGCCCTCCAAGGCCACGGCTATTCTGTCCAGGGCAGCACCAAGTGTTGCCGTGTTGGCCTGGATAGCCTGGGTAAGGGCCCTCACATCCTGCCCAACGCCTGCTGATGTCGTCTGCAGTTCGTTTAGGCAGGTTGTGAAAGCCCGGGAGTGGGAGTCCAGGTTCCCCAGCGTATCCTTGATGGAGGACAGGCTCTCCTCCATCCGCACCAATGTCTGGCTGACCTGTCCCAGATGGCTTGTGGCCGGGGAGAAGGGGAGGCCCTTGTGAGGGGAGCCATGTTGGGGGAGGAGGGGGGTCCCCCTTAGGGAGGGCTGCCTGCTGCCAGCCAGAGGGGAAGAGTCCTCAAAAACCAAACGTCCAGTGCCTGACATGGACTCCTCCTCCTCATGATTCTCCTCCTCCTCTTGAACCTCCTCCGCGGACTTCGGCCTTGTTGGGGGGGCCTCATTAGGCTGCTGTCCTGGGGTTGGTGCGGTCAGGCCAGATGGCCCTGCACCGTCCTGCACATCTGTGGATGACACAAAACATTCACAGGTTGGAGGATCCACACACTTGCCACATATTCCCTTTCACCCCCTCCCCCACACATGCTACACACCTGATATTAAAAAAAATACTTACCTGGCACCACGGGCTCCGGACTTGAGTCAAAGCCGGGCAGGCCCTCAACTTCATGCCGATGAAAGGTCAGGGCCACCGCACGCTCCTCCGCTGTCAGCCTAATACGGCATGGTGGGCCCCCTCCTGTGTCCCTGGCATGGGCATGCATTCTGGCCAGCTTCTGTTTGACCAGACGCCGGAGGTCATTGATTTTTTTGTCAATCCCAGACCGGGTCCGGGTCTCCCTCTGCCCCGCTGAATTGACCTGCTCAGTGATCCTATCCAAAATCTCCCTCCTCCTGGCCGGGGTGGTGTTGGCACTGTCTGGGCCGTGGAGGAAACGCCCATACTCGCTAATGGCCCGGGCAAGAATTTGTTTTTCCCCAACTGTAAAATTGAGCTTTCTCTTTCTCTCTGTCATACTTCCCAAAAAACTCACTCCCAGTCAACTAAATTCACTCACACAAACAAGCACAACCAATCAAGCAAGAACACACACAAAGAGAAAACTACTCAGCAAGAAACAGTCACAAAAAAAAAATACAGCAGGAAAACAAACGAACAGAAATATATCAATCAAACAAACAGTCTCTCAAACACTTATCAAAAAACACTTTCAAAGATCTACTAACAAACACTTGATCACACAGAACACTAATCTGACAACTACAAAACACACCGCAACGAACAACAGGACAAAAGCACTTGGTTAAATGGGAAGGGACAAAGGGATGTACTTTTGCAATGCAAGTGCGTTTGTGTGTGTCTATTTATGCTGTTTGCGTAGTTCACAACGTTGCCCTAGTCCATTTCCAATTTCACTGATTGCGCCGCTCCCGAGTTGTGAGCATGCGCACAGCGGAGCTGACCATGGTCTCCTTCAAGCGCGCATGCGCGAGCCGGCCGGCCCTTCATTTGCATGGGGTCACGGCTCATTTCAATGTAACACGCCCACGTCCTTCCCAATTTGTATTACTCCTCCTTACGCCTCGGGAAAAACGTTACGCATGCGCAATTTCCTGCGCAAAAGCTACGAGAATAGGGGGATTACGCGGCAAAATTGTGCAAGTATAACGTAAAGGCGGTGCGCTACGCCGGTCCAATAATGCGCAGATGTACCTGAATCTGGGCCAGAGAGTGCAAAATCGAATGTAGTTCTGCATAGAAATAAATCAGCTTCCAGGTTTTGATGTCAAAGCATAGGCCCCTTTCACACTTGTGCGACTTTTCCTGTAACTTTGGAGTCATATGACAAGTCGCACCCCATGATTCCCAATGATAACCATTCATATTTGCATGATTTCAAGTTGCACGACTTCAAAGTAGTCCCTGTACTACTTTGGTCCGACTTTGATGCAAGTTGAGATCCATACTGACCACTGCCATCTATCTTGTTGATCCTCCGACCTACTGACCTCTTCCCTATTGTCCCCCTGTCCTCTGCCCTGCTTACCCCTCTCCTCTACCCTACTGATTCCTGCATACTACTACTGAACTCTGTACGTCTGTACACTGACCTACCAACTACTGGTGTCTGTGCATTGCCATACATACGAATGATCTATGTACAGTTTTCTTCATGCCATCCTTACTTTTTATCCAGGCTTGTTAGTTATTTCCAAAAATAAAAAATAAAGTGCACAGCACCTCTGTGATCTTTTATCTCTTCCATGTGGTTCAGGTAGATCTCTACCTCTCAAAAATGTTGCCTATCTCTCACGCTCATCCCTAACGCAGGTGGTCAGGCACTATTGCTAGCTTCTGTTTTCTTTACTTATAGCAGCCCCCTTTTCCAATAAGTAGGGTTGCGCCGATACCACTTTATTAAGTACTCGCCGCTACTGATTACCGATACTTTTTTTTATGTGACAGTGGCATATGTGGCAGTAGTTTCTTATTTCATTTTTTATTATTTTTTTACAATTTTATTTAATAATTTTTTACAATTTCATATTTAATGGTTATTTTTATTTTTTTACAATGCTTTCTTTCTTTTTGGGGGGTGGGGTGGATGGTGTCAGTGTTTTTTTTGTTTTGTTTTTTCTTTATGTTTACAATTTAACTTCAAAATATTTATTACATTTTTATTATTATTATTATTATTATTATTGTTTTTCATCAGCCCCGTTGGGTGTGTGTGTGTGGGGGGGGAGGGGGGAGGCTTTGATGAGTTATTAGGGGTCTAAACAGACCTCTGATATCCCTCCTTTGAAACAGGGAAAGGGACTGAGGATAGAGATTCCCCAGTCCCTGGCTAAGCAGCCTCAGCTGCACTGGAGATGAATGGACAGGAGACAGAGTCTCATCTCCATTCATAAACTGAAGCATCGCAATCACAGTCTACGATGCTCAGTTATGAATGGACAGAGTCAGTGATCACTGACTCTGTGCATTCGGAAAAAAGGAAGGAGCCGGTAAATTACATATATCCAGGCTCCTTCCTCCACTCTCCATCCTGAAAGATCTGGGACAGCATCTATTGATACATATGAATTTATGTTCCAGTTGACATTACTAATGGATACTGGGAGATCTTTGGTGACACGTTCCCCCACCCTGGCCATGTCTGCCCCCGATTAGTGCTCTGTTGGGTTGTTTTTTCCTGTGCCTCCTCAGTTCCCGAGCCAGACACTCATTACTGCCACCTCTGGGTATCCAGCAATGGGTAGCCTGATCCAGCCTTTGGTGAGTATAAGGCCATGCGTTTTGGACCCTCTTGACTAATTGTAACGATACCCCTACAGATGTACTACACACGCATCTACCCCTGATGAAGCGTGCATAGTCTTGCGAAAAGCATTGGGATAGTTTTAATGCCTGTGTACTTTGCAATTTACATTTTATACCATGATACATGTAATTAAATTTTTTACTGTATGTATCATTTTTGTGGCTTGACTATGATTCATGTTTATGTTTGTATGCCAATTTTAATACATTTTGAGACTGCATTTACTCTGTCAATTGTTGGCTAACCGCATTCACCTAATCTAAAGTCCCGGGGCGATCTCCTGTTTTTGTTCGGAAAAGGAAGGAGCCAGTAAATGACATATATACAGGATTTGTTCCTCCACTCTCCATCCTGAAAGATCTGGGACATGGGGGAACCGGAGGTGGACACAGAGAGCCAGGGAGGACACAAGACGACCCAGTGGATGACACAGAGAATGACACGGATCGGGACCTGGAAGAAGACACGGATAGCCAGGGAGGACACAGGGAGACCCAGAGGAGGACACAGAGGGGGACCCAGAGGACGAAACAGATTGGGACCCAAAGAAAGACATGGGGAGCACAGAGGGGAACAACTGGTGATGATCGGTGCGGCGACTACAAGCACTGATCTCCCTGACCGCGAGAGGGAGAGGAAGACAAGCAGCTGTCTGAAAAACTATACAGGGAGATTGGTGCTTGTAACTCCCCCCACTGATTATCCCTGAGGCTGCCTAAGTATTGGGCCAAGCAATGGAGCATATGCACGAGTACAAGTACTCATGCAAATGCTCGTATCGGCACCAATACCGATACTAGTATCGGTATCAGTGCAACCCTACCCATAAGGCAAGCAGCCTTACAGTACTCAATTGCCCTCAGAACTTATACTATAGTATAAGTTCCTGGCTATAGTGCCTGGCTACCACACTGGGGTAGGCGTGAACTGAGCACATCAAACAGGTACTTGTGGTTGGCCGACAGGCAGGTTGGTTTAATGACAGTCCAGGTAAACAGCAGGCAAGGTTCAGAATAGTCAGAATCAAATCCATAGTCAAAAGGCAGGCAGAGTTTTGAGCGTAATTGATATCTGATGCAAGGTCGTCAATAAGGGAATCCAAACTAGCAGACAGGGCAGACAAACAGGGAGCTTGGAGTATGTGTTAAACACAGTGTCACAAGCATAAGATTGCAGGCTTGGCTGGCTTAAATCAGGTATAGTCTCTGCCCAGAGACTGGTTACATGATCAATCACCTTGCAGGTGGACAGAGAGGCAGGAAGAATGCATCACAACCAAAACCAGGATGCTGGAAAACGAGACCAGAAGCTTTCAAAAAGCAGGAGTGCTTCACTATCCCTACTCTATAGTATTCCGGTTTGCTCATCCCTCAGCAAATACATAAAAGTCATGTTACAGTTCTATTTACATTTCTATTGTTTGGGATGTTTATATGTATTGTATTATATTTTAGGGATCAGCAAGTGTTGGGTAATGTTTTTAACCTGTATACCCACTCTATGTGTCCTAAATATGTTTTTGGTTTCTTTAAAGTGAAAGCTACAACAAAATGATGTTTATTAAGCAGCTGGCATCATATATATTTTTATTTTTTGTTTATTGAGGGTGTGAGGGATAATACAGTAAATTCCTCTTTCTGAGTCTACAATTATATGTCTCCTGTGGTAGCCCTTTTAAAGTAGATGATTATACAAGGTTGGCAATCCATTGCTTTTATACTATGAGCTCCCATTGTTAATAAATTATAATGTAAACTTTTTTCGGATCTGTGGCTTAGAGGTCTGTTCAAGCTTTTTTATCTGCTATGTATGGAGGTGAGGAGAGGGGCGGGGGAGCTGGGCCAGCAAAGACAGTAATTAGACACTTCCAGAAGATGAAAGGGCTATGTATGACATACAAGAAGGAAGGTGGCTGTGTTAGGTAATTGACTCTGCTGGACATAGGCGTGCGCACAGGGTGTGCCAGGTGTGCCCAGGCACACCCTAATTATCCTGTGCAACACATATCCCCCTACTGCCCTGGTTCCCCATGCCTTCCCCTGCAGTGCTTCCGGCTTCCCTACTCTCCTCTTCCTCCAGCTGTTGGTGCAGGGATGTTTTAGGATGAGTGGGGGAAGGGGCCAGTAAGTATGTAACTTACTGGCCCCTTCCGTTTCATCGTGAGTGATCGGTACTATGTGTTTGATCTTTGGTGTGCACACCCTAATGCAATAGGCTGCGCACACCTATGCTGCTGGATAAGTCACATTTTCTTGAAAATTCAAATGTACGTTGCAAGTAAATAAAAAATAAAAATAAAAAATCACGCTTGTAAACAATTACAATACTTACATTTTTTGTGCTTTTACCTGCAAAATTTTGTGTTGGTGACATGATCTCGGGCTGTGGATTCTTAAGTAATGGGAATGTGTAAATGTGGATACAAAACAATTGAACACTGTAATGTTTTTTGATCTATAAAAAGCTGACTGCTGAATCACTAAATGTACCTCATGACCACAGACACAAACACAGAGCCTACTGATGCTGGTCAGATGTGCCTGGGCACTCTTATTCAACCTTATAACATATCAGTGTAAACAAAGCTGCTAATTACAGCTTGTGCCAGCAGAAGAAGGCAGGGATCATTCCATGTGTACAGGCATACTGACTACTCAGCAGTTTGGCTGATTTCCAAAGAAGTCAATGTGAAGCCTCAATGAAATGAAATGTAGCGTAAAAGCTTGAATGATA
Organism: Rana kukunoris; assembly: GCA_029574335.1. Lineage (NCBI taxonomy): Eukaryota > Metazoa > Chordata > Amphibia > Anura > Ranidae > Rana > Rana kukunoris. The sequence continues at coordinate 168,447,957 of CM056052.1, forward strand.
GGCTGAGCGTATTTGCAGTCCTGGACTGGATGACTGGATGAGCTCCAAGTGCTAAACATTACAGGGCTGAAACAAGGGTTCTTGTACTTTTACATTTATCAAGTGGGTTTTCTTGTGTTTAGAAATCAGAAAACCCAAAGTAGTCTACAATCGTAACAAATAATTACCCACATAGAACTTAAAGGAGTTGTAAAGGAAAATAAAATTTCACCTTAATGCAATCTATGCATTAAGGTGAAAAAACATCTGATGATGCCGCCCCCCCCCCCCCCCCGAACCCCCGTTTTACTTACCTGACCCCTCGAAAGTCCTGCGCTCGGTCCCAAGATCCTCTTCGCCACTCAGCCTGGCCGCTGATTGGCTAGAGTGGATGGATTGAGAGCAGCGGAGCCATTCGCTGGCACTGCTGTCAATGACATCCAGTGACACCGTGAGCCAAGGGGTGGGGCTGAGTGATACAGTAGGGCCACTCGCTGTATCACGGGAGCGCGCTCACAAGGACTTATCACCATGTGAGCTCTCTCGCATGAATGTGGTGAGTTCATGCGGGGAGGACCAGAGACAGCCGCCGAGGGACCCCAGAAGACGTGGATCGGGGCCACTCTGTGCAAAACTGCACAGTGGAGGTAAGTATAACATGTTTGCTATTTTAAAGAAAAACAAAATTCCTTTATTAACCCTTTAAGATACAACTGGAAAACACAACTTAATTTAGGACTACCCTAGGGCTGTGGGTTAGTAGGGCTTCTTCAAAATATAATTTTCGAAATGTGTTTATTTTGTTTTTTCTTTGCCTTGTCTATCCACTTAAAGCAGAGCTACACCTAAAAGAGTAAGCTCCGCTTGTCTGCCCCCCCCCCCTCCACTGCCACATTTGGAACCTTTTGGGGTGGATTTGACAGGTACCCACTCCCATTTCTGGGTGAGTTTGCCATGGCAACCTCAGCTGGAAGCTCGGCCCCCCTCCTCTTTCCCCTGCCGCCGGGTCATTCACAAAGCACAGCGCGCTTCCCTTAGCCAAAATGGCGGTGCCAGCACCCGAGAGCCGATTGAAAAATCGGCTTGGGTGAGAACACCGCTGGATTTCTGGACAGGTAAGTGTCCTAATACTAAAAGTCAGCAGCTACAGTATTTATTTTTTCTGATGGAGCCTTGAACTTCGCTTGATGCATTTGCCCCTGAAGAGTGGAATAAATCCACGACATGCTCAGGGATTATTTGACGCATCACATTTTCATTACATGGTTCAATTAGTTTAATACATTTAGATTTCATGTTCATATTCTGTCACCAAGATGGTCCAAGTCATCTAGGATGGCTGCTACATATTTATCTCAAAATGCATTATTTTGATGCTGTTGTCAGTTCTCATATATCGATTATATAATGTAACAATTTGCTGTTGCAAGTTTTATTTACAATGTTTTGTAAATGAATTTTTACACGTCATGCAATTACTACCCAGAAATAAACATTTAGGTGGCGTACACACGAACAAGAAACTCGTCGGGCGAAACTCATCGTTCCGCCCGTCGAGTTCCTAGTTCGGCAGTCAAAAAGCTCGAGGAAATAGAGAACATGCTCTCTTTTTGGCTCGACGAGTTTCCCGACGGGTTGCTCGGCGAAAAGTGTACACACGGTTTCTCGGCAGAATACGTCTCCCATCGAGGTTCTTGCTGGATTCTGTACACCACCTGACTGTTTTTCTGCTGCCGCACATATCTTATTTAAAGTCCCACCTATATTTTTTCTCTACTGATTTAGGGATGGAGAAGTATTCACATACATTTCATTTAAAGTCCACCCCTCCCCCCTTTTCATAAAAACTTTGGAGAAAATTATTCAGCAGAATGAGATGCAGTGCTAAGAAGAAGCACATGACTCTTTAAAGCCAAGGTAACAAACAGTCATGTTCTCTTTCTCCGCAGGCTTTTGAAAAGTGGGCATCATACTTCCATGGTAGCATACATACAATGTAGATACCATACTGCTTGAACAAAATGTTGGCCCTGATGTATGACATTTATATAAAAATGTGTATATAAAATTATGTGCAGCAAGGCTTGTGGTGTAAACACCAAATGCATGGGACCTCTATGCCTGTATTGCAGATCAGAGTGGAAGATGGTCCATCCGTCCAAAAAAAAACTCAGAACAACAAGCCTAATGCCGCATACACACGACCATTTTTAATGGTCTAGAAAAAACAACGTTTTTTTCAAGCCTGCCTTGCCTACACACAGTTGTGAAAAAAAAAATCCTCTAGCAAAGCGCGGTGATGTACAACACGTACGACAGCACTATAAGAGGGAAGTTCCATTCGGATGGCTCCACCTTTGGGGCTGCTTTTGCTGATTTCATGTTAGTAAAAGCTTGGTGAGAGACGATTTGTGCTTTTCAGTCTTCATGTTTTTTAGTTTGTTACAGCGTGACGAATGTGCTATCTCCATTACGAACGCTAGTTTTACCAGAACGAGCGCTCCCGTCTCATAACTTGCTTCTGAGCATGCATGTTTTTTTCACATTGTTAAAGCCTACACACGACTGTTTTTCACAACGTGACAACGACGACGTGAAAAACGACGTGAAAAAATAGACCATGTTCTAAATGCTCTGGAGCCCACACACGATCGTTTTTAATGACATTAAAACAAAATGTAATTTTTCACATCATGAAAAACGGTCGTGTGTACGCGGCATTAGAGATGGTCAGCATGATGTACTAGGTGTGTGCCACAACTAGGTGGGCTCTGGGCGGTTGGCTAGCCAGCTCTAAAGCAAACCTCAGCTCTTCTCTGAGGCCTCGTACATACGACCGGTCTAAAACGGTCGTGTGTATGTTTTTCGTCGAGAAAACTGTCGTGGATATCGACGAGAAAAAAAGAGAACATGCTTTTTTTTTCTCGTTGGGAGTCTCAATTTCCTCGGTGTGTTTATCGTGGGGCTGGTTTACGACGAGAAACACGTTTGTGTGTATGCTTAGAAACACGCGCATGCTCAGAATAAATTATGAGATGGGAGCGCACCTTTGGTAAAAGTAGCGTTTGTAATGGAGATAGCACATTCGTCACGCTGTAACAGACTGAAAAGCGCAAATCGTCTCTCACCAAACTTTTACTAACACGCGGTAACATGAGATTAGCAAAAGCATTGCCAAGGGTGGCGCCAGTGGAATTGAACTTCCCCTTTATAGTGCCGTTGTACGTGTTGTACGTCACTGCGTTTGAGAACGACGAGATTTTGTCTTGACAGTGTGTATGCAAAGAAAGCTTGACAAGATTCTCGACAAGCCTGACAAGAAACTCGTTGAGGAAAACAATGTTTCTTTTACGACGAGATTCTCGCTCGTGTGTACGAGGCCTGACAGGATTTCCTCAGCCTGTGGCTGCACTTGGTTTGCACTTGTTTAGTGTTGTGCTGGCTGCTATCTGACACATTTTTTGTGTGTCAGCGCGATATATACCATTTTTTCCCCTGATGTATGTCATTGACTAAAGGCAAAACTTATGGTTTCTTATAGCAACCTATCTTCTTCGCTGATTTATTTTTAAACCTAGTCTGCAAAAACAAAGCCAGAAGCTGATTGGTTGCTATGGAGAAGAAATGTTACCTGCAGAGCACATTTCATACATAAGGCCCACTCTAATTTAAATTGAATGATAATAGTGGCATATCACAGCTTGTGAAAAAAGGTGAGAACCTTACAAAAAAAAATTAAATTGGCATGAGCTTGTTCATAGGGCAGCAGGACCTGTAAAGGCTTTGTATTACTTTTGTGCTAAAGTGTGTATAAAGGCAAAACTTTTTTAAGTTTTGGATGAAGTGCTTTAAGACCCCTATTATTTTTTTATTTTTATTTTTTGCTGTTGTCTGTGTCCTCTTGGGAAAATTCCCCATTGTCTCTCAGCCCAAAAGACACAGCAGGAAGTAAGAGGAGATTTTAAAGCAAAATATATCCCCTTTTATGTACCTGTCACCAGAAAAGGTTAACCCATTGGAAGATTTCACCTCACCTTCTGTTCCCATGACAAATTAAACATTTTGGTTATCACTTTCTGTATCAGAGAAAATGTTCACCATGACCAATAGAGAGAGTGAATGTTCCCACCAGGGACACAGGCAGATAACATAGATGGGAGTCACTAACACACATCATTCCCCATTCCACCAGAATACACTTCCAAATAGATCATTGTTTATATTTGCTAATTTTTATTTCATATTATATGTTCGCTTTTTTTTTCTATGCTTACGATAGTTATTTGTTTTATATAAAGTGTGACAATCACAATACAGTTTATTATAAAACTACGATCATTTATCACAGTGGTCATGAAGAAGTGGAGAAAATCCGTGAAGCGTGTCAATCTGTGATTATAGTATGTCTGAATATTAGTAATTGAGGTGGTCACACGTATGCCATTTACACTTATGCATTTATGGTTTTCAAACTTATTAAATCAATTTGATGCACTTTCACTCATATATTATATACATATATATACATATATATATATATATATATATATATATATATATATAAGTATATACACATACATACAGTGCCTCGAAAAAGTATTCATGCCTCTTGAAATTTTCCACATTGTGTCATGTTACAACCAAAAACGTAAATGTATTTTATTGGAATTTTATGCGATAGACCAACACAATGTGGGACATAATTGTGAAGTGGAACGAAAATGTTAAACGGTTTTCATTTCTTTTTTACAAATACCTGTAAATATGAGAAAAGTGTGGCGTGTATTTGTATTCAGCCCCCTTTACTCTGAAACCCCTCAATACCTAGAACCACCTTTCCCTGCAATTACAATTGCTAGTCTTTTTGGGGATGTCTCTGCCAGCTTTGCACATCTAGAGAGTGACATTTTGCCCATTTTTCTTTGCAAAATAGCTCAAGCTCTATCAGATTGGATGGAGAGCATCTGTGAACAGCAATTTTCAAGTCTTGTCAGAGATTCTCAATTGGATTTAGTTCTGGACTTGGATTGGGCCATTCTAACACATGAATATGCTTTGATCTAAACCATACCATTGTAGCTCTGGCTGTATGTTTAGGGCCGTTGTCCTGCTGGAAGGTGAACCTCCGCCCTGTCAGGTTTTCTTCTAAGGCCGCATACACACGATTGGTCAAAACCGATGAAAACGGACTGAAGGACCGTTTCATCCATCCAAACCGATCGTGTGTGGGCCCCATCAGTCAGTTATTCTTTGGTAAAAAAAAAGAGAACTTGCTTTAAAATTTGACCAATGGACGCCTGACCGATGGGTCAAAACCGGTCGTTAGTATGCAAAAGCATCGGTTAAAAGGCCGCGCATCCTCAGAATCAAGTCGACGCATGCTTGGAAGCATTGAACTTTTTTTCAGCACGTTGTTGTGTTAAAACACATAAACGTCACCGCGTTCTAACACAATCATTTTTTTAACCGATAGTGTGTAGGCACATCAGACCATCAGTCAGCTTCATCGGACCGTTCTCATCGGATGGACTGATCGTGTGTTTACGTGGCCTAAGATTGCCCTGTATTTGGCTCCATCCATCTTCCCTCAACTCAACTTTATACAGGACTTCATATGGCTTTCATTCAACAATGGCTTTCTTCTTGTCACTCTTCCATAAAGGCCAGATTTGTGGAGTGCAGGACTAATAGTTGTCCTGTGGACAGATTCTCCCATCTGAGCTGTGGATCTCTGCAGCTCCTTCAGAGTTACCATGGGCCTCTTGGCTGCTTCTCTGATTAACCGCTTGCCGACCAGCCGCCGCAGTTATACGGCGGCAGGTCGGCACGGGTGCGCGAGAGCCCGTAGCTCTACGTCGCGCCTTTCGCGGCCACTAGGGGGCGCGTGCGCGCCGCCGGCGGCCCGCGCGCGCGCCCCCCGCTCGCCCCCGAGTCCCGTGCGTGTGCCCGGCGGGCGCGATCGCCGCCGGGCACACGCGATCGCTCGTTACAGAGCGGGGAACGGGAGCTGTGTGTGAAAACACACAGCGCTCGTTCCTGTCAGCGGGGGAAACGCTGATTTTCTGTTCATACAATGTATGAACAGAAGATCAGTGATTCCCCTAGTGAGTCCACCCCCCCCCATACAGTTAGAACACACTAGGAACACACTTAACCCCTTCCCTGCCCCCTAGTGTTAACCCCTTCACTGCCAATGGCATTTTTATAGTAATCCAATGCATTTTTATAGCATTGATCGCTAAAAAAATGCCAATGGTCCCAAAAATGTGTCAAAAGTGTCCGAAGTGCCCGCCATAATATCGCAGTACCGAAAAAAAACGCTGATCGCCGCCATTACTAGTAAAAAAAAAATAATAATAAAAATGCCATAAAACTACCCCCTTTTTTGTAAACGCTATAACTTTTGCGCAAACCAATCAATAAACGCTAATTGCGATTTTTTTTTACGAAAAATATGTAGAAGAATACGTATCGGCCTAAACTGAGGGAAAAATATTTTTTTTTAATATATTTTTGGGGATATTTATTATAGAAAAATGTAAAAAATATTGCATTTTTTTCAAAATAGTCGCTCTGTTTTTGTTTATAGCGCAAAAAAAAAAAACCGCAGAGATGATCAAATACCACCAAAAGAAAGCTCTATTTGTGGGAAAAAAAGGACGCCAATTTTGTTTGGGAGCCACGTCGCACGACCGCGCAATTGTCAGTTAAAGCGACGCAGCGCCGAATCTCAAAAAGTGCTCTGGTCTTTGGACAGCAATATGGTCCGGGGCTGAAGTGGTTAATGCTTTCATTGCCCGGCCTGTCAGTTTAGGTGGACAGCCATGTCTTGGTAGGTTTGCAAGATGATGGATTGAACAATGCTCCATGAGATGTTCAACGATAGGGATAATTGTGAATAGATTGGTAAATGTGTTTTATTGCAGAAGATACATTGCATATCATTAATAATAATACAAAAAAATGATATGCCGTTCGCAATTTTTTATCTTTTACATTTAGTTACACTTTACCCACTTGCTGACCAGCCACCGTCCTTATACTGCGGCAGGTCGGCACATTCCCACAAATCACCGTAGCTGTATGTCAGCTCCTTTAAGAGCCATAGCAGACACGCACCTGCTGTGCGGCAGGGGACACAATGCGTGTGGCCAGAGGCCGCAATGTCTGCCGGCCACACGTGATCGTGGGCACAAGAGCTAGAACAGGGTGTGTGTGTAAACACACACACATCCCTATTCTGTCAGGAGAGGAGAAACAGATTGTGTGTTCCTGCAAAGTAGGAACAGCGATCTGGCTCCTCCTCTAGTAAATCACATCCCCATACAGATAGAAACACCTAGAAGGGAACACATTTAACCCCTTGATTGCCCCCTAGTGTTAACCCCTTCCCCAGCAGTGACATTTACACAGCAATCAGTGCATTTTCATAGCACCAATGGCTGTATAAATTTCAATGGTCCCAAAAATGTGTCAAAAGTTTACAATCTGTCCGCCGCAATGTCGCAGTCCCACTAAAAATCTGTAGAATATATATCGGCCTAAACTGAGGTAGAAATTAGTTTTTTTATATTTTTGGGGGGGATATTTATTACAGCAACGAGTAAAAAAATATTGCTTTTGTTTCAAAATTGGCGCTCTTTTTTTGTTTTTAGTGCAAAAAAAAAAAAAAACAGAGGTGATTAACCACTTTAGCCCCGGACCATATTGCTGTCCAAAGACCAGAGCACTTTTTGTGATTCGGCACTGCGTAGCTTTAACTGACAATTGCGTGGTCGTGCGACGTGGCTCCCAAACAAAATTGGCGTCCTTTTTTTCCCACAAATAGAGCTTTCTTTTGGTGGTATTTGATCATCTCTGCGGTTTTTATTTTTTGCGCTATAAACAAAAATAGAGCGACTATTTTGAAAAAAATGCAATATTTTTTACATTTTGCTATAATAAAAATCCCAAAAAAGATATAAAAAAACATTTTTTTTCCTCAGTTTAGGCCGATACGTATTCTTCTACATATTTTTCGTTAAAAAAAAAATCGCAATTAGCGTTTATTAATTGGTTTGCGCAAAATTTATAGCGTTTACAAAAAAGGGGGTCGTTTTATGGCATTTTTATTATTATTTTTTTTTACTAGTAATGGCGGCGATCAGCGTTTTTTTTTTCGGTACTGCGATATTATGGCGGACACTTTGGACACTTTTGACACATTTTTGGGACCATTGGCATTTTTATAGCGATCAATGCTATAAAAATGCATTGTATTACTATAAAAATGCCATTGGCAGTGAAGGGGTTAACACTAGGGGGCAGGGGAGGGGGTTAAGTGTGGTCCTGGTGTGTTCTAACTGTATGGGGGGGTGGCCTCACTAGGGGAAATCACTGATCTTCTGTCCATACATTTCCCCCGCTGACAGAAACGAGAGGTATGTGTTTACACACATACCTCCCGTTCCCCGCTCTGTAACGAGCAATCGCGGGTGCCCGGCGGCGATCGTACCCGCCGGGGACGCGCGCGCCCTTCAAGCTGCTACAGGGAGGACGTAGAGCTACGTGCTCCCGCGTAGCAGTGCCACCGTCACAGTAAATGCCACAGTAATATGACGGCGGGCGGTCGGCAATTAGTTAAATACCACCGAAAGAAAGCTTTATTTATGGGGAAAATTTGTGGGAAAAATGTTGTCTCAGTAAAGCATCGAATGCCCGAGCAATTTTCAGTTAAAGCGACGCAGTGCCGAATTGCAAAAAAAGGCCTGGTCATTAAGGGAAAAACTTGCCTACATGGTCCATTTTCTTTCATTCAACGAGCAAGTTAAGCGAAGGAGAATTAACCGATTTCCCCATATACACATTACAGGTGTTCTGGCAGTAGGTAAGCTTCCCTGCCGTTGAAATACACTTATCAGCACCACTGGCTATAGCTGGCGGCACTGATTGAGCAAAGTTTTTCCAACTGGTTGGTTGTACACCAGTCGATCGAGTAATCGACTTGTGTTCAGCCAGCGTGCCAATAGATGGATCGAAATTTGGTTGGTCCCTGCTGAGCCTTATGAATCTATGGCCATATTTGCACAGAGGCTTCGTCTGACAAATCCTATTAGCTGGTTCTTCTCTGAAGTTTAATTTGCCCTGTGGCTGTTTGGTGGAATCAACCCTACTAGTAGAATAATTTCACATGCATCACTTCCTGCAGAAATGAACAAAAAGCTGTCACCTTGCTGTATCCAATTGTAATTATCTGAGGGGTTGGGAAAAGTTATGTTGTAAACTGGTTTAATAAATAGGTAACTAAACATTGGTTACAAAACCGGATGGCTCAAAACAGGTAGGGGCAGTATTAATAATAATAATAATAAAAATAAAAAAACATAAACATTATTTTGTTACCCAACCTTATAATATTAAACCTGGCAGAAATGTATAAAAAAAATTGTTAGGTAAAGGGGATCACCAGCTAAAACGTTTTTTTCCATTTTGAAGAGAGCAAACAAGATAAAAACCTACACTACTGTGCAAAAGTGTTAGGCAGGTGTGAAAAAAATGTTGTACATTAAGAATGTGTTCAGAAATAGAAGTGTTAATAGTTTATTTGTATCATTAAAAAGCCCAGATCTCAACATCATTGAGTCTGTCTGGGATTACATGACGGGATTGAAGGATTTGAGGTAGCCTACATCCGCAGACAATCTGTGGTTGGTTCTCCAAGATGTTTGGAACAACCTAACTGCCAAGTTCCTTCAAAAACAGTCTGCAAGTGTACCTAGAAGAATTAATGCTGGGTTCACAGGTTTAGGCTGGGATCACAGCAGGGGGTCACGTGCGTCGTGTCTGTTCACTATTTCAGGTGTGATCTAGGTCAGAATCTTTGGCTGAATTTGCACCCGAAATGGACCAGAAAACGCACAGGACCCTTCTGCAATTCAGACCGCGGAAGGTCTAGATTCACCCTCTATATTTGTTCTATTTTCCATTATTATTAAGGCCGGGTTCACACTATTTGCAGAGCCACCCGCAGTAGGGGTCTGATGCATCCCTGTTCACCATTTCAGGGGAGAATCAGGTCTGAATTCGGACCTGAAAGAGAGCCAAAAACACACAGGGCCTCTCTGCAGTGCACTCGACAGCCACCCCTATTGAGACCCAGTCTCATTCTCCTGTCATGTAATTTGAATGCAGTGAAATCCACATTCAATTCGGATAAGCCTGAAAGTCAAAGTAAAAAGAAAATCTCAAATTTTAAGTTGTCCCCAGAAAAGTAATAGAGGGGAAATTACCAATAGTGACACTAGTTCTGGTGACCTGGGGGGCCCCCCATAAAATTCCCTTAATTCTCAGTGATTTCTTCTCTCTTCTTGTTTGGCACATGGGACAGGAAGTGAAGGGAAACCTCTGCAATGGGACACAGACGAGGGGGAGGGGGGGGGGGGATTACAGGGGTTTTAACCCTCCCTTACTCTATCCAAAATGAAAGAAACTTTTGCACAGTACTGTATGTCATGATTTTAATGATTTGTGTAACCCTGCAAGAGAGGGGGAACTCCCTGGTGAGGACACAGACCACACTGTTTGTTTTTTGTTTTATTTTTAATGAATGCCAGAGAGTTTTCCTATTTCCCTTTCCCCAGTTTTTTATTTATTTATTACCTGTACTATACCTAACTAAACAAAATGGTATTTCTTTATATATTATCTGTCATGCTAGCTGTTGATCTTTTCATGAAAATATTTGAACAAGGAATTAAACAGTGCAACTAACTTACTAACAGGCTGCAACTGCAGGCCAAGCATTTGGCTCACGGTTGCAGTTCAAGCCCCATTAACTGGAATGAGTGAATATAGGTGGCACTGCCTATTAACTCAAAAAAGCTGTATTACATTTGTCACAACTACAGTGCAAAGCATTGTGGCCCCAGCATGTCTTCAGACCCCATAGACCAGGGGTGTCCAACCAGTGGCCTGCGGAGCCCATGTGGCCCGCGACCTCCTGCTCTGGGATATAATAGAATACAAAACCGTTATTAAAGGTCAGTTTTATTAATAAAATCACAGTGTATATTTGGGCAATATCTGTTCTGCAGTGGTTACTGGGCTGCTTTCAAACTGATCAGTGCAGTGCACCTGCGGGTTACCTGCACTGAGCCATAGACTTTTTTTTATTACCTGCGAGTTCAGTGAGCTTTCGGAAAGTGCACCAAACCTGCAGAATATAATAGAAGTCTATTGCAAAGTGCAGAAAAGCCAAGGGTACACTGCATTGCACCAGCGGTGTGGGCAAACCACAGTGCATCAGTGTGAAAGCAGCCTTGGGCCCCTTTCACACAGTCAGTCTGACCCAATTGGACCCTTCATTCACCTCTAAGGAGTAGCAGATGTAAACTGACTTGTGTCCTACCTCCAATCCAATCCACAAAAAAAAAGTATAATGGGCTGTGTCCGTGTCTGCTCTGCATATACAGAGCAAACACAGACCTGCCGTCCGCCTGCTTTGCTCATTGTGGCCCATGACCGTTTACCAAGGTCGCTTTAGTGGCCCTCGTTCTTCAAAAGGTTGGGAACCCCTGCCATAGACTGCATGTTAGGTTTTAGGTGGGTGGTGAGGGGACAGTAAAACCTGTTGGAGATACAACAAAACTTCAGCTTAGCCTATCGTATGGAATGCAGTTTAGAAAAAGGACACAAGATGTCTCTAATGCTCAATGATATACTATGCTATGTATACTCTATGATGTGTTGTATTTTCCTGCCCACAGTGATCTACTTTTTGGTTTCTTTTTCTTGCCTTGTTGTCTGTGTGTGTTCTCCTTACCATGTGAGAGACATCTTTGTCTGTGTGATGATGTTCCAATAAAGAAGCCAGTTCCTGTTACTACACAACGTCTGATCTGAATTGACTCCACTGCACCTATCAATTGTACTTTGCAACAAAACCAACCCCTGGCTGCCCATGTAAAACGGGTCCCCTTTAAAGAATAAGTTCACCTTTAAAAATCTGTGAGGTGAACTTACACTGGACACCTGACCTGAAGTGCAGCGATCAGCCACACTGACACATTAGGTCGCTGCCTCACCGGTCCGGGGCTTAGAAATCCCCTGCAGCTTATCTCCAAAACATAACTTGTCAGAAGGTACGTTTAGGACCAATCTAATTGGTTGGCGCCAACCAATCTGAACCCACATAGCCCGTCCTGTCACCGCGGGCGAACAGGAGAGAAAGCCGCGGGGGATTTCAAATCCCCGGACTGGTACAGCGCAGATACAAGCTGTCAGTTCTGGGGATCCCTAGACTCCAGGTTAGCGGGACAAGAGGGGGATGAGGAGGGGGTCCAGTGTAAGTTCTACTTACACATTTTTTGTAAAGGTGAACTTACACCTTAAAGAGGAAAAACAACTAGTCTAGACTGTTTGACTTCTGTTTCCAAATGCATCGACAATGAATGAATGAATGAATGAAAACTTGTATAGCGCGGCACATGCGAACTGAATCGCCTCTGGACAATACACTTCACCTTTCAAATAGAAAAAAGTTTATTATTATTATATCCCAGTGATGAGATAGCTGTGCAATGAACAACTAGTGATCAGAACAGTAGTATCCATACATTACTGTGTGTATAAAAAAAAACACATTTTATATTCTATAGAAAAGCGTTTTTGGTAGGTATGTAAAATCATTTATATTTATTGTTTTTGAAATTTGATTACTTGAGAGCTCTTCTGATAAAACAAAGTCGGCACCACATAAGCGCAGAGCGATTAGAGAAATGTAAAGTACTTCACACTGACAATCACATTCCTGACATTCTGATATGAGAAGCTGCAATGCATAGAACAGTATTATCTATGTGTGAGTCATGGCAAGACAGGAAATCTCAAGCAGACCCACCCTTCCTTCCTGTAAGTCAATTGCTGAACCCAAGACAAGTGTGACCAGATGATTGGGAAGTGTGCATTGCCGACATATAGAGATGATTGCAGGCTAATTTATTCTCTCATATCCATTTATTCAACGACGCTTCAAACACTCTACATGTATGGGGGGTTCACAGATGGAAACACATTCTGTTCCACTTACATCGCAGTCCTCTAATTACAGTGTTCATCTACACTATCAACTGCTGATATGCAACAGCTGGAAGAAAAAGGATGACTCTGGTGAGCTGTCATCATCTACTCTATATTATAGGAGATCACACTCTGCCAAGAGTAATGATAAGAAAGCAACAAGCATAACCAATCTGTGAGCAAATAGAGAGCGTGCTCTTTATTCACTCGACGGGATTCCCGATGGGCGGGGCGAGCCAGGAGCGTACACACGGCCGAGGTTCTCGCTGGAATGCAGCTTCCAGCGAGGTTCTCGCTGGTTTCTAGCGAGAACCTTGGTCGTGTGTACGCCGCCTCAGGCTGAGCTACTATCTGTGTGCAAGCAGTTTACCTTGAGCCCTGGTTCACACTGGTCAATGGCACCGTCTCAATCGACGCTGCACCAATTTCCAAAAAGTATTTTCTGTACTACTTTTTGTGATTTCGGGCTGTGATTTACATTAACATCTGTGCAGAAACCTGCACAAATGTCTCTGAAATCGTGGCCAAAATCGGGACTGACATCAGTGTTGCCAACCTACCAGATTGAAATTTTTATTGGCATTTCCAAAAGTTACAAAATTACAGTTTTAAGCACAAATTAGAGTATTTAGACTACAAACAAATACAATATGTAATATGATTTAAGCTATAAAAAAACACCAGTAGCTTTGCAGGGAGCCTTTCAAAGTTTTTTAGCGTTTTTGCAATAGCATTTATTAGCGTTTTCAGTGTTATCTTTTTTTAGCTTTTTTTTTCAGTGGATCAAAAAGCTTTGTTTTTGAGCGTTTATTAGCGTTTTTGGCGATTTGCGTTTTTCCCACCGAAAAGCGGCACTTTGAATGCAAATTTCTTGCGTTCAGAAAAAAGCCCATAATCTCCACTGCTCATTAACACTAAAAAACGTCCATGTGTGCATGGACACATAGGCTAACACGCCAATAAACTGCAGTTTATGAGCTTCAGTGTGCATGGAGCCTTAGGCTGCTTCAATCGTACGGCCTGAGCTTCAGGCGTACGGCGTTTTGGCGTTCGGCGTGGAGATGTGAACCATCTCCATAGCCGACAATGTTAATTCGCCCCTCCAGCGTATTTCAGGCTGCTACGGCGTCGGGCATACGGCGTAAATATGCCTAGATGTGAATGCAGCCTTAAGGTAGATAATAAGGCAAAAAACATATTTCCTATTTTATTTTCGATATAGTAAGTAAGTAGTTCAGGGACAGGCTTTAGCAGGGCAATAAATTAGAATAGGAGGCACACACAAATAAAATTGATTCTCACAGTGATACTGACACAACACATCCCCTCCTGAGTCACAGTATGGCCTTGTACACACGATGGGATTTATCCGATGGAAACGGTCCGACGGACCGTTTCCATCGGATATGTCCGCTGGACTGTTTGATCCGATGGCTGTACACACCATCGGATCAAATTCGCCGCCGGCGGACAGCGCAGTGACGCAGCGGTGACGTTGACGCCGCCACGTCACCGCTACGTCACCGCCACGTCACCGCACCAGGAAGTAAACACTTCCGCGCGCATGCGTCGGATCCATTCACAGGATACGACGCATGTGCGGGCAGATATGTCCGCTGGTTTGCCGTACTAACCAGCGGACATATCCGACGGGCAGCTCTCCAGCGGAAAAGTTCCAAAGCATGCTTTGAAACTTTTCCGCTGGAAAAATCCGGCCAAAACTGTCCGTTTGCCCCTACAGACGAGGGGATTTTTCGGCTGAAATGGTCCGTCGGACCATTTTCAGCGGATTTATTCCCTCGTGTGTACAAGGCCTGACAGTCTCTCTCCAAGCCAGTGATCCCTCCAGTACACACCAGTCTAAACAGAACTGACAGTCCCGGTCCCAGCCTGCCTTGCTCCCATACAGCAGACCCACAAACGTGGCTCTGGCCGCTCTGTTTTGCTCCATTGCACCATGACATCAACGACATGCTCAGGCACCGCCTCCGCCAGAGCCACCCGATCACACTGTAGTAGGCACTCAGATGGTTTCAGCTCCAGATCAAGCCAAGCGTCACAGCCATATTTTTTACTGGCAGGAGAAAATTGCCTGTTTTTTACTGGCTGCCAGTAAAAATACTGACGGTTTGCAACACTGACTGACATGCTGGAGTGAAATCATGCGATGCTCGGATGTTTTTTCACCTAAGTGAATGCATTAAGGTGAAAAAACATGTACCTTTATGACCCCTTTAACCATTGGTCAGTGAGATCACCAATTACATTGATGTGCACAGACAGCAAAATAAACCTAATGGGTGTTCAAATCCCTCTCCAGTTCAATAAAAAAAAAGTTTTGCCTTTAGCTATACTTTAGGATACCAATCATTTAAAACATGCAACATACTTGACTGTTACCCTTGTTTTCCTTTGTCAATATTGTAGCACATGGTAGTCAAGATGAAGCACACTGTACATTCAGTGACATTGTACAAATAGAAGTATTCATGCATTCATTTCTGGAACTGCAACTCAGGATTATGAAGAGATCAGTTTACTGAGTAAATAGGGTATTGGCAGTGAAAGTGATGTGTATAAAGGGTAAGACAGTTCTGTAATAAGATAGCCTTTGGTAATCTTTATACAACTCTTAGTTACAGAGGGGTAATGCTTTCCACATTTGATACAAATCCCTTTGCAATGGTAGTATTATATTAGGACGTGGTTACATTTAAAATGTTATTGTAAATGTAGTTATATTACAGTGAAATTATGATGTAATTTGTTGTATTACTTTCCTGCTTTTACATGTTTGCTGTTCCATATTTGGATTACTGCATAACACTCATAGTTTTGTATATGTTCCCTCTAGTGGTCTTCTACATATCGCAAAATGTGTTAAAAGCTCTGGCTAAAAGCTCAGCTCCAGGATATTAGTAACACTATCCCCTTCCTTCCCGGCCCAGCCTACTCCAAATCTCAAAAATCCTGCTGTGATCTGACTTCTTGTTAGAGGGAGTAACCCACTGTATGTAGGAGTGTAGCCACCATCTCTTGCTCACTCCCAAGATGGAGTATGAACTCTGGGGAATCTATAGAGGGATGTGTAAGCTGCCAGTGGTGTATTTAGTAAACTTGTGCACCCCCTAATTTAAATATGACACATCCCTTCCTGTCAAGGCCACACCCCTTCCTGTTTCTGGAGCTCAGTGCTGGAACTTGTTATGGCACTGGGCTCTGAGATTCAGCCCCCGATGGTGGCTCTGTGTGCAGGAGGTGGGGGAGGGATCTTTTTTTTCGTGTGGGGCTGCTTTTTTGCCACACCCCGCAAACTGCCGCCCTAGGCCTGGGTCTTATTGGTCTCGGCCAAGACACAGCACTGTAAGCAGCAGTGACCATTCCGAGTGACCTCTGTATATACTGTGGTCCTAACTCTAAATTGCCATAACCTCCCTAGTAGGAGCACATATAAGAATGGATAGATTAGGGGCAGATATAATGTAATGCTTGTTACAAAGAAACAAAAATGAGGGAGGAAAGGAGAGGTTTTCGAATCTCAAAGAGGGCAAAAAAAGACAGTAAGGAACAATTTTATGGAAACTGGATTCTAGGGCCATTAGATAGTGGCTGTGTATGGATTATTTTTAGAAATTGAGGATATAGTTTAACAGAAAATGACTGCTTAGATCAGGGATCCTCAAACTACGGCCCTCCAGCTGTGGCGGAACTACACTTCCCATGAGGCATTGTAAAACTCTGACATTCACAGACATGACTAGGCATGATGGGAATTGTAGTTCCTGAACACCTGGAGGGCCGTAGTTTGAAGACCCATGGCTTAGATGGTATGTAGTAAACCCACAGACTGGCCAAATTTGTCTACGGCACCTCTGACCTTTGGGTTATGACTGCTCCTTTATAGGGGTGACATTATAATACACAAATAATACACGCACATGCAACTACTTATGCCTGGTCATTTCTTGCTTGTGTTCACAAATGTCTGCCACATATTAACCCTTGCTGCAGCCTGTTAACTTGTGAGTTGCTATGAAGTTACAATGTTGCAGTCTGACCACTAAAGGAAAGGGAACTCTTCCTCCTGTCTGCAGCAGACTTATGCCGCGTACACACGGTCATTTTTTGCGATGAAAAAAACCTTCGTTTTTTAAAACGTCATTTAAATTTATCGTGTGTGGGCAAAACGTCGTTTTGTGTCTTCAAAAAAACGAGCAAAAAAAAATTCCAACATGCTTGAATTTTTTGTGTCGTTTTTCAAAACGTCGTTTTTTGTTTCACAAAAAGTCACCGTGTGTAGCAAAAATGTCGTTTAAAACGACGTTTTTCAACCCGCGCATGCCTAGAAGCTAGTTATGAAGCGAGCTTCAATGGAAAAGAGTGATGAACGTAACCTCGCTTTTTGTGAAAAAACGATGGTGTGTAGGCAACATCGTCTTTGAAAAGTGACGTTTCAAAAACGTTGTTTTTTACTTCACAGAAAACGTCATTTTTTTTCATCACAAAACATGAAGAGTCAAATTTTTTTTTTTTTTTTTTTAAAGATTCTGTCGAATCTTCTTTTCTTTTTTCTTTTTTTTTCTTAGAACATTCAACAGACACCAAATGCCTTCAATAACAGATTGAACCTTAATTTGGATTTTCGGACTAATGCATTTTTTTAACGAAAAACAAAATAAAAAAAACGCATTTCGGGAGTAACTAAATACATTTATGTTTCGGACAAAAACGAAATTACGAAACAAAATATTTCAGTGTGCACATGTCTAGTCTGCAGCAGGTCTTCTCCCCTCTTCCTGTGTTCACAAGAGACTCTGATGACAGCAGGAATCATTGGTTCCTGCTGCTGTTAATCCAATACTGTAAGGAGAGCATGGAGGGTGGGGCTGTGCTGTGTGCTATGAAAGCACTTGGATTAAAGGTGACCAGATTTTTTAAATGAAATCCGGGGACATTTTTTTTTTCTTTTACTAGTAATGGTGGCAATCAGAGACTCTCTGCCCGTCGCAGCAACCGCCTGCCTCACAGCCTGTCAAGTCTTACTCTCCGGACCCCGGCTACTACTGGGTGGGGTGCGGAGGAAGATCACTCTGCCAGGGAAGGCAAGGAGATAAGCAGGCAGGCGGCTGGCCGGAACTTGAGCCAAGGCAGAAGAACATGCGAGCGGAGCTGAAAGATCATGCACCCGAAACTGAAGAAAAATTCCCTCCACTCTGACCGCACATGATCATCAGAAAGGAGCACAGATAATGGAAAAAAAATACACCCCATAAGCTAGTAGGAGCAGGGGTGTGCAACTAAAAAACATTTTTTTGATTTGACACTTGAAATTTCTCCAGCCCCTGTTCATATCCAATCTGGGGACAAAACCAGGGACAGACTTGGTCCGGGGACAGTGTCCTTAATCCGGGGACTGTCCCCGGAAATCCGGGATGTCTGGTTACCCTAACTTGGAGCAGAGACGAAGCAGACAGCACTGGCAGGGGACCCCGCAGAAGTTCAAGGCCGCAAACCATTGCACAGAGAAGATAGGTATAGCATGTTTTTATTGTTTTTCATAAAAAAGCTTTACAACCACAAGAATCAGTATTACAGATAATGCATTTCATTTTCTTTATCTATATACAGAGGTCAGACATGTTGCAACAGACTCTGTTAGTCCAAAGACATACTGGAATTGTGTTAAATGTGCACAACTCATTTATTTTTTAATCAATATCAGCATATTTTCTTTTGGAGATAAAATGGGGAAGTATTTGTGTAAAACGTAATTTCTGCTGCAGCATTTACTAATTTCTCCAAAGATAATGGGAAGCTGAAGGCAATCTCTTCTCCTTTCTCTTGGTGGGCAAGCTTTAATATTATTTCCACACCACTCATTTCATTACAAATGGCACTAACAATAAAGATGACTTTCAAAATGTGATTGTAAATGATATTACCATGTAGGAAACACTTGCAGGTTCTCTTAAAAGAATAGTCCCCCACTTACTGAAATGTATCTTTGTTGCTTCCCCAGGTGCTTTGTTTGTTTATTGGTGCTGGTGTACATGGCATTAGGTGCTGGAGCCAGTTAATCACACCCAGGAACACTGAGTAGTTACAGTTCCAGGAGAAAAACAGAGTTGTGGGGCAACAAGGTGAAGATATCAGAGGGTGGGGAATGTGGGGGCAAAGTTGAGTATTTTACCTTGAGCCTCCTTTATGTTTGTTTAATCAATTGTTCTCAAAATCAAATGCTTGATAGAAGTCTTATGCTGCTGATGGGAATCTGAATCTCATCTTATTTATTAGTATAGTAGGTTTTATGCTAGCTATACACAGCCTGTGGCTGAATGAGAGAAAATCAATATATTTCTCCATCCACTCGAAACAACGTGGAAGGAGGATTCTCCAGGGCCAGCTATTGTATTCTGGCAGTTGCAGCTGTCTAAATACTCAACCAATCTAAAATGTAAAAAAAACAAAGCAAGAGCATCCACACACATAGGACACCCAACATTGGAGGCGATTTATTTTTACAAAGCAAATATACCTTTTCACATTGGTACTGACTAGTATCCCAGCGCTTTTTTTCTTCTTCAGCTGTGTTGACAGTGAACACAGGGCTCTGTACAGAGGGAACAATCTCTGTTTCTTTTCCCTGCTAAACAGGGAGAAGAAACACAGATATATTTGTAAAAATCAGCATGCATTATACATTGTTAGGCACACATTTAACTCCTTGATTACCCAGGATGTTAACCCCTTCCCAACCAGTGTCATTAGTACAGTGACCGTATAGTATTATCACTGATCACTGTATTAGTGTCACTGGTGATGTCAGTGGCAGTTAGTTCCCACTCAGTGTATGTTAGTGTCAGATTACCTGCCCTAATATCACAGTTCCACTATAAGTCTCTGATCATCACCATTAGTAATATAAAAAAAAAAATCCAGTATATATACCATAGTTTTAAGATGCTACAACTTTCACGTAAACCAATCATCATACACTTATTGGGATTTTTGTTTTAACAAAGACATGGAGCAAAATACATTTTTGGATATGTTTTATAGCAGAAAGGAAAAAATATTTATTTATTTTTATTTATTTTTTGTGTTTTTATAATAAAAAATGAAAAAAAAAAAAAAAAACATTGGTAATAAAATACCACCAAAATAAATCTATATTTGTGTGAAAACAATTATATAAATTTTGTCTGGGTACAGTGTTGCATGACCACGCAATTACCAGTTAAATTAGCTCAATACTAAAAAGCAAAAAATGATCATGAAGGGGGTAAAACCTTCCCGGAGCAGAGGTGGTTAAGCTTGCATACCCCCCCAGGTACCCCCCCCCCCCCCCACCACCACCTCACATTCTGCACATTTTAATTTCCTCCAGCAGCACCACCACCAGGTGACTGTTCAGATATAGCATGAGGGTCTTTTCCTATATTGCACATATGGTGGGTCAGGATATGGACATCTCCTTAACACACACAGTATCTCACGAAAGTAAGTACATTCCTCACATTTTTTAAATATTTTATCATATCTTTTCATGTGAAAACACTGAAGAAATTACACTTTGCTACAATGTAAAGTAGTGAGTGTACAGCTTGTATAACAGTGTAAATTTGCTGCCCCCTCAAAATAACTCAACACACAGCCATTCATGTCTAAACCGCTGGCAACAAATTGAAAATGTCCAAATTGGGCCCAAAGTGTCAATATTTTGTGTGGCCACCATTATTTTCCAGCATTGCCCTAACCCTCTTGGGCATGGAGTTCACCAGAGCTTCACAGGTCACCACTGGAGTTGTCTTCCACCCGTCCATGACGACATCATGGAGCTGGAGGATGATAGAGACCTTGAGCACCTCCACCTTCCATTTGAGGATGTCCCACAGATGCTCAATAGGGTTTAGGTTTGGAGACATGCTTGGCCAGTCCATCACCATTACCCTCAGCTTCTTTAGCAAGGCAGTGGTCATCTTGGAGGTGTGTTTGGTGTCATTATCATGTAGGAATATTGAGTGCGGCCCAGTCTCCGAAGGGAGGGGATCATGCTCTGCTTCAGTATGTCACAGTACATGTTGGCATTCATGGTTCCCTCAATGAACTATAGCTCCCAGTGCCGGCAGCACTCATGTAGCCCCAGACCATGACAACCCCCCACCATGCTTGACTGTATGTAAGACACACATGTCTTTGTACTCCTCATCTGACTGCCGCCACACACTCGACACCATCTGAACCAAATAAGTTTATCTTGGTCTCATCAGACCACAGGACATGGTTCCAGTAATCCTTGTCCTTAGTCTGCTTGTCTAAGCTGTTTGTGATCTTTCTTGTGCATCATCTTTAGAAGAGGCTTCCTTCTGGGACAACAGCCATGCAGACCAATTTGACGCAGTGTGCGGCATATGGTCTGAGCACTGACAGGCTGACCCCTCACCCCTTCAACCTCAGCAGCAATGCTGGTAGCACTCATATGTCTATTTGTCAAAGACAACCTCTGGATATGACGCTGAGCATGTGCTCAGCCATAGTCGACCATGGCGAGGTCTGTTCTGAGTGGAATCTGTCCTGTTAAACAGTTGTTTGGTCTTTGCCACCGTGCTGCAGCTCAGTTTCAGGTCTTGGAAATCTTTTTATAGCCTAGGCCATCTTTATGTAGAGCAACAATACTTTTTTTCAGATCCTGAGAGTTCTTTGCCATGAGGTGCCATGTTGAACTTCCAGTGACCAGTATGAGATTGATAACTTCAAATTTAACACACCCAGTCCCCATTCACATCTGAGACCTTGTGTAACACTAAAAAGTCACATGACACTGGGGAGATAAAATGGCTAATTGGGCCCAATTTGAAAATTTTTACTTAGGGGTGTACTCACTTTTGTTGCCAGCAATTTAAACATTAATGGCTGTGTGTTGAGTTATTTTGAGGGGACAGCAAATTTACACTGTTATACAAGTTGTACACTCACTATTTTACATTGTAGCAAAGTGTAATTTCTTTAGTGTTGTCACATGAAACGATATAATAAAAACGTATGGGGTGTACTCACTTTTGTGAGACACTGTAGCTGACTACAAAAAAAACGACAGTGCATGTATTCTGAAGCAACAAGCTGTCTTTGCATTCTTCGATCGATGCCTTTTTTCCTAAAATCAATTCTATACTTTACTTTGGAGAGAAAATATACTAGTAAAAATAGCTAAATGCGATTCATTGTGTTGGTACTCTTACCCTTCCAGCTACAATATTAGAGCATTGGAACAGCATGTCAATCACAAATACTGTGCACGGAGAGGAAGATCTTATTCACTCTGACAAGTCAGCAGCAGTCCTGCATTCAACTGCGACTCATATGATTTAATGCAAACATATAATTCACTGACCCCATTCCCTTTAGTCTGCATGGATGGTTTTCTCAAGTCACAGCTGACTTTCAACTTAGCACATCACGTTCTTTAAGATCTATAAACAAGGTTGACATTGTAAAATAGATGTACTATTGATCGACTAAGAGTGGTGAACAAAATATATATTTTTTTTAAAGTAATAAATGAAAGAGTAATTAAATGTGAAAAAACACGCTAAAATATGTACATAGCAAGGGTCATCTACAGATTTTCACTGTCTGCAAGTGTGTCTTAAGGGAAAACTGCAGGCAAAGCACAAGATTCAGTAATACATATTTAGAGCAAAGGGCTTTAACTACTTGATATTTTCAGATGCATTATTTTTCTTTAACAGAATTTTTTTTATTAAACAAATCAGTAGTACAATACAGTCAGCTTTCGACAGTCAAATATTGCATAGTACAATAAGTGAAATCTCCATATTGAGCATCCTACCAATCCATGCTAAATAAAATTCCTACCATTTCTCAACCAGTGAGAAGTCACAAGTATATTCCCATCTAGGTCCAGCCATGATAACCTTGGGATACTCGATCTCCCTCCCCTGAGGAACTTCTTTGGACATGTGGACACACCATCTGGGGTGGTGTTATCACATGAGATCCCCAAAATACAAAGGACCTACCATAGCATAAAATCCTTGAAAACAATTCTTAGGCCACGTACACACGATCAGACTGGTCCGATGAAACTGGTCTTAAGACCAGTTTCATCGAACCAATTCGATGGTGTGTACGGCCCATCGGACTGTTGTCCGTCGGACCAAAGTTTTAAAACTTGCTTTAAAATCTGTCCGACGAACACCTGTCCGTCGGACAGATTCGATGGTTAGAACACAAAAGCATCGGACCAAAACCCACGCATGCTCAGAATAAAGTCGACGCATGTTTGGAAGCATTGAACTTTGTTTTTTCAGCACGTTGTTGTGTTCTACGTCACCGCGTTCTGGTCTGATCGGATTCTTGGCCCGATGGTGTGTACACACATCAGACCATCAGACCACTTCAGCGTGGTCCGATGAAAACGGTCCGTCGGACCAGTTTCATCAGACCGGTCTGATCGTGTGTACGTGGCCTTAGATGTAATGGCTTGGCTGCATTTGTTTTTGTTTTTTTAGGCTCACTTTCCTAAATTTTCATCTGGTGATCCAGCCAGTAGGTATGTTTTTCAAAGAACAAGCTCTCCTCTGTCAGTCCTTACGCTTGGACCTTCTGTGTGTTCTATCAAAGTCTGCAACATGCAGAAATGCACCCACATGGACTCCTCAGGAGTATTAACCACTTGTCCTCGGGTGGACGTCATATGACGTCATCGACTTTGTGCAGTGATATCTGAATGATGCCTGCAGCTACAGGCATCATTCAGATATCACCGTCTTCTGCCAGCGATTCTGTGCACGATAAGAATGATCATAGACGCAGTTCCGCCGATTGATCGTTTTTATAGGCAGCAGGAGGGGACTTATAGCCATCCGGTGCTTCTCCAGGCTCACCCATGCCATCGGTGGCCCGGAGAACAAATCGGCCAGCGCTGGCTCGCAACCATAGAGATGACTGGTGACCAAATAGTCACCAGTCATCTCTACGATCGCCGGTGGCCCGGGCGCGACATTGTATGCCCGGGTACCGGAAGTGAACAAAGCCGCAATCGCAGCTGTCGGCATGAGATCAGTGAATTTTTTTTCACAATCTCATGCTTTCAAACCTTATTGACCCCACATCTCTCCATAAGGGGACCTGTCACAGTGATTCCTATGTGATGTTTACATTCCTTGTAATAGGAATAAAAGTGATCAAAAAAAATTGTAAAAAAAAGTGTAAAAATAAAAAAATTAAGTAAATTTTTTTTTTTTTTAAAACGCCCCTGTCCCCGGTAGCTCGCACTCAGAAGCGTACAAGCATGTAAGTCCCGCCCACATATGTAAACGACGTTCAAAACCCACATGTGAGGTATCGCCGCATGCGTTAGAGCATGAGCAACAATTTTAGCACTAGACCTCCTCTATAACTCGAAAATAGTAACCTGTAAAAAAATGTAAATCGTCGCCTATGGATATTTTTAAGTACCGAAGTTCGGCGCCATTCCATGAGTGTGCGCAATTTTAAAGCGTGACATGTTAGGTATTTATTTACTTGGCGTAACATCATCTTTCACATTATACAAAAGAATTGGGCTAACTTCACCGTTTTGTTATTTTTTAATACATGAAACCGTTTTTTTCCTCCAAAAAAGGCATTTGAAAAATGATTGAGCAAATACTCTGCGAGAATTTTTTTTGCAATGACCGCCATTTTATTCCCTAGGGTGTCTGCTAAAAAAAATATATATAATGTTTGGGGGTTCTGATTAATTTTCTAGCAAAAAAATGTTGATTTTTACATGAAGGAGAGAAGTGCCAGAATAGGCCCGGCGGAGAAGTGGTTAATAAATATATCATTGATAACTGATAAGAAACTTCTTTTACCTGTGAGGTTCTAAAAAGAAATTCAGTAAAACTTTGTGCAGGGATGTTTTCTGTTATATCTGCCTCCATCCGGGTGGCCATTGCTTAGTACACTGGTACTTTGTTTCTGCAACTTTGGCTCTGGGCTGACATTCACTTCCCAGCAGCGTCTCTTATTGCATAAGCACTATTTAAATCTAAGATCACGCTACACTGAAATGGCAATTTTACAGTACTCTGAAGCAGAGAAAAGATAAAAAGCACCCATCCTTCACATGACAGGGGGTCACATACGTGTGAGTGGTGCTTTACAAATTTGGACAGCCATGTGACATCTCTGCTCTTCTCATCTTTCCTCTATCATGCAAAGAAAGTCTCACTACTGCACTAAGAAGCGGCATTAAGGTAGCCATATGTCGTTTTTGAGGCACATGAACTTAAAAGTGAATCAGCTCAGGGGAGACGCTTCTGTGAGCATACATCACTGTATAAAAAGATTACCGCTGCCATTTTCCACCCACTAAAATGTCTGCATTACAGCTGCCAGCAGAACATTCTGTGGGAAGCTAGTCTTATGTGCTCAACAAATCCTGAAACTGCCCCATCTTTAACAGATCACAGTATATATATTATTTTGAATTACGGCTTCCTTTTCCTCCTATACCTTTCTCCTGCATACAGAGGTTTTCCTGCTGGCTGGGAAATTATATGTGGCACAGCTTGCTTTTTAGTTTGTGCTCATTAACCACTTAAGGACCGAGCCTCATTCTGAGATTTGGTGTTTACAAGTTAAAATAATAATTTTTTTTGCTCGAACCCCCAAACATTATATATTGTTTTTTGTTTTGTTTTTTCTAACATACTAGAGAATAAAAATAGTGGTCATTGCAATACTTTCTGTCACACGGTATTTGCGCAACGGTCTTACAAGTGCACTTTTTTTGGAAAATATTAAATAAAAAAATAAGACAACAGTAAAATTAGACCAATTATTTTTTAGATTGTGAAAGATGAAGTTACGCCGAGTAAATTAATACCCAACATGTCACACTTCAAAATTGCACCCACTCGTGGAATGGCAACAAACTTTTACCCTTAAAAATCTCCATAGGCGATGTTTAAAAAATTCTACAGGTTGTATGTTTTGAGGTACAGATGAGGTCTAGTGCTAAAATTATTGCTCTTGCTCTAACGATACCTCACATGTGTGGTTTGAACACCGTTTTCATATGCAGGCGCTACTCACGTATGCGTTCTGCATGTGTGCTCGGTGGGACGGGGCGCATTAAAACATTTTTTTTTCTTATTTATTTAATTTTTAAATTTGTATTTTTACATTGTTCTTTAAAAAAATCCCTTGTATTCCTATTACAAGGAATGTAAACATTCCTTGTAATAGAAAAAAAGCATGATAGATCCTCTTAAATATGAGATCTGCGGTCAAAAATGCTTCAGATCTCATATTTACATTGAAATGCAATAATAAAAAAAAAATGTAATTAGAATTTATGTTTATTTTTTTAAATTTCCCTTTATGAGCTATGGCTGATGGTGACATTTTGACATTGCTTTAACCCTGCAATGGTATAGAGTTGGGTGGGGGCCATCTTCCCCCCACTCAGCTCCATGTCAAGCAGGAAGAAGGATCCTATGGCCTCCGGCAAGAGGGCACAAGCCATGAAGTCCAAGTAATTGTCTGTAGACCTCCGAGACAGGATTGTATCGAGGCACAGATCAGAGGAAGGGCACAGAAAAAAATCTGCAGCATTGAAGGTCCTAACAAGCACAGTGGCCTCCATCATCCATAAATGGAAGAAGTTTGGAACTCTTCCTAGAACACGCCGCATGGCCAAACTAAGCGATCGGGGGAGAAGGGCCTTAGTCAGGGAGGTGACCAAGAACCCCGTGGTAACTCTGATAGAACTCTGGCATTTCTCTGTGGAGAGAGGAGAACTTGCCAGAACAGTCATCACTCCACCAATCAGGTCTATATGGTAGAGTGGCTAGACTGAAGCTACTCCTAAGTAAAAGGCACATGACTCTGGAGTTTCCCAAAACCCATCTGAAAGACTCTCAGATCATGAGAAACTAAATGATCTGTTTTTCTGAAACAGATTGAACTCTTTCACCTGGATGGCAAGCATCATGTCTGGAGGAAGCCAGGCAGCACTCATTACCTGGCTAATACCATCCCTACAGTGAAGCATGGTGGTGGCATCATGCTGTGGGGATTTTTTTAGGGGCAGGAACTGGGAGACTAGTCAGGATCAAGGAAAAGATAAATGCAGCAATGTACAGAGAAATCCTTGATGAAAATCTGCTCCAGAGTGCTCTGGACCTCAGACTGGGGCAAAGGTTCATCTTCAAACAGAACAACGACCATAAGCACATAGCCAAGATAACAAAGGAGTGGCTATGGGACAACTGTGTGAATGTCCTTGAGTGGCCCTGCCAGACCCCAGACTTAAATCCGATTGAACATCTCTGGAGAGATCTGATAATGGCTGTGCACTGACGCTCCCCATCCAACCTGATAAAGCTTGAGAGGTCCTGCAAAGCAGAATGGGAGAAACTGTCCAAAAATAGGTGTGCCAAGCTTGTAGCATCACACTCAAAAAGACTTGAGGCTGTAATTGGTGCCAAAGGTGCTTCAACAAAGTATTGAGCAAAGGCTGTGAATATTTCTGTACATGTGATTTCAATTTTTAAAAACATTTGAAAGGATTTAAAACAAACTCCTTTCACGTTGTGAATTATGGGGTATTGTTTGTAGAGTTTTGAGGTGAATAACACATGTAATCCATTTTAGAATAAGGCTGTAACATAACAAAATGTGGAAAAAGTGAAGCGCTGTGAATGTTTTCCATATGCACTGTATGTACATCTCTACACAAAATGTATTATTTTACTACCAAAAGTGTTGTGATGCACTAAACTTTTTATCCAGCACTCTATGTTACTGCATTCATTATTTTGAAAGCCAATGAAAAGGGAATTGTGTGCTCCAAAGTTGTGGCACGTACACACGATCCGAATATTGTACCAAAAATGTCATCCGAGGAAGAATCGTCCGATAATCGGATCGTTAGTACAGGGCTTCCATGAGCCGATCATGACAGTTCATCCGATATTATTTTATCGGACATGCACGAAAATTTTCCTTGTACGATACCAGATCGTATGATATTTGTTTGGTCAGTACAGTTGTCGTCCGAAAATACAACACAAATACATTACAACACATCACTTCCATTTTTTTTTCTGTCATACGAGAATTTTCGTGACTTTAGCAACCTATTTAGATTCTATCCGATTTTCGGATCGTGTGTACGTGGCATAAGGAGATTTACTACAACCGGTGCACAGAGAATCTGGTGCTCTGTGTGTTCGATGACCAAGTGCAGCCGCACAAAAACATTGGGGAAACCGCGCCAGCTTGCAGTCAACAATAGAGACTATATAGGCCCAATTACCTTCTGGATCTCAATATCCAAAACTCCAGCTATATCCAGGTTTTTATTAGCACCCCCTTCGGGCGGGGGACTGCTCTGTCTGGAGTCAATTTAGGCACCACTCTATCCACATCCGACCACCCTTACCACCCTACTCTGTCTCTATCGGAGACACCAGCGGTTTTTCTCTCGGCTCTATTGGGCAGTCGCAACCAGCTTCTCACTGTCATTTATATGTCACTAAAATTTTTGTATATTTCTCTATGCTCCCGATGAAGTGGGGGTACCATGAAACATGTTGAGCAATTCCAAGAGAAACTAAACGAACCTCAAGTTCTGAATAGAAACTATCCAGTGATACATCAAGCAGTTCATCTTGGGTTTCAATAACCCCCAGTCTGCTCTGTATTGTATACTATAACATATATTTAATGTTTCATATTTGTTCTTGATACATATTTGTTTCGCTGTGTATGTCACAATCTTGTCTATATACAGGACACATCAAGATATGTGGTCTTTGATGAACTGTATTTATTTATGTAGTTTTTAAAAGATTAAATTTATTTTTCTAATTTTCTATAAAATCGTGCCTAGAAAGTCCATTTTTTCTCACACAAACTTCCTCAAAGACTTTCTATCAGAGCCAACAATTTCTAGCAATTTGAGATATAGTAGCTCCCCATGTGCATCAATGAGCCTTGGGGGGCCCATGACCCTATCGCCAGTTCCCTGGTTTTCTTTTCTTTGACCCCTTTTGTAGGTCTAGACCACTGCAGATTAGAAACCTCCCACAAGAGTAGGAGTCTTATGCCGCGTACAGACGATCAGACATTCCGACAACAAAACCGTGTTTTTTTTTCGACGGTCGTTGGCTCAAACTTGTCTTGCATACACACGGTCGCACAAATGTTGTCAGAAATTCCGAACGCCAAGAACGTGGTCACGTACAACACGTACAATGGCACTATTAAAGGGAAGTTCAATTCCAATCGTGTTAGTAGAAGTTTGGTGAGAGACGATTCGTGATTTTTAGCCTCGTGCTTTTCAGACGAATGTTCTATCTCCATTACGACTGGTAGTTTTACCAGACCGATCGCTTCCGTCTCGTACTTGATTCAGAGCATGCATGGAATTTTGTGCGTCGGAAATGTCCACACACCATCGGAATTTATGAGTACAGCTTTTGTTGTCGGAAAATTTGAGAACCAGCTCTCAAATGTTTGTTGTCCGAAATTCCAACAGAAAATGTCCGATGGAGCCTACACACGTCGAAATTTCCGACAACAAGCTCCCATTGAACATTTGTTTCAGAAATTCCGAGCGTGTGTACATTAGAGATGCTTTGGCCCATGTCTCTAGCCATTACAATATGGCCCTTGTCAAAGTCATTTAAACCCTTGTGCTTGCCCATTTGTTCTGCTTTCAACACATCAACTTCCGGGGACAACATGTTAACTCACTGCCTAAAATATTCCACTCACTTTCATTGTAACAAGATGAGCTTCACTTTACCTGTCAGCGGTCATATTGTTATAGCTGATCAGTGTATATTCTGCTTTATGTCATTTTCTTTTAACAGAGGGTTCAATAACACTTTAAAGAATTGCTTGTGTTCTTTATAGCAACCAGTACTAGTCCTTTTATATTTGCAATGCATTTTAATTAGGCAAGATTCAACACTTCACTAGGCCTTCATTGTTTAATGTCCTTAAGACACATTCACACCTCTTTGTTTTGCATGTGGTGCAGAAGTAGTATTTCACATTTTACACCTTGCATTGTGTTATCATTCATACCTATGGAAGGTGTGTTTTCCTGGAACGTGCACAAAGATTCATTATGCAGGTTTTCTACAACACACACCTCACTGCACCAACAGGAATGGGGTGAATGTGGCCATAACATAGTGACCAGAATCAACTATACATAGCAAGCCAGGTGGAAAATTGATGGCTGAAGAGTGGCTGCATCCAATCACTTGCAGCCACTGTTTGGATATTTTGACAGCCAGAAGAGCCGGCTATCAGAATATAATAGGCACTGTAGGAGATTCATCCATCTGTGTTGTAAAGTGTGAAGGGAGGAAGCAATTCGATTATTTTGTTCTGCCCATAGACTGAATGAAAAAAAACATGTCTGCGTATTGTCTGTATTGTCCAACAGCAGGGAGACATCCTCGCTGCCATAATACACTTTTCAGCATTGCAGCCTATAGCCAGCAGCACTGATTGAGCAAAAAAAATCCGACAGGGCGTTTGTACAAAAGTGAATTGGTAGATCAACTCCCTGCCCATACTTTATTTGACCAGGCAATTTTTAATCCATGTGTGACCGGCTTTAGATTTGCCTCTAATTGGTTGCCACATGCTGTATGAGCCGGGTCCTTTCCCACGGGCTGTCCACCCGGCAGACTCTGCTTTGCTCAGCGGGAGATCGCTCCACTAATCAACTCTGAGCAGGGGGATGACAGGTCCGTCTCTGCTCACTGTGCAGAGATGGACCTGTCCGAGCCCCACTCTCCTCTATGGGAAGATCAGATGAAAACAGACTGCCTGTTTGTTTTCATCCGATTCGATCCACCAGATGGATGGAGAACGGGACCACCATCCATCTGGATTTGTCAGACAAGATAGGATAGCAGCAGGAGTCAGCAAACATGTCACCGCTGACATCCACTGCTCCTTAGAAGTGAATGGAGGCTCCGTGTGAAAGGGGGCTTAGGCTCGGTACACACTAGCATTTTTGTAACTAAAGGGAAAAATACATACCTTAGTTCCAATGGTGTGATGCCCTTAAAGTCCTTCACCGGTACTGGCATCTTCTCGCCAGCTTCTTCTGGCTGTTGGTCTTTGGCTGTCTTGATTGGCCAGCATGGGATGACATCACTCCCACACATTCACCAGCCCCTAGCTATTAGATTGTAAGCAGGAGCAGGGGCCTTCTAACCGTCTTATATTGAATTGTATTGTTGCTGTATTGTCAGCCCCCCCCCCCCCCCCCCGTATTGTAAAGTGCTGCGCAAACTGTTGGCACTATATAAATCCTGTATAATAATAATAATCAGTGGTCAGTGGGACAGAATGTAAACTGAGCTGTGCGTACGCAGCTCCGTGTACATTCTATAGAAGACTGCAAACAGGCAGGTATGTGTATTTACTGCAGAAAAGACATTGCATGATTCTTCTGCAGGAAAAAGACCCTGCCTGTTCACAAATTTAATTTTTTTAACTTTAGTTTTACGTTAATTTTTACACAAGGCTTTGGGTGGGACGATTTTTAAAACCTGGAGAAAGGAAAATAATCGTGTTAGAACAATGTAATTTTCTGTTAGGCCTCATACACACTTGATGTTTTTACAGCTGCTGTTTTTGGTTATATACATTTTTTTCTACAGGCAATAAACTCTCCAGCATGTTATCCTATGTGTCCATGTACACATGGGTTGTTATCAAATGTTTTTTGCTGTAAAAAAAATCCAAAACTAGTGGGTTCTGAGAGGAGTTTTTCAGTTGTAAAAACGCTCTAATGCTGGCCATACACTCCACGAAAAATCGTCCAAACGAACTTTCCAAAAACGAAAGTTCTTTCGTGAGTGCAAACAATAGTGCCATCATGTAATGGGCAATAAATCGTTCAGTGGACATAAAAAAAAAAAAATGGTTAGTTTTTTTTACATATACCTAGTGCAGAAAGTTTTGACGGGAAACACATTAACCTTCCGATTTATCGTTCGTTCGGCAGAAAATTTCCAAACTTGTCCTTCGTTTTTTCGGCTCAAAAACGTAAAAACGATTTTCGATTTTGTGCCCATTAACTGGCCGAAAAACGAAAGATCTTTCTTTACGACCGTTTTTTTTTTTTTAACGTTTTTGATCCCATTGGGTTAATGGGATAAAAACAAAACAAAAAAAACGCTATTACAAAACTGCAGATTTTTTAAAACTCACTGCAAAGCTACTGGCGTTTTTAAAACGTTATTATAATGACCTGTGTGCATGCATGAGGCCTTATACGTAATGCCCTCACTGTTGGCCTTATCAGGAGGACCAATAAAAACGAATTGTTCCCACCAGAACAAATGGCCAAGATAGATTCCTGCTACCTACAAGCATAATAACATCAACCCAAAATAAAATTGGATTAGATAACAATCATCATGTCTGTGAGTGCCTCAAACCAGACAACTGCTCATGGACGAAGGACATACTAGGAATACCCTGTAAAGCTGACCATGCCTGGATAGAAAATCGTTTTCTAAAGATCTGTTGATGTGCATGCGATAACCCTATCATTGTTTTGATAATTGTCAACATTTTATTGATCGCTAACAACATAAACGGTACATTTTTTAAGCGAAGGATGACACAATCCAGGGTTACATTTTTGCCATACAGCTTTGCATTTCAATAGTAGAAATTAGCCCCCTAACGTTTGGAAAGTCAAACGATCAAGCACTATCAAACGCTTTTTTTGAACAATTTTCTATCCATGTAGGCCAGCCTCATGCCGCGTACACACTATCACTTTTTGTAATTAAAAAAACATTGTTTCATCTCACGAAACAAAACCTACACACCATCGTTTTCTGAAAATGCTCTTGCAAAGCGCGGTTACGTACACCACGTTCGATGGCACTCTGTTCCATTGAAGCTCCCGTCTCATAACTTGCTTCTGAGCATGCGCGGGTTTAAAAACTGAGTTTTAAACGTCGTTTTGCCCACACACGATCATTTTATGACACAAAAAACGACATTTTGAAAAACAACACAAAAAATTCAAGCATGCTTTGAAATCTGTCGGGTGGAGAAATCTGTCCGCTAGCCCATACACACGAGCGGAGATGTCTGCTGAAACGGTCCATCGGACCGTTTTCAGCGGACATATCCCCTCGTGTGTACGAGGCCTTAGGCTCCTTTCACACGGAGCGGACCGTTTTTCGGTCCGCTCCGTGTGTCCGTCAGCTCAGCGGGGGGGGTCTCCGCTCAGCTGTCGGCAGACGGGGCGGTCCCCGCACACTGTGCAGGGACCGCCCTGTCTCTCCTCCGCTCTCCCCTATGGGGAGTCGGATGGAAACGGACCGTCTGTCCGTTTGCATCCGATCCGTTTGGGCGGACGGAAGAAAAATAGGTCCCATAGGGAAGCATTGAGGTCCGTTACCGGACGTCCAAAAAACGGACGAACGGAACGGACCTGTGAAAGGACCCTTAGTGTTGTCCCTGAGCTCACAAAGTATACCTAGTTTGCCTTAAAATGTCCCCTCCAGTTGTCCAGTTTGACAACCAGTCTTGATGTACAAACAGGAACTAGTCAGAATTACTCCTTCCACAGAGTGTAGGGACCGCCCTGTCATCTGCCGGCTCAGTGGGAATCAGCGGATCCGTACCGTCTAAAAGGGCCCAAACACTAACCATAAGCGAAAGAAATGTTTTTGTGTAATCATTCATATTCTCTGAAAAATGGCCAAGAAATCATACATTTTGACAGGGTATGTAAACTTATGTGCACAACTGTAAAGCCCCGTACACACGATCCAAAAATCGTAAAATGCTGCTTTCGAACCGATCGTACAATAATTGGATCGTTAGTACAGAGCTTCCGAGAGCCGATCAGGACAGTTCACCCGATCGGACATGCACGGAAATTTTATTCGTACGATGCCAGATCATACGATTTTCGTTTATTCAGTACAGCTGTCGGTCGAAAATGCAATACAAATGCATTACAACACAGAACATCACTTCCAAATTTTTTTAATTCTGCCGTACGAGAATTTTCGTGACTTTAGTAAACTCATCAGATTCAATGTGAGATTAGCATACAAAAAAAAACGGACAATCATTCGTCTGATAATCGGATCGTGTGTACCGGGCATTAGTGTTCTCTCTGATCCTATAGAAATTCCCTCACTGGCAAGTTGCCGCAACAGCTTGTTACTGTATAGTGATCATCAGTTGAAAGTATGTAACCATCCAGTATTTACATGCTAATTTGTTGCAGCTGCTGATGTAGATCACAGTCCAGCTGCAGCAAACTCTCTCTCTCTTTTAACATTAACCCTAATTTACACCTTTTTTTTATCCTTTACTTTTTTACATATTGTTGAAAAAATACACATAATAAAATATGTAACCATACTTCACACAAAAAAACATGTAGAAATAGATTAAAGCTGCAGACCTCTTTCACACTGAGGCGGTTTTCAGATGTTTTAGCGCTAGAAATAGCGCCTGAAAACCACCTCCAATTCTTTTCAGTGTGACTTTTCACACTGGGGCGGTGTGCTGGGTGAGAAAAATATCAGGGGCTTCAGCCCAAAGATAAATTTGATAACCCCTTCCACATTTTAAATGTAAAAAAACCCTCCCTTCCCTTGCTGGCTCAGAGCGCACGCATGCTTTCTGAGACAGCTATCTGCTCTAATCACAGGCTTCTCTATGAGTAGCCTGTGATTGGATCCCACGATGCCCCCTTCCAACATCAGAAGGGGGCGTGAAGATCAGCGCTGGGGCATTGGAAATGCCTATCAATGTAGCCTTACCAGTGCCCATCAGTGCAGCCTCACCAGTGCCAATCAATGCAGCCTCAGCAGTGCCCATCAGTGCAGCCTCATCAGTGGCCATCAGTGTAGCCTCATTAGTGCCCATCAATGAATCCTGATCAGTGCCCATCAATGCAGCATCACCAGGGCAGTCTCATCAGTGCCCATCAGTGCAGCCTCATCAGTGCCCATCAATGCAGCCTCACCAGTGCCCAGCAGTGCAGCTCTCACTGTCTTAGTAGCAACACACTGCATGGATACAATCCGTGTCTGTGTGAATGCCCAGTTGAAGACACTGCGCATGCGCTCTGCAGAGCCAGGCCCGTTGACATCATACACCAGTTCGGTGGGTGGGCAGTGCCAGGCAGGAGCCCTTTGTAGATAAGAGAGGGTTGTTTAGAGAACAGTACTATGCTGCTGCAGCACTGCTGTGTCATTCTCCCCCTTGTGAATGGTGAGTTCTTACTCTTTATGTCCTTCGTTATTTTGACTTGGAGGCTACTATACTGTACTTTACCTGCACTCTTTGCTTTAGAATTTTTTTTTTGGATGTAATGGGCTTTTTTTTAACTTTCTCTGGAATGATATCTCAGCACTTTATCTTACTATCTTTATTACAAGGTGAGCCCTGCAGGCCCTAATATTACCTATACCAGTGCTTATAGTGATGGGTGCTTTATGCACCTTAAATATGGGAAGGCTAATCTATCTGCTTTGCAGGATTACTCCTGCTGTTACTGATACCTGTTTCTGGACAGGATCAAAGGTAAAGACCATATTTTTCTCTCCATGTTGTTTATATTTTTTTTTATTGAAAAGTTTCCAGATACATAATACATATACGGCAGTGGCGTAACCAGAGTTATTGGCGCCCGGGGCAAAACTTTTTTTTCGCCCCCCCCCCCCCCCCCCGGCGCTAGCGCATGACCAATCACAGGGCGCCATGCCAATCAATTGGCACCACTGTACCATGCCATCAATTGTCACCACTGTGCCATCAATTGTCACCACTGTCCAGAGCTTTTTTTCTCAGAAAATAGGTGCAGGAACTCAACCACGATCCGTTCAGATTTCACAAACAGTAGAAGGGTCTTAAAGGGGCATTAAATACCAGAATTGCATTGCATACAGTGTGCAGAGTTCAGGGGGTTACAAAGCAGTCACTTGTAAACACAGAAACCAGACTTCTGTGTTCACAAGTGATTGTGGTGAGCGGGCACCAAAGGTTCTGAGCCAAAGGTGGTGGAACTGAGTTCCACCAAGTTCCCCCAGAAAAAAAGCCCTGCCACTGTCCCACCAATCGTCACCACTGTCCCACCAATCGTCACCACTGTCCCACCAATTGTCACCACTGAGCCACCAATTGTCACTGTCCAGACATCTATCCACCTCGGAGCTTTATATTATAACCTGCTGGGACTTGTAGTACTCCATCGTCTCCTGGGGCTCGGGTGCATGCAATCCACCATCTTTGTTCAGTTTTTCTTACTGCTGGGACTTGTAGTCCCATAGATGGTGGATCGCATGCACCTGAGCCCCAGGAGACGATTGAGAACTACAAGTCTTATTGTATGATAATGTATAACCTGCTGGGACTTGTAGTTCTCCAATCTCCATGAGCCCCAGGAGAACTACAAGTCCCAGCAGTCTTACTAAAATAACAGGCTCTGAGGTGGATAGGTGGGGATCAGGCAGAGCACCCCTTAAGATTTACACAGACACCCCCCCCCCCCTTCTTACCTTGCTGGAGAAACTTGCCACCGCCGCGCCGCGCCACGCTGTAAACACATGTTCTAGGCCAATCAGCGCGCCCTTCTGTCTGGTTGGCTGGTGTTTCCCGCCACTCCCACATCAAGGGAGACAGACAGTTCCACCAGCCAACCAGGCGCGCCGCCGCCGGGTGTGCCAAGATGGCCGACAGCTCCAGTGCTAGGCCCAAGCCGCGGCCTTTCCTGAGGCGGCGGCGCATTCCGCGGACGCAAGGATTTCGCCCCCCGCAATTTTTCGCCCGGTGCAGGAGCCCCCCCTGCCCCCCCTCGCTACGCCAGTGATATACGGCCCAAAGAGTGGGATACATTTTTGTTCCCTTCTTTCTTACAGCATTTGATGGCTGTTGAGTTCCGAACTCCCTAGATGTTCACAAAGTTACATTCTTGGTATGATTTTCTATTATAGAACATTTTACCTATCATGACGGGCATTTGACTATGAGCATGAAATGGTTTCTTATGTTTTTCAAAGAGTGCATGGTTTTGAACTATGTTTACAACAATGTTTATTATACCTTTTTAATAGACTACCTCACTGCTCCCCTCACCGGGGCAGATCAACTCTTCTGGACTGCGGCTCATGGTGTTACTCTGGGTAAGGGCGGTGGTCACTTTCTGGGGGGGACACCACACTTGCCATTACAATGTCATTATTTGGTCATTTTATGTGATGTTATACTATAGCCATTATGAATAATATTACATCTTTCTCCATTCTTGTAGTATTATTTATGTTCCAATAACATCATATTATGCAAACAAAGCTCCTGAAGAAGCACTAAATTCCCTGCGAAACAAGTCGAGCATGCAAATATCTCTTTTAGTTGCACCATATATGTTTGAACAGACAAAGCTGTTTTAAATTTGTATGTTTTAACATGTTGATGTTAATTTAATAAAACTCTATTTGTTTTATCTATCTGTGTATTCCAAGTACATAGCCTAGGCTTCCTCGAGAGGTTCCCATGGAAAAAATAGTATAAAAAAATCACACATAAATAAATACCCCTCTTCCACCAATAAAAAGACAACAATGTATTTTTATTGTTGGAAGATGGGTATTTATATGTGTAATTTTTGATACTATTTTCATTCAATATTTTACATTTTTAAAGATATTTTGTATTTACTTATTTTGTATTGAACTGTGTTGTTTTTGATACACTCATGTGTTTATTTACTAAAGCTACAGTGAGCAAAAGTAGTCACAATTCTGCAGAGAATCCAATCAGCTTCCAGTTTTTATTGCTAAAGCTTAACTGATTGCCGACCGCCCGCCGTCATATTACTGCGGGACGGTGGCACTGCTACGCGGGAGCACGTAGCTCTACATCCTCCCTTTAGCAGCTTGACGGGTCCCGCGAGTCCCGCGCGCGTGCCCGGCGGGTACGATCGCCGCCGGGCACCCGCGATTGCTCGTTACAGAGCGGGGAACGGGAGGTATGTGTGTAAACACATACCTCTTGTTCCTGTCAGCGGGGGAAACGCTGATCTTCTGTCCATACAATGTATGGACAGAAGATCAGTGATTTCCCCTAGTGAGGCCACCACCCCCCCCATACAGTTAGAACACACCAGGACCACACTTAACCCCTTCCCTGCCCCCTAGTGTTAACCCCTTCACTGCCAATGGCATTTTTATAGTAATACAATGCATTTTTATAACATTGATCGCTATAAAAATGCCAATGGTCCCAAAAATGTGTCAAAAGTGTCCGATGTGTCCGCCATAATATCGCAGTACCGGAAAAAAAAACGCTGATCGCCGCCATTACTAGTAAAAAAAAAAAAAAAAAAAATGCCATAAAACGCTATAAATTTTGCGCAAACCAATTAATAAACGCTAATTGCGATTTTTTTTACCGAAAAATATGTAGAAGAATATGTATCGGCCTAAACTGAGGAAAAAAAAAATTTTTTTATATCTTTTTTGGGATTTTTATTTTAGCAAAATGTAAAAAAAGAGGATTTTTAATAACAGCTTACCTGTAAAATCCTTTTCTTGAAGTACATCACGGGACACAGAGCGCATAGTCATTACATATGGGTTATATGGGTACCTTCAGGTGTGGACACTGGTGTAATCAACTTCACAGGAAGTTCCTCCCTATATAACCCCCTCCCACTGAGAGTGCTTTAGTTTTGTAGCAAGCAATTTCTCCGAGGTTACACAATGTTCCCCAAAAGAGGGGTGGGAGCTCTGTGTCCCGTGATGTACTTCAAGAAAAGGATTTTACAGGTAACCTGTTATTAAAAATCCTTTTTTCTTTATCGTACATCACGGGACACAGAGCGCATAGTCATTACATATGGGATGTCCCAAAGCAATGCTCCATGAAGGGAGGGAGACCGTAAGGCCAAAAATAGCCAAACAGAAAATATATCAGGAGGTAAAAAATAGCTCCACCAACAGAAAAAAAGGGGGCGTGAACCGGGCCAGAGGATTCTATACTGCTGCCCGTAGGACCGCCTGCCCAAATGCTGCGTCCGTAGCTTTTGTGACGTCCAACTTATAAAATTTAGTAAACGTATATACGGAAGACCAGGTTGCCGCTTTGCAAACCTGTGCCATAGAGATCTGATGGTGTGCCGCCCAAGAGGCACTCATGGCCCTCGTAGAATGGGCCTTAACTGATAAGGGAGGTGGAA
This sequence comes from Rana kukunoris, assembly GCA_029574335.1. Taxonomy (NCBI): domain Eukaryota; kingdom Metazoa; phylum Chordata; class Amphibia; order Anura; family Ranidae; genus Rana; species Rana kukunoris. The sequence goes on from CM056052.1 coordinate 168,487,261, forward strand.
CGCGCTTCAGACCATAGGCCTGAAAAATCAGCTGCTTAATCCACCTAGCCAAGGAAGACTTGGCAGCCGGCTGACCCTTCTTGGGGCCATCCGGTAGAACGAAAAGCACATCTGTTTTCCGAATCTTTTCTGTAGCCTTGAGATAAACCCTCATGGCTCGGACCACGTCCAAAGTATGAAGCAATCTTTCCTCTCTGGACTGGGGAGTAGGAAAGAAGGATGGTAGGACTAGGTCCTGATTCAAGTGAAAACTGGATATGACCTTAGGAAGGAAAGAAGGCTGAGGCCGCAGAACCACTCTGTCCTTATGCAGAATCAGGTACGGTTCCCTGCAAGACAAGGCTGCCAGCTCGGAGACCCTTCTGGCCGAAGCCATAGCCACCAAGAAAACCAACTTTCGGGTTAGCAGCACAAGAGGGATTTCTGTCAGAGGTTCAAACGGCTGCCTTTGTAAAGCTGACAAGACCAGATTTAAATTCCAGGGGCAGAGGGGAGCTCTAATAGGGGGATTCACATGCAAGACCCCCTGCAAGAAGGTTTTCACAAGCGAATGCGTGGCCAAAGGCCTTTGAAACCATATCGATAAGGCAGACACCTGCCCCTTTAGAGTACTAAGAGCCAACCCCTTGTCAACGCCAACCTGGAGGAATCGCAAAATCCTGTCAATAAAAAACTTGCGAGGATGCCCTCCTTGAGACTCGCACCACTCCACATAGGTCCTCCAGACTCTGTAATAGATATTTCTAGAGACTGGCTTTCTAGCCTGAATTAACGTAGATATGACCTGGGCTGAGAGGCCTCTGCCCTTAAGAATTAGGGATTCAGCCGCCAAGCCATCAAATTTAGCTGCTGTGAAGCAGGGTGGTAGATCGGGCCCTGAGACAGCAGATCTGGGCGCAGGGGGAGTGGCCACGGTGCCCCTACTGACATCCTCACGATGAGTGCGTACCAAGCCCTTCTGGGCCAGGCTGGGGCCACCAGGATCACCGGCCTGCGCTCTACCCTGATCCTTCGTAGAAGGCGGGGAATCATCTGTAGTGGAGGGAACGCATACAGGAGAGAAAACTGGTGCCAGGGGCAAACCAACGCATCGGTCCCGTAGGCCGAGGGGTCCCTGGCTCGGGATACGAATTTGTCCAATTTCTTGTTGAATCTTGTTGCCATGATGTCCACATCGGGAACTCCGAATCTTTGGCAAATCTCTTGGAATACCTGGGGGTGAAGAGACCACTCTCCCGGGAGTAACTGTTGACGACTCAAAAAATCTGCTTGAGAATTGTCTATCCCTGGGATGAACACTGCTGAGATGCAGGGTACATGGGCTTCGGCCCATGAAAAAATCAGGTTTACTTCCCTTTGAGCCGCTAGGCTCCTTGTGCCCCCCTGGTGGTTTATGTATGCCACCGCCGTGGCATTGTCGGACTGTATCCTTACTGGCAGACCCTGCAGGGGGAGAGTCCAGGCCACCAGGGCCAACCGAGCAGCTCTGATCTCTAGGACATTGATGGGAAGCAGACTTTCTGCCTCTGACCACTGTCCCTGCTGGGTCCGATTTCCTAAGATTGCCCCCCAACCTGTTAGGCTGGCATCTGTGGTTACTATTTTCCACGTGATGGGGCAAAAGGTTTTCCCTTTTGACAATTTTTGAGGGATCAGCCACCAGTACAGGCTGCGCTTGACCCCTGGGGAAAGAACTAATGGACGGTCTAATGCCTGTATGGACTTGTTCCAAGCAGAGAGAATAGCTGCCTGAAGAACTCTGGTATGGATCTGGGCATAGGGCGCTGCTTCGAAGGCGGCCACCATCTTTCCCAGCAGTCGCATGCATAGGCGAATAGTCGGCTTCTTTTTGCCTAAGACTATTTGAATCGTTTGAATCAACGACCTGATCTTCCCTTGAGGTAAAAATACCCTCTGGCATTCTGTATCTAACCGAAAGCCTAGATATTCCAACTGTCTTGTGGGTTGTAACCTTGATTTTTCTTGGTTCACAATCCACCCAAATTCTTCTAGATGCCGCACTGTGCGGACTACTGCATGATTGAGGTTGGAAGCTGATCTGTCGATAACCAGGAGATCGTCCAGGTATGCCAGGACCAAGATGCCTTCTGTCCTTAGGACGGCTAGCACCGGGGCTAACACCTTTGTGAATACCCGTGGAGCTGTTGCCAACCCGAAAGGGAGGGCTACGAACTGGAAATGACTTTGATTTATCGTAAAACGAAGAAACTTGTGATGTGCTGGGTAAATCGGCACATGCAGATATGCATCCTTTATGTCTATAGATGCTAGAAAGTCGCCCTGATGCAGGCTGGCTGTCACTGAACGTTATTGAGTCCATACGAAAGGTCTGAATCTTTAGAAAGCGATTTAGGCGTTTGAGGTCTAATATAGGCCTGACGTCGCCATTGGGTTTTGGTATAACAAAAAGGTTGGAGTAGAATCCCCGACCCCATTCTTGGGTTGGTACTTCTACAATTACTCCTTGGAGCAATAGGCGATCCAACGCCTTTACGAGAGAGGCCCTTTTTAATGGGTCGCTTGGAAGACTTGACCCCTGAAAATGAGGAGGGGGGATTTCTCGAAACTCTAGTTTGTATCCTGTGGCTACCACGGACCGAACCCAAGAGTCGGGAATTCTGGCCTTCCAGACTTCGGAGAAAAACCGAAGTCTTCCCCCCACCCGAGAGAGTGGGGGCGCCCCTTCATGAATCTGATTTGATGACTGGTTTAGCCGGTTTGCGAGACCAGGGTCTCTTGTTTGCCGCGGCTTGAACCTGTGGGCGGCTATTAACCGCTGGACGCCCGGGAGGCCGTCGATACTGACGAGAAGTCGAAGGGGCCGAGCCTACAATGGCCTGTCGTTTAAACGAGGGCCCACGCGGTCTTTTCTTGACCGGTAAGGAAGTACTTTTTCCACTTGATATGGTGTGGATATATTTATCTAGGTCTTCCCCGAATAGTCTTCCCCCATGAAAGGGAAACCCTGCTAAGAGCTTTTTGCAGGGTGCCTCTGCTGACCAGTTCTTTAGCCACAAAAGACGACGCATGTGAACCATCAGTAAATATGAACGGGATGCCTGTTGGATGGAGTCCTTAATAGCATCTACTGCAAAGCAGAGAGCCCTAGGGAATTCTGCTAATTCATGAGTATGCTGAGCCGGCATGTCCTTTAATATCTGTTTTGCCTGATCCTTCAAGGCCTGACAAACACCAATGGCTGCTACTGCTGGCTGAACCATGGCACCTACTGAGGTGAAAGCGGCTTTCAGTAGGGTCTCGAATTTCTTGTCGACCGGATCCTTGAACATCTGGACATTTTCAACCGGACAGGTCAGGGATTTATTCACGCAGGAAATGGCCGCGTCCACTGTGGGGAGTGCCCATTTCTTTAAATATTCCTCTTCCATAGGATAGAGAATAGAGAATCTTTTAGGAGGGACAAAGATTCTATCAGGTCGAGCCCAATCCTGGTAAATCATGTTCCGCAGAAGGGGATGCATTGGAAAAGACGCACAAGTTAATGGAGCCTTTAAAGAACCCAATGAGGAAACCTCCGGGGCTACTAGTTCTGGCACTGGAAGTTTAAAGGCAGTGCGAACCATATCTGTCAAAGACTGGATCCACAGGCTCTCCGCTTGAGAGGCCGAGAAATATTCATCTATAGTGGAACCTTCCCTGTCTGAACCGTCGGGACTTGGGTCTGCCTGATCCCCTTGTGGGTCCCGTTCCTCTGAAGAGGAGACCTCCGCATCTGAAAACCCCACACTGGGTGAGGGGGATCTAGCCCGCTTGCTACTTGGCCAAGGACGGGCAAACAACGCAGTTAACCTTTTCTCTAGCCCACTCATGGTGGCTGCTAGCATTTCTTCCGTCACGTAAACGGGAATGGGTGGATCGGGGGCCGCCTCTGCCCCCAGCACCCCCAATGGCTCTTGTACTATGCCACTCGGTGTTCTAACTGGCGAGGGTGGGGCCGTTGAAGCCTGGCCCAAATCCTCTGACCCCGATGGAGACCCCATTTGCTTCTTGGCACCTTTAGCAGCCTTGGCTGGTCCAGATCCCTTTGGAGCCATTGTACAACCTTGAGTCACCCCTATAGCCAACACCTGACTGTTGCAGCTAGGAGTAACCAATATGAGGACAGGTATGAGGAAAATGAAAAAATTAATTTCTTTTTTTTTTACCCGCCTGGGAGGTGGCAATACTGAGGAAACCTGTGAGTATTGACACACCAATGCCCGTTAGCCGGAGTCCAAGGTAGACTCAGATACTGCTGGATCTAAGGCTGAGTCCCTTTAAGCAAAAAAACTTCCTTTTTTTTTTTCTGGTCAATAGTGGAACTAAGTCCTAGACCTGAAGATCCACAAAACCGCCACTAGGTGTCCCTGTGTGGCCAAAAGACCCAGCTGCACGCTCTGTATCCTTCTTCCTCTGCCTCCAGGAGGGAAAGACCAGCCAGAGAAAAAGTTTTTCCTTTAAACAGACCCTGACGCTGCTGGCCCGCCCCCCCAACGCACGCCGACGCTATAAAAGGTGGCGTGCACGCGCGCGCGCACGCGCACACGCGCGCACCCCCCCACGCTGAAAACCACATGGAGGAAGCAGAGCAGAGGAAACACATGGACCAGCGCCAGGCAGCACCAACAGACACCAGGTAAGCACTAATCTTATTGTAGTGCACACACAGAGAGGAAGCTGTCCCCATGGGCTTCCTAAGAAACAGGAGTTTTCACCAGCAATTTCCTCTTTAAAAACATGTGGGGTTGCAGTATCAATGCTAACAGGCAGACCTGGGGTGAGTAGCAAATATATATCTTACACAAGTATACATATATCTACATGTTATCTGGGTAAACATTAGTATCCCATCCTGCCCACACAGACATAGTGGAGATAGTGGCTGATGCACAAGCATACTATTAGCCAACCCAGAACCCCCAGGGGGATACCTACTGTCGAACCAAGTCCCGCAGGTTCCCTCTTACCTGCTCCACGCCGCAGGGTATTGCAAACTGCAAGAGGCCCAATCTTCCCCCATCTCCGTGGGTATTGTCTCGGACCTTCAGGGACCGGGGTCCTGTGTTTAAGGAACCCACACCCCTGGACCTATATAGCATCCTGGCATCAGTAGCGTTTAGTCCTGGGAGAGACCAAGGCACTGGAGCCCAGAATCCAGCCCTCCAAGGAGAGGCATTATAGGCAACACCCCACGCAGGCAGGGCCCGGGTACCGTACACCTTGGCTTTGAAGCACTTCGGACGGATCCGGCTAGCTATCCTGGGTCCCGAGACCTCCGAGGGACAGCTAGACGTGACCAACACCTAAGACACTGGCGAAAAAACTAAAGCACTCTCAGTGGGAGGGGGTTATATAGGGAGGAACTTCCTGTGAAGTTGATTACACCAGTGTCCACACCTGAAGGTACCCATATAACCCATATGTAATGACTATGCGCTCTGTGTCCCGTGATGTACGATAAAGAAATATTGTTTTTTTTTTCAAAATAGTCGCTCTATTTTTGTTTATAGCGCAAAAAATAAAAACCGCAGAGATGATCAAATACCACCAAAAGGAAGCTCTATTTGTGGGAAAAAAAGGACGCCAATTTTGTTTGGGAGCCACGTCGCACGACCGCGCAATTGTCAGTTAAAACGACGCAGTGCCGAATCACAAAAAGTGCTCTGGTCTTTGGACAGCAATATGGTCTGGGGCTAAAGTGGTTAATTAAACAAGCTGAGGTTAGAAGCTGATTGGCTTCTATTCAGAATTATGACTACTTTTGACCTCTCTAGCTTTAGTAAATAAATCCTTAGGGCTCTTTTACATGGGGCGGATCAGTAATGATCCGCCCCATGCACCTCCGTTTGCTCAGCGGGGATCGCTCCGTTGATCCCCTGCTGAGCTGGCGGATGACAGGGCGGTCCCCGCACACTGTGCAGGGACCGCCCTGTCTTTTCTCCGCTTTCCCCTATGGGGGGATCGGATGAACACGGACCGTCTGTCCGTGTTCATCCGATCCGATAGACGAAAGGAAAAGTAGGTTTTTCCTCCGTCATACTTTGGCGAATCGGAGCAGGTCGGATGTCAGCGGGCATGTCACCGCTGACATCCGCGGCTCCATAGAGGATCACAGAGCGCTCGTTCAGGTCCGCAAAAAAAAAATGGCAAGCGGACCTGAACGGGCGCTTCGTGTGAAAGAGCCCTTATGTGTGTCCTGTTAAAGCAGCTTCCCTTTAACTGGCATTCTAGTCACCTTTTTTCTTTTGTATTAATGCAGGAACCGCACTGACTTGGTGAGCTGGCATATTTTTACGGTTCAGGCTGGGTTCACACCTCCGACGGATGCAGCTTGCAGCAGGGGTCCGGTGCGTCCCTGTTCTCTGTTTCAGAACAAAAGATTATAGCGGACACATAAAAAAATGGCATTTAAATCCTGCAAAGCTATATAAAACATCTGAAAATATTCAACAAATACGCAAAAATATGGGGAATATGGCCATATAGTGCTTAAGACCACTATGTCAAAGTACTCTGTTATCAGTGGGTCCTACACTATCCATAAAATGAAAGATCCCACTTCTCAATCATGCACGTTGGCGGCAGAGATGGGGATTGACGTCACATGCACATACTGATGTTTTGACGTGGTTTCTATGTGCTTTGCATGCTTCACGGCAGTTGGATGGACGTGACGGCGCGCGCGCGCCATAGATCCCAGTGTGCTGCAAGCGCCATACTCGTTCAGTCAGATGCATATTCTGACTACAGTTCCCATAATGCATTGCGTGTCCCGCACGGATGTGACGATGCACGAGCGCCACAGGTCTTGGACACCGTGCTTGGGGCCCCGTTTTTTGGCCTATTTAGCTCTTGTGTTTTTTAGCTGTTACATGTGATTGGCTGTTCTCCATCATGTCCATCCAATAAACACATTGCTAACTCCGCCTTAGAGGCGGACCCGGAAATGCACTAGAAGGTGGGACGCACATGCAATTAAGGTTCCCCCATTTAAGCGTGAGGGTAGCTGGCTGGTGTACACCCCAGTTGATGTCTTATTAGACGAAACGCGTCAGATTTGTACACCAGCACCAGCTGCCCTGTCACGCTATTACTGTCTCTGCTCTTTTACATTTTTTATATTTATTGTTACTTGTTTGCAAATTTTTCCATGCGATTGGAGATTTTTTGCTATTTTTGAAATCCTTTCCATTTTGCACATTTTTATATGTCATTTATTGTGGACTTTTCTGCTTTTTGGGCTTGTTTTAAAGTTTTGTTATTTGCCAATCATTTTTGAATAAATCTTGCCAGTTTTCCAGTAATACACTATGTGGAGCCTTTTTTTCTTTTTGCACCACTATAAGTCCTGCTGAAATCCTAATATCGGTTTGGTGGACCTACATTGGATGTTGCCGTTGGAGCACTCTCTAACCTGTTAGCCAAAGAATGAGACGTCGTTTGGTTCCAGTTTTGGTTGCCTTTTGGTGCGGTTGAGCGTTATTGATCCTCCGCCATATGGTGAGTTGGTAAGAGTATTTAATTCTCTCCCTACCCATTGGTGAAGGAGATCACCTGGGACCTGGACGTGTCCCAGGTGAACGCCTACAGGGAGGGGCTGAAGTTAGGCGATTAAGCTTAATCGCCTAACCAGCCCCTTGGCGGAAGTAGGAAGTGGGTCAGGAAGTCCCACTCCTCCTGAAGCCCCCACTCCCCCCCCAAAAAAATTACATGCCAAATATGGCATATAAGGGGGTGAGGAGTGGGTTAAGCGGAAGTTCCATTTTTGGATGGAACTCCGCTTTAAGCGTTACACTTTATTTTCTACTAACATTGATAGTTAAAGTTGATCTGGGGATTATCGGATTGCCTCTCGTGGGATCAGGAAGGATTTTTTTTTTCCCTGCTGTAGCAAATTGGATCATGCTCTGCTGGGGTTTTTCGCCTTCCTCTGTATCAACTGTGGGTATAGAATTGGGTATATGGGATTGTATGATATCATTATTGTTGTTTTTTTATTACGTTTTTTATGGTTGAACTGGATGGACGGTCTTTTTTCAGCCTGACTAACTATGTAACTATGTATCAGTACAACCTCATCAGTGCCCATCATTTTAGCCTTATCAGTGCCCATCAGTATAGCCTATCAGTGCCGTTCAGTGCAGCCTCATAAGTGCACATCAGTGAAGAAGAAAATGTACTTATTTAAAAAATAATATAACAGAAATTAAGATTTATTTATTTATTTTTTTCAAAATGTTAAGCCTTTTTTCTTTTGTTTAGCAACAAATAATAATAATAATAATAATAATAAAAACAACAGTGTTTAAATACTATCAAAAGAAAGCTCTATTTGTGTGAAAAAAAAATCTCATATGGGTAAAGTAATGCATGACCGCGCAATTGTCATTCAAAGTGCGACAGCACTGAAAGCTGAAAATTTACCTGGGCAGGAAGGGGGAGAAAGTGCCCAGTAGGTAAGTGGTTAAAAAAAACTGGCTTCTAACTTTTAGCTGGCTCCTAGATTCAAAGAAAACTTGGCAAGCCCGGTTCTAATGTACTGGTGTTTGGGCTTTAAAGTATGCTAATTACCTGATCCAGATAAAAATGTCCTTGTCCTGGTTGTACTATTATCAGCTCCGGAGTTATGAAGTACACTGAAGTTTTGATTCTTTGCTAATAACAGCCAGCTGTAAATGCGTATTTGGCTGTTGTACCAGCTGAGCTATTTACAACAGGTGATAAATCCGATACTAGATACTAAGAGGGATGTCTGTTACGGTTATGCTAGTTACTCAAGCCTGAAAGTTTAAAAGTTTTATGATGGCCAGGAGACTGAGATGTGGATTGTGTTATATTCTGCTAATCCTATCAAAGTACTGATAGGAGTGATTGGAATGCAGCTAAAGGTTTGTTAATTGTAACAATATACCTTCCTGAGATTATGTAAAGGGGATTACTGCTGTTATGTGTCTCCTAGTGTTACAAAACATGGCTGACTTAGCCCCCTCACACAGCCTTTTAGGGGGCCCAGCCCGCAGTATGCAGTAGGGGGCAGTGTGATGTGCGTTTCAATGCATAGGATGGTTTACTTTTATGTTAGAAGTGTTAAAAAGTGACATTCCTGTCTTTGCACAGCAGGTAGTGCCTTCCGATGCGTTGCAGTAAAATGCTATATGTCTGCATTATACACTGCTCGCCGCAACTCCAGCTACATTGAATTGCAAATGTGCCACATAGAAAACATTCATTTTCTATGTGCCGTAGGGGTCACTGGGGTGTATTCAGAAAAACAGCAGTGGCCACACAAGCCCTAAAAATGAGGCCTGTAGGTGCCCACTGTTTCTTTGTATGTTATACGTGTGCAGCTTTCCTTCTGATGCTTCATGTGTCAACAGTAATGAGGGTCTCCAGGATGGTTCACAACAGATGCAGTCCAGTGCATTTTTAATCTGCATCAAAAACGCATGCACAGTGTCTTACATGTGTTCCAATGATGATAGTTCACAGCAGTGCAGTCAACAAAAATAGAACCTGCTGCCATTTTTCTGTATGGAATGCAGTATGTCATGGATATTTTCTTGGGCTTTGTACGCAAATGCACACCGCGCTAAAATGTGCACTTCCAGCGTCAAAATGCACACAAAGCACATAACAATTCCTTCCTGCTTAAAAGCACCTTTGTATCAAGCTCTTTGGTTTAAAGTGGATGTAAACCCCAAAACATTTTTTTTGTGCTGTCACAATGTAGAGTATAAGATTTCCTATCATTTGTGCCCAGTCTTGCCACACAGAGTTAATCCAGCGCTGAGTAATCCTCTTGTAATGTTCAGTGCAAATTAACAGAATTCCAGATAAAAACTTGCCAAATTATAAAGTCCGTTTCTCTGTTTTTGCTTTCAGTGACAGGTTATTTACAAATCTAGCTAGGACATGTTTATCATATGTTATGTTTTGTTTATCATAATATGAGGTGATCCAAAGTTCATTGTATATTACCAGGATGTGTTATGTGGGGGAGGGGTGGATTTCTCACTTTGTATACCCCATGTTATGATAAACATAACATAACATATGATAAACATGTCTGAGCTAGATATGTAAATAACCTGTCACTCAAAGCAAGAAGAGAGAAAACTGACTTTTTATTTAGGCAGGTTTTTATCTGGAAGGCTGTTTATTTTACTGAACATTGAAAGAGGATTACTCAGATCTGGATTAACTCTGTGTGGCAAGACTGGGCACAGATGATAGGAAATCTTATACTCTACATTGTGACATGGGGGTTTACATCCACTTTAACTAAATTCAAGTACTTCAAAGGCACCAGATAGATTTAGAAAAGATGCTGCTTCAAGCTGGAGTCTCAATCGTCTGTCTCCAGAGCACAGGCACTTTGTCATTCCTTTTGTCGCACATGAATAAAAAACATACAGGAAGTCATGGCCCCAACAGCCAATCGCTTCCTCCATGCAAAATGACAACACAGGAAATTACAACAGCAAAGGGGAGGGCATCCACAGGAGTGGGGGGTGGAGCAGTGCACATGCTCTTGAGGCATGTACACTGCCCCCTCCCCACCCAGCCACATGCATGTACATACACCACCAAGGTCAGCATGGAGCCCATACTGCTCAGAGTAACCAGTATCTAGTAGGGTCATTCTACTTGTTCTTATAGGCTTAAGAAGATCTGCAGGGACATACTGCTATTGTCAATATACAGTACTAGTATACCAACAAGGCAGATATCAATGTCCTCTTATAAAAACAAATATGTATCCAAAAGGGACCGATGGTTGCGGGAAGGAAAATTCCTCCGTCAATGGCTGGCTTTAGTCTTCGGTCCACCCACAGCCTCCTGGAATACACGTCACACACCCCAGAAGGCTACAGGACCAGTCTCCCTGTAGTCAGTGTTTTTATGCATGCGCAGCAGGGGGTGGGCTGTGAGCCAAGTGACAGCCAACTCTCAAATGCAAGATGGAGATGTAGAAGATATGAACCCCTGCGAAAGCTCAACCAGACGGCTCCCGATCAGCACTCTTAACCAATGGCTGAGATCGCTGTTCTGGCAGGGGGGGGGCATCCTCCTGTCAGAACAGAATAGAACAATAGGTGAGGTCGTTGTACTGACATCAGATTTTGTTAGTACAGTGGCTCTGACCTGAGCTGTCAGTAGTGTGAATGAGGCTTCAATTACAGCCATAAGCAGATCACCGAATGCTTTCACTATGTTTAAAATTGCTCTTTATTGACATTTACTAGGTTATGTCCATATTGATATGTATTGTGATTTATTGTAATTTTTATTTCTGAAAATAAAATAATTTGAAAAAAAAAAATTGCTCTTTAACCTCTTATGGACCGCCGCATGTACATTTATGTCGGCAGAATGGCACCGACAGGCACATCAACGTATATATACGTTGGTACATTGGGGGGGTTCGGGGGTCCAATCGGACCCCCCCCGGTACATGCGCGGTCCGGTTACCTGGCCGAGCGATCCGTGCAGAGGGGGCGGCTGTTCGTTTTTGTCCGCCCCCTCCGGATCGCTCTCAGCCAATCCGCGCGCTCCCCTGCAGTGTCACTTTCTCCTCCTGTGTAAACACAGGAAGGAGGAAGTGATGTGATCTCTCCCTCAGCGTTTTTTTCAACCACCGCTGAGGAGAGATCACATCGCACAGTAAGTCTGCACAACACTACACTGACACACAGACACATAGGCACATGTGTCCTCCATGCATGTGCTTTTCCATGCATGCACAGCTTAGTGTACATTCTAAAGAAGACTGCAAACAGGTAGGTTAGCATTTTATTGCAGAAGGGACTTTGCATGCGCATTTTTTTTACGTTTTAGTTCCATTTTAATTTAAGGGGATAAAATAATTGCAATTGACCAGAAAAATCCATTCTGACGAATTTGTACGCAGTCAGACGTTGTTCGGACATCTCGGAAAAGGCCTAGAGACATTCACACATTCCTTGATCAGACCATAAACTATTAGATGAGTGTTGGCTTGTATCTGTAGGCACCTTTACCTATAGATACTAGATGACCTTTGTCTCTGCAAGTTTGGATTAGGTGACGAAATGTCATTTGAGTCTTTCAGTCTCCTGCAGACATCCATGGCACAACTCCCCAGGGGAAAAGCCTGTCTGGCAGGCTGGAGAATTCTGCTGACATTGTTACACCCACATAATAGCCGTGCCCGGGGCTGAGGTCACATAGACGTGCATGTAAGATATGAATGTGCAAGCTGTGCTCAGGTGGTGGAGAGAAAAAAATCTTTCTATAATTAAACTGCTTATCCATGTCTAAACACTGCCTAAAATCGAATGGATTCGATCCTTCACTGATCACATATTAATAAAGCCTAATGGCAGTCGTTATTTTCTTTCAGTTTTTGGAGAGACCAGAAAAGAGCTGATTTTCTGTTAGGTTTTTATGTTATGTTTATTATGGTATGTGCACTTTGTTCTAAAAGCTCGTTCTATGGGGCAGTTGCCATTTATGGTTACATTTTTATATTAGTCCCTTCCTGTCTCTGTGACAACTGTACAAGAATTGTGTGTGTGGTTGTCACCAGGGCAGAAAGGAATAGACAGCAATTAATACATTGTCAGAAATCCTAACATTTGGCCCACTTTATGAAAAAGTAGTAGCAAAGTCACTTCTCTGATTTTTACCTATAGCTACGCCTATAATAAGGCTTACCTATAGGTACAGTAAGTATCTCCTAAATGTGCAGAGATTTTTACTCTGGCAGCATAGTGACGCCACCAACACAAGGGCACTGGGCTCTGAATGGACTGTGCCACGGCCGTGACATCATCTCTGCTCAGCCATTCATACAGCCGAAGCCCATGAACCCAGAAGGAAGACCAGATGAAGATAGAAGCACCCACAACGGCGACAGCGCGCCACTGGAGGGGTTTGTTTTCAGGTAAGTCTGTCATAACGTGCTAGTATGCCCATTTTTTTTTTTTGGGGGGGGGTTACAACTGCTTTTAATGTGCCCCTTTTAGGGAGAGATTCACAATGACTTCTTGTCCTGACCTTGGCCCCGAGTGGTGACACGAATAGCAATAAACGTCCGACCCTTTCCCAGTTTATCCAATGGTAACAGTTGGGCTTTGTATTGGGTTATGGGTTTATAATGATAATTACTTATAGGTAGATGTGTATCTAAAGTGGAACAAAATGTAGGAGACTGAACCAAATTATACAGACTGGTTTAAGAAAAAAAAAATGATATAAAATTGCACTTAAAGGGGTTGTAAAGGTTTGTTTTTTTATTTTCTTAACAGGTTCCTTTAACTACTTCAGCCCCGGACTATTTTGCTGGTCAATGACCAGGCCACTTTTTGCGATTTGGCACGGTGTCGCTTTAACTGACAATTGCGCACTCGTGCGACGTGGCTCCCAAACAAAATTTCTCGTCCTTTTTTCCCCACAAATAGAGCTTTCCTTTGGTGGTATTTGATCACCTCTGCGGTTTTTATTTTTTGCGCTATAAACAAAAATAGAGCGACAATTTTGAAAAAAAAATGAATATTTTTTACTTTTTGCTATAATAAATATCCCCTAAAAATATATAAAAAAACGATTTTTTTCCTCAGTTTAGGCCGATACGTATTCTTCTACATATTTTTCGTTAAAAAAAAATCGCAATAAGCGTTTGATTGGTTTGCGCAAAAATTATAGCGTTTACAAAATAGGTGATAGTTTTATGTCATTTTTATTAATATATTTTTTTTACTAGTAATGGCGGCGATCAGCGATTTTTATCGGTACTGCGACATTATGGCGGACACATTTTTGGGACCATTGGCATTTTTATAGCGATCAGTGCTATAAAAATGCATTGATTACTGTAAAAATGCCACTGGCAGGGAAGGGGTTAACACTAGGGGGCGAGGAAGGGGTTAATTATGTTCCCTAGGTGTGTTCTAACTGAAGGGGGGTGGGACTGACATGGGGAAATGACAGATCGCTGTTCATACATTGACAGGACCGGGAGCTGTGTGTTTACACACACAGCTCCCGGTTCTCGCTCTGCAACGAGTGATCGTGGGGTGCCCGGCGGTGATCGCGCTCCGCCGGGCACGTGCGTCAGCGCCAGGGGTAATCGATTGCGAAATGACGTATAGCTAAGTGATTTCGCACAGCCAAGCCGACCTGCCACCGTATAACTGTTATACGGCAGCTGGTCAGCTAGTGCATTGTTGGTTCACTTACCTTTTCCTTCGATTTTCCTTCTAAATGTTTTTTTTTCTTTCTCTGAATTTCTCACTTTCTGTTTAGTGGTGTTTAGTCAGCCAGAGCAGCTTACTGAGGAGGAACAGGAAGTGAGAAATTCAGACAAAGAAAACAAACATTTAGAAGGGAAATCGAAGGAAAATGTAAGTGAACCAACAATGCACTAACTTAAAGGAACCAATTTAGAAAATAAAAAACCTTTACAACCCCTTTAACCACTTGCCCACGGTGTCATAGGAAAAAGACGTCATGATTTTAAAGATGGATATCTCGGTAACGGCAGCAGCTGCTGCCACAACCGAGATATCCATCTTTTCCGTGGGCAGTGCTGTACACGATAATGGCGGTCCCAGCGGCGGATTTGCCGCAAGATCGCCGTTATCGGTGGCGGGAGAGGGCCCCCCCCCTCCCGCTGCTCTCTCGCGCCCTCCGCCGCTTACCGGAGCCGTCGGTAGCGGCGGAGGCGATCAGGTCCTCTTGCTGGCTGTGTTGGGATACGAGTGAGGGAAAAATCGCCCCCACCCGTCCCCCATAGCTCTGCTGGGCGGAAGTGACGTCAAAACGTCAGTCCCGCACAGCGTCTTAAAGAAACATTTTTTTTTTCTGAGATTTGAAAAATGACTTTTTTTTTTTTTTCTTTTTTTGCATTTAAGCCTAAATATGAGATCTGAGGTCTTTTTGACCCCAGATCTCATATTTAAGAGGACCTGTCGTGCTTTTTTCTATTACAAGGGATGTTTACATTCCTTGTAATAGGAATAAAAGTGATAATTTTTTTATTTTTTTTTATTTCGATGTATAAAATTATAAACGAATTAAAAATAAATTAGAAAACAAAAAAAAAAAAAAAGTAAAACGCCCCGTCCCGACGAGCTTGCGCACAGAAGCGAACGAATACGCGAGTAGTGCCTGCATATGAAAACGGTGTTCAAACCACACAAGTGAGGTATCGCCGCGATCGTTAGAGCGAGAGCAATAATTCTAGCCCTAGACCTCCTCTGTATCTCAAAAAATGCAACCTGTAGAATTTTTTAAACGTTGCCTATCGAGATTTTTAAGGGTAAAAGTTTGACGCCATGCCACGAGCGGGCGCAATTTTTAAGCGTAACATGTTGGGTATCATTTTACTCGGCGTAACATTATCTATCACAATATATAAAAAAATTGGGCCAAATTTATTGTTGTCTTATTTTTTTATTCAAAAAAGTGTTTTTTTTTTCAAAAAAAGTGCGCTTGCAAGACCGCTGCGCAAATACGGTGTGACAAAAAGTATTGCAATGACTGCCATTTTATTCTCTAGGGTGTTAGAAAAAAAAATATATAATGTTTGGGGGGTTTAAGTAATTTTCTAGCAAAAAAAACAGTTTTAGTCTCGTAAACACCGAATCTGAAAAACAGGCCCGGTGGGCAAGTGGTTAATATACACACCCATATCTTTATCATTATTCAGTTCATTACATGAAAGACAGCCAAGCCTTTTACTTCCTCCCCTACTTTATAATTACCGTTCTGCTTTTTTGAAAGTTTGGACATATTTGATAGAGAACACAATACAACACTGCTACTGCTAGTTCTGCTTTTGCCAATATAAAAGGCAAAATCCCTTCATGGTGGCTATCCATGCCAGGGTGAATACAGGGAACTCACACTCTGGTCATATCATGCTTAGAAAGGAGATGTTCCACTTCCTGTGTTCTGTTCAGATGAATATTAGGGGTGCCCAATACGAAGTCCAGGGCAGTAAAAAGTCAACTAAGCAAAACCCCTTAAAGGATCACTAAAGGAAATATATTTTTTAGCTAAATAGCTTCCTTTACCTTACTGCAGTCCTGGTTTCATGTCATCGTTGTTCGTTTTTGCTTTGAAGTTGCTGTAATTCTGCTCTGATCTCCACACTTCCTGGTTGTCTGGCTCCTTATGAAAAATCTCATGGCAGCTTTTCACTGTGGTCCAAGCTGTCATTACCGTGTGTCTAAAACTTCCCAGAACCAGATTCATTTTAAAAACAAAACACTGCCCTGTATTTGTTTGTTTTTGTTCCGTGTGTCTCTCTACTTCACAGAAACATGAAACCAGTTTAAAAGTGAAACTAACCTGCAGGCACATTATATGATTTATTTTCATCTATTTTTAAAAGGAATGTTAACTATTATGTCTCTATACCCTGTAAACAGTCATTTCAGCAAATATTTTTTTTCCTTTAGTGACCCTTTAACTAATTTCTATTGTGCAACTCTAGGCACTAGGGGAAAAAAATACTTTTGGAGTGGAGACCCCCACACTGCAAGAGATAAATGCTAGTTAAGTCTGGGCATTGAGGAATAACCTGTGATACTTACCTTATTCTTTGCCCCGGCATTCTTTCTCCATGATGTGCAACCTGTCCACCAGAGGCCCTTTCTCTGTGGTGCTCCCGAATGATGGTTGCATGTTAACTTCTTTGCAATGGGGGCACCACTCGGCCCTTTAAGAAGTTTTGGATACCGGGAGGTGGGTTTTATGATCATGTGACCGCCATGATTGGCTGTCAAGGCGACGTCTTGCCAGTAACTGTGCTGGAAGCACAGGGTGCATGAACTTGGCACGGCTGTGTCTGAAAATTGGTACGCAAATATGCAGCTGCTCTGCCCTGAGGCCCACCCACCAAGAGGCCCCATATTTGCATACTATCAGCGCCTAGGGTTAACACCATCACATACAAAGCTGGAACACTGGTCCTGCACTCTATGCGAGGATGTTGTGGGCCTACACCAACCTGGAGCAAGTATTACAGCCTTTTTCTCTAGACTCAACAAGCTTCAGCTGTACGGCTCCGTTCACACTTGTGTGATTTCAGATGCAAATTGTGTCACACAGAATCAAAAGACAATGGAAATCGCATTGTTTACATCAATGCAACTCAGCCTGGTGATTTTGGAAAAGGTTCCTGTACCACTTGGTGCGATTCCAGTGCAATTTTTCACTATAGTCACACTGAAAATTGGATTCAAACCAGATCACCTCAGTGTGAACCTGGGTCACTGGAGTGCACTTACTGTGACCCAAAACCAGCTCACAGCAGGCTAAAATTCACTGACGACCGATATCACTGAGCTGCTCCAGGCTCTGGAAGGATCCCAACAATAATGTTGGGATCCACCCAGATGCCTAATGGCCAGCTGGCTCTGAGCACGCTGCCGAGAGCCTGGGCCAGCCGCTCTTGCTTCCCCTTCCCCAGTAGCCTACTGGAGGAGCAGAGCAGAAAGTGGTGATTGAGAGTCACCACTCTCTTCTCAATGAAGATCTGTAGTCATATGATAGTTCAGTTTTCAGTCTTAAAGCCAGTGGAGGAAAGCTGCAGCACCTGCAGCCATATAGGTGAATATGCATGTTTATTTTTGATTCTCCTTTACCTGCAAATGTTGCCAGACATGTTATAGGACAAAGAAAAATGCTGTGCAGTAACCCATAACAAAATTATATTTAAACATTTAAAGCAGAGCTTCACCCAAAAGTGTGGGGGGGGGTAGCGGGTACCTAGATTTAACAGGCACCAGATCCCTCCCCCTCTCTCCCTGCAGTTTTCTGGAACACATCACAGGTCCCAAAAGACTGCGGGACCATTCACAAAGCACAGTGCTACATTTGAAGCCGCAAGCTGTCACAGCCAGGTGCCCACAATTAAGATGCCGACGCTGGTAACCCAAAGGCTAGTGAAGAACTAGCCCAGGTGAGAACAGCGCTGGGTCCCTGGACAGGATTTGTAGCTGCTGATTTACATTTTTTGTGTTACAAAGTTGAGAACCACTTTAACGTTGAACTATGGGAAAATGTTTTTCTTTTACATTTGCTATAAAATAATACATTACAACCCCTTTCACAATGAGGTGCTTTTCAGGCCTTTTAGCGCTAAAGAAAAAGCCTGCAAAGCGCCTCTCATGATTATCCAGTGTGAAAGCCCGAGTGCTTTCACACTGGGGTGGTGCCCTTTGATGGATGGGGGAAAAAAAAAAAAAAGTCCTACAAGCCACATCTTTGGGGCAGTGCAGGAGCAGTGTATACGGCACTCCCAAAATGCTCTGCCCATTGAAATGAATGGGTAGCGCTGCAGAAGCGCCTGTAAAGCACTTCTGCAGCACTGCAACACGGGCGCTTTTAACCCTTTTTTCGGCTGCTAGCAGCTGTAAATCACCACTAAAATGACAGTAAAGCATCCCTATAACTAGCTAACATGCCCCAGTGTGAGAACAGCCTACCTGTAATAATGGCCGTCCTACTATTGGTTGTTGCTGCCTTTAGTAAAACTTATTTTCATTCAGCCCAGGCACCACTGTAACTGTCAAATGTCAGGCACTAAATCCTACAGTCTCGGCACTACTACACTGACCATAGTGGATTGCTTGCTACATACCTCCTCCATGTGTTTCTGTATCTGAAGAGATTGTGATGCTCCTCCACCCCTCCTCCTTCCACAGAATGCCTTGCATGCTGTGAAAAGCATACAAGACATTCTGCGAATGAAGGAGGTGTACAGCAAGTGACCCACTATGATCAGTGTAGTATAGCCAGTGATTACAGTAGTGTCGGGGCTGAATGAAAGTAAAGGCCCATACACATGGTCGGACTTTCTGCCAACAAGCAAGTTTGCAAAAAAAATCTGACCATGTGTACGCTCCAACGGACAAACTTTTTCATCGGACAAAAGTTCGCTCTGCAAACGGACAAACTTTTCGGCAACAATGGTGCCTAGTCCGACTGTGTGTACAGCAAGCCATCAGACTTTTGTACAAACTGCAAATACGCATGCCCAGAACCAAAGTTAAAATCAACCAACAATAGCAGATTAGCAATAGAAGTTGACCAAAGGGTGGCGGTTAAGAGCAGAAAAACCACGTGATGTTGGGAAAGTTATGAAAAGTTTGCAGAAAAGTCTTACCGTGTGTATGCTATGGGTGTGCCCGGCCAACTCCCTTCGGACGAAAATCCAAGGAAACGTGTGTACAAGGCTTAAGAGTTTCACAGCAGTAATGGGACACCTATAATTACAGGTATTTTTACACTTCAGTTCAGCTTTAAATGAATAATAGCGAACACTGATCATCTTAATCTTGGACAGCACATAGGCTAAGTGGTTAGCACTTTTGCCTGGCAGCACTGGGGTCGTCAGTTGAAATCCCAACCGTGGCACTACCTGCCTGGAGTTTACATGCTCTCCCCATGTCTGTGTGGATTTCCTCCAGCATTCCAGAGACATGCCGGCAGTTTAATTGTGATTAATCTATGTATAAATGTAGGCCTTAGAATGTAAGCTCCTTGAGGGCAGATAGTGATGTGAATGTGTAATATATATATATGTAAATTGACAGCGCTATACAAGTATCTTAAATAAAATATAAAAGCACACAGATACTACTTGTATTGGCATTAAAGCTGAATTCCACCCAAAAGTGGAACTTCTGCTTATCCGATTCCCCCCCCCCCTCTTGTGCCACAATTGGCACTGTTGGGGGGGGGGGGGGGTGGACAGGATATCTGTCTTTCACAGGTATCCTTTCCCATTTTTGGGAGCCTTGGTCGTGGGTATTGACTTCACAACTGGGGCTACCTCCTCCTCACCATTGCTGGGCCAGTGGGAGAGAGGAGGGGAACCTCGCACATGCACAGTAAGGTTCCCGGCGTGAAGCCAAAAGGCTGCACTTCCGGGTACCCTTACCCGCAATGGCGGTGGCAGCACCCGACAGCTGATGAAAACATCAGCTGCGGTGCCGACATCACTGGACTCCAGGACAGGCAAGTGTCCTAATATTAAAAGCCAGCAGCTGCAGTATTTGTAACTGCTGTTTTTTTTATTTAATTTTTTTGGGTGGTCTTCCGCTTTAAGAAATAAACTTTGCAGACGTTTGGTTGGTAACTAAGCCGGAGAAAAGATTGGAGTTGCGCTAAAAAAATTAATTTAAATGGGTAGAGAAAAAAGAGTGATAAACAAATGGTTTTAGATCAAGTGCGAGTTAATGTCTTTATATGGATCCAAAGTCCAATGTACTCAAGTGGCAATGGCAAACATAAACCAATAAAGTGTTGATGGTGAACCAAAAATCATTAGAAACGTCCTTAACGGGCAGTCCTAGGAAAGAAACATGTGTATATCTAACACCAGAATGATAGTGTGATAAACAGTGGAGGCTTACCAGAAGGCAAGCATAACACGCTTGCGGCTATAACCCAGCCAGGGCCTTTGGGAGTCCACAGCAGGTTGATAAAACAGGATACAGATTGTGGGAGGCTCCAGATGCATCAGCAGTTGATTGCCCAAATTTTTTTTGGCTTACTAAAGAAAAACTTTTTGTTTCATTTTGTATACAGGGGGAGGGTTAAAAACCCTGTCAGTTTTTTGGGGGGAATACATTTGTGTCCCATTAAACAGTTTTCCTGTCCCATAGGCCAAAAAGGAAGCGAGAGGAAATCCCTCCAACGTGAGGGAATCATTGGTAGTCACCAAAACAAGTGTCCCCGTTGGAAGGTTTCCACTATTCTTATTTTGGATTTTTTTTTTAACTTTCATAGGTCACCAGGACAAACAGAATCAGTTGTAGGCTGCTTTCACACAAGGCGTTCAATATCACACGCCTGTGCAGGACACAACTCCCCACACTGACAGTCACTGTGTCCCAATATGACATCTGTGTGGGTGCAGTTCCCTGAATGCAGACAGTGTACCAACACAAAGAACAATCACTGTGCAGCACTCCTAAGCAGGAATAACAGCTGGAGTGTGTAACAAGATAATACAAATGGACCCTTTTGCACTTATACAATATGTAAATATAGCACCAATCTGTGTTGGTGTTTGGGGAAAAAACGGTGCAATTAAAAAAGGACTTTGAACTTTATTGTGCCCTTGCTAGTCATCACTTTTTTGGGTTACTATAGCGTTTGTTTGACCTGCATGGGCAAGGTGACAGGCTTTTTACTAGCCAAAGTGACATTGTCTTTGCATAGCCCCCCTGCCTATATGCATGGGGGGGGGGGGGGTTAACTCCTTGTAGGAACACTGTCACTATGCCCTGCATGCACATGTAAAAATGTCTCTTTAATTATAATGTGATGGATTTACTTTACACAAAAAGACCACTTTTTACACAAATGCTCTGATCGGGTCTGGCTGTGGGTTTTTATCCGGTGGACCGGATCGGAACTTCCATTCTCTATGGAGCAACAGATGTAAATGGACATGCGTCAGTTTACACCCACCTACATCAAGTCTGATGCGCTAAAAACAGACGGATGAGAATTATTCCCCTTCTGTCCAGCAAGTTGGATGGCAGTTGGGTGTAAATGGACAGGCGGTCTGTTTACATCCATCTATCCATAGAGGAGAGCAGGTTGTGTCCGCTGCATAAGCAGAGTGGACATGGACCTGTCAGCCGCCATTTCAGGGGGGACCAGCAGACAGATCCCAGATTTCAGGCAGAGTTCACCCCATGTGAAAGGACCCAAAAACAATAAACCAACCATTCAGGATGTCAGCTGGAAGCTTCCCAGATTCACTTTAAAAGGCAAATAGTAGAAACCTTTAGGCTGGGTTCACCCTGCTGTACAAAGCGGTTCAATGTTTCAGCCCAAATTTTTGGCTAAATTCGGACCAAAAGATGCACATGCAATTCGCATCCACAGATGTGTGAACCAGCTCCATAGAGACGATCACAATCTCCTGACATGTGAATTGGATGTGGTGAAACCAGCCTCCAATTCGCAATGGTGTGAACCCAGCCTCAAAGAGTATTTCCATTCAACCAGTGAGCCCAACTATTTCTAGTCAGCAAACACTGCAGCTCTGCAAAAGTTGGTCCATTTAATTTAAAAGGCATTTAAACCCCAACAATTAACTTTTATTTTGATCTATTAAATATACTTTTATAAAATGTTTTGTTACATCTTGATACGTGTAAACGAATACCTGTGGATTCCACCAGAAATCCAGTGCTGTGCTGTGTTCGCTGCAATGTTATATCAAACGGTCTTTTCTTCCTGCCTAAAGCCTAGTACACACTATGGCAGGGATATGCAATTAGCGGACCTCCAGCTGTTGCAGAACTACAAGTCCCATGAGGCATAGCAAGACTGACAGCCACAAGCATGACACCCAGAAGCAAAGGCATGATGGGACTAGTTTTGCAACAGTTGGAGGACCGCTAATTGCATATCCCTGCACTATGGGGGTTATTTACGAAAGGCACATCCACTTTGCACTAAAGTGCAAACTACAAGTGCAAAGTGCACTTGAAATTGCACTTGGAAGTGCAGTCGCTGTAAATCTGAAATGAGGGGAAGCTCTGCTGATTTTATCATCCAATTTATGTTCCTTGCATGTCCCCCTTGCATCTACAGCGACTGCACTTCCAAGTACATTTTCACTGCAATTTCAAGTGCACTTTGCACTTGTGGTGCAAAGTGGATTTGCCTTTCGTAAATAACCCCGTATGAGTTTTTTTCGTTCAACAAACTATGAGCTCTAGTCAGAGCTGCTGTACTAACTATGCAAAGTTAGTACATCGACCTCCCCTGCTGAGCTGCTGGACAGCCTCCCTGCTAGAAAACTCTGATCAGTGCTCTCCGCCATTGGCTGAGAACGCTGATCGAGTGTTGGCTGGCTGCTGGTTTTCCAGCATGCTC
The DNA here is from genome assembly GCA_029574335.1 of Rana kukunoris. Taxonomy (NCBI): domain Eukaryota; kingdom Metazoa; phylum Chordata; class Amphibia; order Anura; family Ranidae; genus Rana; species Rana kukunoris. Next base: position 168,510,175 of record CM056052.1, read on the forward strand.
ATCCAACAGAAGCCAAAAGGGCCAGCATCTGTTGGACAAGGCTGGGTACACACAGGGCGAATGTTGGACATTTTATTTTAACTGGCCAATGACTCCCGACATTCGGCCCATGTGTATGGGGCTTCAAGCGGGGGTTCACTCAAAAATCAACTTTTTGACATTAGATCCAGCATACTGCTAACATCTGCAGAATGCCGTTTTTTTTTTTGGTACCCATCGTTTTATGAGCCGTTGTTATCCTGCTCCGAGCGGGGATTGCTTCTGGGTATAGGCGTTCCTAAGCCAAGAGGAGTTGATTGACGAGCTGCTAAAGCGCGTCACGCCTTCCGAAAATACCCGAAGTGACACTCGGGTGTTTACGGCGCCTGCACAGTCAGCTCTACACGGCAGGCGCCGTATAGCGCCGTAAACACCCGAGTGTCACTTTGGGTATTTTCGGCAGCGTGATGCGCTTTAGCAGCTCATCAATCAACTCCTCTTGGCTTAGGAACGCCCATTCCCCGCTCGGAGCCGGATAACAACGGCTGCTAAAACGATAAGTACCAAAAAAAAACAGCATACTACAGATGTTAGCAGTATGCTGGATCTAATGTCAGAAAGTTGATTTTTGGGTGAACCTCCGCTTTCAGTTACCTTTGTGGACTACAGAACATCTCCTCATATGTTATGGATCAAAGTGGGTGAGGCATTGTGCAGTCCGAGCACTTCCTGTTCTGGGGCGACGATGCTGGTGACAGCATAGCTCCGCCAATAAACTAGAACCTCAATAGCTTTTTATTGCTGTGTCTCCACTGACGTGACAAAGTTGTCACAAGGACAAGCGAGGGGAAATTTCTCTTAGAAGATCGCCTTACATGATTTTAGTGCTCACGTTTTACAGTTACGAATACCAGCTTCACTAGTCTTTTACTTTAAAAACAAAAAAGTCCAAGATCCAATATGTATAGCTGGTATCTAAAAAGCCCTACATTTTGCTTTGTATTTATATAGCATTGGTTTTTGCTTTATACGTTGAGGGTCCATTCATTCCAGTGGGCGCACGTTATACACAGCATAACCTGCTCCTGCTGGTGTGAGTGGGCCCTTGATGTAGAAAACGTTTTTTATTACAAAGCAACATGTTGTGCCATATAGATACCAGCTATACATCTTTGTTTTTTATAGAACACTAGGAAAGCTCAATACGTTTTTATAATGCTTTGCATGGTTTACCTTTTTTTTTTGTATTGGAATATCATTTGATTCAACATTACAACACAATGCGCTGTATAGAAATGCATCCTACCCTACTTATTTTTAGTGCACGCCAACGCAGTGCACTGAAAACAATAGAACATAAGGCACGCTGCAATGTCTATGCTTTGGGCAGCACTACCCAATATATATGATTTGAATAGGCCCCTAAATGTCACAAATCTGCAAACTTATTAAAAACTAATATAGTATGTGCCTACCCCAAGTATGTCATTTCAGGGCATAAAACACAGGAAAAGCAAAGTCACACTGAGAATTGACCCCTAATATTTGATATAAAAGGTTATCATTGTCTTCAGCAATGCCTCCGTCATCACGCTCACAGCTGGCAGCACTGCACGTCGCACTATACCAGCCTGCCAATGTGTCAGGAGAACCCCACCACATCACCCCGCCCCAAGTCAAAGAAAACACTTCAGGTTATGTCACAATGAAATTTTGTATTCAACATAGTTTAAAAACATAAAAGACAAGCTTGTGCCAGCATGTCCCAAGAAAAAAATAAAAATAATCAAATTACACGTATTCATGGTCTTGTGGTACATCACATTTTCATTTTAAAATCTCAGGGCTGCTTCGCAATGTTAAAACCACTGCTTGCAACGTGACAAAGGAAAGAAAAACTAAAAACCTTGTAAAATAAGATCCGCACCCTTTCTGTGTCAGTATGTGCGTTCAGTATGGCACAGAAATGGTTAACCAACTAAAATCAACCCCCCCCCCCCTCTCCATCCCACCCCCTCAAAAAAAAAAAAAATGTGCAAGACATGGAAACTACATTTACAGGCTCAGAAACGGGTTCTAGGGACAATAGATCCTTTTGTCCACACTTGTTCAGTGTGATTACCGAGAGGAAACTGTTAAGTGGTTTGCAGAATAGGAGATAATGGGATTGTGTGGAGATTTTCACAGGTTGGCACCGGCTGGAACAGCTGAATTTTGAAGGCACTCTAAGAACGTTGGGTGCTGGTGACCCCGGTAAGCAGAAGTCATTTCACTGTACTTTAAATAGAAGCTGGGCATCAAAAAAAAAAAAAAAAATCAGTTCTAGCCAGCTCACAGGACAAAAGAACTATGTAACAATTTTCACAGCTGATAAAAAAATACTAACAGTCTTCCCAAATTCCCATTTTATACAGCAGGTAAACAAAATAGATTTCCCCTCTCTCTCTCTCTCTCACACACACCAGCAGCAAGGGTGCCAACGCCGGCGACCCCCCACTGCGTTGGCATCGTTTTGTTTCAGTTGAAGATGTGCAATACTTATGAATGGATACTTTGTAACAATAATCCCACTTTGCATAGAAAAGGAGAGTCATCAGCTAAACAGTCTAGGGTGACCCCGATTTGATAAGGGGGGGGGGGGGGTCACTCTCCTCTCACCCTCCTGGTGCCACCTTCCCCGTCAGGGCATGGTGTAGCCCAACAACACCCCGATGACCACAAGTTGGAAAGTTGCTTGTGAATACATGACCACATTTCAGCCAGGGGCAGACATGCCATTTGTGCAGACTGTTGTACTGCCCTTGGGGGCCCATTTATACGAGATGTTAGACCAAGCTGGCCCCCTCCCCCTGGGACCCCTCCTGTTTTCATCAAGTCCTGGACAGCTCACGTCTATCTTTCAATCCATGCAGTTAAGTGTTTCTACTTAACCAAGGGCCTAAAAACTGGTGACCCAGGATGACTGCTGACACGATGGGCCCAGGGGTGACTGTTGCCGTGCGCTGAAAAGAAGTCCCAAAAACTGGTGGCCACCAGAAGCGGAATAGGTGACTGCTGTTAATAGTTAAAGGGGGCCTAAAACTGGCAACCACAACCTGAATAGGTGGGGGGGTCCAAAAACTGGTGGCCCAGGGTGCCCACCACCAGTGGTTATATACAGAGCCCAAAAACTGTTGGCCCAAGGTAACTGCTGCCATTATTTGAACAAAAGTCCCAAAAACTGGTAGCCCAGGTTGATTGATGCTAGTAGTTGAAAGAGGAGACCCAAAACTGGTAGCCCAGGCTGATCGATGCCAGTAGTTGAAAGAGGAGACCTAAAACTGGTAGCCCAGGCTGATCGATGCTAGTAGTTGAACAAGGGGACCCAAAACATGTGGCCCAATGTGACCTCTGTCAGTAGCTGAATGGAAGTTCACAAAACTGGTGGCCCAGGCTGATCGATGCTAGTGGTTGAAAGAGGAGACCCAAAACTGGTAGCCCAGGTTGATCGATGCTAGTAGTTGAACAAGGGGACCCAAAACATGTGGCCCAATGTGACCTCTGTCAGTAGCTGAATGGAAGTTCACAAAACTGGTGGCCCAAGGTGACTGTTGCCCGTAAATAAACAGGGGGCCCAAAACTGGTGCTAGTAGTTGAACAAGGGCGCCCAAAGCTGATGGCCCATTGTGACCGCTGCCAGTGGTTGAACGGAAATCCCAAAACACTGGTGGCCCAAGGAAACTCCTGCCAGTAATTTAACAGGGGGTCCCAAAGGGCTGGCGGCTTGAGGTGAACGGGTGGCCCTGGATGACCTCCGCCGATACCAGAACAACACACCCTGTTGTTTTCGGAGTCGTTGGATGCAAAGTTGGTTGCAATCATGTTACAAGTAAAAAGAGGAGATAGTGCATTGTAAAGTGGGGCGATAAAGGGAAGGGGGGTCGAACCTCAGAGGATGACACAAGAGGAGCAGCATTGGTTGTCTCCATTGGGTTGGGAAGAATAGTTCATCTGGCGAACAATCTCGGCGAAGAGTTCGTCCACAGAAGCTTTGTTTTTGGCCGAAGTTTCCAGGAAGGGACAGTTCCAGTCATCAGCCAGGGCTTTCCCTTCCCCATAGGACACTTCCCTTTCCCCTTCCAAGTCCACCTTGTTGCCCACCAGTAGCATGGGCACCTTCTCGTAGCGTTTGACCCGGATGATCTGGTCCCTCATGGGTTTGATGTCCTGGAAGCTCTGCTGGTTGACCAGGCTGTAGACCAGGATGAAGCCTTGCCCGTTCTTGATGTACAGATCCCGCATAGAGGCGAACTGCTCGGTGCCCGCCGTGTCCAGGATCTCCAGCACTGACGGTGACGAGTCCACCTCGATCTCCTTCCGGTAGAAGTCCTCGATGGTCGGGTCGTACTTCTCGATGAACGAGCCGGTCACAAACTGGACGGTCAGCGCCGATTTGCCCACCCCGCCGGAGCCAAGCACTACTACTTTGTATTCTCTCATGGTGGCCGGCCGGGGAGGGAGGGGGGAAGGAAGGCAGGAAGGAAGGAAGGCTCAGCGGCTTTCACTTCATCGGCGGTGTGCTGTACTAGCCCTGCCGCTCTCCGGCGCTGCCCGTCTCTCCATTCCTTTCTAAGGCAGCGGCTCTAGTTATCTTCAATTACACTCAATGCATTCTGCAACTGCTCGCCTGCTATTGGCTGCCCGTGCTGTCAGCCGCGATTGGCCCGCAAAGGCCAGGCTCTGATTGGTTGTGACGTTTAGCCGCAGAGAAAGTCTTTTCATTAGTCAGATGTGAGTCATTGGCCATTGGCTGATCATGTGGAGCCGGGGCTTGGTGTGTGTGTGTGTGTGTGTGTGCTGCATTCTTCCTGTATCATTGTGTGCACACAGGGCTTGTTCTACACACCACACCCCACACCCTCTCATACAGTGCCCCCAAAAAGTGTACCCATTACCAGGGCAATGCTGACATTTCTCACATACATGTTATAAGCCCTACACTCAGGGCCGCCATCAGGAATTTTGGGGCCCCTTACACAGCTTCAGCCATGGGCCCCCTGGAGCAGAGAACCGGGGGGGGGGGTGCTGCCGCATGAAATTGAGAAGCGGGGGGGGGGCTGCTGGCGCGAGTTGAGAAGCGGGGGGGCCCGGCAGAAAGAAAGAATAAATATAAAAAAGGGGGTAGCCATTCGGGGCCCTGGGGACCTCTATGCCCTTTAATAAAAAGAGAGAATATATATATATATATATATATATATATATATATATTTTTTTTTTTAAAGGGTGGTTGCCAACTGGGGCCCCGGGGACCTTATTTTTTTTTTTTTTTATAAAAGGAAATTACAAAAAAAGGGGCTTTCCATTCGGGTCCTCTGGGCCCTTTAATAAAAAGAAACCTCTGGGCCCTTTAAAAAAAAAGAAATAAACATTTATATAAATAAAAATAAAACAAACCAAGGGGGGTTGCCTTCCAGGGCCCTGGGGACCTCTGGGCCCTTTAATAAAAATACATCTATATATTAAAAAAAAGAAATAAAATAATATAAAAAAGTAAAAAATATATATAAAAAAGGAGGATTGTCATCCGGGGGCCCTGGGGACCTCTGGGCCCTTTAATAATAATATATATATATATATATATATATATATATATATATATATATATATATATATATATATATATATATATAAAAGAAATAAAAAAATATATAAAAATTATATATTTTTTTTATAAAAAAGGGGGGTTGTCATCTGGGGCCCTGGGGATCTCCAGGTCCCTGTGGACCTCTAAAAAAAAAAAAAAAAAGAAAAAAAATTGGCCCTTTAATAAAAAATAAAAGAAAAATATATTAAAACAATATATTTTTTTATAAAAAATAAAAGAAAAAAGAGGGGGTTGCCATCTGGGGCCCTGGTGGCCTACGGGCCCCTAGACCCCTAAACAAATGGCCCTTTAATAAAAAATAAAATAAAAATATATTAAAAAATATATTTTTTTATAGAAAATAAATAAAAAAAGGGGGGTTGCCATCCAGTGCCCTGGGGGCCTCCGGGCCCCTGTGGACCTCCGAACCTCTAAAAAAAAAAATAAAAAAAAAATTGGCCCTTTAATAAAAAAAATATATATATATTAAAAAAATATATTTTTTTATAAAAAAATATATTTTTTTATAAAAAAATATATTTTTTTATAAAAAAAAAGAAAAAAAGGGCTTGCCATCTGGGGCCCTGGTGGCCTTCGGGCCCCTGGGGACCTCCGGACCTCTAAAAAAAAAGAAAAAAATTGGCCCTTTAATAAAAAATAAAAAATATATTAAAAAAATATATTTTTTTATAAAAAAAATATATTTTTTTTATTAAAAAAAAGGGCTTGCCATCCAGTGCCCTGGGGGTCTCCGGGCCCCTGTGGACCTCCGAACCTCTAAAAAAAAAAATAAAAGAAAAAAATTGGCCCTTTAATAAAAAATTAAATAAAAATATATTAAAAAAATATATTTTTTTATAAAAAAATATATTTTTTTATAAAAAAATATATTTTTTTATAAAAAAATATATTTTTTTATAAAAAAATATATTTTTTTATAAAACAAAAGAAAAAAAAGGGTGGCCTCCGGGCCCCTGGGGACCTCCGGACCTCTAAAAAAAAAAAGAAAAAAATTGGCCCTTTAATAAAAAATAAAAAATATATTAAAAAAATATATTTTTTTATAAAAAAAATATATTTTTTTATTAAAAAAAGGGCTTGCCATCTGGGGCCCTTGGTGGCCTCCGGGCCCCTGGGGACCTTCGGACCCCTAAAAAAAAAAAAAAAAAAAAAAAAAAAAAATTTTTTTTTTTTTTTTTTTTTTTTAGTGTGGTTCCCATCCGGGCCCCTGGGGACCCCCGGGCCCCTTACAGGTGTAATGCCTGTACCCCCCTGATGGCGGCCCTGCCTACACTACAGGGCACGCACCCCCTTCCTGCAATTTTCAGCACTTTGAATGACAATTGCGCGGTCATGTGACACTGTACCCAAACCACATTTTTTAAGCTTTATTTTTGGTGATATTTAAAGCGGAGGTCAGCCAAATTTTTATATATATATATTTTTTTAAAGTACGCAGCTACAAATACTGCAGCTGCTGACTTTTAAAATAAGGACACTTACCTGTCCAGGGCGCTCGCGATGTTGGCACCCGAGGCCGACCACTTCCTGGTTCCTTACTGCGCATGCACGAGTCGCGCTGCGCAATCCGAATGGTCCCTGCTGTCTTCTGGGACCAGCGTGTCTCCCAGAAGACAGCATGGGGGGCACGGGAAGTGGCGTAGATACCCGCAGATTCTGCCGCTATCTATGCCCAGGAAGTGGGTACAAATACCTGTATAATACAGGTATCTGCAGCTCCCCCCTAAAAGGTGCCAAATGTGGCACCGGTGTGGTGGACCTCCGCTTTAAGCACTTTTCTTTTTGCTATAAAATTACTTAGAACCCCCAAACATTATATTTTTTAGCAGAGACCCTATAGAATAAAATGGCGGTCGTTGCATTTTTTTATGTCACACTGTATTTGCGCAGCGGTTTTCCTAACGCAATTTTTTGGGAAAAAAACAACACTTTTATGAATAAAATAGTTCACACTACCGCGACTTGGGATCCGACTTGTGTCGCCCCAAGTCCTGCGACATGAGAAATTAAATTGAAGTGAATGGGAGCCATCTTAATGTACACTACTGAAGTCGCTCCGAATTCAGAAAAGGTTCCTGTACTACTTCTAGGCAACTTGTAGGCAACTTGTACCCATAGATTTCAATGGAAGTCGCCTCCAAAGTCGGATCACTGTCTTAACTGAAGTAACTTTACAGGAAGAGAAAATAGTTTACTCAGGCAAACCCCTCCCTCCCACAGAGCTGATTATTCTGTGATTGGCCACAGCCAAAGTTGCCTGTCCTGGAGGGAACTTTAAGTCGCGATGTAAGTTGCTCCAAGTCGCGCTGAAGTTGCCTTACAAAGTTGCGCTGTAAGTCGGGTTGCCCTTATGTGAACCGGCACTAAAGTTAGCCCAATTTTTTTGTATAATGTAAAAAATGTTGTTACGCCGAGTAATAGATACCAAACATGTCACACTTTAAAATTACGTCTGCCCTGGGACTTCCATATCATCAATCTTTGTATATTTATATTATTATTATACAATAAAAAATTTGTAAGAAAAAAAAATGCATCTGCCCTGTGACTTCCTTATCATCCATCTTTGTTTCTTTATGTTATTATTATACAATAAAAAGTTTGTAAAGAAAAAAAATTGTGTCTGCCCGTGGAATGGTGGTCATTAAATCTTTCCATAGGCGACGCTTTAAACGTCTTTACAGGTTACCAGTTTAGAGTTAAAAAGGAGGTCTGGTGTTAGAATTATTGCCCCCGCTCTGACGTTCGCGACTATACCTCACGCGTAATTGGATCGCCATTTACATAACATATGCGTTCGCATTATGTTTTATTATTTATTTAATACAAAAATCTAATTTTTTACACTTTTTTTGTACAAACTTTATTGCTATCACAAGGGATGAACAACATCTCTTGTGATAGCATGGGCTGTGACATGTCCTCTTTATGGAGAGATTTGGGGTCTGCCGCCTGATTTCCGTATAGTCAGTACACAAATCTATCACACAAAATTCGAAAGTACAAACAGCGCATGCTCGGAATCAATGCTCACCAAACATGAAATTATCAGAAGGTGCCCAATGGGTGGCGCTCAAGAGCTGAAATTCCTCGTAGTACGTCACTGCGTTTGTGTTTGTGGTATGACAATTTGTGTAACAGTATGCAAGACAAGATCCTGGCACACGCCCTTTTGACAAAAATCAGACACTTGGTTGGCCAACAATTGTACTGTGTGTACGAGGCTTAAAGGGGTTGTAAAGGTTAATTTTTTATTTTCTAAATCGGTTCCTTTAAGCTAGTGCATCATTGGTTCACTTACCTTTTCCTTTGATTTCCCTTCTAAATGTTTTTTTTCCTTTCTCTGAATTTCTCACTTCCTGTTTCTCCTTAGTAAGCTTGCCCCCATAATCCGAGCTGTTCTGACTGGGGGTTAGTCAGCCAGAACAGCTTACTGAGGAGAAACAGGAAGTGAGAAATTCAGACAAAGAAAAAAAACATTTAGAAGGGAAATTGAAGGTCCCTCCCACATATGTAAATGGTTAATGCACCACACTTGGGAGGTACCGCGGACATCAGAGTGAGAGCAATAATTCTAACTTCAGAGCTCACGTTTAGTGCTAAACTGCTTTTAAATGATCACCTATGGATAATTTTAGGTACCATAGTTTGTTGCAAATTCACAGACATGTGCAATTTTTAAAGTTTGACGTGTTTTTGCCCCACTTATAGGGCACCTGGGGATGACGGCTTACCCATGGAAATATACACAAAGGGCCAGATTCAGGTAGATGGGCGAATCTTTATTTTGGAGTAACGTTTCTCATTTACGTTACTCCGCCGAAACTTTAGGAGCAAGTACTGTATTCACAAAGCACTTGCTCCTAAAGTTGCGGCGGCGTAGCGAAAATGAGCCGGCGGAATTCAAATTGGGCGGGTAGGGGCGTGTATTATTTAAACTAGGCGCGATCCCGCGGCGAACGTACTGCGCATGTGTCGACTGTCAGTGCGCATGCTCCAAATTCTGTCAGTGAACGTCAATGACGTCAATCCCCATTCACAGACGTTTTACGCAAACGACTCAAATTTTTTTAAATTCGACGCGATGACGACGGCCATACTTAACATAGGATACTCCACTAGGGGGCTGGTTTTTCTTTACGCCGCGTATCGCTTACGGAAACGTCAGAAAGTCACTGCGTCGGGCCCGAATACGATCGTGAATTGCCGATTCTCGCTGATTAACATATTCTCGGCGTTAATCAGCGGGAACGCCCCCAGCGCCATTTTTAAAATTGCAGTTCCGATACGACGGCGAAATACAATTACGCCGCTCGTATAGGAACTCCAACCCGGCATTTCTTGTTTTCTGCTTACTGAAAACAGAAACGCCGGCTCAAAGTGAGAGTTAGGCTGGAGTATCACTGATACTCCAGAGTAACTCTACCTGAATCTGGCCCAAAATATTCAGACACTATTTTGACACATCTACTCACCTGTCCAGGCACATTGCTTACCACCGTCGATGACAAGGGCCATGATTGTTTTGCTTTTGAAACCCAGCAAAGGCCCCATGGACCCGAGTTCATTATAGGCCAATCTCGCTTCTTCAGTCTGAAATGAACATATTAGCAAAAGTATTGGCACTTGGGTTGAATAAGGTCACCAGTACTTTGTTTTTCAGGGGTTGGGCTTGGCCCCTTAGTTCCAGTGAAGGGAACTCTCATGCCGCGTACACATGGTCGTTTTTTGCGATGAAAAAAAACGACGTTTTCTGTGAAGTAAAAAAACGAAGTTTTTGAAACGTCACTTTTGTTGCATACACACCATCGTTTTTTCACAAAAAGCAAGGTTACGTTCACCACCCTTTTCCATTGAAGCTTGCTTCATAACTAGCTTCTGGGCATGTGCGGGTTGAAAAACGTTGTTTTGAACGACGTTTTTGCTACACACGGTGACTTTTTGTGAAACGGGCAAGGGGTAGGACTTTTGTCCGAAGGGTCCGAAGGGTGTTTGCCATGAACTTGTATTGCATATAAACGGAAAAGAATTGTTGGCCAAAAACACGAAACAACGTGTTTTTTCAGCTCTTAAGCGCCACCTTTTGGGCAACTTCTGCTAATGTTGTCTTATGGTTAGCATTGCTTCTGAGCATGCGTGTTTGTACTTTGGATTTTTTTCCGAAGGACTTCTGTACACACATGATCGGATAAAGATTTAAAGCATGCTATCCCACATTTGTCGGCGGAAAATCAGACAATTGTCCGATGGAGCGTACAAACGGTCAGATTTTCCGACAACAGCCTGCCATCACACAATTCCCGTCGGAAAATCCGATCGTGTGTATGGGCCTAAAGACTGGCTATGCATTTCAGTAATGCACGGAAATTTTCACATTTTACCACACTGTAGTGTGGGCTCAGTGGTCATTCATTAGAATTGTGTCCTGATCCACACATAGAAATGCAATACAGACCAGAAAGTTATCTTATGTGAAAAAGCAGCAGAAACATGCCCAAGCATGTACAGCATAATATTAGTGTCTGTGCACTTCAACCCCCTCCTACAATCCAAACTGTAATGGTATGCTGGAGGAGATGTCAATCCAATCACAATCTCATATACAATTTAATATGTTATTACAATTTTGAAGCTCATTGCTAATATTTTCAATCTTTTATTAAAGCGGTAGTAAAGCAAAGCAATATTATAACATGCTAGTATTATAATGTGCTAGCATACTAGCACATTATGAAATACTTACCTTAACCACTTCTACACCGAGGACGTCATATGATGTCCTTGACTTTGTGTGGTGATATCTGAATGATGCCTGCAGCTACAGGCATCATTCAGATATCATTGCTTGCAGCCGGCGATTCTGCTCACCATAAGAACGATCATAGCAGCAGTTCCACCGCTTGATCATTCTTATAGATGGCGGATGGGGACGTGTCCCTCCTGCCGCCATCCGGTGCTTCTCTTGGCTCTCCTGTGCCATCAGGGGCTTGGAGAACGAATCGGCCGACGTCGGCTCATGACGATATAGATTATTCCGGTGACCAGATGGTCACCAGTCATCTCTATGACCGTCGGAGGCCCAGGCGTGACGTTGTGACGTCACACCCGGGTACCCGGAAGTAAACAAAGTCGCAGTCACGGCTGAAAGCATGAGATTGGTGAATTTTTTTCCCGATCTCATGCTTTCCAGCCTAGAGGAGAGATGTGGGGTCTTATGGACCCCGCATCTATCCATAAAGAGGACCTGTCACAATATATTCCTTTTACAAGGGATGTTTACATTCCTTGTAATAGAAATAAAAGTGATCAAAATTATTATTATATATATTTTTTTTAAACGCCCCTGTCCATGCTTGCGCTCAGAAGGGAACAGGCATGTAAGTCCCACCCACATATGTAAACGCCGTTCAGACCCCACATGTGAGGTATCGCCGTGCGCGTTATAGCGTGTGTAACAATTCTAGCACTAGACCTCCTCTGTAACTCAAAAATAGTAACCTGTAAAAAAATGTAAAGCGTCGCCTATGGAGATTTTTAAGTATCGAAGTTTGGCGCCATTCCATGAGTGTGTGCAATTTTAAATTGTGGCATGTTAGGTATTTATTTACTCAGCGTAACATAATCTTTCACATTATACAAAGAAATTGGGCTAACGTTACTGTTTTGTTACTGTTGTCTCCTCAAGCCGATCCCCCACAGAACGGCATACAGCCTGGGATCTTTTCAGTAAGGGTGGGGACCCAGTAAGTCACTGGGGCCCCTATCGACATCCGGATGGGTCTCCATGGAACATGCAGCTCCGGCCAGGTGGGCCATGCAGCTCCGTTGATGCGCACACCCTGAAGGTGGATGCCGCACCTGAAACGTGGACCCCGCGCAGAGAGAGAACCAAGAATTATGGCGCCTGTTACAGATATACCCCTCCCAGCATGCCCAGCGAGGGGAAAAAACTCCTCTAATTGGCTGCTGGGGAAAAGTTGCTCCGCCAGAACCCCTATAGCGCCAACTGTCGCCCAGGGGTGGGATCGCACCCCTGGAACCAAGACTGACCCACAGGACAGTTCTGGAATAACAGCAACCTGTAATTTAACAAATTATGAATGGGAGCAAAATAACTCTCCCATTCACCCACTAACTTTAGCGTAGTGCCCGTACTGAAAGTAAGAGGGTGCTACATATATATAATGTTTGGGGGTTCTGACTAATTTTCTAGCAAAAAAAACATATGATTTTTACATGAAGGAGATACGTGCCAGAATAGGCCCGGTGCTGAAGTGGTTAAAACAAAGTCCTCCAGCGGCACGCTGTCACTGATGCAGAGGCTTCCATCCTCCTTCAGGAGTTTTCTCATATAGGGTGACAACACTCTGTCCCTATATCCCATTTGTACTTTCATGTTGTCACCCTGTTACACAATCCCCCAATATAGAATACAGGTGGCTGTTTCAATCTACATTGGGCAGACATGGTCCAATGTTGTCACCTTCAGAAAACCCACCCTGGTTGCCGTTCCTTCCGTGCTTCGTGCTGTGAACGGTGGCTCCCACGAGCACCCGCGGGAGTGATGTCATTGCAGCTCCGGCCAATCACAGCGCCAGAGCCCGAAAATCCATAAGTAACTCTGGGGAAAATGTCAGCCATCGCACCGCTGCAACGGCTTCATTCTAAGGTAAGTATTTCATAATGAGCTAGTATGCAATGCATACTAGCTCATTATACCTTTGTCTTACAGGGTTTTTTTTCTCTCTTTATTTTTTCTTCAGAGTTTACAACCTCTTTAAAGTGACACTAAATGATATCTGTATTCCTTTAAAAAAAAATCCATATAAATCTACTACCTAATAGCCCCGTAATGAATTTTTCATGAAATTGTATCTTACTGTGTTTTGCTGTCTCCTTCTAATATTCTCCATGCACTCTCCATTCTCCTCCCACCTCTGTTTGTTAGGAATGAGCAGTGTTTGTTAGTTGCAGTCATATTTTCCTGTATATACTCGAGTATCAGCCAAGTTTTTCAGCCCATTTTTTTAAGGCTGAAAATACCCCCCTAGGCTTATACTCGAGTCAGTGTACCTCAAATTACTGACAGGCTGCGGGCGTCCATTGTTTAAAAGTCGCGGTCTCCTCCTGGTCCCTTTTGTGATAGGCGTTTCTCAGCAGACACATTCCCGCCTATCACAGACGTTCTCTCATCCTCAGAATCAGTTTCCCAGCAGACACTGCTTTCAGTGTTCCGCCAATCACTGATGTATTTTCATCCTCGGACAAGAGAACATCAATGATTGGCGAGACACTGAACACAGTGTCTGCTGGGAAACCGAGTCCGAGGATGAGAAAACGTCCGTGATAGGCAGAACTGTGTCTGCTGAGAAACGCAAGGAATCTGCTGAGAAACATCACGGAAGGGACCAGGAGGAGAACGTGACTTTTAAACAATGAATGGACGCCTGCAGCCTGTCAATAATTTCAGGTACACTGACTCGGGCACAGTGAGGATGGGCACAGTGAGGTTGCAATGGGCACAATGAGGATGGGCACAGTGAGGCTGGCACAGTGAGGATGGGCACAGTGAGATTGGCACAGTGAGGTTGCAATGGGCACAGTGAGGATGGGCACAGTGAGGTTGGCACAGTGAGGTTGTAATGGGCACAGTGAGGTTGCAATGGGCACAGTGAGGTTGGGCACAGTGAGGTTGCAATGGGTACAATGAAGCTGCAAATGGGCATTGTTGACCCTCTTTTCCGCTTACAGTAGCTGCTGCATTCTCACCCTAGGCTTATACTCGAGTCAATACGTTTTCCAAGTTTTTTGTAGAAAAAAAATTCAGACAGTAAATGTCCGATGGGGCCTGCACACGGTCGGAATTTCCGACCAAAAGCTCACATCGAACATTTCTTGTAGGAAATTCTGATCGTGTGTACGCGGCATAAGGTCCCTCCCGCACATGCATACATACACATACTAGGGCCAGCTTACACAGAAACAAATGAACCTAGCAGAATGTCTTTGGAAGATGGAAAGAAAGTGAATTACATGGAGGAGATCCAAAGAAAAACAGGGAGAACATGCCAATGAACTCAATGCAGGGTGGGTCATGGTTGTGATTCAGACTGATGACCCTAGCACTGGGGGTGCTAATTAACCAAAGATGGTTTGAATCTCAGCCGGTTTAGCAGGTACCAGCCAAGATTTGATCCATGTATGGGCAGGATGTACCCAAGTCGATCCATCCATGCCAGCATAGGCGTGCGCAATGGGTGTGTGCCATATGTGCCTGGGCACACCCTAATCCTGGGGTCTGGCAACCTGTCTATCATCGGTAGGTGACAGGTAAACCACAATACTTATTTTGTCTCCTGGATAGGAGAGGAGGCGGGGGTGGAATTTAGTGGAACCGATCTATATTTTCCTTCTGCAGCAGCTGAAAGTAGGCTTCTCCTCCTCTCTCTCTTGCTGACATTCAGCTGCCACTGAAGGAAAATACAGGTGACCAGTACCAATATATGCCACCCCCGCCACCCCTCCTGTCCCAGTTTCTCTTCCTTCTGCTGTGCGGGTCCCCCTGTGTGCTCCTTTGCTCACCCCATTTTAGGAAGGAGAGTGAGGAAGAGTCCGGTATATATGACACACGCATATGTGCTGGAGTTTTGAGGTGCACATCCTAATGCAATAGGCTGCGCACACCTATGCATGCCGGATTTCTAGCCCCTGCCGCAAGAACACAATAGCTTCCCTGGAAGGATCCCTCCATCAACCACAGGTTGCAAGAAAATCAAGTCATCTATGACCTACCTAAAGCCGGCCAAAGACATAGCGATTTTCTTTCCTGTAATCATGGGTTGCAGGAGAGAAAATCGAGTCATCTATGACCTACCTAAAGCCGGCCAAAGACAGAGCGATTTTCTTTCCTGTAATCATGGGTTGCAGGAGAGAAAATCGAGTCATCTATGACCTACCTAAAGCCGGCCAAAGACAGAGCGATTTTCTTTCCTGCAATCATGGGTTGCAGGAAAGAAAATTGCTTGATTTCCCCATCATAGTCAGTGTTGACACAGGAATCCCTCCAGCAGAGAACACAGTGAATATTGCTAGCAGCTATAACAGCTGCTAGAAATAGTCACATGTAAAACCCAACAGGCTGGTTGTACCCAAGTTGATCAATCAATCAACCTGGATACATTCAGCCTGCCAATACATGGTTCTAATCTTGGCCGGTTACTGCTAAACCGGCCAAGATTTAAACCATCTATGGCCAGCTTAAGCCGCTATGTTGCCAAAAACGTTTGTCTTGAATTCTTTTTTTTTTAAAGATTTGATGAAAAAGATAGCTGTGTCTATAAACTTGTATATAATCAAAAACTGGTCACATATCATTATAGTTTCTAATTAAATATGGCTTACAGGCTGCATGTGGCATACTGTATCCCACCACAATCTTCTCTATGTTTTCTGTTACTATACGACGCATACATGGGAAAATATGACACATGCTAATATGAAACATACAATAATGATGATGCTTTGTTTGAGCATTTAAGGAGGGGCTGGGTTTGGCTTTCCGAAAATCTATAAAATCAAATCCAGTACTGTAAATAGCAAGTTGTGCTTTATAGGCAAGGTATTCCCTTACACCATAAAATCATCCATGACTCATGGCATGTACAAAGTACAGTATTTACAATGGATGCTTAAATTCTTTCGGATTATACATTTTTATGGATGTGAACTGTAACGTGACAACCCACACAGCAATTCTCATCAACTCATGGGGCCCCCGGGCAATAGAAGATTATTGGGCCCCCGGGCTTACAGGTGGCCACCATGCCAGGAGGCAGTGCAGAGACGGGGCAGCTAAAATCTCAGGATTTTCACATCAAAAGCATGTCGGTTTTGGACATATCAGGGACAGATGTAAAAAAAACACAGATTTTTACATACAGTCCCTGGTTTTACTGAGCCTGGCAACCCTGATGGGGCCCCCTAGTGGCATGGGGCCCTTGGGCAGTGCCCGAGTGACTCAATGGTCAGTCCGCCCCTGCAAGTGTCCCAATACTTTTGACAATATAGTGTTTGCAAATGAAATTCACAGCATTGTAATTTCAATCAGTGGACCACAGGTGCAATGCCAGGCTCCCGCAGACTCCCGCAGACACTTTTTCCAGCTCTATGCTCATACAGAGGTGCAGCCTTTTAGTTAGAGAGCTAAAGAAAGTATTAATGGACAATGAGTGGGGTGATCACTCCACTGAGAACTACAAATTCATCCATCATGGTGGCAGATGGGATTTATAATCTATACATTCACAGATCTCTGTAAATAATAACACAGCTATGCAGTTGGAACCCCGAACAGCCACTTTGATTTGATATCTGACAGTTGCTGTGGGGGAGAAAAACCCCAAATGCTGTCAGAGGGAGGGCTGTTTTGGATGTGAGGGGGGTCCAGTTGGCACCATGTTACACATTAAACCATAAATATGGGTGTAACATGTAAGTTGTTCTTTAAGGTAGACTTAAGCCTTGTACATGTTTTCTTTTTCTTCCCCATTCAACCAGGGGCGGACTGACCATTGAGGCTCTCGGGCACTGGCCGAGGGCCCAATGCCACTAGGGGGCCCCATGAGGGTTGCCAGGCTTAGTAAAACCAGGGACAGTATGTACAAATCTTTTTTTTTTTTTTTACATCTGTCCCTGAAATGTCTGAAACCGACATGCTTTTGATGTGAAAATCCCAAGATTTTAGCTGCTCCGTCTTTGCACTGCCTCCTGGCGTGGTGGCCATCTGTAAGCCCAGGGGCCCTATAATCTTCTATTGCCCGGGGGCCCTATGAGTTGTCAGTCCGCCCCTGCATTCAACCCAAGGAGCGTAGGAGCTTGGGAGTATCTTGTTGTACTAACTATGCAATGTTAGTACAGTGATCTCCCTGCTGAGCTATTATGTTCTGACAGTCAGACTGCCCCCCCACCAGAACACACTCGTCAACGCTCACAGCCATTGGCTGCCAGCGCTCATCGGCTTTCTTTCAGACAGGCTGGTCTGCACACAGGCTGAATGTCAACCGGTTTCTGTTGAATTTGCCGATCCAGCTGATATTCAACCCATGTGTACCAGGCTTTAGCCTTTAAGGCTTTTTTTTTAAACTATGGTCTGCCTTGCCTCCTTATGTCCATGTCGATTTCAAAGAAATCTCATTCTAATCTCATTTAGAATGTCCACGTTTGTAACTGTGGTGTGCTTCTACAAATGTGCTTTCATTTTGACTATACTGTAAGTGCACTTTGCACCAAGTTCCCTGAAACATCTATCAAGTAGACATGTGCATTCGTTTTCATTAGAATGCATTTTCGTCCGAAAATCAGTTTTTTTCGTTATCGTTTTAACAAACGATAACAAAAGCGCGGTAAAGGTTCAACATTATAGGGAAAAGATTCGACATTATAGGGAAAAGATTCAACATTATAGGGAAAAGATTTGACATTATAGGGAAAAGATTCAACATTATAGGGAAAAGATTCGACATTATAGAGAAAAGATTTGACATTATAGAAATAATAGATTCGACATTACAGAGATTAGATTCCGATTCATGAGAAAATAGATTCGACATTATTACTAGTCATACAACATTAGAATTCTTGTAGGCGGAATATTCGAACGGAAATGTACGATTCAACGCAAAGATTCGACGTTCCGTCGAATAATCTTTTGATCATTTGACAGAAACCAAGTATTATTGGATTTTCGGACGAAAGCTGTTCCCCAACGAAAAACAAAATAAATCAAAACGATTTTCGGGAGTAACTAAATAAATTTATTTTCCAAACGAAAACGAAAAAACAAAACAAAATATTCCAGTCTGCACATGTCTACTACCAAGCGTGGTCCAAGCAGATGGATATGTCGGAACGCTCAGCAACATGTTCATTTGACAAGGAGAATCATTTTTTTTGCAAAAAATAAATAAACGCACCGTTTTGCAAAAAATATACATTTATTATTATTTAGTTTTTGTAATTTAGCCCCCAATGGATTGAAACCAAAGGCAGTATATCAAATGAGCATCAATCTAGGTCCTGCAGGCTCCTCCTTCATTGCCTGGTTCGTATAGAGCAGGGGTCTCAAAACTGTGGCCCGAGGGCCAAATGTGGCCCTTTTCTAGCCTTTATCCAGCCCTTGCGGCATTATTCCTCCCACTGATATGAGTCACTATTTCTAACACTGACACCAATAATGGGGCACTATTTCTTCCACTGATACCAATGATGGGATACTATTCCTCCTACTAATAGGGACACTACTTCTACTCCAATTGACCTCCAACCCTGAGGCCATATATGTTCTCACTCATGCTGATCCTGTGACATTTTCTGCCCCTGCTGGCCACAATCCGGCCCTCCTAAAGTCTGAAGAACAATAAATAGGCCCTTTGTTTGAAAAGTTTGGAGACCCCTGGTATAGGGCTATGGACTTTCAGTTTAGAAGCTGGTGGACTTAACAATGAACCACAAGTGTGGTGATATCACTGTACTTGTGTTGAATTAGGACTAGAGTTCATATGCTGAAGTGGCTTTTTTTTTTTTTTTTCATTTACAACTTCCTGTGAGTGAATAAATGACATGTGCATGCCCCAAATTTAAAAACATGTCAGGAGCCAGTGGGGAGAAGAAGGGAGTTGGTTTGGGAAGCAAGGGCTGTACACGTTGACCATGTTTCATGTTACACCCTAAATATGGATGGAACATGGTCAAAAAGATGGAATTATCCTTTAAAATGGACTGTGCTGAAGTGTCTGTTAGTACTTATCTGAAGAGTCCCCCTGGGCCAGAATAATTATTATACAGGATTTATATAGCGCCAACAGTTCAGACTGTACAATTACAATACAATTTAATACGGGAGGAATCAGAGGGCCCTGCTCGATAGAGTTTACAATCTAGGCTGGCTGTTTCAATCCAAGGATCTTAGTGTGATGTAACACTCAGTGCTTATAGGCATGAGAGTATTGTCTGCCATCCATGGGCAGTGTGTATTCCAAGATACAAAGGTCTTTCCACTTTTTACCCAACCATGACCCACCCTGCATGAAGTGCCTTTGTCTCCTTACTGCTGGGGGTCTCCACACTTTATACTGATTGACTGTTTCCAGGGCCAGGCAGTAGGGTAATGCAGACCTGACCATGCAGGTTAGCTGCTGTAGGGAATGCTCCTGGGCTTCCCAACCCCTAAACACTGATAGAATTATCAGCCTATTATTACCTGGAAGGTATCTGGCTTCCACAGTCTAATTTGATTTGCATACACAAGATAATTGCCAATTAACTATCAATTGTTTGTTATAGTTCAAGTGTGCAAAATTGGCCACAATTGTCCCAAACAGGCACAATTCTACACCTAATATGGGGCTCAGAGAAGTATTTGGGCTGCCCTCAGGACATTGGTTTGTGAATATGACTATTGAAAAGCTCTCAATGCCCCTATAGAGATTTTACAACTTGCTATAAAATCACAATGTGACTTGGCCCAACCTTCCCTCTTCCTAACGCATTGGTGAGAAGACAATTGGATAATTGCTAACCCTCTAAATGATCACCAAAAAATGGAAATCACAGTTAATTAGCCAGAGGTACTCCTGACATATGTTAGTGAAATAAACATTTGAAAATAATATTCTAGAATGTCTAAAGCTGGCCCATACCGATTACATTTTCGATCAGTGTGTGACCTTACCTGCTCGACAGTAGGGTTACCACCTCATCCCTTTAAAACTGAACACCTATTAATTACACAGGTTCTGAGGCCAATTTAGTGCAAATAAGGCACTACTTTAGTTTAATTACAGCCTTAATCTGCCACAGAACCTGTGTAATTAATAGGTGTTCAGTTTTAAAGGGATGAGGTGGCAACCCTACTCGACAGAATTTGACTATTTAATCTGTCAAAGGGCGCGCTCGAAAATTTTCCATTGAACAGCAGTTGCAGCCAATTTATTTTTATTTTTTTCGGCCTGCTGACTAAACAAAAACCAACTAATCCTGTAAGGCTATGTATTGGCTGAATCAAAAAACAAACAAACAGATTTATCCATCAACACAAACAAGGAGGGCACTGTCAGAATAAACAAATCAATGGCTGCAGCTGATCAATGAAGATTTTCCAACTTGTTCATTAGTTCACACTAGTCCGACAAACGCTCTGACATTGGGAGCTCATGTCGCATGACGTGTGAAAATCAATGTTTCCCTATGAGAGCCGTCCTAACTGGTCCGACACAAGTCGGTTCGACTTTGAAAATGCTTCCTGTACTACTTTGTAGACATGTGCATTCGTTTTCGTTAGAATGCATTTTCGTCTGAAAATCTGTTTTTTTCGTTATCGTTTTAACAAACGATAACGAAAGTGCAAGAAACAAAAACCGAAAGATCCGACATAAAAAATGCTTTATTTTCGTTTTCGTTGCGGTAAAAATTCGATATAGAGGGATTCGACATTATAAGGAAAAGATTCGACATCATAGAGAAAAGATTCGACATCATAGAGAAAAGATTCGACACTATAGAAATAATAGATTCGACATTACAGAGAATAGATTTCGATTTATGAGATGTAAAGATTCGACGTTCCGTTGAATATTCTTTTGATCATTCACCAGCAACCAAAAAGATTTGACGTTCCGTCGAATATTCTTTTGACCATTCGACAGAAACCAAGTATTATTGGATTTTCGGACGAAAGCTATTCCCCAACGAAAAACTAAATAAATCAAAACGATTTTCGGGAGTAACTAAATACATTTATTTTACAAACGAAAACGAAAAAACTAAACGAAATATTCCAGTCTGCACATGTCTACTCCTTTGGTCTGACTTTGATCCTACTTCAGCTCATTGAATAACACTAAAGTCGGATTAAAGTCAGATCGCCATCTCTCAACTGATCCGACTTTGGCATGCAGCTTGTGCTCTGATGATCATAAAAGGGGAACTCCACGTCAAATTTAAAAAAAAATTGCATGGGTTCCCCCTTCAAGAGCATACCAGGTCCTTTAGTCTGGTATGGATTTTAAGGGGAAACCACACCCCGAAAAAACGGCGTGGGGGTCTCCCCAAATTCCAAACTAGACCCTTATCTGAGCACACAGCCTGGCAGGTCAGGAAAGGGGGTGGGGACGAGCGAGCGCCCCCCCCCCCCCACTCCTGAACCGTACCAGGTTGCATGCCCTCAACATTGTGTGGAGAGGGGGAAAGAACTATCAGCGGAGGAGGCAGAAGACATCAGCGGAGGAGGAAAAAGAGCCAGAGAGGGGAGAAGAGGTTGGAAGAAACGCCGGAGCTGCTTAATAAATTACTTTAAAAACCTGCGTGCTGCATTTTATTTTTGACACTTTTTTTAGGTGACTGGGTAAGGGGTACAATGTACCCCATAATCATTCACATAGGGTGGGGGCCGGGATCTTGGAGACAAGGTGCTTTGGGGTGGCCCCCCTGCCCCAAAGCACCCGCCCCCCCATGCCATGTTGAGGGCATGCGGCCTGGTGTGGTTCAGGAGTGGGAGCTGTTTGTAGTTCCAATCATGAGAGCAGCTGAGGGTGACAAGACTACTCCTTTATAGGAACAGTACAATGAATGATTGTTGCTTGGAGTTTGCATGTTCTCCTTGTGCCTGAGGCCCTTTTCACACATAATTACATAGTTAGTCTGGCTGACAAAAGAAAAAAGTCCATCCAGTTTAACCAATATGAGGAAAAATATTAGAAAGCTTACATATAGGTACTGTAAATTGCAGCTGATGACATCACAGGCACATGCGCTTGGAAAGAACGGACACCCGAGCTGTTGTTTCACAGTCCTGTGCCCTAAACCGCAGCTGTCGTGTGCATGCGTGGGAGTGACGTCATCACAGCTCGGGCTACTCATACAGCTGGAGTCCGAACCCGGAAGAAAGACAGGTGAAGATGGAAGCCCTGTCAGCAATAACAGCTCTCCGCTGGAAGGGCTTTCTTCTAGAGTAAGTTTCACATAATGTGCTAGTATGCAACACGTATTAGCACATTATAACTTTGCCTTGCAGGTTAAAAAGAGAAAACGCCGGCGGGTTTCTACCGCTTTATTACACAAAAGGACCTTGCTTGTTTTGGAAACTGCTGTTTGGCATTGCGTGCCAATATTAAGCTTATGATTTATTAGAAATCAAATCCTTCTTCACCATTAATTCCCCCAGTTTTACTCCCCCTAGTATGTACAGCGCATGCATATTTTTTGCCCCCAAGTGCATAATTACATTTATCAACATTAAACATCATTTGCCACATAGTTGCCCAATTAAACAGTGCATTGAAGTTATCCTGTAAGGACGTTTCTCCATAGCTTGGTGTCATTTTCAAAGACTGAAATGGTGCTTTTAATCCCAGACCCAATATCATTTATAAATATATTAAAAAGTAAGGGTCGGATCAGGTCTGCCTCTCAGTTTTTCAGGCGGACTTGATCGGAAGGTTTATTCACCCCTATGGACAGGTGGGTGTAAACAGACTTGTGTCTGTTTACATCCACCTACCTCCAATCCAATCAGGTCCACAAAAAAAATGGATGAGGATCCATCCCCCTCCATCTAGGCGGATTGGATCGGAGGGCAGTGGGTGTAAACAAGCAGCAGAGTCTACGTATACCTGCCTGTAAATACAGCAGAGTGGGTGCAAAAAGTCAGTGGACGCAGACCTGCCATCTGCCCCCTCTACACTGATCAGCATGTAAGGTTGCCACCTGTACAGGATTTATTCAGATAGTCCAGGTTTTGAATCATGTGTCTGGGTTTTAGTCCCCATGAAACCCCAGACACATTTTTCAGACAGGAATGTGGCTCCGGACAAAGCCTAACAGGAGGGTGAGGTGGCACATTACTATTCTCTTTGGAGCACCCAAAGATATCCCAGGTCACTTATCTTATAGTGTATACTAAAAAAAAAATTGCGGTGTGCCTCTAAAATGTTCAGGTTTGGCTTGAAGAAAAAATGGCAACCCTATCAGCACGGGATCGGCGGACAGATCACCTGCTGATCTAATCAGAGTCTGCCCTATGTAAAAAGGACCTAACTCATGTAGTATCTGGCAGCAATGTATGAACTGTATATAGCATCAACTTCATACAATATACAGCACTGTGTTTGGGCAGCAAGACGGGGACTTCCATTCTCTCTCCCGTACCGAAATTAAGTCAGGATAAGCACAGCTCAGCCATTCAAAGGAAGCTTTGTATTTTCTGAATGAACACAAGTCTCCTTCTGATAGGCTGAGGCAAAGGGGGGGTGGATGATGTCACAAACTCAGCCAAAGTGGACGTCATTCTCACCTAGACTAAAATTTAGGAGGTGGGAGCAGGTACCTGTCAAAAAAAGTTACCCTGATTTTTTTTTACTTTAACCACTTAAGGACCGCCTAACGCCGATATACGTTGGCAGAATGGCGCGGCTGGGCACAAACACGTACAGGTACGTTGCCCTTTTAATGCCCAGCCATGGGTCGCACGCGTGCCGTCGCAAGGCGCTCGCAACCCGGTCTGAAGCTCCGTGACCACGCCCGCCATGGGTCGCAGACCAGATCGCCGCCGGTCTCCCACGATCAGGTCAAAGGAGCTAAAGAACAGGGAGAGGTGAGTGTAAACAAACCTTCCCCGTTTTCTGTGTGGCTTGTCACTGATCGTTTGTTCCCTGTCATAGGGAACGATGATCAGTGATGTCACATGTCCAGTCACTCCCCCCTACAGTAAGAAACACACAATAGGACACACTTAACCCCTTTAGCGCCCCCTAGTGGTTAACCCCTTCACTGCCATTGTCATTTCCACAGTAATCAGTGCATTTTTATAGCACTGTCTGATGTGTCCGCCATAATGTCGCAGTCACAAAAAAAATCGCTGATTGCTGCCATTACTAGTAAAAAATAAAATATTAATAAAAATCCCATAAAACCATCCCCTATTTTGTAAACGCTCTAACTTTTGCGCAAATCAATTAATAAACGCTTATTGCAATTTTTTTTTACCAAAAATATGTAGAAGAATAAGTATCGGCCTAAACTGATGGAAAATGATTTTTTTTTATATATTTTTGGGGGATATTTATTATAGCAAAAAGTAAAAAAAATATAGATTTTTTTTTTAAATTGACTCTCTATTTTTGTTTATAGCGCAAAAAATAAAAACCGCAGAGGTGGTAAAATACCACCAAAAGAAAGCTCTATTTGTGGGAAAAAAATGACTGTAATTTTGTTTGGAAGCCACATCGCACGACCGCGCAATTGTCAGTTAAAGCAACGCAGTGCCGAATCGCAAAAAGGGGCCAGGTCCTTTACCTGCATAA
Source organism: Rana kukunoris (assembly GCA_029574335.1). NCBI lineage: Eukaryota > Metazoa > Chordata > Amphibia > Anura > Ranidae > Rana > Rana kukunoris. The sequence goes on from CM056052.1 coordinate 168,535,153, forward strand.
TGGTCCGGGTCTTAAGTGGTTAAATGTTTTAGGGGCATGGGGGATGAAGAGGGTGAGCAGTAAATTTTATATTTGAGTGAAGGTCCACTTTCCGGTGCTCTTTCATTCCATTTCTGCATCCTTAACATAGCACATGCCCTGATACGTTAATGGATTGCATAGTGTGAATACGTCCTAATGTGACAGACATCTAGGTTTAGCCTGGTGATGTAGACAGGGCAATGTGCAAACCCTCAGTTGCCCCATTTCGGGGGCCAAATAAAGTAAGAGACTGTTGATACTGGTAATCCAGTTAGAGTTTTGTTGTAAAGTCTGTTAAACGTGTTCTGTTTAGAAAAACATTAATTACCTTGACAACCCGGAACGCCTGCATGTTGCGTGGATCCACACCCAAACTGTCTCATTAAGAAGTACAGGGATCAAAAGCCTGAGTGCCATTATCATATCTCCAGCAGTTGAGCAGAACAGTGGGGGGCTTGTTACTGGGAGATTTGCATCTCTGAGGCCAGAAAACATCTGCCGTAATCTTCGCCTGATCCTTAGAGAATATGACATGTTTGGATGAGGACTTTAAATGATCTTTTTGTTTAGTTCAACGGAACCCATTTTATCTATCAAAAACTGCATGCGGATTGTTTTATTTAGGACGATCCCTGACCTCCCTGGGGCCCTAAGCAAAATGACGTCACATTTGGACCCCTTTCACACTGAAGAGTTTTTACAGCGTTTTAACGTTTAAAAGAGCGCTATTAAAACGCTCATAAAATGCTCTCCATGCATCTCAATGGACCCTTTCACACTGAGTCCTGCAAGCAGCATCTTTGGAGCAGCTTTTGAGCGCTGAAAAAAACGCTCCAAAAACGCCCCTCTCCATTGAAATGAATTGAAAGCGCTGTAAAACCGCCTTACCCTTTCACACTGAGGCGTTGAACTGGCGGGACTTTGAGAAAACGCTCATAAAATGCTCTCCATGCATCTCAATGGACCCTTTCACACTGAGTCCTGCAAGCAGCATCTTTGGAGCAGCTTTTGAGCGCTGAAAAAACGCTCCAAAAACGCCCCTCTCCATTGAAATGAATTGAAAGTGCTGTAAAAACGCCTTACCCTTTCACACCGAGGCACTGCAAAAACGCTCTGAAACTTTAGGGTCTTAGTAGTGCTTTACCAGCACATTGGGATTGCAGATGTGGCTTCGCTCGAATAATGCTGGAAAAACGCCCCAGTGTGAAAGGGGCCTAAAGTTCAGAAGCACGGGGGGGTTGCCAAAAATGACATGTTGCAGGAGCGGAGAAGCGCAGGGGGGGGCACTGCCGACAGTGGCATGTCACATTAACCACTTCCAACACCCTCCTGACCAGACTCATTTTCAGCTTTCAGCGGTCTTACACTTTGAATGACAATTACTCAGTCATGCAACACTGTACCCAAATGATTTTTTTGTCCTTTTTTTCCCACAAATAGAGCTTTCTTTTGGTGGTATTTGATCACCTCTGCGGTTTAAATTTTTTGCGCCATTAATGAAAAAAGACTGAAAATTTGGGAAAAAAAAAATTTTTTCTTAGTTTCTGTGATAACATTTTGCAAATTATTAATTTTTCTTCATAAATTTTGGCCATAATTTATACTGCTACATGTCTTTGATAAAAATAACCCAAAGTTTTTGGAAATTTTTTGCTCTATGTGAAAGTTTTAGAGTCTACAAACTATAGTGCAAATCATAAAAAATGATCACATCTGATCACACCTGATGTACTGAAGGCCTCTCTCATTTCTTGAGACCCTAACAAGCCAGGAAAGTGATTGACTGCGGCACAGGTGGGCACTAATGAGGTGGGCACTGATGAGGTGGCACAGGTGGGCACTGATGAGGTGGCACAGGTGGGCACTGATTGCAGATGTGCTCTGAGTTGGCAGATGGGCACTGGGCACATGTGGTACTGGTGGCACAGGTGGGCACTGATGGGCACGGTGGTACTGGTGGCACAGGTGGGTACTAATGGGCATGGTGGTACTGATGGGCACGGCGGTACTGGTGTGCGCGCGGTGGGCACGGTGGTACTGGTGGGCACTGTGGACACGGTGGGCACGGTGGACACAGGTGGGCACGGTGGTACTGGTGGGCACGGTGGGCACAGGTGGGCATGGTGGTACTGGTGGGCTCAGGTGGGCACGGTGGTACTGGTGGGCACGGTGGTACTGGTGGGCACGCGGTGGTACTGGTGGGCACAGTGGTACTGTGGGGCACTGTAGTACTGGGGGGCACTGTGGTACTGTGGGGCACTGTGGTACTGTGGGGCACTGTAGTACTGGGGGGCACTGTGGTATTGTGGGGGGCACAGATAGTCCTTGGGGCACTGGTTAGTCACTTTTATTGTTTGTTTTTTAGCGCTGACACTTAGTTCTCTCCCCCTCCTCACACGCGCGCTATCTGTGTGAGGAGGGGAGAGTCGGCAATGAGAGATGATCTGATATGTTTACATATCAGATCATCTCTCATTGGCCGCACAGATCGTGCTGTAAATAGCTGCTGTGATTGGCTATTTACCGCGATCTGTGTTTGGCTTGTCCAGGGGACACGGCCAGCACAGGAGTTCCCCGCTGCGTGCTCGGGAGCGAGCGCTGGGAACGCCAAAAGGGGCAGCCGTAAAAACACGGCCAGTCAGGAATTCAGGGCTGCTCTGCGGCCGTACAAAGTCGTACGGCCGTCAGCAAGTAGTTAAAGCATTAAAGTTGAGAAGTGGGGGTGTTCTGCTGTCGGAAATTACATTAAGGTGAGAAGCAGGGGGTGCTGACTTCTTACTTCTTCTCCCATGCAGTCAGCGAGTTGAGAGGGTGAGGGGCCGAAAATTACTTTGGAGAGCCTCTAGTAATTTGGGGGGCCCTAAGCGGCTTGCATAGTGAGCGGGCGGATGTGCCCTGCTTTGTCCTCTTTGATTATAAAGTGTCCCCTATAGCAATAATAAAGTAAATGTACTTTGGGAAATTTGAGTACTGGTGACATTTGATATTTAGTAAACCACGGCTTTGCACTAAAATGACTAACTAAACATTTAAATGTAGATCTGTTACACTGCAAATAACCATAAATAACTCAACATTAAATAACCTGGTTACATTCTACACTTTGAAGTTGTCATTTCAGGTCACACAGTGCAAACACAAAGGCTCTGCTAATTACAGTATCATTTGTCATACATTTATGTTAGCCAACGTGCCCTGTTCCAGCTTTGTTACATCATCAATATGCTAATGGCATTATCAGACTAGCCCTACGTGTGGCCTTTCACACCCTGCACAGAGACACTCCTCTCTTCTCAAGGTGTGTCGGCCTGAATATCAATTCACATGTGAAAATTGTTTCCAGGAATGCTGTATTTTAACAGGAAATATACATTTTAAGGGCATGTTCCCACCATAAAACAGTACACCGCAGTGAATGTGTTTTAAAGAGCTCAGGGACATTGGATTAGAGCAGGGGTCTCAAACTGGCCGCCCTCCAGCTGTTGCAAAACTACAAGTCCCATCATGCCTCTGCCTGTTTCGAACTGTCGGCCTTGGAAAGCCTCATGAGACTTTCGCAACAGCTGGAGGGTCACCAATTTGAGACCCCTGGGTTAGGGATGTCTATTTATTTTAATGAGCTATGCATGAAATGCATTTTTTTTGTTAAGCAGGTCAATGCAATGGAACGTTCAACACAATGTAGGTGTGTTGCAGTGCATTTTTAGGGCACAATTAGCTTGGAATGGCAATACACTACTACCTTGCTTCTGAGAAGCCAAGGCTTATTTTAACTACTTACCGTATTTATCGGCGTATACCACGCACCTTTTTCCCCTTAAAATAAAAGGGAAAATCGTGGGTGCGCGATATACGCTGATACCCGCTTCCCGCGCTCAGTTTGTAGTGCAGTACACTCGGGTACATTCGGCTAGGCTCAGCTTAGCTCGTGCTCACGCATAAACATCACAGAGCGTGAGCACAAGCGAAGCCGAACATGGCCGAATGTACCCGAGTGTACTGCACTCGGTATATGTCGGCAGAGGCGTTCAAACTGAGCGCGGGAAGCGGGGATTCGACACGAGACAGCGCTGGAGAAGCCGGGAGGACACCACCGAGGCCGCAGACAGACGCCGGACCGGACGATGGACGTCGGGCAAGACACCAAAACTTACAGGAATTTCGGGGCAACTTTAGGGGTGCGCACTATACATGGGAGCGCGCAATACCCCGATAAATACGGTATTTAACCCATAACAAAACCTTGCCTCCCCAAAAAATTACACATAGACCATTTTAAATTGGAAGTAGGGCAAGGCCACAGCTTTATTGAACACCGGTATAATAACAATCTTCAAAATACCAATAACCATGCCAGTCACGGTTATACCGTGAGAATCTATAAACAAACCGTCTAGTCTAAGGCGGCGTACAGACGATCGGATATATCCGATGAAAACGGTCCGCGGACCATTTCCATCGGATATGTCCGATCGGGAGTTTGATCCGATGGCGTGTACACACCATCGGATCAAATTCCCCGCCGCCGGACGGCGCGGTGACGTAGTGGTGACGCGGCGGTGACGTTGACGCCGCCGCGTCACCGCCACGTCACCGCACCAGGAAGTAAAACACTTCCGCGCATGCGCCGAATCCATTCGGCAGCGGCGCGGCGGTGGTGGGAGCCGACATGTCTGCTGGTAAGTGTACTAACCAGCAGACATGTCGGGCGGACAGATTCGCATCGGATAGATTTCAAAGCATGCTTTGAAATCTGTCGGGTGGAGAAATCTGTCCGCTAGCCCATACACACGAGCGGAGATGTCTGCTGAAACGGTCCATCGGACCGTTTTCAGCGGACATATCCCCTCGTGTGTACGCCGCCTAAGAGGCCTGTCTCCACCATCAGTGAGAGACAGGCATTAAACTGACCCGTAATTCAACCTGAGGGCTTAGCGGCTAAGCCTTAGCCCATAAAGTAATACCAATAGCTGGCAAAGTAAAACTGCCAAGGAAGCTGTGACGAAACACACAACAAGCGGGTGGTTGGGCAACTCTTGTGATGTCAGATTATCTGGAAAGTAGTGGGACGTGTCTCTGTGTAGCTTTTTCAAGAGTTCAAGCTCCACCCAGTCACCTTGTGCTATTGTAGCCAATCCCAACGGAGCCACTCCGACTCCCTGATTAGGTTGACGCTCCGCTTGGTTGCCAGGCTCCCTTTCCTTACTGTGGGGCGGGTCAAGGGGCCTTTATTATCATGTGTTAACATGCATTATTAAGCATACAGGGAGTGCAGAATTATTAGGCAAATGAGTATTTTGACCACATCATCCTCTTTATGCATGTTGTCTTACTCCAAGCTGTATAGGCTCGAAAGCCTACTACCAATTAAGCATATTAGGTGATGTGCATCTCTGTAATGAGAAGGGGTGTGGTCTAATGACATCAACACCCTATATCAGGTGTGCATAATTATTAGGCAACTTCCTTTCTTTTGGCAAAATGGGTCACAAGAAGGACTTGACAGGCTCAGAAAAGTCAAAAATAGTGAGATATCTTGCAGAGGGATGCAGCACTCTTAAAATTGCAAAGCTTCTGAAGCGTGATCATCCAACAATCAAGCGTTTCATTCAAAATAGTCAACAGGGTCGCAAGAAGCGTGTGGAAAAACCAAGGCGCAAAATAACTGCCCATGAACTGAGAAAAGTCAAGCGTGCAGCTGCCAAGATGCCACTTGCCACCAGTTTGGCCATATTTCAGAGCAGCAACATCACTGGAGTGCCCAAAAGCACAAGGTGTGCAATACTCAGAGACATGGCCAAGGTAAGAAAGGCTGAAAGACGACCACCACTGAACAAGACACACAAGCTGAAACGTCAAGAATGGGCCAAGAAATATCTCAAGAATGATTTTTCTACCGTTGTATGGACTGCTGAAATGAGAGTAAGTCTTGATGGGCCAGATGGATGGGCCCGTGGCTGGATTGGTAAAGGGCAGAGAGCTCCAGTCCGACTCAGACGCCAGCAAGGTGGAGGTGGAGTACTGGTTTGGGCTGGTATCATCAAAGATGAGCTTGTGGGGCCTTTTCGGGTTGAGGATGGAGTCAAGCTCAACTCCCAGTCCTACTGCCAGTTTCTGGAAGACACCTTCTTCAAGCAGTGGTACAGGAAGAAGTCTGCATCCTTCAAGAAAAACAAGATTTTCATGCAGGACAATGCTCCATCACACGCGTCCAAGTACTCCACAGCGTGGCTGGCAAGAAAGGGTATAAAAGAAGAAAAACTAATGACATGGCCTCCTTGTTCACCTGATCTGAACCCCATTGAGAACCTGTGGTCCATCATCAAATGTGAGATTTACAAGGAGGGAAAAGAGTACACCTCTCTGAACAGTGTCTGGGAGGCTGTGGTTGCTGCTGCACGCAATGTTGATGGTGAACAGATCAAAACGCTGACAGAATCCATGGATGGCAGGCTGCATGAGTGTCCTTGCAAAGAAAGGTGGCTATATTGGTCACTGATTTGTTTTTGTTTTGTTTTTGAATGTCAGAAATGTATATTTGTGAATGTTGAGATGTTATATTGGTTTCACTGGTAAAAATAAATAATTGAAATGGGTATATATTTGTTTTTTGTTAAGTTGCCTAATAATTATGCACAGTAATAGTCACCTGCACACACAGATATCCCCCTAAAATAGCTAAAACTAAAAACAAACTAAAAACTACTTCCAAAAATATTCAGCTTTGATATTAATGAGTTTTTTGGGTTCATTGAGAACATGGTTGTTGTTCAATAATAAAATTAATCCTCAAAAATACAACTTGCCTAATAATTCTGCACTCCCTGTAATGTTCTTGATGGCATGAAAAAGCTTTAAAGTGTAAATTCACCTTTACAAAAAAAAAACACTATGTTGCCCCTTATGGGTATAGTTGGGATCGGCAAATTAAGTTACCCTAGCGTTGTCTAGGGGTGTGATGCAGAGACAAAGTAGTGAGCGGAGATCCAGACAGTCAAAGGTTTTTTCCAATGCTTTATTTCCAGGCCAACATAGCCAACATCAACTTCAGTTAGGAAGGAAAGACAGGTTGATGAAAGGAGAGGAGAACTTGCGGTGTCAGGCGTGGAAATGAACGGGCAAGCCTGCGCTTAGCAGTACAAATTTGTAAACTCGTCGCCACTCCTGCTTGAGTGGGTGAAGTGCCCACGGACAGGTTTTGTTTCGCTAACCTGGCAGCCGAGGTGTCACTTTGGATGTCTGGGAGGAACAGGTCTTTCACACAGACCTGGCTCTAGGGCCTTAGTCACAGACCAATTGCTTTAGATGAGATTAGGTGAATGAACAGAGCGAATCCTCCCAGTAAATTCTAGCACAGGTCACCAGGAGACAGTAAAGCGTATCTGTCAGCATTCCGGTCACCAGATCCCTGATTGGTTCATTTGGGCCCTGTGGACAACCTGCCTCCGGGTTCCCCTCGAGCCGATTCCCCAATCGCACGGCACCCAGCCTGGGATCCATTCAATAGGACTGGGAACCCAGTAAGTCACTGGGGTCCCCTTTCGCCTCCGGTTGAGGCTCGGTGAAGCCTGTAAGCTTGGCCAGGTGGGCCGAAGAAGACAAGAACACATGACATCTGTCACAGATATACCCCTTGAGGCAGCATGCCCCGTGAGGGAAAACCTCCTCCAATTGGCTGCTGGGGAGGACTTGCTCTGCCAGAAACCTTTCCGGAATAACAGAGGTCATAATTTAGGTAAATCATGACTGAGAGCAATGTAACTCTCCCAGTCCAAATAACTTTAGCGTAGTGCCCATGCTGAAAGCAAAGGGGCGCTACATAAGCATTGTGTACTAAACCTACCTGCCAGCCAGGGCTCCCTTTCTGTTTAACCACTTGCTGACCGCCCTATAGTACTTTTACTGCTAAAGGGCGGCAGCTGTGCACAGGATCACGTATATACATGTGATTGTGCACTTCAGCCAGCAGGGGGCACACGAGCACCGCAGACATGCTGCTTTTGCTGTGATTATTCACAGCAGAAGCCAATCTGCGGGTGCTGGCCACTCTATGTCTTCTACCACCTGCTGATCGTCCAACAGAGACTCAAAATGGAGCTCTGCCTATGTAAACATGGCAGAGTTCTGTTCTGACAGGGGGAGGGAGGGATGGATTCTGTATTCCTACAAAGCAGAAACTCAAATCAACTCTTCCCCTAGTATTAGTGTCAGTTAGTGTCCGATTATTCAACGCAATATCACAGTCCTGCTGTAAGTCGCTGATAACCACTATTATAAAAAAATATATACAAATTCTAGTATATATTTTGTAGACGCTAGAACGTTTGCATAAACCAATCAATATACACTTGTTGGGATTTTTCACCAAAAACATGTAACAGAATACATATTGGCCTAAATTTATGAAGAGATTTGATTTTTTATTGGATATGTTTTATAGCAGAAAGTAATATATATATATATATATATATATATATATATATATATATATATATTTCTTTTTTAAAGAATTGTGGTCATTATTTTGTTTATAGCGTAAAATATATATATATATATATATATATATATATATATATATATATATATATATAAATAAAAAAAACAGCGGTTATCAAATACCCCCAAAAGATAACTCAATTTTTAATGTAACGTAAGTATGGCAGTGCAGTATCACAAACACTGACCTGGTCATGAAAGGGGTAAATCTTCCGCAGGTCAAACAATGTGGTTAAACAATGAATTCCTCAAATAGCAGAAGCTACTTCAGGCCTGATTCACACTTGTGCAGGTTGCAGTTTGTATATTGCAGGTTCATTTTGCATTTTTTTCAATACACATCTTTAAACCATTGAAATCTATGGAACTAAAAACAAGAATACAAAAACCCTGGCCCTTTCTATATAATGCACAGATGTGAACTACATCTATAGGAAACATATTAAATGGACTCTAGTGTGTTTATGCAAAACTAAAAGGGCACTAAAAAATGCATAGGTGTGAACCAGGCCTTAAACCTTCTGCAGCCTGTGCAGCACTACTGGGCAGTAATCTTGAACAAGTATCTACAAATGAGGGACATATAATATGGGCATGCTTGTTCCAGGTCCAAGACTTACTAAATAATAAAGCAAGGATACGAATGATAACCCAGGAAAATGAACCTTAACGTGGATGTAAACCCCATTTATGAAATTTGAGCTGGGCACATATATCTGCAGTATTTTGTTATCTCTCTTCAGTGAGCTAAGTCCCTAGGTTTCTCCTGAATTGTTCCTCTGTTATCAGCCTGATAACTCCTGACAAATTCTCCGACACAGCAGATAAAAGCAGCCTAACATTTCTGTTGGGGGAGGTTGCTTTAAATAGATTAGCAGACAGCTGGCCCTGTTACAAAACACCTCTGAGAGTCTCTGCCTATGATGAGAGGGGGGTGTGTTTCTTTCCTAACATGACCTGAACTTTCTAAACAGTATATAAATGTGAAGACAGCAGATATACGTGTAAAACCTATGTAGGAAGATTTGGTTTGTCTCTGTTTATCATCTGACCCAGTTTACTTCACTGGGTGTATGGAGGGTTTACATCCACTTTAAAACAAGTCAGCAATGGCAGGGCAGTGCCAATAGTTCTATAATGATAGATTTCCATCAAATATATGCGGGGCTCCAGCTAAAATGCATCATGGCATCTCTGTGGTTATATTCAGTGGCATTGTTCTCTTTGTATTTGCTTCCTGTAGCTCTTTAAAAGAGAAAGAGCCATTTTTTTTAATTTTTTGAAAAAAAAATGGAGCTTCATTTAAAATATACTAAAGCACTCTTCCTACAAAAACTCTGACTCCAGTGACTGATAGCATTTACAGAGCTTTCTCTCCTGGTGGATGAACATAGAACATAGTCCATGGGAGGCACCTGCCAAATAACGCTCTCCCGCCGTGACAGCTCTTAAATAGCTGAGGGCAGGGCCACCCGTCACGTGCACAGGTGACCTGCCCCCCCTCTGATGCCAGGGGGAAACACCACGGGGTTACCCACTGACATGTAAGAGTGACCTGCCCCCTCTGACGCAACGCGGGTTTCAGAGGTTGCGGGGTCACCCATATATGTCACTGGGTAACCCCGTGGCATTTTTACGAGTACATTGCTGGAATTTTATTTTTATTTATCTTTTTAATGACATGTCCTAAGCTGTCTCCTGTGGTTTTTAAAAAAATGTACACTTTTTTTGTGAAATGGTAGGGGTACAATGTACCCATTACCAATTCACATAGGGGGGGTGGGATCTGGGGGTCCCCTTTGTTAAAAGGGGCTTCCAGATTCAGATAAGCCCACTGCCCGCAGACCCCCACAACCACGGGCAAGGGTTGTGGGGATGAAGCCCTTGTCCCCATCAACATGGGGACATGATGCTTTGGGGTCCTGACCCCAAAGCATCCTCCCCATGTTGAGGGCATGAGGCTTGTTGGTTCGGGGTTGCCCTTAATATTTATACCAGACCCAAAGGGCCTGGTAATGGACTGGGGGGGGGACATTTTTTTCAATTACTTTTAACTGTATTGTAGGGACTCGACAATTTGCAATAAGTGTATATTAATTGGTTTACACAAAATTTATCTACAAAATAGGGGATAGATTAATGGCATTTTTAATATTTATTTATTGTTTACTAGTAATGGCGGTGATCAGCGTTTTTTAGCAGGCCTGCAACATTGCGGCAGGCAGAACGCACACCTAACTGACATTTTTGACACTTTTTTGGGGAACCAGTGACATTATTACAGTAATCAGTGACAAAAATATGCACTGCTATTGTACTAATGACACTGGCAGGGAAGGGGTTAACATCAGGGCGATCAAGGAGTTAAATATGTTCCCTGTTTGTGTTTTCTAACTGTATGGGGGACTGTGTGACTGGGGAAACACACAGAGCCCTTTACCTGTATAGCAGAAAGACAGGATCTGTGTGACCTCCCCTGTCAGAACGGAGATTTGCCTTGTTTTACACAGGCAGATCCCCCTTCTGTCACTGCAGGGAACGATTGCGAGTGGCCCACGGACATCGAGTCTGTCGGGCCCACTGATTGGCTCCCCCGCTGGCCAATGGGAGTGTGCGCATGCCCACAAAATTTAGTTCACGAGCCGACGTACACCTACGGCGATTCGTGGGAACAAGCCTGTAGCTGGCCAGCTAGAACCTGTCCTAGGTAGCTAATATAACTTACATGTATATACAGCTAAACCTGCTAAGAACCTAATGTAGAGCACATGTTTATATGTGAGAGACAAAGGCAGAGTTATTCACTGTGATTTTGTGTTTGGATGTTATATAACAGTTGTATGTTGTGTTCACAGAAGCAAAATAAAAATATGCCTTTAAAAGTCATTTGTTTGTACGGGACAGAAGAAGCAAAGCAATTCACCGTTTAATTCATACCAATAAGCATAGAGTTAAGCTTTTGTGACTCATCAGAAGTCTTGGCCCAATCACAGCTAATCTCACATTGAGCAGAGTCTTGACCAGTCACAGCCAGCTTTGCATCCACTGTCTAGGAAGTTTCTAGCACATACTCTGCAAATTATTCATTCCACACAGAGACAGCGGAGCAAGCAGATATACAGAGCAGTTCTTATGGAAGCCAGAGGGCAAAATTAGGTAATTATACAGTTATATATATGTTCTTATTGTAAATAGTGTGATTAGAACTGTATACTGGTTTAGCTGTGTGTTCACTTGTAGTTCCACCAAACCCGAACCATATCAAACCCGAACCATATCAAACCAAACTAAGGTAACCCTGCAAAAGCAACCTGCAAGCCAAGTTGCAAACCACAGTTATACCTTTCAGAGAAATCAGAGAATGCTTTGATAACTTACAGAGAGAGAGAGAGTATAAATACTGAAGAAAGAAATATATCCACCATCTTATGTTAAATGACAAGACTGAATATTTGAACCACTATTTTCTGTTATACTTATTCATCACGGGTTTTTTGTACATGGACTGTCTGCTGCAAAGCAGCAGTATTTTATATTAAGAAAAGTGAAGTTATTAAAGAAGTTATTTTAAGCATTTGGCTTAAAGCACGGGCACGGGCCTCGTGGTCATGGGCATCCTCCGTCCCGTCCTATGGGCCTACCTCCTGAGAGTGAAGAAACGAGGCAGCCGGTACTGAGGTTCTAGTGGTACTTCCATCTCTTAGGTGCCTCAACTCCGCACTTTCCCCAGATGAGGGGATTTCTGTCCACAAGGCCTCCGCGTTCATATCTGTTCTGCAGTAGTTACTGGGCTGCTTTCAAACTAATCTGCAGATGCAGAGCAGTGCACCTGCGGGTTACCTGCACTGAGCCATACACTTCTGTTATTTCCTGTGAGTTTGAGCTTTCTGAAAGTACAACAAACCTGCAGAATATAATAGAAGTCTATTGCAAAGTGTAGAAAAGCCAAAAGGTACACTGCGTTGTACCCGCGGTGTCCAATTGGACCCTCCATTCACCTCTAAGGCCTCGTACACACGATCGGACATATCCGATGAAAACGGTCCGCGGACCATTTCCATCGGATATGTCCGATCGGGAGTTTGATCCGATGGCGTGTACACACCATCGGATCAAATTCCCCGCCGCCGGATGGCGCGGTGACGTGGCGGTGACGCGGCGGTGACGTTGACGCCGCCACGTCACCGCCACATCACCGCACCAGGAGGTTAAACACTTCCGCGCATGCACTGAATCCATTCGGCGGCGGCGCGGCGGTGGTGGGGGACGACATGTCTGCTGGTAAGTGTACTAACCAGCAGACATGTCGGGCGGACAGATTCCACCGGATAGATTTCAAAGCATGCTTTGAAATCTGTCGGGTGGAGAAATCTGTCCGCTAGCCCATACACATGAGCGGAGATGTCTGCTGAAACGGTCCATCGGACCGTTTTCAGCGGACATATCCCCTCGTGTGTACGAGGCCTAAGGAGTGGCCGATGTAAACTGACTTGTGTCCTACCTCCAATCTGATCCGGCTGTGTCTGTGTCCGCTCTGCATATGCAGAGTGGACATGGACCTGCCATCCGCCTGCTCCGCTGATTGTGGCCCACGACCTGCTCTAAAGGATCATTACATTTCACAGGCATTGCTTTCATCCATTTTTCGGAGGCGAGCCGGACAGGCACCTCTGCTTTGGAAACAACACTAGACTTGCAGCACTCACACCACCTTGAGCGGGGGTTTCCTCATCATTGTGCATATTGTACTCCTGGACTTGAAAAGTAGGGGTTATACCCCAAAAACTTGTCTTATAAATGTGAACGTTAGTGCAAAAGAAATTGTAGCATGGACAGTATTCGTTTTTTTTTTTTTATGCAAGTGCACTACTACGACTCCAATAATCTCAGGCATAGCAGCCATATACTTCTATGTTCTATAGTGCTAATGCTCTAAAAGTTGGATGAACTTTAACTCAAATACCTTCAGTTTCCTTGGCTGAGAAATTGGTTGAAAACAAAAGTCTTGAAAAAAGAAAACAAGAAAAGGATAAGTATCTGACATTACTATTGTTATGACTTGTCAGAAAACTGATCATTCAGACTGAAAAATTGCACAAGCAGGCATACCTTCAATCATACCTTCAGCTGATTTGATTTGATTTACACAAATTTTTGATCAAATTAAAAACAAACAAAAAAGAAAACATAATCCTGGCTTAGTGAAAATAGTATTCCGGAATCACTCAAATATTTTTGGTTGAATGAACACAAATGCTTTTAGGTAGGACATATGTGGCATAAGTTCTCAGTCTGGTCAGCTGCATGTTTAATTATTGCGCTCTGTGGCCTTGTGGACTCACTTACACAGACTGATTGCGTTTGGTACTCATTCACATAAGAATGGTCTTCTTGGGCATGTAGAAGCATGTTGAGTAAAACAATAGTTTTTGACCTTGGTTTTATGCCTAATGAAAGCCAGTTTATGTGCCTCCACCTATATTGAAACACACTTTACATCAGTATAGTTGCATCACTTTACATGAGTTTAAATGTATTTGCATGGATTTACATGCTTTCATATCAGTAAATAAGCTTTTCTGCCAAGGAGTTGGACCCAAAGTATGAAGTTATCTAAGTTAAACCCACTGCATGTGGAAGTATGTGGCTTTTAACTACTTCTTAGGCCGCGTACACACGATCAGACATGTCCGATGAAACTTGTCCGACGGACCGTTTTCATTGGACCACGCTGAAGTGGTCTGTTGGTCTGATGTGCGTACACACCATCGGACCAAAATTCCATCGGACCAGAACGCGGTGACGTAGAACACAACGACGTGATGAAAAAACGAAGTTCAATGCTTCCAAGCATGCGTCGAATTGATTCTGAGCATGCGCAGGTTTTTGGTCCGATGATTTTCAGCGGACATGTTCGATCGTGTGTACGTGGCCTTAAAGCGTAGTTCCACCCGAAAATTGAACTTCTGCTTTAAGTGAACGTGACCCCCTGACATGTCACATTTGGCAAATTATTTAGAATCCACTCCATTAGTAGTGGGTAGTCCACTAAGTATGTACCTTTGATTTTGTAGGGTTGGGTATTTACAATCTGATGCGTTTTTTTAAATATTAAAGCCCCCAACCACCAGAAGAGTCAATATTTATTTTATATGGGTTTAATGACATGGAGGTAGGAATTCTGATGCCTTGTACACATGACCCTTTTCATGACGCGAAAAATGCCATTTTTTTAATTGGTCGTGAAAAACGGCCGTGTGTAGGCTCCAGAACATTTTTTGCAATGAGAAAAGTGGGCATTAAAAATTTAGAACCTGCTCTATTTTTTCACGCCGTTGTTTTTCTCGTCAAGAAAAGCGGTCATGTGTAGGCTTTAACGTCAGGGTAAAAAACGCACATGCTCAGAAGCAAGTTATGAGAAGGGAAATTTGCATAATCAGCCCAAAGGTTGGCGCCATTTGAATGGCACTTCCCCTTTATAGTGCCGTCGTACGTGTTGTACGTCACCGTGCTTTGCTCAAGCATTTTTTATCACGTGTATGCAAGGCAGGCTTGAGAGGAATCACAAGAAAAACAAAAAAAAATGTCATGACATGAATAACGGTCGTGTGTACGTGGCATGACTCCATAACTCCCAGCATTGCTGTCAGTCATTTAAATAAAGTACCTCTCTTGTTTTCCTCAGCAGAGATTTATCTTTTTCCAGTTCATTTAAAGAGGAATCTGTGTGACATTCACAGTGGATCAGGCAGTTTCTTTGGATATCCAAGTGCCATTAAATCTGTCCAATCCTAGTTTAGATAAACCGATTTGCTCATCTATTTATGTCTCTCACAAATGTCAAATCATATCAGCTCAGCCTTCATAAAAATACAGAGGAAGTGTATTTTCCTGTATTCTTCTGACACCATAACTTAAAGGGTAGATAGTCTATAGCTGCAGCAGGAAACTACTTAGTATCCATACTGAGAATAGAAGCACAAAGGAAATTTTCCAGCACTAAGGAAGCAGATAATATATTCTCAGCTATACAGTGCTGTCAACTAGTTTTGGATTTTCAGCATTAGGGCAGGCAAGGTAAAATAAGCAATAGCATTAGCAGTATGTAAAATCAATATGAAAATCATGCACTCATTACAAGCTGACTTCTTTGTTTCAAATGTAAATGTTTACTTAATTTATTGGGTGGTTGAAATTGTTAATATCATCTTTTAATACAGTATTCTAGTGTGGACGTTTATAACATCTGAAATCTGCCACAAATAAATTGGAACTCCTAATTCTAACAATAGCATACCTCCCAACTTTTTGAGATGGGAATGAGGAACACCTATTAGCAAAAGTATGTAGGCATAGGACACAGGTAGTCACTCAGGTAGTCAGACTGGGTCTACGTTTGCAGAGTGGTCCTGAGCTGTCCGTCTTGAAGGAGGAAGCCACTCGATGAAGAACCTGTCTTGGAGAGCACCGAGCAAGAGGCTGGTATCTCAGGAGAGGCCTTGAACTTCATTGAAGGACGCACTATTACTGAAGGGCTGAATGATGGTCGCCTGTCAGTTCTAAGTTTACAAGAAGTTGATCGGGAGAGGTCTGGGTGCTAAATCCTGTGCTTTGGGAAGGTCTGTGGCAGAGACTTTACCAAGTTTCTGTGTGACACCCTGGCTGCTAGGTTAGTGGAGAGGCCTATCGGGGTGCACAATACCCGCTCTGGCTAGAGTGGCGATGAAAGCTATGTTGCAGGAAGCAGGAGTGTTTCCGGACAGAAGTTATACACCTGAACCTTATCTCTATTACCCTTCTACCTCTTCAACTACTACGTTTATTCTTTTACCAAGTGGCAAATAAAGCAAAGAAAAGGAAGTCTAAAGTGTGAACTTTTTCTCAACTCTCGTCTGATACCCTGGACGGCGAGGAAATAGAGGCAACATGCTGCCCAAAACAAACCAGCAGCTCCTTCGGGAGTAGTACTACACAATTGTCAAACATTATCCAACTTTAGAAATTGAAACAGAAGATTTAAGATTAAGATTTTTTTGGGGGGTTTTGGTCTGTGATTCTCCCTCTCTATGTGTCTTGTTTACTATTATCATTGTTAAAGACAGTAGAAGAAAATCACACATTTTGGGTTGTCCCCAGAAAAGTAATAGAGGGGAAATTTTCTAATAGGGACAAAGGGATTCCCTTGATTTCCAGGTATTTCCTTTCACTTCCTGTTTTGGCTAAAAGACAGGAAGTGAAACGGAAATCTCCTTGAAGGGAAACGGATGGCCAAGAAAACTGACAGGGGTTATAACCCTCCGTATCCAAAATAAAAAATAACACGTTTTGTCTATAATTAATTCTACTTTAATTTAAGACTCTTTTATATGAGATGTCTGTGTCTAACTGGCAATTTATCTTCCAGGCATGACCTGGCTTCCTTTGAAGGCACGCTCTGACAAGATTGCTGCAATACTGTGTCCTAAGCTGTAAGTTTAGTGTAGCAGAGTTTACAAATGATGTCTGTGGGAAGGGAATGGGGTGTAGGAGGCAGCAGGAAGTCAACAGTAACTTAAAGGACAACTTTACTTTTAGGGAAGTTATTCTAAGCCATTTCCTTACACCTCCTGCTCAAAGTAAGATCTTCACTGTACAGCTCTGCAATGCTTCAGAATACAAGCAGAAAAAAGAAAGTTCAGAAAGCACAATAATAGTCAGGCCATTTCAGGCTTCATGCACACTGGAATAAAAAACGTTGCTTCTACAGGAGTTTTGTGTTTTGCCTGTAGAAGCAACTCAATATTACCCTTTGTGTCCATACACATTAGGACGTTTACAGGCATATTTTTGGGAACAATGTTTAGAGGCAGGAAAAAAAATCCCTTCTCATTCACGTTTCTGATTGGAGCTCACTGGCAGAAAAAATGTAAAACTCTCCTAAACTCATCTATACTTTGTACAAAAAATGCTCTATAGGGAAGTTTTTTACTCCAAAAAGAACAGACATTTTTTTTAAGCCCAGTGTGCATTGAACCTCAAGCTGCTATTTTAAAAAGGAGCAGATCTCTGAACTTGTATATATACATTTTCTTCTGTACACAACTAGAGTAAACACTCCCATACATGCAGTGGCGTATCTAGGGTATGGCAGCCATGGCAAGTGCCACGGGCGCCATATGAAGGGGGCACTGTGGAGTGGCTGGGCGTTCCCTGTTGCATTCAGCCACATCCTGTTCTCCCAGGCTCTCCTATTCCATCTGGTCGGATTGGCAGCGCACAAAGAAGAAGGAGGAACATCAGTTTCTCCATCTCCTCTGTGAAAACTGAGGCCTTAAGTAATGAAGATTTCATCACTTCCAGTATTGGTTCTGCATTTGCTTGGCCTTGGAGGGCAGAGGAGGGATCAGGGGTCTAATAAACCCCAGATTTCTCCATAAAGAGGATATGTCACTACCCAAGGTATCACAAGGGATGATAAATATGACTAGTTTTGTTAGCTGTTTTTTTTTTGTTAAGGTTATTTGAAAGATGGGTTTCAAATGTTTTGACAGGGGCGCAGTTTCAGTGCTTGCCATAGGTGCTATTTTTACTAGATACGCCTCTGCATACATGGACTGCCTATATATACTTACCCTACCTAAACTGGCTCAGAATAGAATAAAAAGAGGTGAGAAATCTGACTGCCCTCGGATGATTGGGTACCGAGTGTTCAGTGGAGACCTTAATGGGATAGCACACAAATCTCTTAGCTTTTTCTCCACCTCCTTTCTCCTTTTGTAGGTTGCCATTAGATTCTGCAGCCCGTTTCTCCTCCAGCAACAGCACACCGATTGGGTGATTCTGGAGAGCTCTACACCAGGTGTAGGGCTGCAGGTTATACCTCCACTTTTCCTGCACAACCAGTTGTCTGAGAGGACAGGGCCGCAGCTCCTACACACCCTCTTCGTTTAATATATTTTTAGATCTGTAACAGTGTTATTTAATGGAGGTTAGTCATCTAAGCTAGATAAAAATTATATTTTAATTTGTTGAAATTGTTTCTAGGGTTTAGTAAATGTCTTTAAAGTAAGTGTTTGTTACACCAGCATTTCCTGTTCCTTGTATGTGCCTGCTGTATGATGTACATGTATAAGGGAAATCTCCTGTTCTCTTTGTTTTGCTTCCTTTGTGTGAAATCCCTGGTGTTCCTGCCGGTCCCTCTGCTTTCCTATGAAAAACTGACCATGCTAGGTATAAGAGCATAGTGTGATTCCTTCCTAGCTGTGCTGGGAACTCTGTCTGCTCTCCTCCCATGATCAGACTTGTCTTGACACGTCCTCCCTGCAAAGCCAGTCACTGTGAGGCTCAGTGTGCTGCTGCTTCTCCTCCCCCAGCTCTTATGCAGCTGAAAACAGATGGAATATGATCACTAATAAAAAAAAAGGAAAAATTAGAAATGTTTTGCTCTTCATTTCAATTTTAAGCTGAGTGGGTTGTTTTACAAGGTGAAGGTTTACAATTGCTTTTAGGTTATACGTGAGATCTAAGTTGGTTATTTGATGTTAATTAAAATAAAGTTTAGGTCACCCCTTAAATAAACCCTGTGCCAATTTTGTCCATCAAACCTGTTTCAAGTGTGTCTTTATTTATTTATTATGTTGTTATGGCTCTTTTGTGCTATCCCATGACTTATGCACAACCACAACTTCAGTCATCTTCCTGATTTATTCAATAGAAGGATGTTAAGTATATGCAGAAAAAGCTTTGTTCCTTTTTTATTTGATAAACAAATATGTTGAAGGTTCACCATGTGACTGGAATAATTGTATAATTTTCTGTGGCGATTTTGTTCCATGCAGAGCTGCCACTTAGTGTACTAGTATGGCCTGATTGTTGCAAGTGATGATTGATTTTGTATAACTTGCTTTTATCTAGCTGAGTATGGCATGCCTTTAACCTGCAGGAAATCAATAACTTCTTGAGCACTAAATGGGCTAGTTGGAAAATCCATATATATATATATATTTTTTTACATTTGAAGGCTGTTGCTCCAGCCATTTCTTTTTCCCAGCCTGGTTCACTCATTTATCAGTATAATACTTAGAGATCTGTCATACTTATTGACATATGTTTATATCCACATCTTTAAAAGATTACATTTTTCAACAAGCTTTAGCTGACCAACCATTAACTACGGTATATGGGCACAATCCTTTTGTAGGGATCTGCAGCTTCTACTGTCCGTATGTCTGAATAATTGTGTTCTTATTCTTAATATTACATGGTTTATTATATATGTACCTCCTGTCTCTGGGAAGCTTGGTTAAAAACCTCAGAGGTAGATAGAGAGGATTTTGACTACCACCTTGTTATCCCACATGCACAGTGCCAGATAGCTAGGTCTGTACACCTGTATGTGTGTAGTGGTCAACTTCCAGTATATTAGTAGGTGAAGCTGTGTATTGCAATAGTTTATTTGCAGCTCTTTTTATTTTAGTTAACCCTGTCCCTTCTGGTCTGGGATGCTATAGATAATTTTAGCTCAGGACTCAATATCCAGCATGGGCTAGAGCCAGGTTAGACATCAACATTTCATTAGGTATGGCAGATTAGAAGTTACTAGGGACTAAGAAGCAGGCTAGGCTGACATTATGGCTTCTGCTGGTGAGAAGCTACTGTCAGATAAGTACTTACTGAGGCCGAAATGGCGAGAGCAGTCCACCCTTGCGACTAGGTGCACTCTCACCCCCTGCAGGTGATACAGGGAGTGGATGGCACAAAGAGGCACAGGCTACCAGCGGGCAGGACAAGACTTGCGTGCTGGTCTTCGTAGAGCTGGATGGCTGTGCAGGGACAGGCAGATAGGACGGCCCACTGAAGAAAACCAAGCGGAAAGTCCAGGTCAGGTCAGGCTGAGGGTCAAACATTGGGGAATAAGGTAATTCCAAGTCACTGGCAGAGGTACAAGGTTCAGAAGGCACAAGGCAAATCTAGGTCACAAGCAAGAGGTCAAAGCAAGGAGATATGAGACAGATTCTGGTCACAGGCAGAGGGTCAAACACTGGAGACAAGGCAGAGTCCGTTATGCAGGCCAAGGGTCAGGTCCAGGAGAAGAGCAGAGTAGTCAGGAACAATCTGAGTCGTAACAGATAATCAGATACAGGAAACAGGATCAAACTCAGACAGGAAGCTGAAGACAAACCAGCATCCTGTCTAGGCACTTGAGCAACCTTTATAGGCTGGCCAGAGCTTCACGTAAAGCATATGCGCCTTTTTGTCGGACCGCAAATGCGTGTGCGCTGGAGCGACGTTCCGCCGTGCATGCACACAGGGACGCGGCTGATGCGGCTGGATTGATTGTTTCTCTGACAGCTACATTCCAGACTTGTTGGACAATGGTTGTAGGATCTCCCCATCATCACTGTTCATCTCCCGATAATCTGTGTTGGGGTCTTCGACACCAAGACAGACACCACATTGTGATTATCCTCAGGGACCCCTGCAAAAGGAGTTTGCTGCAAAATTAATCTTTAGGTATCTCTTTAAATAAATAAATATACCTAGATATAGTTGCACAATTCCAAGTGTTTGTACATTGAATATGTTAACCTTAATATCTAAAGCAGGTATTCTTTCCAAACTGGTGTGTATCTGGCTACTTACGGTTAATGTCATATGCTAGTTGCAGTAGTACTTCTGCTCCTAATTTTTTTTTTTTAGATTACTGATTCATTTCCAGAAAGGGAATCCCTTCTGTTCAGAGGCCCCTTCCTGGGTAACGGCACTGTCACACTTTGAATGACAATTGCACAGTCATGCAACATTGTACCCAAATTATATTTTTATAAAAAAAAAATCTTTGACAGATAGAGCTTTCTGTTGGTGGTATTTCTCACCGCTGGGTTTTAAATTTTTTGCTAAACAAATGAAAAAAGATCAAAAATTTTAGGCCTCATGTACACTGCATCTGCTAAACGGACGTTTAGGAGCAGTTGGGCATTTTTTTCAACTGCTCCTGAACTGTTCTCTTTGTTATTTTATCAGTACATGTACACAGGGTCATTTACATTAGTTAGAGGCTTTTTTTGAAACACAAAAAATGGGCTTAGAAGCTGAGTTTAGAGGCATTTCAGGCACCAAGCGCTTTTCAATGCAGCTGGACGTGGCTAAACGCAGTAATTCACGGTTGTTTGCGTTTCATTTACCAGAAGTTTTTTATTTTCGGCTTTTTAAAACGCTTCTAAACACGGCGAAACGCTGCTAAATGCTGCATGTAAACGCGGTAAAACTGTCATTTTAAAGATGGATTACTATCTGTCAAGTTAAATCATTCAGGAGAGGTTGTAAAATGTCCCATGTACATGAAGCCTTAATTTCTGTTATAACATTTTACAAATAAGTACATTTTCTTCTTCACTGATGTGCTCTTATAAGGCTGTAATGATGGGGCTGCATTTATGGCTGCACTGATGAGGCGGCACTAATGGGCACTGATAAGCTGCATTGATGGGCACTAATGAGGAGGCACTGATGAAACTGCACTGATGAGGCAGCACTGATGGGCACTGTATTGGACACAGCTGATCACATGCTAAAATGCCACTGTATGTGGCCCTCTGCCGCAAACTGCTGTGTCCAAGGGACACAATGGTCACAGAGCATGCCCCAGGGGGTGCGCGGGAGGTGTGGTTCTGGGAGAACGTCCATGGACACCCTCCCAGAACTGAAGAGCCACACTGTAGCCGTCCTTATACTATAGAGCGGTTGGAAAGTGGTTTAAAAGGCTTATCAAATGGATGGTATCCATAATCTTTATGGCGGAGTACTGTGTAAACTGAAACAGGAAGTTGGAAGCTCACTGGATATTTGGCAGGATTTACAAGAACAGGTATTCTTATGCACCCATAGCATTTTTAACACATGGGGAAATGTGCATTTACTAAAAAGATATGTATGTTTTTGATTTTGTCCAGACAAAAGCACAGGGGACATTATTATCGAAATGATGTATCCCTTGTGCTGCTATCTGCTGCTTTAGTTTAAATCTTCCTTCTCTGATCCCACTCCCACTTTCTGATCCCACTCGCTCTAATCTTCCTGTGCAAAGGGGGTCAATAGAACCCCCCCAGTGACTTGTCATATTCACTCATCAAGAGTGCTGGCTATGTCAACCTTTTCCGCTTCCCTTCTCCATTCATAGACTCTTTGCTAAAGCTTTTATGATTGAACTGTGATATATGAATGGAGAAGGTGGACCCCTTTAATCACCCGCGTGTCCTTGGTTTTCAGATTGTTTTTCATTCATTGAGGCTATATAGTAGAGCATCTATGAATAGAAGAGCTGGGTATAAACGGTGAGCATAGTTGGCATTCTTGATAAGTTCATATGGCATGTCCCTCAGCTTCATTAACTCCTGCTGCATTGGAAAATTAGGGTGATGAGGGTGGTGTGGGGGATTGGAGGAAGAAGATTTCAACTAAAGCAGGAGTCAGGCTTTAAAAGAGAAGTTAGGGTTTTTTTATTTTATTTTTAATCATACTTACTTAGATGGATGCAGCATCGGATCACTCAGTTCTCAGTGCTCTGTGAGCAGAGAGCTGGTGACTGTCAGTCATTGCTTTCTGTTCTGCCACCACCTCAACATGCTCAACATGCTCACTGGAGTGCTGGGCTGTGGAGGAGGCGGGAGTGGCTGGCCCAAACTCACAGTGGCTTACTGAGAGGCTGAGCCAGGTACTGGTTCAGGCTCCTGTGTGGATCCTAACCATATGGTTGAAATCTTTTCCCAGCTTGAACCAGCTCTGTGATGTCAGCCAACAGGTCACAGGAGTGCAGAGGGAACTGTACTTCTCCTTTAAGCTTGGTGTGTGGGAAGTGACCTGCTATGATTGGAAGCCATCTATTTTTCAGTTGCAGAATATTGTTGATCGAACAGTAACTGCATCCAATCAATATAAATATAGTCCAGCAGGGGGTTTATTCACCAGGGCTGTGCAGTGTTGATGGAGAAGTCTTTTTAAAAATCTATTGATGTATGGTCAGCCTGAGCAAAATTGTTCTCCCTACAACTGAAACTATATCTTACATTTTAACCGTTTTGCGCTCATCTGCAAAGTTTAATCATTTGTAAATGAAGCCAGCCTAATGTTTAGTATATAGGTGTGCAGGGCGTACACCTGTAAGGGGCCCGGGGGTCCCAAGGGGCCGGGATGGGAACACCCTAAAAAAAAAAAGGCCCAGAGGCCACCAGGGCCCCAGATGGCAACCCCCTCTTTTTTTATAAAAAAATATATTTTTTAATATATTTTTATTTTTTATTAAAGGGCCAATTTTTTTTTTTTTTAGAGGTCCGGAAGACCCCAGGGCCCTGGATGGCAAACCCCCTTTTTTATATATATTTTTTATTTTATATATATATATATATAATATTATTATTATTATTAAAGGGCCCAGAGGTCCCCAGGGCCCCCGGATGACAACCCTCCTTTTTTTTTATTTCTTTTTTTTTTATATATATATATATATTTTTATATATATATATAATAATAAAAATAATAACAATAATAATATTATTTATGTATATGTATATATATATATATATATATATATATATATATATATATACACACACAATATTATTATTATATTATTATTATTATTATTATTAAAGGGCCCAGAGGTCCCCAGGGCCCCCGGATGACAACCCTTCTTTTTTTTTTTTTTTTTTATATTTTTTATATATTTTTTTTATTTCTTTTATTTTTATATATATATATAATAATATCAATAATAACAATAATAATATTATATATATATATATATATATATATATATATATATATATATATAATATTATTATTATTAAAGGGCCCAGAGGTCCCCAGGGCCCCCGGATGACAACCCTCCTTTTTTTTTATAAAAATGTTTTACATTTGTTTTATATTATTTTATTTATTTTTTTATATATATATATATATGTAGATATATTTTTATTAAAGGGCTCAGAGGTCCATAGGGCCCCATGTGTTAAACCCCCCTGTTTATATATTTATTTTTTATTTATTTTTATTAATGGGCCCAGAGGTCCCCAGGGCCCTGAAAGGCAACCCCCTTGTTTTTTTTAATATATGTATTTTTTATTTATTTTTTATTAAAGGGCCCAGAGGTTTCTTTTTATTAAAGGGCCCAGAGGACCCGGATAGAAAGCCCCCTTTTTTTGTAATTTCTATTTATATATAATAAAAATTATTAAAGGGCCCAGAGGTCCCCAGATGGCAACCACCTTTTTTAAATATATATTATATATATATATATATATATATATTTCTCTTTTTTTTAATTAAAGGGCTTAGAGGTCCCCAGCCCCCCTCCCCCCGCTTTGTTTTGTAAAGGGCCCCCAGGCTTCTTCTCAATTTGGCGGGAAACCCCCCCACTTCTTAATTTCAGGCGGCAGCACCCCCCCCCCCCCCCACCCGGTTCTCCTGCTTCAGGGGGCCCATGGTCCCGATGGCGGCCCTGTAGGTGTGAGACATGCAGTGAACGGCAATGAGTGAATGTGTTTGTGTGTGTATATTTATTGTTGTTACATTTCCTGCTGAACTTTTTAGGTGCATTTTGGTGTAATTAGACATATTCCCAAATCACCTGAAAAGTACATAAAGTGATAAAGGTAATACAATCAGACCAAGCATTTTATTAAAATATTCTATAGCGCACACATGGCGTGGTTTTTAATTGTCTAGCTGCATTTATCCACATGTAAATGTGTTTACTTATGCAACTGACTTTGTATTTGTTTAGTATTATAGCAGGTTTACCTGAACAATTGTGAGGAAGCCTTCATAGTAAACAGACCAGCCTTGCATTGCATTACAGCCGGCCAATAAATGCATAAGCCAATTAGAACGATGTACAGACATGCCTTGACAAGATGAGTCAACTGTATGCTAATCTGAGAGCTCCGCTGTGTGTAGGTTGGCTTCTGTCTTGACAGGAAAAATTCAACTTTGTGCCAAATACTTTGAATAACAAATGATTAATACATACTCATACACTTCCTGCCTATGGAGACAGGTACAGTATACACCTCAGTCAGATTCAGCAAGTCAAGTGATTCATTTATGTTGATGTATCTTGTCTACTCTGGATTAAACGTGATTTTATCACAGTGTTGAAACCTTTCCAATCATGGGAAAACACTTCCCTGTGTAACTTTTCATTTACAGTAACATTCACCAGTTTTGCCCAGGAATATTCCAGTTAGAATTAGGACAACCATACCACTAAATCTGCCACAACACCCCCCCCCCCCCCATCTATCACAATGTGCAGTACTGAAATAACTCACCTAATGTGCCCCACTTGGGATCAGATCTTGGGGGATTTAATGTCAAGCTTGTAAAATACAGTACAGTTGTAGATATCACTTTAGGGTCACTAAAGGATTTTTTTTCAGCTATATAGCTTCCTTTACCTTACTGCAGTCCTGTTTTCATGCCCTCATTGTTCGTTTTTGCTATGATGTTGCTTTAATCCCTCTCTGTTCTGGACACTTCCTGGTTGTCTGTTTCCTGGAAAAAAAAGTAATGGGAGCTTTGGTCACTAAACAAGGAGGTGTGATTACTGTGTGTCTAAAACCCCTCAGAACCAATCAGTTTCATTTTACAAACCATCACTGTCCTCTATTGGCTCTGTGTCTCTGTACATCACAGAAGCATGAAAAAGCATGCAAAAACACAACTGAAACTGCAGGTACATTATATGATTGATTTTTATCTATTTTTATTCATTTTTTAAAGGAATCAGTTAACTATTATGTCTCTATACCCTGTAAACAGTCATTTTAACAAACAAAAAATGTTTTCCTTTACAACTCCTTTAAGTGAATTTAAAGGCAACATTTTTTTTTTTTTGTTATGGGTAGGGTAGGGAATGATTTAAACCAGGGGCCTTCAAACTATGGCCCTCCAGTTGTTCAGGAACTACAATTCCCATCATGTCTGTGGATGTCAGATTTTTACAATGCCTCATGGGAAGTGTAGTTCCACCACAGCTGGAGGGCCGTTGTTTGAAGATTGCTGCTTTAAACCCATCAGTTCATTTATTTTTTGCTGTTTGTGGCCCATTAGGACAATTTTGATTCGATTTTACATCCTTGTTTGTGCTGGCTGTAGCTGTATTAAGCCCTGAACACACGGGTATAAAGTCCGCCGGGAATCCCGACGGGAATACCGAGAACCTGCTAAGCAAGTTTCCCCGTGTACACGCGGCCGGGATTCCCGTCAGGAAAACTGCAGGGAGAGCTTTGGCCGGGAATCCCGGTCGTGCGTACCGTATGCTCCTTCGCAGCGTTTCCCCATAGGAAAACTGCCAGATTTAAAACCCCGGCGGGAAAATAGAGAACAGGTGGGGGGAAAATAGAGAACAGGTTCTCTGTTTTCTCGCCCGAATTCCGGGCAGTTTTTCTGTCAGGAAAACTGCGAGGAAGCATACACACGGTTTTCCTGGCCAAAAGCTCTCCTGGCAGTTTTCGGGATGGGAAACCCGGCCGTGTGTACGAGGCTTAAGCGCACTTGCAACAAAAACAATGGATTACTATCCATGAAAAACAGATTGCTATCTGTGATACTTTTTTTATTTGCACTAATACTAACATTTTCAGGACAAGCATTTGGCTCCATGCCCACTAGTTTAACCACTTAAGACCCGGACCTTTATGGTTTATGATGTTCTACGAATGGTTTTCATGTTATAGTATTGTAACTTCCCTTGGTTATGTGAAAGATCAGGTGTTTCACGCCTGATGTATCTCATGGTAACGCCTGTTTTCTCATGTTTTGTTTTCTCTTTATATACCTTTGTATACAAAAGTTTCTAATAAAAACGAATAAAAAAAAACAATTGCGCGGTCGTGCGACGTGGCTCCCAAACAAAATTGGCGTCCTTTTTTTCCCACAATAGAGCTTTCTTTTGGTGGTATTTGATCACCTCTGCGGTTTTTATTTTTTGCACTATAATCAAAAATAGAGCGACAATTTTGAAAAAAATGCAATATTTTTTACTTTTTGCTATAATAAATATCCCCCAAAAATCTGGATTTTTTTTTTTCCCAGTTTAGGCCGATACAAATTCTTCTACCAATTTTTGGTAAAAAAAATCGCAATAAGCGGTTGGTTTGCGCAAAATTTATAGTTGACTGTGGTGATGAAAATTTCAGGGTCCATGGCCTGCTTTAGACTCCAGCTCCAGTGTAATATATCAGGCCATGTGATTTTAACACCCACATTGAGCTTATTCACCTAGTGAAAACACTTTTGTGTCCGTAAACGGAGAAGTTTTTTCTCAGTTCAGTTCTCAGCAGTTCTTAGAGGAAAATTATCTCCTATTATATATAAAATATGTTGTTAATATTCATTTTTAACCCACCGGTGCTGATATAAGGAAGAAATAAGCCTTCTTCAGCTTATCACACCAGCTTCTCTCCCAGATTCTCCACCTCTAAGCTGGTGAATCTGGAAGGGAGATATTTCAGTGGAAGAGCTGTGAAATCTTCAGATCTCAGTTTATTAAACTGGCTGTTTGTGACAAAACATCCATGTGCTGTGATGAGAAGAGGAAAACATGTTCTCTGCTCCTTATCTCAGCTTATTAAACCGGCAATCAGGGCTCAAGTCCTGCGGGAACGCGTGGGAACGGAGTTCCTGCACTTTTTTCACAGCAGGAACTCATTTCCCTTTGCAGGACTAGAGCAGCCGAGCCGCCCGAGCCAATCCTTCACTAAGAGGCAATGCCCAGCTCGAGTCACTGTCAGGCCTCGTACACACGATCAAATCTGTCTGCTGGAAACGGTCCGTAGACCGTTTCAGCAGACAGATTCGATCGGGTGTACGGGCGAGCTGACGGATTTGGCCACCCGACAGATTTCAAAGCTTTGAAATCTATCGGGTGGGAACCCGTCCGCCCGACATGTCTGCTGGTTAGTACACTTACCAGCAGACATGTTGTCTCGCACCGGCGCCGAATGGATTCGGCGCATGCGCGGAAGTGTTTTACTTCCTGGTGCGGTGACGTGGCGGCGTCAACGTCACCGCCACGTCACCGACACGTCAGCGCGCTGTCTGCTGGCAGGGATTTTGGTTTGCTTGTGTGTACATGCGAGCAAACCAAAATGACAGCAGACAGATTTGTTCAAATCGGTCGGACAGACAGTTTTGAACAAATCTATTGCCTCATGTGTACGAGGCCTTAGGGTCAGGCGAACCTTAGTAATCCTTTATGTTACTGGCCGAGGAAGAGGAATCGAGGAAGTGACGGAATACCCGCACACTACCCGATGAATCCATATACAGGAAGCGGATAGTAACATAAAGGATTACTAAGGTACAGTGGATCGAAAAAAAAAAAAAAAAAACATGCGGTTTAGTAATTATGCATATGAGCGTATCATTTTTTTTTTTTTGGTGGGGAAGTGGATCTTGGGTGGGAGTTCCCACACTTTTTTCCCCAGGACTTGACCTATTGCCGGCAATGCTCTAAGATAAGCCGTGATCATCAGGATCTCGGCTTATCGCGGTTTATTAAACATACACATTTGTGTGTCAACTAAAGTAAACACATTTATTTGGAAAATCAGGTTGTTTTATGCTGAAATGTCTAAGTATTTTGCACCATTTAGAGGCTAATTTCTGAGTATCTGTGTTTGTCAGATACTCTTAAATTATCAAATCTCTTACATTGACCCCGCAAACAACAATTTTACACCTTTTCATTTTGAGTTTAATTTTTTATTTTTATACAAATGACCATAATTATTGTCATTTTCTAGTACATTGTATATAGAATATTTCTCCCCATGCCTAAAAAAATAAATTTTGTTCAATGATTCCACACATGGCACAGTCCAGTGCAGTCAAATATACATTTTCCAAACTATGTGATCATTTCCTTCTTGAATCCAACAAAATAATATATGAAAGCAATCAAAACATGGCCAACATTGGTATAGATTAAACCTAAAATAAGCCTTCTCCGCTAATGATCTAAATATGTATGGGCACATTGATAGCATCACCTCTGTTCTTTCAGCATAAGCACCAAAGGACTAGACTTTTCATATTTTCCTTGTGCCAAAGAAACTTGGAGCATTTCATGTGTGACTGGTTATTTCAGTGCGGTAATGATGGAGATGGTGCATGGCAAGTGCATCCTAGCTCAATATTG
Organism: Rana kukunoris; assembly: GCA_029574335.1. NCBI lineage: Eukaryota > Metazoa > Chordata > Amphibia > Anura > Ranidae > Rana > Rana kukunoris. The sequence continues at coordinate 168,564,848 of CM056052.1, forward strand.
TTACATGTCCAATTGCCAACATCTGTATATCGAAATATTGTAACTCTAGAAAAATTCAGTTAACCCTAAAATAGTATTGACAACCAAGCTAGTTAATGCAACTAATTTTGGTATATATGTACCATACATAAAATTCAGTCATGTAGACTCTTAAAATATCTGTTATACAAAGCAAATCTCATGAAAGCATTTTACTTTGAAGCTTTGCTGGAAACAATGGCTATGCCAGAACCCATTTACACCCAGAACACAGTCTGACAGCACAGAAACACAAATGCCTTTTTTTTTTCAGGTCAGCATACAGACAGGAATTTGCCCAGGGGAAAAATACATTCTGATGAAACTGCTGGGAAAGTCGCTAAGGTGATCTGAAATTGTGAACATGTACAATCATATATTTAAAGCAGGTAATTTGTAGTTTTCTTTTATTCTTATGACAGTCACCAGTGAACAATCCCCAAAACCCTTTTGCTGCTCATTTTAAAACTAAAATGTAATAAAAAACAAAATAGATAATAGATAAATAGTTCAAATACAAGTAAAATAGTCTTTATTAGGTTACACTTTGGGGTTTTGTATTTTTGGGTCGCAAGCCAGGGGTGATGAGCAGAAAGTCAGTTAAAGTAGATGTAAACCCAACTACTAAAAACCTATATAATGTTAAATATATTGATGTCATTTTAAAAGTTATTTTTAATGCTTTAAGTGTGAAGTGTTTAATAAAATAATACCTAGAAATCTTGCCAAAATTTCCATAATTCTCCATCAAGAGCTGGTTCTGTCCAGCTCAGGTATTTGCGTTAACCACTTCAGCCCTGCAAGATTTGGCTGCTCTATGACCAGGCCATTTTTATACGCACCGAATACAACGCTATTGCAGTCATTTGTTGTCTAAACACAACATATTTATTCATCTGAGTCACTGACATGAAACTTTGCAGATCAGAACTTCTTATCTTTATTCCTATTCCAGGTTTCCTTGAAACTACTTACAGGTATCAGTCATTATTATGCTGAGTTCTGATAGCTGTCATTTTAACAGGTCAATGGTATTGGATTATTCATTACCAGAATAGATGTAATTAGAAAGAGAATGTTTGTGATCAAGGTTACTGATAAGATAAGTGTCAACAGTCCTGTGTGGTAATGCCATCACACACAAAGTGGAACTTTAGGCTGCATTCACACCTAGGCGTTTTTACGCCCTACGCCCGACGCTATTGCAGCTTAAAATACGCTTGAGGGGTGATTTAACATTGTCGGCTATGGAGATGGTTCACATCTCCACGCCGAACGCTGAAACGCCGTACGCCTGAAGCTCAAAACAAGTCCCGGACCCTTTTTTTCAGGCGGCTTCGACGTTTCGGCATAGCAGACAATGTTAAAATCATCCCTCCCAGCAAAAATAAGGCAACAAACGCTGCAATTTGTCACGGCAAATCGCGCTACAATACGCCGCGTTATAGTGTGAATGCAGCCTTAGTCAGAAAATTAAAGGAGTTGTAGAGGTTTTTTTTTTTTTGCTGAAATGACTGTTTACAGGGTATAGAGAAATAATAGTTAACTGATTCCTTTAAAAAAACAATTAAAATTAGAAAATTACTCCCAGTACTGTGGTCCTCAGGAAACAGACAACCAGGAAGTGTCCATAACAGAGGAGAATTACAGCAACATCAGAGCAAAAACGAACAATACGGACATGAAACCAGGACTGCAGTAAGGTAAAGGAAGCTATTTAGCTAAAAAAATGTTTTCCTTTAGTGACCCTTTAAGACTTCACAGATCACTTCAGGCTGGCCCCTTTTCTATGTAAATCCTTAATACCTTTTAATATTTGGACACTTACCTGTCCTGGAATCCAGCGGTTTCGGTACCCCAGCCGATGTTTCCATCTGCTGCTGGGTACTGCCGCCGCCATTACCGGTAAGGAAACCCGGCAATGTAGCCTTGTGGCTTCACAGCCGGGTCCTTACTGTGTATGTGTGAAGCACACTGCACTCTCTTACTGGCCCAGCAGCAGGGAAAGGAGGAGGGGGGCCGAACTTCTGAGGGGAGGGGGGCAGATTAGCAGAAGTTCCACTTTTGGGTGGAACTCCGCTTTAAGGTGCCTTTAAAGGACTCATCACCATGCAAGCTATTTTGGACGATATGTATTCTTCTACATATTTTTGGTAAAATAAAATCGCAATACATGTATATTGATTGGTTTGCGCAAAAGTTATTGAGGCTACAAATTAGGGGATAAATTTAATGCATTTTTACTAGTAATGGCGGCGATCTGTGATTTTTATCATGACTGAGATATTGCGGCGGACACACCAAACACTTTTGACACTATTTTGGGACCATTCACATTTATACAGTGAACAGTGCTATAAATATGTACTGATTACTGTGTAAATGTGACTGGCAGGGAAGGGGTTAACCACTAGGGGGCGATCAAGGGGTTAAATGTGTACCCTAGAGAATGATTCTAACTGTAGGGGGAGGGGACTGACTGGGAGAGGTGACCAATCTGTGTCCCTATGTACAAGGGACAGAGCATCAGTCTCCTCTTCCTGACAGGACACGGTCCTGCTCAGTTACTGGGCAATGCACATCGATTACCCAGTAGTGCGGCGGGTGCATGCGCGCCCCCCTAGTGGCTTGGCAAGGCGAGGACTAGAGCATTATCGTGCCTCCGTCAATTGACGGCGGGTGGTAGTAAAGGGTTAAACATTTTTAATGTTCAAAAACTCCTCTATGAAACATACACATTTTTTTTTTTCTGCATGTAAACTCCCCTGCCACTAAACTCCTGAAAAAGCCTATAGTATGCATGGACACATAGGCTAACATAGAGGGAAGTTTATTGCTGGAGGCAATTTGCAGCACATTCAAATTTTGGTAGCTTAATTATTAATGTGGAATGTATGTTCTTTTCATTTTATGCATTAGGGTAAAAAACCTTCTGGGTGCAGTTCCCCTCCCACCCTCTCTAATACTTAGCTGAGCCCCATCTCCATCCAGCGATGTGCATGAGAGCAGCGGCTCTCCCAGATACCTGTCTCCTCATTAACTTACACAGCGTCTCCATAAGGAGAGAGCAGGAAGTGGGCCAGGAAGCGCTCCATGTGTGACAGGAGCACCGCTTGGGAGCGAGCCTGCTTGAGTGCCCCATAGCAAGAGGCTTGCTATTGGGGCCACTCGGCAGGGGGTAGGATCCAGGATCACTGGCGGGGGACCCAAATAGAAGAGGATTGGTGCTTCTCTGTTTAAAACTATTGCACATAGCAGGTAAGTATAACATTTTTATAAAAAAGAGGAAAAAAAAGCCAACCTTTAGAATTACTTTAATTGTTATCAAACTGTTATGGGTAAAGTTCCACTTTCCGACAGGGATGGACTGGGACAAAAATTTGGCCCTGGACTTCATCCAGACTGGCCTATTTTGACAGGTCTCTCCCATGTCTGCCGAACAACTCCCGCACCCCCCCGGGCCACCCAAGCCCCCTCTCCACCTTCACTAGCCACTAGCCTTTTCTAATTTATTAGAGTAGAACGGCTGGTACTGGTACTCTTATAGGCAGTACCAGTGGGGAAGCTAGACATTATTTCACCCGGGGAAAGGAATAAGTTTGGTGCTCCCCCTTATGGGACGAGATTAATCAGAAGTCAAACTCCCAGGCCATAGCTGTTGAGTCAGCTATCTGTCCCCTCCCCCCTGCTCCTCTGTCATCCCCCCTGCTCCTCTGGTCACCCCCCTGCTTCTCTTTTCCCCCCAGATGAGCGACGCAGGGAGGGAGAGGAGGTGAGCGCTGCGGGAAGGAAGGAGAGACGGAGGAGCGGAGCGGAGGCGGCGGACCGCTGTCACAGAAACCGGCCCACTGAGCCATCGACCCACCGGGAAACTCCCTGTAGTCCCAATGGCCAGTCCATCCCTGCTTTCCGACAGCAAATGTCCGATGTAGCATACACACATGGTTGGATTTTCTGTGTGTACGTGGAAAATGTGTGTGAAATTCTTAGAATATTTTCAAAACAATTGATTTTGGAATGAATGGACTGTACCAAATGAAAACCGAATACACTGTTTGAAATGTATTTGTTCGAGAAAAATTTTGCATCCTCCTTCGAATTTTCTTGTCATTGTGGATAACAAACTTCAATTTGACCCACTAATGATTAGAAAAACAAACAACATTTCTTGGAATGTTCTTTTCCTAAGAACATTTGTTTGATATTCTACACAATGATTTTAATCTGTGTATGATAGATAGATAGATAGATAGATAGATAGATAGATAGATAGATAGATAGATAGATAGATAGATAGATAGATAGATAGATAGATAGATAGATACTGTAGATGGCTTTTGCTGATGATTTCTACACGATTGCTACTCTTGGGCTGGAGCCAGGTTCTTTACTTGCCCATAACTATCTTTTCTGTATTATGTAATTGCTTTGCTAAACAGCAGATCTGTACTATTGATTTGTTCTCTGCTCGGATAAAGTGTGGCAGGTGTATTTCCTGTGGCAGGTGTGGCTACTGTGATGCTTTGATAATACTTTGTGCTCCTATGATTCATGCTTAGATTTAATAACTGACTCACCAAGCACTGGTTTCGCAGAGGATAAATCATGACCACAGTCAATACTTTTTTTTAACTCCAACGAGAAATCTAGATTAAACAGAGCAGGATGACTAAGCAAGGCAGATCAGCTGTGATGACATAGAAAATGTACAAAAACTATAACCTAGTTAGTTGTTATATGTCACAGTTATATTGCACAATATATAGTTGGTGCTAATATAAAGTTATCCAACAATCAGGCTCGGATTTCCCACAAGGCCACCAAGGCCAGGCCTTGGGGCGGCAGAGTGCAGAGGGGCAGCAGAGACATTGAGTCCCCCGGGGGCTAGTTAAGGGCGGTAAGTTTCTTTCAGGAATCCGCTCGCTTGTTAGCAAGTTTTTTGCCGCAATGTCACTGCAATCACTTGTAAAATGTGTGCTGCCGTCCGTCCCCCCACATACCTCTTTCTACTGGCTCTGTTTTCAGGACTCCGTCCTCCCCCCGGCCGCCGAGTTTGTCTACGGTGACTGTCCCTGCCAATGATGTACACAGTGAGAGGCGTGAGCTGTGCTCTTCCCATCTCAAAAATAATATTAAAGATAATAAGAAAATGATACAAAAATAAAAAAAAGCAAACAACAAGCTACAAAATAAAAAAAAAGTGATAAAAAAGTAAAAAAGAAACAAATAATATTTGAACTAACCGTGCCGCCCCTGCCATCTGGTTGCCATTCTCTGTTGATTTGGGGGGGGGGGGGGTGGTTCAGTTGGCGGGGAGGGGGTGCATTTCGGAACCTGGCCTTGGGGCGGCTGGGAGAGCAAATCCGGCCCTGCCAACAATACAGTTTTATGTAGATTTACATACATATTAGAGAAATCATTAAATCCAGGATTTATCTGGGGATTTGGCTGAATTCTCAGGCTTTATAACAAGATGAAGATTTCGTTTAACAAACCAAGCAGCACTGGGGACACAAACCAATCCACCCTGGGCAACAGCTTAGATGGGGAGAGAGAGAGAAAGAGAGAGCTATGTGTCTAATGTAGATGTTCAATTTTTACCATTTCAATGAAACAAAAGTCTTTCACTGTGCCATAGCGCGACTGTAGCGCCCAATAATTCAAGAGAAAACCAGTACACTGATCACTTCAGTTGAAATGTGATCTTGTGGATCCCAGCTAGGGATAAGCTAAGATTTGGGCCCAACTAAGTTCATCCTGCACCCGGTCAAAAAATAGCAGTCTGCTGGGCCAGTCAGCACAATTTCATTGACCAAATATGGCTGTGTTAGGTCAATGATGTCGCCAGCATCCCTGCCCCTTTGTTAAATGTGTCTGTGTGGCAAGGATTTCCACAGCTGCAGCAGATTGGGTGGATGGCATGCTTTCATGTGACAGATTCCTGCGGGTTTGGACAAGTGGCAGCTGGCAAAGTGTTAGAATAGGGGGGGGGGTGCCAGACGCCACCCTTCCTTTTTGATCCTCCCACTTCTCATAAGCCCCACTCCTTTTAGAATTCACCCACTCAGTACCATGTATTCCACTTGCTTCCACCCATAGTGTCAGGAGCATACAGCTCAGCATACCAGGACAGAGTATACAGCCCCAGAATCACAGAACAGGAGTATACAGCCCCAGCATTACAGGACAGAGTATAAAGCTCAGCATCACAGATCAGGGTATATAGCTCAGCCTCACAGATCAGGGTATATAGCTCAGCCTCACAGATCAGGGTATACAGCTCAGCATTACAGATCAGGGTATATAGCTCAGCAGTACAGAACAGGGTATGCAACTCAGCATTACAGATCAGGGTATATAGCTCAGCCTCACAGATCAGGGTATACAGTATAGCTGAGCATTACAGATCAGGGTATATATCTCAGCCTCACAGATCAGGGTATATATCTCAGCCTCACAGATCAGGGTATATAGCTCAGTCTCACAGATCAGGGTATATAGTGCAGTCTCACAGATCAGGGTATACAGCTCAGCATTACATATCAGGGTATATATCTCAGCCTCACAGATCAAGGTATACAGCCCAGCATTGCAGATCGGGGTAAACAGCTCTGAATTACAGATCAGGGTATATAGCTCAGTCTCACAGATCAGGGTATATAGCTCAGCCTCACAACTAGTTTAACATTACAGATCAGGGTATATAGCTCAGCATTACAGATCAGGGTATATAGCTCAGCATTAAAGATCAGGTTATACAGCTCAGCATTACAGATCAGGGTATATAGCTCAGTATTAAAGATCAGGGTATATAGCTCAGCATTACAGATCACGGTAAACAGCTAAGCATTACAGATCAGGGTAAACAGCTCAGAATTACAGATCAGGGTATATAGCTCAGCCTCACAACTCGTGCCGTGATGTATGATCAAGATAATAGGACTTTTCTTTGAAATACATCACAGGACACAGACCTCCCACCCCTCTTCGGAGTTAACGTGGAACTCAATTTTAATTGGGTTTGCCAGTGTCCAATCACCTGTGGTGACTACATAACCCATTAAGTAATTAAGGCTCTGTGTCCCGTGATGTATTTCCAAGAAAAGGATTTTCTGTATTAACAGATCCTATTTTTATCGCTACTGGTTTGTCAGTAAGTTGTCTGGTCTAGTTAAGGGCGGAAGAACCCAAAACATTGCAGCAGCTTCTTAGGGAGTAAGTGAAATGCATGGAGACATTGTCCAGGATCCTTTTGGCCTATTTTGCAGAGTGATAAGGTATGAGCCAAGTCAGAAAGGTGGACCACATATCATATATATGTTTCCATTTCTCACCGCTGACTGTACCCTTGTGATTGATACCTAGATAAGCATATTTGTATATGTGTAGAGGGATGAGATGGTGCAAATACTCAAATACTTCCATAGGTGAGGGAAGGCTCTGGAATGTTTGTCAAAGAATCCAATAGGTTATCGGAAGACTGGAAATCTGGAGATTGTGGACAGCAGAAATGTACAGTGCATGTTACAACACAGAGAGTACAAGAATTTTTATTACAAGCATTTTTAAGATAACACTTCAGCCGCCATGTCATCTTTCTTGCACAGAATGTTGTCCATACATTCATGCTGGAATATTTACTGTATGCTATTACTATACTAATCTGTTTTTGTTCTAATCAGATTCATTGTAGATTTCCCAGATCAAATATATATTGTACATACATACTGTGCATTTCATGTACAAATGAGCAAGCTTCACTCTAAAAAGTAATTCGACAGACCTGTTACTACCACTTAATTAAATGCATATTTCCAAGATAAAAATTCTAATGTATTGTTTTAAATAAACTTTTTATGTTGAAAACCTTTTTTAATAAGTTGTGTTGATGTAAAAATGTTGAAAATTACAGCAACTTAATTTTGTGTGTTGTGTACAGTCCCATTTCTGCATTCATTGATGTACAAGGAAATTTAAGTTGTGATAACTTAATAAAATGGACTTGGTAACTCAATTTTGTTCTATCTTGAGTTATTGCAAGTCTCCTCCCCCACCAACTTAACACAGAGAAAGTTGAGACATGTTGGAAGGAAGACCTGCTGCTGCACAGAGATATACATATACAAGACATTTTTAAAGGTAAGAATAATTTGCTTTACAATGAAATTTGGAACTATTACTATATGTAATCCCTTATAGCCTATAGCTAGAAATCTAGGGGTTAAAAGGCCACACCAACTAACAAACGTTGTCCTAATATAGTGCTGGTTGTATTTAGCCTTGTTGACATCATTGCCTCATGTCAGTGGATAGGATTGATAGTGTGGCATTTGTGAAATCTGCTAAGCTTGAAAAAATAAATTGTGCCAGGGGAGTCAGTGTATTATTATAGATTTTAGCTTCTATGGCAAACTACATTCAAGACTTCATGGTTTGTTTAAAGTCGCTGTTTTTCACATAGATTATCATGTTTTCAAATTTAAACAAAGGGGGATGATTTACTATGAAGGCAAATCCACTTTGCAATAAAAGCGCACTTGGAAGTGCAGTCACTGTAGAACTGAAGGGGACATGCAAGGAAAAACAAGCATTTTAGCTTGCATGATTGGATGATAAAATCAGCAGAGCTTCCTCTCATTTCAGAGCTTCCCCTCAGATCAACAGTGACTGCACTTCCAGGTATACTATTAGTGCAGAATGGATTTGCCTTTAGTAAATCAACCCCAAAGTGCTAGTGACCAAATGCAATTGTATTTTGGACAGGGATATATCTGGGTAATGCATAAAATAACTGCCAATTATTTTTCCACAGATCTCTTCTTGGTTTCTCCAGTGTTGCTTTTGTGACAAAACTGCTGTTATGCAGGGACTACCTCTCCCATCGCCAGAGGCTGGCTATGGTAGTCCTGCAGAAAAGGAGACAGAGCCAAGATCGCTGTGGGGACCCCAGAAGAGGAGGACCAGGGCCAGGTTGAGCAATACCTCTGCACAGAGCAGGTAAGTCTGACATGTTTGTTATTTTAATAATAATAAAAAAAGAGTTCTGTAACACTTTAAGGGCTGTTTCTCCTTAGCTCTCGTGCTGTGATATGAATTAGTGGTGTAAAGTTAATAATCCCGAACATTTAATTATTCTACTTTTGTAGATTCCCGCAGATTCCCGCAGATAATGTGGCTATCTATGCCTGGAAGTGGGAGCAAATATCTGTATTGAACGGGTATCTGCACCCCACTGAAAGGTGCCAAATGTGACACCGGAGGGGGGAGGGTTCCGAAAAGCCCCCCAAATACTTACCTTAGCCCAATTTTAATCCAGCACTGTGCTTGAGAGCAGCATAGCTTCTCTCTATCTCTCTCTTCACTGGCTCCATGACAGAAGCGGGAACCAGTGGCTGCCACTGCTGTCAGTCATAGTCACAGTGAGAAGAGACTGGGGACAGGGCCAAGTTGTGTCTCAGTAGACGCACAGAGCCCAGATTGGGAGCAAGCCCACATGAGTGCCCCCATAGCTAGTGGTTTTACTATGGTGGCATTCAGAAGGGGGAGGAGCCGGTAGCTCCAGCTGGGGACCCCAGAAGAGGGGGAGGATTGGGGCTACTCTATGCAATTACTTTAAGGAACTTTGCCCTGATTCTTTTTACACCATTTTTCTTCATTAGCACAATACAATTGAAACACGCAGAGAAGTAGCCATCCGCTGCCTTATCGTGTACCTTGGAGAGAGGGAGGAAGACCTTTTCAAAGAGTTTAGCGTAAGTAAACAAAACATATTGAGAAAAAAATGAAACATGCAGTATATGCAGACCACTCTGTAGTCTCCGTATCTATTCAAATATTCAATTATTGAATTTAAGCTGAAAATGATTGATTGCATTAAATTATTATTTTTTAGTTACAAAAAAGACAAACATGGAAAGCACGCACACCTAGTGCCTTACCAATGACAATTTAATTCCTAAAAATCCATAAAAAGTGGGTACTCACAAAGCACAAATCTCAATTGAGCCATAAAAAACAGTGTGTAGACATGTGCTGATGCATTTCAGGGGCACAACCCCTGCCTTAGCCTAGCTAGGAAAAGGGGTGTGCCCCCAAAACATATCAGCTATACCCTGTGTTGTGTTCCTGCACATGTCCACACTGTGTGTTTTTTTATGGCTGAGATTTGTGCTTTGTGAGTACCCACTTTTTATGGATTTTTATGAATTAAATTGTCGTTGGTAATGCACTAGGTGTGCGTGCCTTCCATTTATGTATTTTTCATTGTTTTCATCGGATCACCCTATCTGAGGAGGCCAGAATCCACTCAGTCTTGGGATAGCTTTGTCCCTATTACCCTTCACCTCAGAAGACCCCTTAGCACTGGAAGTGACTGTGTTGTTTCATATTTTCTTATTTGCCTGATAATCATGGGAAAACTTCAAAACTAATTCCGCGTACACACGACATGAAAAATAAACAAAAAAAGAGCGACAATTTTTAAATTAAAAACACAATATTTTTTAATTTTTGCTATAATAAATATCCCATTTAAAAAAAAAAATGTATCTCAGTTTAGGCCGATACATATTCTTCTACATATTTTTGGTAAAAAAAAAAAAAAATCGCAATAACCGTATAGTAACTGGTTTGTGCAAAATTTATATTGCCTACAAAATAGGGGACATAATTATGATTTTTTTTTACTAGGAATGGTGGCGATCTGCGATTTTTTTTTTTCCGGGACTGTGACATTACAGACACATCGGACACTTTTGGCACATTTTTGGGATCATTCACATTTATAGAGTGATTAGTGCTATAAATGTGCATTGTTTACTGGCAGGGAAGGAGTTAACCACTAGGGGGCGGGAAAGGGGTTAAATGTGTAGCCTAGTGAGTGTTCTAACTCAGGGGGGGGTGACTGGGGGAGGTGACCGATCTGTGTCCCTATGTACAAGGGACACAGCATCGGTCTCCTCTCCCTGACAGGACGTGGATTTCTGTGTTTACACCCCTTCATTACATAATAGTGGATGACTGTTATGGTGCTAGATGATCTAGCATGAAAGTCCATAGGACCTAAAGTGTCCAATAATAAAATTCAACATAAAACACACACACGTGATATAAAGTACAAATTGGATGTGCAAGTAGAATCCAAATGAGACAAATAATATATAATCAGTGAGTCCATATAAAGTCCTAAATATGTTAGATCGAGTCCAATAATCTTATGATGTGTGGTCCACCTTCACCAATCAATAAATTCCACACCCGAAGTGAATGAGTGAAATGGTTCCTTACCAGATGGACATGACCCTTGATTTGTTACCAAAAAAAGGAGTCATGAACAGCTTGTGCAGCAAAGCCTGCAATTGCAAACGTGTCCTGGCGCTGGATATGCTTGTGTTCAGGTGGTATCCAATGGTCACATGTAATAATAGAATAATGCCAACATAGTGTAACCAGTTTTTATTAAAAGAAGATATAAAATCTGCCAATTGGCTGCTTACATTACGTTGTGCCCCAAACCCGGCACTGTCGCGTGGGAGATAAGGTTACTGATCCCGGGCGCTAGACAGATGATTCTGGCGTGCGTTCCATTCGGCTAGACAGATGATTCTGGCGTGCGTTCCATTCGGCTAGACAGATGATTCTGGCGTGCGTTCCATTCGGCTGAGATCCGGAACCAGCGGGACAGGAAGTGACGAGTGGAGCGTGGATGCGTACCGCCTCGACGTACGTTTCGTTGTGAACGTCTTCCGGATCTCAGCCGAATGGAACGCACGCCAGAATCATCTGTCTAGCGCCCGGGATCAGTAACCTTATCTCCCACGCGACTTAGCCTCAGTGCCGGGTTTGGGGCACAACGTAATGTAAGCAGCCAATTGGCAGATTTTATATCTTCTTTTAATAAAAACTGGTTACACTATGTTGGCATTATTCTATTATTACATGTGACCATTGGATACCACCTGAACACAAGCATATCCAGCGCCAGGACACGTTTGCAATTGCAGGCTTTGCTGCACAAGCTGTTCATGACTCCTTTTTTTGGTAACAAATCAAGGGTCATGTCCATCTGGTAAGGAACCATTTCACTCATTCACTTCGGGTGTGGAATTTATTGATTGGTGAAGGTGGACCACACATCATAAGATTATTGGACTCGATCTAACATATTTAGGACTTTATATGGACTCACTGATTGTATATTATTTGTCTCATTTGGATTCTACTTGCACATCCAATTTGTACTTTATATATACGTGTGTGTGTTTTATGTTGAATTTTATTATTGGACACTTTAGGTCCTATGGACTTTCATGCTAGATCATCTAGCACCATAACAGTCATCCACTATTATTTATTTAGTTTTGTATAGTAGCGCACCCACCCCCCATTCCAAATTTTAGGTAATCACTAATTATTTTTGGGTAGCAGCTTTTTTATCACACAATCAATTTGGCGCGAGATACCTTTTGCACACACCCCTTCATTACACACACAGATCCACGGTCCTGCTCAGTTACTTGACAATCGCGGGTGCCCGGCGGCCATCGCGGCCACTGGGAACGCGCAATTGTGTTCCCAGTAACGTGACGGGTGCGCGCCCCATGGCTTTAAATGACAGGACATCATATGATGTCCTGTCAGAACAATAGAGTATCCCGCCCACCGTCATTTGACAGCGGGCGGGTGTCAAGTGGTTAAAAACAATCGTGTGTAGGCTCTAGAGCATTTTTTTACGACGTGAAAAATGGGCATTAAACATGAACATGCTCTCAATTTTCGCATAGTTTTTCACGTTGTTTTTTCACGCTGTGAAAAATGATCGTGTGTAGGCTTTAATGACGGGAACAAAACACGTGTGCTCCGAAGCAAGTTATGAGATGGGAGCACTCGTTCTGGTAAAACTACCGTTTGTAATGGAGATCGCACATTCGTCACGCTGTAACAGACTGAAAAGCACAAAGACTGAAAAACGTCTCTCACCAAACTTTTACTAAAACAAAATCTGTGTTTCATTTCGAATGACTTGTCATTTAGAGTGACAGTCTAAAAAGTCAGCAGTTATTATGATATTTATTATCTTTAACAAGCTAACCTTTGTTTTAATTCCTTTTACAAGGACTTGGAAATGTTGGAAGCAGAACTAGATATGCAAATTATGAAAATTGCTATCATTGGTAACCAGCCCACCTCACTTACTACAGGACAGGCACCATTCTGGTTGAGGGAACCAAAATCCTGGAGAGATGTAACATCCCAAGATGCTGTGCTATGCTGATGGGCATACTATATGCTCTGAATCTTTGCTATCCCAAGGAACTTAAATACACGTTTGACGTTTTTCAGAAACTGTTTCTTGAACTTGATGGACTAAAAGCCTGTTCTAAAGTAATGAGTCTGAAGAACCTATGCATTCCACAACATTGTCATTGTTCTCTGATGGCATTTTGTATTGGAAATAGTTTTTTACAGTCAATTTTTTTTTTTTGCACTTAGAAGTGCAGTCGCTGTAGATCTGAGGGGAAGCTCAGAAACAAGGGGATCTCTGCTTATTTTATCATCCAATCATGTACAGTACAAGCACAAATGTGTGTTTTCACTTGCACATGATTGGATAATATGCAGAGCTTAACCTCATTTCAGAACTTTCCCTCAGTTCTAGAGCAATTGCACTTGACGTGCAAGGTTGATTTGCCTTTAGTAAATTAACCCCATAATCTGATTATTGTCGCCTTTCTTTGGAGTCGGAGGGACTGTTTTCCTCTCTCCCCTCCAACCTATGGCCACTATTGTGGTATTCCTATTTGTCTGTTTTTATTTTTTTTGTTTGATGCTCTTCCCCCTTATCAGCTCCCTCTTCTCTCTTCATACTTGCCCCAAGGCTGCTTGCACACTGAGGCGGTGTCGGCAGTAAAGCGCTGCTATTTAAATTTTTTACCATAGTTTTGATGGTGCTATTCGGCTGCTAGCGGGGTGCTTTTAACAACCACTAGCAGGCAGAAAAGGGTTAAAACTGCCAGCATAGCGCCTCAGGCTTTCACACTGGAGTGAAAGGAGAGGCTCTATTAGGGCGCTTTGCAGGTGCTATTTTTAGCGCTGTAGCGCATGCAAAGCGCCTCAGTGATAACGTAGTCTTGCATGTATGTATATGATGTTGGGCTCCATACATTTCCCTTTGATATGTATAATGGTATTATTTTTCCATTCTGCTTTGTAAAATCCAAATATTGCTTTATTATGACTTGCCTTGTTGCTTTTTTATGGACATTTTTGTTGATAATATTATTTTATTGTTTGTATACTGATACAACAAAATAAAAGATAAAAAAAATGTACTTTTGAGGCCAGTTCACACCAGAATGCATTGCAGAAAACCCACATTCCATTTGCATTTGCCACACCATGTTCAGAATGCACTGCAGCTGTGTTCTGCAGTGGGTGTCAATATTAAGCTAATGACACCCCAAATGCAGATCACAAATCCAGTGTGCACTGGTACAGAAGTATAATTTGATCCGTTTGCAATGAGTTTCCAATTGCAGATACACTACTTTAAGTGCAGTGCAATTTCAGCCCATCCAAAATGAATGGGCTGATATCGCACCACACAGAACTTCATGTGAGCATACAGCGCAACTCCGGTGTGAGACGGTCCTAAGTTTATATTTGGCACGGTGGTTTTAGATATATTGGGCCTGATACATGGTACAAATCTTTATGTTTGAAACATTTTTCTATTTATGTTAACTTTAATATTTATGTTAAAATAAAAAATAAAGTTAATTGTTTAACAATTGTGTTGTTGAATGAATTTATTTTTGAAAGTTATAGCATAAAAACAAAGCTAAACACTAATACAGAAAATAACTTTGGACCAACTTGATATTAACTGTTTATTAAGCTAAAAAAAGTGTGCTCATAATTGTAGCAATTAAGTACACGTGATTTGAAAAAATGATTGTAGAAACTGGAAAAACGAATTGGAGCAACTTAATATTGTTGAGTACTCAACTTAAAAATATGTGTTTATAATGCCAGTAATTAGGTAGGTGGTAAATAAAAATGCATTTATATCTAGCAGAAAAGCTAATTACCTCAACACAATGTAGGTTGTTGCTTCCACTTGATTTTACCTGACATTGTCATAACTTAAAAAGCTTGATGCAAACGGTTGCGTTAATTTTTTTTGTTGAGTCAAGGCATTATTTTTTAGAGTGTTCCTAAAATCTACTCGGTCAACAACCCTCTTTATTTTCTTCAGCAATATCTTAGAAAAGATGTAAAAATTTGGGGGAACAACTGTGCTATGTAAGATAAATATATATCGCCTGAGGCTAGATTGGTAAGCAGCCACTATTCTGTGAACTAACAGTAAACAAATATATGGAAAAATATAGTAGCACTAACCCATATACTACTGTGGTTCTGTTGCAAATTAACATAAAGTGTAACCAATGTATGCCCCAAGGTGCCCCGAGACTAAGTGATTTCTCACGAAACGCGTTGGGCGGAGCGAGCGGCGTGCTGACGTCATCCCCCTCTTTCGCTTGTTCTACACGGACGGGTTGTCTGTTTAGCGTCCGGCCGGCGCAAACGATTTAAGGCTTGTCTACGGATTTTAAAATGTGAGTTGTTTTCCATTTTTTAATCAAATAAATCACCTGATTTTACACTATGTGAGGCGGTCTCTTTCCTTACATGATTGCTACGGAGAGAGGTCCAATTTGAAAGTCCATTCACGGCTTACAACACTGCGGACGCAGCTGACAGTTTCCCTGTGCTGGGTATTTATATGCTGAGCTTGGTCCATTAGATCTGGTAAGCAGATTGATTGACAACTGGTGGTGGCTTCACGCTGGGTTCTACACGTCACATAAGAATAATCATCTGGATTGTGCACGGGTGTCCCTTATTTATTACAACTAGAGTTGTCCCGATACCGATACCAGTATCGGTATCGGGACCGATACCGAGTATTTGCGGGAGTACTTGTACTCCCGCAAATACCCCGATACCAGAATAGAATACTTTTTCCGCCCCCCCCCCGCGCCGATGCCGCCGAACGCCGCCGAACAATGCCGCCGCATCGAAACCCGCCACTGCATGGTTAAACATCATGCGGGAACATCACAGCTTTCATTTGAATAGCTGTAGTGTTCCCGCCCGTATAGACACTCCCCCCTGCTCGGGATTGGATGGGTGATCGTGATCTGTCCAATCCCGAGCAAGGGGGAGTGTCTATATGGGCGGGAACACTACAGCTATTCAAATGAATGCTGTGATGTTCCCGGGCGGCGGTGGCTAGGTAGGGTGGACATGGCTGCATATATGGGTGATTAAGGCTACATATGTGGGAGACATGGCTGCATTTGTGGGGGACATGGCTGCATTTGTGGGGGACATGGCTGCATATATGTGTGATTTTGCTGCATATGTGGGAGACATGGCTGCATTTGTGGGGGACATGGCTGCATTTGTGGGGGACATGACTGCATATATGGTTGATTTGGCTGCATATGTGGGAGACATGGCTGCATTTGTGGGGGACATGGCTGCATATGTTTGGGGACATGGCTGCATATGTGGGGGACATGGCTGCATTTGTGGGGGACATGGCTGCATTTTTGGGGGACATGGCTGCATTTGTGGGGGACATGGCTGCATTTGTGGGGGGACACGGCTGCATTTGGGGACAAATTTAAAAAAAGTATCTGTATTTGGTATCGGCGACTACTTGAAAAAAAGTATCGGTACTTGTACTCGGTCCTAAAAAAGTGGTATCAGGACAACCCTAATTACAACACAGACTTTTTTTCACTTAATCCAATGAATGGCCATTCAATAGTACTTGTTGTTTGTTAGTATATTTACCTCCATACCCTTTGGATCACATTTTTATTAATCTCAGTCACTGATGATTACGGTAAGTATTGTTTTTGTTTTTCTATATACTTTATTTTGTTATATATTGTCTTCACATGACAGTCTATTACCTGGGATATATTTATATGTGATGTATTTTTTCAGTGATATTTCACTAATGACCCTTTGTTTTATGGTTTATCCCATAGACATACTAAAGGGCCTCTCATACAAATTGTACTCACGGGTTAAGTGGCATTTATACATTGGTTACACTTTATGTTCATTTGCAACAGAACCACAGTAGTATATGGGTTAGCGCTACTATATTTTTCCAAATATCTTAGAAATATCATTTTCAGTTGACTATGGGCTACTGATTTTTTTTTGTAGATAATTAAAATAAAATACGCATATTTTTACAACGTCACTGCCTTGTTGGACAGATGTGCATGGGGTCAGTCCTTTTCTTATGAAAATGATGCAGAATGTTAGGAAAGGGGGAAAACATAATAAGCCCTCTTTACCTCATTGGATTGTGGCAGTGGGGTTCTTTATTTTTTCCTTCAGAACAAAAATAGAGGTAAAGGTTCCCATTGGATTATGAACAGCTGATGATAGGGGTAGCTGTAGCTGGGCAGTTCAGGGGCTGCTAGCTTATTATTGGGCAACTTCCTCAGGACTAAAAAGTGTGGGAAGTGTCAGAATTGGTCCTTGGCTGCCCGAGATGGTCAGGTGACCTCTGTATCTGGGCAGCTAAGGGGGGTTTCTGTGAGGGATTTGGAGATAAAAAAGGGGGATTTAGAGCCCTAAAGGCTCAGTCGCCTCAGTAGCAGCAGCTGTGGTGTTCCCTCCCACCCTCCTTTTGTCGCAGGCTTTCAACTTTATTATGTGGCTGGTGTCACCTGTAAAGGGGGACTGCTTTCTTTGTATATAAGTTAAACAAAGTTATGATTTGTTCTGTGGGGAGTTTCCTTTTATTTTACGATACAGCTTGAGCCGTAGTGGCTGAGCTGTTGTTTACGTGTTTTATTAAAGTTTAACTTATTGTTAATTATTTATTAAAGCCCCTTTCACATTTATACGACTTGTCTCACGATTTTGTACTGCAAAATCGTATGACAAGTCATTCTCCATGATTTTCAATGAACACCATTCATACTGGCACGACTTTAAGTAGTGCCGACTTCAAAGTAGTCCCTGCACTACTTTGGTCCGATTTTGATGCCACTTACACAGGCATTCATTGAAATCGCGGCCGCGAATCGCGGCAAAATCGCGGTAAAATCGCGGCCTCGAATCACGGCAAATCGCGGTAAAATCGCGCGACTTTGAAATCTACAAGTGTGAAGGACCTTAGGGCTCTTTCACACGTCCGTTCCGTTCGTCCGTTTTTTGGACGTCCGGTAACGGAACTCAATGCTTCCCTATGGGAGCGGATCCGTTCGCGGATGATGCATCCGCTAACGTCCGCCAGATCCGCATCCGTTTTTTCGGACGGAAGAATGTCCTATTTTTCTTCCGTCAGGCCAAACGGATCGGATGCAAACGGACAGACGGTCCGTTTTCATCCGATTCCCCATAGGGGATAGCAGAGGAGAGACAGGGCGGTCCCTGCACAGTGTGCAGGGACCGCCCTGTCCGCCCGCCAGCTCAGCGGAGACCCCCGAAAAACGGACCGCATGTGTGAAAGAGCCCTTATAAAGGCTGCGGCCAAACATTTTTCCAAAATAAGGTAGTAATGTTCTTTTTATTATTTATGTCAATCCTGCTGTCTGCTATCCCATCTTCTTTGTCAGAAAGTGAGTAACCCCCTGCTCATCCAGCCAGCTAGGGAGCGACATTGTACTAATAAGTTAGTATTTTTTTGCGCTCTACAGGGATCCCTAAAGGAAATCTATGGTTACGACTAGTGTTGCTCACGAATATTCGCATTGCGAATATTCGCATTGCGAATATTCGCTACGAATATTGCATATTCGAGTATTCGCGAATAACTCGAATATCGCGGCGAATATTCGCTATGGCGAATATTCGCTATGGCGAATATTCGGATTTTTTCAAATTTATTTTTAAAACAGATCACATCCTAGTGATCTCCATCGACGTCTAAAAGCATTGCTGGTATGATTAGAGACCCTGGGCCGAGTAGCTGAGGCGATCCTTTTATGTTGCCGAAAATTTTCGGCAACATAAAAGAATCGCATCAGCTACTCGGCCCTTCTTTTGCATCAGAGCCAATCAGAATAACTCGAATATTCGACAAACGGAATATTGCGCGATTATCTTCTCCGCCCTTCTTTTGCATCAGAGCCAATCAGAATAACTCGAATATTCGGCAAAAGGAATATTGCGCGATATTCCTTTTGCCGAATATTCGAGTTATTCTGATTGGCTCTGATGCAAAAGAAGGGCGGAGAAGATAATCGCGCAATATTCCTGTTGCCGAATATTCGAGTTATTCTGATTGGCTCTGATGCGCCCTTCTTTTGCATCAGAGCCAATCAGAATAACTCGAATATTCGGCAAAAGGAATATTGCGCAATTATCTTCTCCGCCCTTCTTTTGCATCAGAGCCAATCAGAATAACTCAAATATTCGGCAAAAGGAATATTGCGCGATATTCCTTTTGCCGAATATTAGAGTTATTCTGATTGGCTCTGATGCAAAAGAAGGGCGCAGAAGATAATCGCGCAATTGGAATATTGCGCGATTATCTTCTCTGCCCTTCTTTTGCCCCCTTATTCTCCTTTCTTTTAAGTAGAGTTAGTGTAGAGTTAGTGTTTAGTGCATATTAGTTTAGTAATACAGGAAATGATCTCCGTTTATGAGAATTTCGCAATCATTTTCGCAAAAAAATTTTTGGATAAAATATCACGAATATTCGATATTAGCGAATATTCGCGAATATTCTTCTATATATTCGCGCAATATCGCGAAATCGAATATGGCGTATTGCGCTCAACACTAGTTACGACATGTATTTTTATTTTGTAACATCTGCATTGTAAT
This sequence comes from Rana kukunoris, assembly GCA_029574335.1. Lineage (NCBI taxonomy): Eukaryota > Metazoa > Chordata > Amphibia > Anura > Ranidae > Rana > Rana kukunoris. The sequence continues at coordinate 168,584,735 of CM056052.1, forward strand.
AGCAATACAAACAATAGTTATTTTTGTCAATCCATTATAAGCTTACTTGAAAATCTCTTTTTATCGTGCGAGTGCTGACGTTATGCTAGCCATCACTTTCTACAGGTTCCAGGATCCTTTGCAGCTTCTCCTCTGCTATTTATTTTCATTTTCTAAGGACTACATGCCCCATGGTAGATTGCTGCCTGCAATCAGTGTTTCCTGTAATGACTCCACCACCTAAATATATTACTCTCAGTGCCACTGTAGTTCAGAAGGCAGGCTTTGTGAACACAGCAGTGCCTACTCACAGTGAATATACGTCATAGAATTCAAGGAACCAAATATACTGGGCTCTTTAAAAACTTCAAGATTGTTCAGAATGTTTTAATTAATCTGGAAATAGTGGAAATTCAATATGAAAATTAATATATCATATTACATTTTGATAATGGATGCACTTTAAGCAAGTGCGTTGTCGCCAGCAACAAGATTGTTAGTGTAGCATGGGCTTTAGCATCATGAGAAGACAGTGAGTATAAAAGCCAATCATGATGAAAAAAATAGGATTTGTATATTTAACATGTGTTGACACAACACACTTGGCGTGAATTTAGCCCAGCCATATTCAACCAGTGTTCAGTGGAACCCTAGGGTTCCTCCAAAGGTGGCTAGGGGTTCCTCTGGCTTTGGCTAACTGGCCTCCCATGTGTTGGTGCCTGTATAGTTCCAGATCCAACAGCACAGAGCTATGACTGTAAGTGAAACATTCTTTCCACTAACCACCAGCAATGGAAGAGACATTTTGCCAGTGTTCACCAATTGATTCATTTTAGCTGGGGTTCACTGAGACCTGACAATTATTGCAAGGGTTTGGCTGGATTCACACCACTTCTGCTGCATTTATAGCACAGACATTGATTAATGCTGTTAAGGCAATAACAGGTGTTCAAAAACCGTTTTACAGTCTTATTAACACAAATAACACCTCATAAGGAACTTAACAAAAGCATGTCCTATAGGGGTGATCTTTACATTGACATTTTAATTATAAGGCAATTAGTTTACTGAGGTATTGACGCCACCCAACGCAAGTCCAACACAAAGCCAAAATATATTGTTTTCAATAACACCAACGCGATGGGCGACTGGGTGAAAAGAGAATATTTTGTAGGAAAAAAAGCACATATCAAGGCACATTGTCTGAAGTATGGATATAAAAGAGAAGTATAGGTTTGTTTCCCCCCCCCCCTAAGATTCTTACCTAGGTGTATGCAGCATCCACTGAGAACCGAGTGATTGAACACTGCCTATCACTTGGTTCTGACAGCTCCCAGAGCAGAGAGCTGCTGACTATAAATCAGCAGCTCTCCAGTCTGCCTTCTCCTCACTCACTGGAGAGCTGAGCTATGGAGGGGTGGGCAGAGGCCGGCTCAGACTCTCAGCGGTGCCTGGACTGAAATCCGTGATGTCAGCGGAGAGCGGACTTCAGCCCACTCTCTGCTGAAAACGGGTCACAGGAGTGCAAAACGAATTCCACTCTTGTGATCCATAGGAGAAGTAGGGCCAAACCAGCTTTGTCTATACTTCTCCTTTAATCCAGCCTAAGATTAAAGTAATATATATTAACCTACTATTTTTCTGTAATAGCTTTGGAAACCATACAATAAGGGGTGTATCTGCCAGTGAAAATCAGTAAACGATAGGACCAACAAGTGTTTAATCGTATTCAAAAATTAAACCTTTCATTCCCCAAGCAGAAAAATGGTGGTACTCAGGGCTCAAGTCCTGTGGGAACGCGTTGGAACGGAGTCCCTGCACTTTTTTCACAGCAGGAACGCAGTTCCCTTTGTAGGACTGAGTGCGGCTGAGAGCAGCCGAACCAATCCTTCACTAAGCGGCGATGCCCAGCTCGAGTCACTGTCAGGGGCAGGCGAACCTTAGTAATCCTTTATGTTACTGGCCGACATTGCGGAGGTCTGCCATGAGTTATCACAGGATTTAGAAAGAACTTGCTTAAAGTTCTCTCTAAATCCCGCAATGACTCGCGGCAGACCTCCACAATGTCTCCTGGGAACAATAACAAAAGCTCCCAGGAGACATTGCGGCATTGCGGAAGTGACGGAATACCCGCACACTACCCGATGAATACATATACAGGAAGCGGCCAGTAACATAAAGGATTACTAAGGTACAATGGATCGAAAAAATAAAAAAAACATGCTGTTTAGTAATTATTCATATGAGCTTAGAATTTTTATTTTTTTTGGTGGGGAGTGGATCTTGGGTGGGAGTTCCCACACTTTTGTCCCCCAGGACTTTAACCCTGGTGGTACTGCATTGGCTGATTTCAAATGTACTCCCTCTTCTCTCACATGCGTACCAATCAGAGGCGGACTGACTATTGAGTCACTCGGGCACTGCCAGAGGGCCCCATGCCACTAGGGGGCCCCATCAGGGTTGCCAGGCTCAGTAAAACCAGGGACAGTATGTAAATATTTGTGTTTTTTTTACATCTGTCCCTGATATGTCCGAAACTGACATGCTTTTGATGTGAAAATCCAGAGATTTTAGCTGCCCCGCCTCTGTACTGCCTCCTTGCGTGGTGACCATCTGTAAGCCCGGGGGCCCCATAATCTTCTATTGCCCGGGGGCCCCATAAGTTGTCAGTCCACCCCTGGTACCAATCAAACTAAACAGAACTGTTAATGACCCACAAAAATTAGATTTTTTAAATGTCAAATGTCAACAGCTAAGGCCTCATCTCTACCTCTAATCACAGCTTTGGTAGTAATACATGTCAAAGGAAGAGCAGACATGTCTTTAATGGGCAGGCTGTAATTTAGAACCATGCTTTACTTTCTCTATTCTGAGTGAGAGGCGATGTGCCTAGTATAGACAAAGTACAAGCTTGTTTAATGCAAGATACTTATTTTACATTGTATTCTCAGAGTGCTCTGGGTTACAGTATAACACAGCCTTACAGTAGTTTATTTCTGAACTTTCTCTATCTGACTGATACTCCATGCAGAGCTATATAAACCAGAGAGACAGAAAGGGTAGTGTATACCTACTACTGCTGCTTCAGCTGTGTGTTCTGAATAAATTAACAACATAGGATCACATTGCACTGTACATAGAAATACAAAACTGCAGACTGTTGGAAGTCAGCAACATCTAGAATTTCCCCTGCTGGCAGCAGCTGAAAAATACAGTGCCTTGAAAAAGTATTCATATCCCCTTGAAATTTTCAACATTTTGTCATGTTATAATCAAAAACATTAATGTATTTTATTGGGATTTTTTGTGAAAGACCAACACAAAGTGACACATAATTGTGAAGATGAAGGAAAATGATAAATGTTGTGTTTGTTGTTGTGAAAAATGTGGCGTGCATTTGTATTCAGCTCCTATGGGTCAATACTTTATAGAACCACTTTTCACTGCAATTACAGCTGCAAGTCTTTTGGGGATGTCTCTACCAGCTTTGCACATCTAGAGAGTGAAATTTTTGCCCGTTCGTCTTTGCAAAATAGCTCAAGCTTTGTCAGATTGGAGGAAAGTGTCTGTGAACAGCAATTTTCAAGTCTTGCCACAGATTGTCAATTGGATTCAGATCTGGACTTTGGGTCATTCTAACACATGAATATGCTTTGATCTAAACCATTCCTTTGTAGCTCTGGCTGTAGGTTTATGGTCGTTGTCCTGCTGGTAGGTGAACCCCTTCCCAGTCTCAAGTCTTTTGAAGACTCCAACAGGTTTTCTTTTAAGATTGCCCTGTATTTGGTTCCATCCATCTTCTCATCTACTTTGACCAGCTTCCTTCTCCCTGCTGAAGAAAAGCATATCCACAACATGATGCTGCCTCCACCATGTTTCACAGTGGGGATGGTGTGATCAGGATGATGTGCAGTGTTAGTTTTCTGCCACACGTAGCATTTTGCTTTTAGGCCAAAAAAGTTCAATTTTGGTCTCATGTGACCAGAGCACCTTCTTCCACACATTTGCTGTGCCCTACACATGGCTTCCCACAAACTGCAAGCACAACGTCTTATGGCTGTCTTTCAACAATTGCTTTCTTCTTCCATAAAGGTCAAATTTGTGGAGTGCATGACTACATAGTTACATAGTGACATAGTTACATAGTTAGTCAGGTTGAAAAAAGACACAAGTCCATCCAGTTCAACCATAAAAAAAATAAACAAACAAAATAAAACACAGTACAATCCCAATAGCCCCAACTCCATACCCACAGTTGATCCAGAAGAAGGCAAAAAAAAACAGCAGAGCATGATCCAATTCGCTACAGGAGGGGAAAAAATTCCTTCCTGATCCCCGAGAGGCAATCGAATTTACCCCGGATCAACTTTACCTACACATCTTAGTACTCATTTATATTACGTGCATTTAGAAAATAATCCAGGCCCTTCTTAAAGCAATCTACTGAGCTGGCCAGAACCACCTCTGGAGGGAGTCTGTTCCACATTTTCACTGTTCTTACTGTGAAGAAACCTTTCCGTATTTGGAGGTGAAATCTCTTTTCCTCCAGACGTAAAGAGTGCCCCGTTGTCCTCAGTGTTGACCTTAAAGGGGTGTTCCACCCAAAAAAATGACCCCTTCTCAATCCACTTCTCACCCCCATACATGCCACATTTGGCATGTAATTTTTTTGGGGGGGGAGTGGGGGCTTCAGTAGGAGTGGGACTTCCTGTCCCACTTCCTGCTTCCGCCGAGGGGCTGGTTAGGCGATTAAGCTTAATCGCCTACACCAGCCCCCTCCCTGTAGGCGATCACATGGGACACTGACAGGTCCCATGCGATCGCCTCTCCAATCAGCGGCGAGCCGCGCCGCGCACGCATGCGCAGTACGGCTCGCGCATGCGCAGTGGGTGCCCGGCCGTGAAGCCGAAGGCTGTCACGGCTGGGTGCCCACAGTCAGGATGGAGACGCCGGCCGGGGAGGGGGGCAGAGGAGCGGAGCCCCGGTCGGCGCGTCGCTGGAACGCAGGAGCAGGTAAGTGAGTGTTTATTAAAAGCCAGCAGCTACACTTTTTGTAGCTGCTGACTTTTAATAAACACAACTTAGGGCTGGAACACCCCTTTAAAGTGAATAACTCAACACCAAGTTTACTATATGGACCTCTTATATATTTGTACATGTTGATCATACCCCCCCCCCTTATTCTCCTCTTCTCAAGAGTGAATAAATTCAGTTCCTCTAATCTTTCCTCATAGCTGAGCTCCTCCATGCCTCTTATCAGTTTGGTTGCCCTTCTCTGCACTTTCTCCAGTTCTCCGATATCCTTTTTGAGAACAGGTGGCCAAAACTGAACTGCATTTTCCAGATGAGGTCTTACTAATGATTTGTACAGGGGCAAAATGATATCTCTATCTCTGGAGTCCATACCTCTCTTAATACAAGAGAGGACTTTGCTCGCTTTGGAAACCGCAGCTTGGCATTGCATGCCATTATTGAGCTTATGGTCAACTAAAACCCCCAGATCCTCCTCCACTACAGATCCCCCCAGTTGTACTCCCCCTAGCATGTATGATGCATGCATATTCTTAGCCCCTAAGTGCATAACTTTACATTTATCAACATTAAACCTCATCTGCCACATAGTCGCCCAATTAGACAGAGCATTGAGGTCGGCTTGTAAATTGGAGACATCCTGCAAGGACGTTATTCCACTGCATAGCTTGTTGTCATCTGCAAAGACAGAAATGTTACTTTTGATCTCAGACCCAATATCATTTATAAATATATTGAAAAGTAAGAGACCCAACACCGAACCTTGGGGTACACCACTGATAACCTTGGACCATTCAGAGTATGAATCATTAACCACAACTCTCTGAATCCTGTCTTTCAGCCAGTTTTCTATCCATTTACAAACTGATATATCTAATCCTGAAGACCTTACCTTACACATGAGTCGTGTGTGGGGAACTGTATCGAACACTTTTGCAAAATCCAAGTATACCACGTCCACAGCCACGCCTCTGTCCAGGGTTTTACTTATCTCTTCATAAAAGGAAATCAGGTTTGTCTGACAACTACTGTCCTTCATGAATCCATGCTGTCTGCTGCTTAAATAGTTTGTTTCCAGCAAAAACTCATCCATGTGGTCTTTTATTAAACGTTCCAGTATCTTCCCAACTATAGAAGTTAAACTAACAGGTCTATAGTTACTTGGTAAAGACTTTGTTCCCTTTTTAAATATAGGCACCACATTGGCTCTACGCCAATCCAGTGGTACTATTCCTGTCATTAATGAGTCCCTAAATATTAGATACAGTGGCTTTGAAATTTCAGAGCTCAATTCTTTTAGGATCTGTGGGTGGATGCCACCTGGTCCAGGTGCTTTATCCACCTTTATTCTGTCTAAATATTTCTGGACCATATCACTTTTGAGCCATTGTGGATTTGGGGCTGTGTCACTCCCACCCCCATTATGGACATGATCTCCCCCATGCTCCATTGTATACACAGAGCTGAAGAAAGCATTTAATAAATTTGCCTTCTCTTCGTTCTCAGTTACCCACTCTAGATTATTTTGTAAAGGGCCTACATGCTCAGACTTGACCTGTTTACTATTAATATATTTAAAGATTTTTTGGGGTTTGTCCTACTATCTTTTGCAATCTGTCATTCATTTTGAATTTTTGCATCCTTGATTTCCTTTTTACATATTCTATTATATTCTTTGTAACATTTAAACGACACTAGTGTTCCTTCATTTTTATATTTTTTAAAAGGTATTTTCTTATTGTTTATAGCTTTTTTAACTTTGACTGTGAGCCACATAGGTTTTATCTTTAGCCTTTTAAACTTATTGCCCATGGGAATATACTTTGCAGTGAGGTTCCAAAGAGTCTTTTTGAAGAATTCCCATTTCTGTTCTGTGTTCATCGGTGCCAATATTCCCTCCCAGTCCAAGCCCTGGAGAGAAGTCCTCATCCTTTGAAAATTTGCTCTCTTGAAATTAAGTGTTTTTATCTTTCCTGTATGTATTTCTTGCTTATAGTTAACATTAAATGAAATCATGTTATGATCACTGCTACTCAGGTGTTTCTTTATCTGAACATTAGTATTAAGCTCTGCATGGTTTGAGATTACCAGGTCCAACAGAGCATCATTCCTAGTTGGGGCCTCAATAAACTGGACCATAAAAATTTTTGTCCTTTAAAGTGGTTGTAAACCCCCAAAATTTTTTTTTTTTTGTTTTAATGTCACAATGTAGAGAATAAGATTTCCTATCATCTGTGCCCAGTCTTGCCACACAGAGTTAATCCGGAGCTGAGTAATCCTCTTTTAAAGTTCAGTGCAAATTAACCGACTTCAGATAAAAACCTGCCAAATTAGGTTAAAGGTACACTAAAGTCAGGGATTTAAAAAATAAAAAATAACAAACATGTGATACTTACCTCCACTGTGCAGTTCGTTTTGCACAGAGTGGCCCGGAAACCTGTCTTCTGGGGTCCCTCTGCGGCTGTCTGGGCTCCTCCTCGCAAAAGCTTTCCTTCTTCATGCGGGGGCGCTCGCATGGAGGAAAGCTTTTGCGAGCGCGCTCCCGTGATACAGCGACGGCCATAGCCGCCGACTGTATCACTCGGCTCCGCCCCCCAGCGCGTCGCGTCATCCGCCCTGATTGACAGCAGCGCTAGCCAATGGCTGCGCTGCTATCAATCCGCCCAGCCTAGCCAATCAACGGCCAGGCTGGGAACCGAAGAGGACGACGTGGACGCGCCCGGGAGATAGGATGCATGAAGGTAAAAAAACTTGTACCTTTACAACCCCTTTAAGTCCGTCTCTCTGTTTTTGCTTTTAGTAACAGGTTATTTACAAATATAGCGTGGACATGTTTATCATAACAAGAGGTGATCCAAAGTTCATTGTATATTACTAGGATGTGTTATGATGTTACATCACCTCATGTTATGATAAACAAAACATAACATATGATAAACATGTCCTAGCTATATTTGTAAATAACCTCTCACTCAAAGCAAGAAGAGAGAAAAACTGACTTTTTATTTAGGCAGGGTTTTATCTGGAAGGCTGTTCATTTTCACTGAACATAAAAGAGGATTTCTCAGATCTGGATTAACTCTGTGTGGCAAGACTGGGCACAGATGGTAGGAAATCTTATACTCTACATTGTGACATAAAAAAAAAAATTCTGGGTAGTTAAAATCCCCCATTATTATCACCGTCCCAGCCCTTGCAGCCCTTTCCATCTGTGCAAGGACCCGAGTCTCCACCTCCTCATTAACATTGGGTGGTCTATAACAAACTCCAATAATTAACTTTGAACTACGCACATCTGTATGCAGTTCCACCCATAATGCTTCAACTTCATCACACTCTCCATCAACCAGATCCTCTTTCACGCTTGCTTTGAGGTCGCTTCTCACATAGAGACAGACCCCTCCACCTTTCCTTTTTACCCTGTCTTTCCGAAAGAGAGCATAGCCAGGAATATTAATAGCCCAGTCATGTGAGGATTGAAGCCAAGTTTCAGTAATACAAATTACACTTAAATGTATTGTTACATTTTTCACTGGTGTTTTTCATATAATTCATATAATTTTTAGTAGTGCAAATGGCACTATAATTTCCAATGGCTGTTTGCAACATGGGAACTTTCTTGTCACCTGCCATAACCCCACCTCCATCTATCCCCATTCCACTCTCCATTAATGTCTGACCCCTAACTGACCTGTGTGCCCGATGTAATTCTAGTTCACCCTCCCCCCTCAAGTCTAATTTAAATACTCCTCCAGCATTCCCCTAAACCTTTCCCCCAGCACAGCAGACCCCCTTCCATTCAAGTGCAAACCATCTTTAGCATATAGGTTGCACCCCAATGAAAAGTCAGCCCAGTGCTCTAGAAACCCAAATCCATCCTTACTACAGCAGGTCTTTAGCCATGCATTCAGCTCTCTAATCTCCCCCTGCCTTTCCTGTGTTGCGCATGGCACAGGCAATATTTCTGAGAATATCACCTTGGAGGCCCTTCCCTTCATCTTGCAGCCTAGTATTTTAAATTGATTCTTAAGGAGCCTCCACCTTCCATGTATACTGTCATTGGTTCCAACGTGGACCAAGACAGCTGGGTCATGCCCAGCCCTTCCCAGTAATTTATCCACCCGGTCCACCACATGCTGAACCCTGGCACCAGGGAGACAGCAAACCATTCGGTTGAGGCGATCCTGGCGACAAATTATTCTATCAGTCCTTCTGATTATAGAATCCCCTGTTACCACCAACTGTCTAGGCCTACCTGCACTCCCCTCACCACTTCTATTATATGGATTGCTCTCCCAGCTGTTAGGGGAAGCAGTAACATCTAGGGCTGCCACCTCTGTGTTTGCCACCTCCACATCCTCACCCAACTTGGCAAACCCATCTTCCTATCTGATAATCCTGACTTGCCCCTCCACCCTCCACATCAACCCTACTGACCACCTGCTCAGCGAGCAGAGGACCCCTTTCAAGGTTGTCCTTTCTGCCGAGTGTTGCAAGTTGCTACTCCAGATCTCTAATGCGAGCTTCCAGAAGGGCAACCTGCTCACATCTGTCACAACTAATAGTTGTCCTGTACACAAGTTCTCCCACCTGAGCTGTGGATCTCTGCAGCTCCTCCAGAGTTATCATATACCTCTTGGCTGCTTCTCGGATTAATGCTCTCCTTGCCTGGCCTGTTAGTTTAGGTGGATGGCCATGTCTTAGAAGATTTGTAGTTGTGCCATACTCCTTCAAATTTCAGATGATAGATTGGACAGTGCTCCATGAGTTGTTCAAAGCTTGGGATATATTTTTATAACCTAACCCTGCTTTAAACTTCTCCACAACATTATCCATGACCTGTCTGGTGTGTTCCTTGGCCTTCATGATGCTGTTTTTTTTCACTAAGGTTCTCTAACAAACCTCTGAGGGCTTTACAGAATGGCTGTATTTATACTGAGATTAAATTACACACAGGTGGACTCTATTTACTAATTAGTGACTTCTGAAGGCAATTGCTTCCACTAGGTTTTAGTTAGGGGTATCAGAGTAAAGGGGGCTGAATACAAATGCACACCACATTTTTCAGATATTTATTTGTAAAAAAAAAATGTGAAAACCTTTTTATCATTTTCCATCCACTTCACAATTATGTGCCACTTTATGTTGGTCGATCACATAAAATCCCCCCAAAATAAATGTAAGTTTCAAGGGGTTTGAATACTTATTCAATGCACTGTATGAGATATTCACATGCAGAATTTTATGTTTACATTACTTAAAAGAAGTAAAAAGCATGTCTCAATCAATAATCAAAACTAATTTTAAAAATGAATATAAGCACAATAAAAAAAAGAAAAGGGTATGTACAAAAACATACATTCCCTTTAATGAGGGGGGTGTTGTGTTTCAAATGCTACTTTATGCATTGACATACCTCCTTAGACCTGTATATGGACAGTATGGTGACTTCTGATATTGGACTTTAAACGTATAGCTATGTCCCTCCAGGCTTCTACAAATGAAGTGAGATAATAATAGCATATCCAAAAACAAATATTAGACACAAATAAACAGATTTTCACTTTACATATGTATTATGGATTTGCTTGGCACAATGCCTGGGGCTTGTTGAGTGCTTGTTCATAAACAGTTTTACAGTTTTATAAACACAAATAATACTGTAGACTAAAGACAAACTTCTACAGGGAACTTACATGTCTTACATGTAGGGGTGATCTTTACTTTGACATTTCATTGAAGTCATCAGTCTTAAGGCCCTATAATTAAAGTGAATGTAAGACCCATTCATGAAACTTGACCTGGGCACATATATCTGTAGTGTTTTCTTATCTCTCCCAAAAGCTCTGAGTGCTGTGTCTTTCTGCAGCTCCGTTCCTCTGTTATCAGCATGATAACTTCTGAAAAGCTCTCCGACACAGGAGATAAAAGCAGCGGGAAATTTGTGTCAGAGAGGGAACTTATTGACAGAAAGGCAGAGAGCTTGTCTATTCACAGCACAGCTCTACAAATGTATTTGTTTCTCTGCCTATGTGGAGGGGGGTGTCTTTCCTCCAATCAGCTCTGACACAATGTATGCCCAGACTCCCCTCCCACTGCTGAAATGGAAAGAACATTTTCTTACACAATATGCACTTTCTAAAGAATGTAGAAATCTGAAGACAGGAGATATACATGTAAAACTTATGTAGGGAGATTTGTCTCATCTCTGTGTATCATCCAAGGCTGTTCACTTCACTGTGTATATATGAGAGTTTACATCCACTTTAAGGTACCCATAGACATAATCATTTCCCAGTTCAGCTGATTGTGAATAGTTGAGGAAAGCAATATACAGTGCGGAAAATAAGTATTTGAACACCCTGCTATTTTGCAAGTTCTCCCACTTGGAAATCATGGAGGGGTCTGAAATTGTCATCGTAGGTGCATGTCCACTGTGAGAGACATAATCAAAAAAAAAAATCCACAAATCACAATGTATGATTTTTTTTAACTATCTATTTGTATGATACAGCTAAAAAGAAGTATTTGAACACCTGAGAAAATCAATGTTAATATTTGAGGTCAAACGTTTCTTGTAGTTTTTCACCAGGTTTGCACACACTGGAGGAGGGATTTTGGCCCACTCCTCCACACAGATCTTCTCTAGATCAGTCAGGTTTCTGGGCTGAGAAACACGGAGTTTGAGCTCCCTCCAAAGATTCTCTATTGGGTTTAGGTCTGGAGACTGGCTAGGCCACGCCAGAACCTTGATATGCTTCTTACAGAGCCACTCCTTGGTTATCCTGGCTGTGTGCTTCGGGTCATTGTCATGTTGGAGGACCCAGCCTCGACCCATCTTCAAAGCTCTAACTGAGGGAAGGAGGTTGTTGCCCAAAATCTCGCAATACATGGCCCCGGTCATCCTCTCCTTAATACAGTGCAGTCGCCCTGTCCCATGTGTAGAAAAACACCCCCAAAGCATGATGCTACCACCCCCATGCTTCACAGTAGGGATGGTGTTCTTGGGATGGTACTCATCATTCTTCTTCCTCCAAACACGGTTAGTGGAATTATGACCAAAAAGTTCTATTTTGGTCTCATCTGACCACATGACTTTCTCCCATGACTCCTCTGGATCATCCAAATGGTCATTGGCAAACTTAAGACGGGCCTTGACATGTGCTGGTTTAAGCAGGGGAACCTTCTGTGCCATGCATGATTTCAAACCATGACGTCTTAGTGTATTACCAACAGTAACCTTGGAAACGGTGGTCCCAGCTCTTTTCAGGTCATTGACCAGCTCCTCCCGTGTAGTCCTGGGCTGATTTCTCACCTTTCTTAGGATCATTGAGACCCCACGAGGTGAGATTTTGCATGGAGCCCCAGTCCGAGGGAGATTGACAGTCATGTTTAGCTTCTTCCATTTTCTAATGATTGCTCCAACAGTGGACCTTTTTTCACCAAGCTGCTTGGCAATTTCCCCGTAGCCCTTTCCAGCCTTGTGGAGGTGTACAATTTTGTGTCTAGTGTCTTTGGACAGCTCTTTGGTCTTGGCCATGTTAGTAGTTGGATTCTTACTGACTGTATGGGGTGGACAGGTGTCTTTATGCAGCTAATGACCTAAAACAGGTGCATCTAATTTAGGATAATAAATTGAGTGGAGGTGGACATTTTAAAGGCAGACTAACTGGTCTTTGAGGGTCAGAATTCTAGCTGATAGACAGGTGTTCAAATACTTCTTTGCAGCTGTATCATACAAATAAATAGTTAAACATTCATAAATTGTGATTTCTGGAATTTTTTTATTTTTTTATTATGTCTCTCACAGTGGACATGCACCTACGATGACAATTTCAGACCCCTCCATGATTTCCAAGTGGGAGAACTTGCAAAATAGCAGGGTGTTCAAATACTTATTTTCCGCACTGTATGTCTGTGAACATTGTACAAACTCTGGCACCATGGCACACTTATCTCTATGAAAGATTTTATTGGGCTTAATAGATCTTACCAAATAATTGCCATTGTTGTCCCAAGGTAATTCCTTGACTGGGATATCCACTCAGTCCATAAACGTGCATGTACATATTTATATCACTCAGTACATCAACATTCGGGTACATAACTATGCGAATCAATAAAGAAGTTGTAAAGGTTTGTGTTTTTTCACCTTAATGCATCCTCGCGGGAGAGCTTCCCAGAGGGGGTTAGCTATTGCAGGGAGGAGCCGCGAGAGCCGCGTGAGACCCCAGAACAGCAGGATTGGGGCCACTCTGTGCAAAACGAACCGCACAGTGGAGGTAAGTATGACATGTTTGTTCTTAAAAAAAATGAACCTTTGCAACCACTTTAATGTTCTTCAAAACAACACTGATATGTATGGATTCAGCTATCATTTAATATACATAGTTATATTTTTTTACCACCATGCTAAACTATAGGCAAACAGTTAAATACACACATGAGACACATATGCCATTTTTTCTGCTGCCTTAGTTTAGTAACACTAAGGCCGCGTACACACGATCAGTCCAAACTGATGAAAACGGACTGAAGTCCAGTTTCATTGGTCCAAACCGACCGTGTGTATGGCCCATCAGTCTGTTGTCCTTCAGTCCAAAGTTTTAAAACTGGCTTTAAAATTGGACTGATGGACGCCTGACCATCGGTCCAAACCGATCCTTAGTACACAAAAGCATCGATTCAAAAACCCGCTCATGCTCAGAATCAAGTCGACGCATGCTTGGAAGCATTGAACTTCGTTTTTTTCAGCATGTCGTTGTGTTTTACGTCACCGTGTTCTGACACAATTGGTTTTTGAACTGATGGTGTGTACGCACATCAGACCATCAGACCATCAGTCTGTGAACCAATAAAAATGAACTTCAGTCCGTTTTCATCAGTTTGGACTGAACGTGTGTACAGGGCCTTAAAGGCCTTATACCGTCGCCAAACCTGTGGTTTGACACTGAAAGGAGAAGCAGCAGAATGATAAGCTCATCTTTCTCTCACTCTGCTCTTTCGTCTTACCAGCATATCACTTGCTAGTCACATATGTACTACGAAGATACCAAGTTGTATTAAAGTGGTAGTAAACCACCGCCAAAAAAAGAAAAAATGGACAGCATACTAGTACATTATGACAGCCTTAAAGCAGATGTCCACCCAAAAATTGAACCTACGCTTTTCAGAACCCTCCCCCCTCTGGGACCAGTGACGGCGCACTGCGCTACTCGCAAATGCGCAATAGGGAACCAGGCAGTTAAGCCGCAACACTTAACTTCCCGATTCCCTCACCGAGGACAACGGCGGGTGCAGCCGAGGGTTGAGTGATTGCTCGGCCTCGGCTGCTGACATTGCGGGCGCCCTCGACAGGTAAGTGTCCATATTTTTAAATTAAGCAGCTGCAGTATTTGTAGCTGCTGGCTTTTAAAAAATAAATAAAAATTTGGTGGAACCTCCGTTTTAACTGCAAACTGAGCTCTCCAGCACAGCCCTTTCACGGCTCCCCCAGCGCTTTCATATTCACCCGGTCTTCCTTTTAATACTGTATGCCTCATACTGTTTGCCCTGGAATGCAGAGCGCCACTGCATGGGTGACATCATGGGTGTATGTTTAGCTGATATGCATTGAACTTACAGGTAAGCCTAATTGTAAGCTTACCTGTAGGCAATGCTGTATCCTGGCCTAGGCCTACAAGGCCCAGGCCTAGGGCAGCACTTTGCAGGGGGGCAGCACGGACAGTGTCCCTGCCGGCTTGCGCTACGCTGTTAGGCAAATTAGTTTAGCGCCCCCATAAATTAGCCGCACTGCTTCCAGTATGTGGACGGTTGGCCTTCTGCAACTGTGAGGGGGGGGGGGGGGGCATCGCTTCTAATTTTTTACCATCCCTGTCCCATTGCAGAGATTTCCCTTCACTTCCTGTCCCATAGCCAAACAGGAAGTGAGAGGAAATCTATGCAAATTAAGGGAATTTATTCCCCCCTCCTACGCCATCAGAACTAGTGTCCCCACTTGGAAATTTCAGGGTGGGTCTCTAACCGCAAGGGGTGTGGCCTTGACAGGAAGGGGTAGGTCATATTTAAATTAGGGGGCTCACAAGTTTAGTCAGGCCTAGGGCAGCACAACATCTAAATACACCCCTGCCTGTAGGTACAAGTAAAACAAGTGCCTTTACTACCACTATAAATTAAACATTTAAATATATACTGTATACATTTCATGATATATCAATGAATACAAAGCTTCATATAAAATGTATTTTAGATTTGCTAGTAGTTCAGCTTGAAGCTTAATTATAAAAGAATATTGGACAATACAGTTAAAGGATATAGAATCCTCATCTTTTGCCTTAATGTAATCATGTTGCTTATTTTCTTTAAAGAAGAAGCATCACCACATCTTTAAAATCTTTATTAACTCACCCTGGGGACCAAGTGTATGTAGCATTTGGTTCCATTCCATTCCACCTCCAGCTAAGAACTGTACTTGAGTCACAACATCAGATCATCCCCTGCAGCTACATTTTGTACCACCCCCCCTCTCTTTAGTTTGTATGCTCTGTGAGCAGGGCCCTCCTATACCTTCTGTATTGAAATGTATTGTAATTATACTGTCCCTCTTATATTGTTAAGCACTGCGCAAACTGTTGGCACTAGGGTTGTTCCGATACCACTTTTTTAGGACCGAGTACAAGTACCGATACTTTTTTTCAAGTAGTCGCCAATACCGAATACCAATACTTTTTTTAAATGTGTCCCCAACTGCAGCCGTGTCCCCTCACAAATGCAGCCATGTCCCCCTCGCAAATGCAGCCATGTCCCCCACATATGCAGCCATGTCCCCAAACATATGCAGCCATGTCCCCAAACATATGCAGCCATGTCCCCCACAAATGCAGCCATGTCCCCCACAAATGCAGCCATGTCCCCCACATATGCAGCCATGTCCCCCACATATGCAGTCATGTCCCCCACATATGCAGCCATGTCCCCCATATATGCAGCCATGTCCCCCACATATGCAGCCATGTCCCCCACAAATGCAGCCATGTCCCCCACAAATGCAGCCATGTCCCCCACAAATGCAGCCATGTATCCCACATATGCAGCCAAATTACCCATATATGCAGCCATGTCCCCCACAAATGCAGCATGTCCCCCACAAGTGCAGCCATGTCTCCCACATATGCAGCCAAATCACCCAAATATGCAGCCATGTCCACCCTACCTAGCCACCACTGCCGCCCGGGGAACATCACATCATTCATTTGAATAGCTGTAGTGTTCCCGCCCGTATAGACACTCCCCCTTGCTCGGGATTGGACAGATCACGATCACCCATCCAATCCCGAGCAAGGGGGAGTGTCTATACGGGCGGGAACACTACAGCTATTCAAATGAAAGCTGTGATGTTCCCGCACAATGTTTAACCATGCAGCGGCGGGTTTTGATGCAATGGCAGCGTTCGGCAGCAGCGGCGGGGGGGGGGGGGGGTGACGGAAAAGGTATTCTATTCTGGTATCAGGGGTATTTGCGGGAGTACAAGTACTCCTGCAAATACTCGGTATCGGTCCCGATACCGATACTGGTATCGGTATCGGAACAACCCTAGTTGGCACTATATAAATCCAGTGTAATTATAATAATAATAATAATATCAATCTTGTAATTGGTGAGCAGCTGACCTCAAGGGAACAAATACTTAAAGGTGAAGTACAGCCATGGATCGCTGGAGTGCAATTCGTTCTGCATTCCTGTGACCCATTTTAAGCTGATGCTGAAGCCCGCTGTAGGCTGATGTCCAGGCTGAGAAAAGATCGAGACCATATGGTTGGGATTGACCCAGAAGCCTGGATTGGCACCTGGCTCAGCCTCTCAGTGAGCCCTTGAGAGCCTGAGCCAGCCCCTCCCGCTCCCTCCACCGCCCAGTGCTCCAGTGAGCACATGATGGGTGGGGGGGGTTAAGAGAAGACAGTGGTGACTGATGGTCCTGATCTCGTTGTTAACAGAGAACTGAGAACCGAGTGATCAGCAGTCTGTGATTACTTGGTTCTCTGTGTAAGAGCCAAGGGGGACAGATGCAACATCGGTAAGTAACCTAGGTAAGTATGATTTTTTTTTTAAATGTCTCTTTTAATGATGTCTGCTTAACATTGATTGTCTCCATTCATGACAAAAGGCTCTAGTAAAAGATCAGACAGTGTTGCGGGTTTGTGTTATCTATCTGCAGGTGCAGTACATCTAGCAGCTGTAAGATAGATCACACAGCCTGACTGATTATCTACATTTGTGAATAAACAGTTGGCGCTGCTGGGCTATGTGATTGATCTGCCAGCTGCCAGTAAACATACACAGCACGAGCACGTAGATCACCTAGCGCCACCATCACTAATTGTTCATTCACAATAGTAAGCATTCAGTTAGTGTTGCAGGGCTGTGTGGTTTTTCTGCCAACGCGGTGAATGATAGCAGCTAGCAGATCTATCATAGAGCCCCACCAACACACAAGATGTTTATTGGGCCAGGTGTTCAAATAAGTAGAAGAAAAATAATGCACATGTGCTAATTTTTAGGAAAATAGAAGAAGGAGGAAGAAGATGCACTGAGCAAATGCAGTGCCAAAACAGCAGCGATCCAGCAAAGCTTTTCTAACCTGTTTGAACTTTCATTTCCCTAAGAAAACGTATTCAGGGCTATTATTTGCTTCCGAAATTTCACCTGACTTGAGAGCAGCACCACCTGTGCTTTAGCACATAAAATGCCCATAACTTGGGCTTCAGCCTGGAGTGGAACTACAGCCAACACAAACAGAAATAAAATTGTTATTTTAATGCACAATAGGCCTATGGATCAGAACGGGGCCAAGTCCTACATGTACTTAGTTTCCTGGGTGATTCAAGTAGAAAAAGTTGTGACAATATCTTTTTAAGGATTGTTAGTCTTTTAGAAACTGCATAGCATTTTTTATAATTATATGCCTTTTACAATGTATTACCTCAACAACAAGAGATCACATCCATAAACAAAAGTAAACAATGTCACATACTGGTCAGTGGTTTGCCAGAAATGGTATCTTGCCATTGCTGCATAAACTCTGTTAATTATACTATATATAATTTCTAAGCAGATATTTCACAGAGAATATCTGGGGATGAGAGACCTGCCCATGTTCATCTGGATTCCAGCACTGCCAGCAGCTCCATCGCAGACTTTTATCGATATTCAGTTTTTGTACAGATGTTGCAATACTGTACATGTGCAGCAAAGAGTCTGTTACATATGCTATAGGCAGTAGAAAATAGTGTCTCACTAGCATATATTGGGCTGTGTAAGGCAAAGATCAAAAGCTGGGTGCACAATGTGAGTTTTGTTTTCGTTCAACCAGCGGGCTGAAAAAAGAAAAAAAACTCAGATCTCTGTATCGGCACAAAGGACATGGATAAAAAATCCCGTGCTGTGCTATTGTATTCTGACAGTGGGGGCTCCTCCCACTGTCAGCATACACTGATCAACGCTGCAGCCGATAGCTGCAGCAGCTGATCGAATACTGATTTGCCAACAGGAGCTGATCTACCAATTGGCTTCTGTTTAACAGAGAAGACTACACACAGATCTAAATGTGTCCGCTTCCGCTTGGAAATAATACATTTCAATCTGTGTTTATCCAGCTTTAAGCATTTTTCTCTAGGTGTCTGTGGCTAGCAGTGCATATATATATATTGTGATTTTTTTTTTCATTTATCCAAATTTCTATCTAAGGTTCAGTATGATCCTTTAAATATACAACTGTGTCTAAATTTAGCCACTGAGAATATAATTAGTATGCACGGAAATATGATCTTCAGCATCAGCTACTGAAGCAGATAATGTGCAAGACTGCTGCCAGCTCACCAGACAACCTGTTGAACAAGAGGCAGTTTATGTGTTAATATTGCAGTGAATTTTTTTTCCAGCTTTGCCTTGACTCACTGTTTTATTCCTATTATTTTAGTGATCTCAGCTTTGCTAATCACAGTGTTATATCACTTCCCCTTTGCCCTAGGAACACAAGTGGGTGGACAATAATTTTGCCACGAGCTGTAAAACATGTGGTGTGGTGAGTATAGCCTGCAGGGTATTTCAACACCAAATAAATGAATTAAACATAGTATTTCACTGTACTTGACAAGATGCACAGCCTTTGCTTTGACACCTGTAAATTAAATTGATCTTAAATCATATGCTTTTTCACAGCAGTAAGTTGCTTTAATATGATATTACAGTTCTAGGTACACTAATACAGCACAGATTGTCATAGAAAACTAACACTGGCCTATTTTTTGTCGCTTCCTTAAAATGTTACCACATTTTGTATACCAAAATGTTCAACTAAAACATCTTCCTTTGTACTTCCCCATCAGTGTTGCCAACCTGCCAGACTAAAATTTACTGACACAATACCCACAATTAACTGGCACAGTCACATTTTTGTTGACCTATCCAAAAGTTACAAAATTACAGTTTTAAGGGCAAATATTAGTATTTAGGCTACAAAGTGCAATGTGCAATTAGCAATTTGATTTAAGGTAGATATTAAGGCAAAAAACATATGTAGCGATACCCCCCAGCAGAAGCCGCTTAAGTATATTTCTGTACTCTGCCTCTCAACCCTAATAACAGTCAGCCCCCTCTGGCACACCTGACAATAGTGTAAGTGCAAGGGCCAATGAGAAACACACACGGTATGATAAAACACAGAAATTGTCTTTCCTGCAATATTTCTGTGAAAAAATAACAAACAGAAACAGTATATATAGTCAACTGGAGAGCAGTAACTGAAATTAAGAGCAATATAGCTCAACATTCAGGCTGCTTTCAGGGTTTTCCAAACATGAGAATACCCCCAAGAGCAGAGGCACACTTAAATGGTAAATAAATCACAATATGACACTTTATATCGGATTGGCTACCTCTACTCAAATTTGGCTCTATGAGTCCAGGCAGGGGGAGAGCAGAAGACTGACCCTCTTTATGTCTGATCTCTCTCTTCTGTCCCCTGACACCACAGGCCCAACTAGAAACACTGTATTCAAATCAATGTTTAATGGCTTAGCTTCCCGGATAAATTGTCCCGCACACACACTGCATATAGAGAGCCCTGAGTATGTGTTTGCGGGCCTTTATTGCACTAGTAGCTTCAGTCCTTTTGAAGAAAGATGAGGCTTTGTATCTTCAGCTAGTCACATTCTTTGGTACACTTAAACTCCTGAATAGCAGGGCCAAACAACACAACTGACCCGGATTAAAGTAAAGAAATTAAGGATCTTCCTCAGCAAGGTGAAAAGACAATGGTGTCTGTATACAGTGTCTCTGTATCTCAATGGCCTTGTCTGCAGCACTACAGGTGTCAGCAAGGTGACTAAGAGCAATGATGTCTATATACACTGTCCATACAACTCTATCTGTGTGCAGTGTCCTTGTTTCCTGCAAATAGCCAAACGCTCCTCTCATTCTGCGGTCAAGGCCCAAACGAACGTCCTGGAATAGGCAGGCTCTTCTAGTGACCCGACTGGTCACCTTACACTGGAACGTTTAACACCGTCGGTGCAGGTGAGTCTGGATATGCACCTGGGATCCCCCTCTCTCAGGCTAGATGTCCCAACTGGCTGTGGATGCCTAAAATCACGCAGTGGACTGACCTGGGAGGCAGATCCTCTCCCCTAAGTTCAGTCTCTTCCCTTGCCTCGTGGTGTCTGAATTCCCTCAGATAAGCAAGATGAAGTCTTTAGTTTCCTGATTCCTAGAGCAGGCAGCTCTTGTAGTTCCGCCCCTATACAAGGCTTTGGGGCCATTTGGTAAGGGACTACACATTCCAAAATCCTTTGCAGTAGCTCCTGTTAAAGTCCGTCTGGTTGGCTCCTGTTATTGCACTTATAACTGGCTAGCTTCCCTCTGCCAGTGAAGAAACAGGAGAAACTAGGAATGCCTCCAAGTCATTTACAGTGAGAAGAAAAAAAAAGGGAGGGGGGAAAACTCCTCATAGCTGCAGACACTCTAAACTTGTCCCTGCCAGTTTGGCTGTGTTAATGTAAGTCACAGGCTATAGCAGTGTTTTTCAAACCCAGTCCTCAAGGCACACCAACAGGTCATGTTTTCAGGCTTTCCATTATTTTGCACATGTGATTTGATCAGTTTCACTGCCTTAGTAATCACCACAGCCATTTCATCTGAGGGAAATCCTGAAAACTTGACCTGTTGGTGTGCCTTGAGGAGTGGAGTTGAAAAACACTGGGCTATAGCACCCACTAAACATATACTGTGTAGCCAAGTCCCAGACCTCCACAGGCCTAATGGTGACCTCCAGAGCCAGGGACAGCCGACATCCCTCAGTGTAGAGTGGGTTACAAGGCATGATGGGTGTAATGCAAGATAGATTAATGGGCACCAGACACTACTTAAATGCAAAGAGATTTATTGTCTCCTAAACAGAACTGTGGGAGTGAGGGTTAGGGCCAGGACACCCTTTAAGTGTTGCAATGTTAATTGGCAGACTCTGAGATCTCTACAGGTAGACAGCAATGCAAGGAGAGTCATCCAGCAAGACACCACATCTGCACAAGTAGGATCGCTGTCTCCTACGACAATAGTCTTGAAACAGTTTCTAACACAAGTTATACCAAACTTCTATACTTCCTCTACAATCCCCTGAGCTCTTCCAATCTTCTCACTCAGTAGTTTCCTCAAGCGTCACCCTTGCGTTCCTGCTGGGTCCTTAGCTTGGCACTCACAGATGCCCCTCAAGGGTCATCCTGCATGCCTGCTTGGTCCCTGGCTTGACACACAATATTGCTCTGCAAGTGTCTCTTCCACTGGCTTGGTCCCTGGCTTGACACCTGCTGAAGTTTCCCAAATCTTCACCGGCCTTGGTTGGTGAGAACACTGCTTTGGTACTTGCTTCAGCTACTAACAGTGGTCGCTGGTGGCAGGGTGGATGGTCCCTTGGTGGTGACAGCTTCCCCTCTACCTCTGACCATGACAGGTTCTCCAGCCGGCAGAACCGCCACTTCTGGTTGAACTGCAAGCCGCAGTCCCAACCCTGCACTGCTCTCTAGCTTCTAGATAGGACCCTCAGACAGCCTAGCAACTAGTAGTCCCCAGGCTAGGCCTCAGGCTCTGGCCTAGCAGTACAATACACATCTACCCTAATAGCCATTCAGGTGGCACAGAACACCGATCAACTTACTCCACCCAAATATATAGGTTCTCCCAGCAGGCCAAGGGATTAAATGATACCCCTGCCTATTGGCTGAGACACCCCATTCATTCCTAATCTGTCTTGGCAATGCCCTTGCCTTATCTAATCTCACCTGGTAACCGGCAACCTAGCGACAGAAGAGAGACGTGCCGCAATTCCAGAATTAGGGTGAAATCATTTGACCTTCTACTGCCTGTCAACTACATTTTTTTTTTTTTAATCAAAACAGTTTTTATTGCTCACACAACATACAAATAATATAAGAACGACATTGTACATTCTGCATGCAAACAGGCACGACATCAAGATTACGATCAAACAACAGATGTACTTCCCCAACACATAGTACACAATCATTATACCATCAACCTCCCTCGTGGCCAGGTCTGGGACCCTACACGTTGTTCCATGCCCCTACATCCCCCCAAGTAGCCTTGCTTGGACTAGCTCCAAGGGGCTTAACCCCGGCGTTGCCAGCCATGGGTCCCATAGTTTAAGGAATTTTCCTGCGTTTTCTCCCTGTGCTGGTAAATATACTTTTCCATCAACAGAGTTTTACCCATATGCTGTATCCATGCTTTAACCGAAGGGGGCTCCCTCGATTTCCAATGTATGAGGATGAGTTTTCTCGCTTGAAACAAGGCCCTGGCAAACGCCACTCTAGTGACTTCCTCCGCTATCGCCCCCTCCAAAACGCCCAACAGGCAGCAGAGTGGGTCCAACATAACATTGGTCTGGAACACAGAATTTAGGGTTGCCAGGACCTCCGACCAATATCTGTGCAGCTTGGGGCAACGCCAGAGCAGGTGGACCAGATCTCCCTGGGCCGCCCTGCACCGTCCACAAATCGGGTCCGGGGCCCGGCCCATTCTAAAGAGTCTAACCGCAGTGTAATGCACCCTAAGTAAGATGTAGAGTTGGGATACCCGTTGTGACACATTCAATGAGCAGGCATTCACAGCCTGTAGGGCTTCCTCCCATAGTTCCCCCCCAATAGGCCCCAAATCTGTCTCCCACTGTTCCGCCACCCTCATAGGATGCCCCTCCAGGAATGATGAAACATGTTGTAACAGTGCGAGATCATGCCTTTGGTATCCCGTGCGTGACACAATGCGCGGAACACCGGTGTGGGGGACTGAACCCACTCAACCGCTGCCCCCTGAGCCCTCACTGAATGCTGCAACTGCAGGTTGAACCGTGTTTGCAGCTCACTGAAGGGGAGGAGAGCCCCCCCCCCCAAAGACATGTTTAAGATGTGTGACCCCAAAGGAGCTCCACCTATGCCCCTGCTCCACCAAATAGGGCTAAACTCGGTGAACCCCATCACATTTTGGAGCTGCTTAGCCTTATTCCACACCTTCTGAACAAGAGCATATGTGGGCATACGGTTATTGGGTTTTTGGAATTTGCGGGCTTCCAGCCCCTCTGGTACCGTGGCCGCCCCAGATCCCCGTAGCATCAGTTTAGCCGCCGAGGCCTCGGGCTGCACCCCCGTGGCCCCAATCAAGTGTTGGAGTTGAGCCGCCAAGTAATATATCCAAGGATTGGGTAAAGCCAGCCCTCCCCCTTCTTTCGGGCGCTGCAGCTGTTCTAATTTAATCCTGGGGGTTTTGGTGTGCCACAACAACTGTCTGAAAAGGGAGTTGACTACTCTGAATATTTTAAGGGTAATTACCATGGGTGTGTTATGCAGGAGATAGAGCAATTGAGGCATCAATATCATTTTGATAAGGTTGGTTTTACCTGCCAGGGACATTTTTAGTTTACTCCAAATTTGGATTTTATCTCTGAATTTAGACAGTAGGGGGTACACATTCAATTTACAGAAATCCGTTTCTATGGGGGATATCCAGATATTTAAAAGATGGCACTACAGGCACGGGACATGCAGGACCACCCCCTACCGTGGGCACCCCGTGTAGAAACATCAGGGCCGACTTGGTCCAGTTAATTGTAAGACCCGAAAAGCGGCCAAAGTCCGTGATAATGGCCATGACCTGTTGCAGGGATCCCTCCGCGTCCTCCCAGAAGAGAAGCATGTCGTCGGCGTACAACATGATTTTCTTGTGTATGTCGCCATATCTGAACCCCCTGACCGCCTCATAGCCTCTCACCAGGACCGCAAGAGGCTCGATAGCTAAGGCAAAGAGCAGGGGGGACAGGGGGCACCCCTGCCTGGTTCCCCTGCCCAGAGCAAAAGCATGGGACCTCCTATCCGCCATACGAATGGCCGCCTGAGGCGTAGCATACAGGAGCCGGATCCATCTCAGGACCCTAGGGCCGAAGCCAAATTTAGTCAGCACCGCCCTGTCGAAGGCCTTATTGGCATCAAGCGACAACAGTGCCCTATCGCCAACGGAATCCGAGGGGGTCTGCATATTCAGGTATAATCGCCGGAGGTTCGTCGCTGTGGATTTACGTGGCATGAATCCTGCCTGGTCGGAATGTATGATGGACAGAATCATTTTGTTCATGCGCAGGGCCAGTACTTTCGCTAGTATTTTGACGTCACTCTGCAAGAGAGAGATAGGCCTATACGACCCGGGATCTAGGGGATCCTTGCCCGCCTTTAGCAATAAATTGATGTTCGCCCTCGTCATGGATGGAGGCAGGACCCCCGAGTCAAGCGAGGCGTTAAACACCTCGAGTAACTTGGGTAGTATCACCCCCCCATATTGAGTATACACCTCCATGGGCAATCCGTCATCCCCCGGGGCTTTACATGTGGGGAAAGAGGCTACCGCCTCTCCCAACTCCTCCAGGGTCAGCGGCTTCTCCATCTCTATCCTTGCCCCATCATTCAAGGTCGGGAGAGCTACCGCATCCATATAGCGCTGCAACTCCCCGTCCGTGAAATCATCCCGTGACCTGTACAGTTCGGAGTAAAAAGCAGCCAGTTCTGTCAGAATCAGCTCCGGTTCATTCACCAGCCGACCCTGCGCATCCCGGATCGCTCCTATGGCAGGGGACAACTGCTGCGACCGGGCAATCCTGGCTAGCAAGCGGCCCGTCTTCTCCCCCTCCTCATAGTAAGTCTGCTGGGTAAAAAAACGCTTTTTCTCCGCGGCGGAGGATCTCAGCCGGTCCAGGGAGTCCTGGGCCGACATCCATTCCTCCCTCGCGGACTCCGAGGGGTCAACAACATACGTCAGCTCTAATTGTTTCACCTGATTTTCCACCCGCTCTAGGAGAGCAGCCGCTGTCAACTACATTTAACAGCAACTCTGTTAAATGCTACAACTGAATCGTATTTTATTTTCGATATAGTACAATAAGTATGTAAGTAGCTCAGGGAAAGGAGGGTAAGAAATTAGAATGGGCAGGCACACACACATGAAATTGACTCTCAAAATGACACTGACAGCAGTGTCAGCACAGATGATGATGACACCTCCTCGACACGACACTTTCCCTCCTAAGTCACAGTGGCGGTTTCCCTCCACACTGCTTTCAGTCCACTCCAGTCCAAACAGCACTGACAGTCCCGCTCCCGGCTTGCCTTTCTCCCATCCCGCAGACCCCCACACGAGGCTCCGTCTGTCACGACATGCTCAAGCACCACTTCTGCCAGACCCACCCCCTGCTAATGCCACTCAAACACATTGTAGCAGGCACTCGGATGGTCTCTGCCTGCTCCAGATCTGAACTGTGGGTGCACTGTACAGGAGGCAGTGCAGTAAGAGTGACTGATAACCAAAGATCACATTCCTTCTTTGTGCATGCCTTGGAGGAAATACGGCATCATAAGTGCAACTTGTAGAGTGACAGCATAAAAAAAAATCAGCTTCCTTGGTGAAAATATCCTTAGCAGCTATAATGCATGAGTCCTTGGTGTATCTGAATGTTAGGCAATGTGTGCATTTCTCAGCGCTCTCATTTGGGTGAAGAGAAGGTGCTAGGCAGCCGCAGGATGGGTAGTTCTTTATTGTCTTCCCCCAGTGACAATGCTTAGGGATTATGTTGTAGAATGACACCTTGTTTTGTGGGCCATCTCTGTGTGGATTGGTAACAGTGCCTGATTTAGTGGTCATGTTGAGTGTTTTTACCATACCTCCCAAATTTTTGAGATAGGGATGAGGGACACCTATCAGAAATATGCAGGCATAGGACACACACATTGTCACACCCCCTTAAAGGAAAATTCTACAAAAAAACAAGATTATATAAACCCACGAGTGCTTTTTCTACCACTACTATTCCTTTATATTGTCTTTTGGAATTTACAAATGCAGCAATTTAGAAATCAGGTGAAAGGTTTAGTGCTGAAAAATACTTTTTGATAGATAAAAAGTGCATTTTATATACATCTATATAGATCAGACCAAAATGAGGGACAAATGGCGAGGAATGAGGGACAGAGTGATATTGCTCCAAATCAGGGAGAGTCCCTCAAAATCAGGCACAGTTGGGAGCTATGGTTTTCACCCATGTAAACGGAGTGTGACTATGTCAGATCTCCTGGAAAAATCATCAGGTATATTTAAAGCCCAACTCCAGCCAACATCTTTTGTTTAGTTTTATATAGAGTAGGAAAGGTTTGGAGCCTCTGTGAAATTTCTCTAATGGTGATATAGACGGCTATCAAAATACCTTTTTTTAGTAGAGAGAGGAATAGTTAAAACTTCTGAATATGTTTTAATTGCTGTCCATGCTCTCCTATCCTAGAGACGATCCTTCCTCAGGACAGGAAGTGATGACCCTCTGATGTGATTAGAGACAACAGAAAAACAAATTGTATTTAGTTCTCGTGAAACCCATACCCTTTATTTCCTGTCTTGTCCTGGCGTCATCTGCACAGGATGTGAGAGAAGAACTCCCCAATGATGACAGCGATTGCAATAAAAACTTGATAGAAAATCACCCATTCAAAAACTGGTTTTGGCGGGAGCTGGAATTTATGCTGATAGACAGAATAGGAAAAATAGGAACAATGGGTCGGATTCAGAGAGGCTTACGCCGGCGTATCCCGAGATACGCTGACGTAAGTACAAATATACGCCGTCGCATCTTTGTGCCGATTCTCAAAGCAAGATACGCCGAAAAACATGGCTTCAGTTGTCCGACGTAACTTGCCTACGCCGACGTATCGTGGGCGCATAGTTCCGCTGGACGCATTCGGCGTACCCATTAACCACTAGCCGACCAGGTCGGCTCTCCTGGGCGAGAGCCCGTAGCTCTATGTCGGGACTTTCGCGGCCGCTAGGGGGCGCGTGCGCGCCCCCGAGTCCCGCGCGCGTGCCCGGCGGGCGCGATCGCCGCCGGGCACGCGCGCTCGTTCGTTACAGAGCGGGGAACGAGAGCTGTGAGTGTAAACACACAGCGCTCGTTCCTGTCAGCGGGGGAAACGCTGATCTTCCGTTCATACGATGTATGAACGAAAGATCAGTGATTCCCCCTAGTGAATCCACCCCCCCCATACAGTTAGAACACAAATAGGAACACACTTAACCCCTTCCCCGCCCCCTAGTGTTAACCCCTTCACTGCCAATGGCATTTTTATAGTAATCCAATGCATTTTTATAGCATTGATCGCTATAAAAATGCCAATGGTCCCAAAAATGTGTCAAAAGTGTCCGATGTGTCCGCCATAATATCGCAGTACCGAAAAAAAACGCTGATCGCCGCCATTACTAGTAAAAAAAAAATATTAATAAAAATGCCATAAAACTACCCCCTTTTTTGTAAACGCTATAAATTTTGCGCAAACCAATCAATAAACGCTAATTGCGAATTTTTTTTACGAAAAATATGTAGAAGAATACGTATCGGCCTAAACTGGGGAAAAAAAAATTTTTTTATATCTTTTTTGGTGATATTTATAATAGCAAAATGTAAAAAATATTGCATTTTTTTCAAAATAGTCGCTCTATTTTTGTTTATAGCGCAACAAATAAAAACCGCAGAGATGATTAAATACCACCAAAAGAAAGCTCTATTTGTGGGAAAAAAAGGACGCCAATTTTGTTTGGGAGCCACGTTGCACGACCGCGCAATTGTCAGTTAAAGCGACGCAGTGCCGAATCACAAAAAGTGCTCTGGTCTTTGGACAGCAATATGGTCCGGGGCTAAAGTGGTTAAAAATATGCAAATGAGTACGATACGCCGATTCACGAACCGCGCCAGTTACGCGGTTTGCGTAAGGGTTACGTCCGGCGTAAAGGTAAACCACCAAAAAGATGGAGCAGCCAATGTTAAGTACAGTACGGAACAGCCGTCGAATTTCACGTCGTTTACGTAGTTTGCGTAAGCCAATTCAGAATGGGGCTGGGCGTAGGTTACGTTCACGTCGAAAGCATTGACTATTTGCGACGTGATTTTGAGCATGCGCACTGGGATGCGTCCACGGGCGCCGCATGCGCCGTTCGTTTGCCACATAATTTACATAGGGTCACTGTTAATTTTAATACAACACGCCCCCTACCTGCCTACTTTGAATTACGCGCGCTTACGCTGGCACATTTACGCTATGCCGCCGTAACTTAGGACGCAAGTGCTTTGTGAATACAGCACTTGCCTCTCTAAGTTGCAGCGGCATAGCGTAAAGAAGATAAGCTACGCCCGCACAAAGTTACGCCGGGCTTTCTGAATCTGGCCCAATGTGTGTAATACAGTATATTTTGAGTTTTGCCTGGAGTTATAGTTTAAAGCGGGACTGCATCCTAAAGGGGAAGTTCTGCTTTACTGTATGTCCTTCTCCTCCACTCCTCTACTACATTTGGCATATACATTTTTTTGGGGGGTGAGTGGGTACCTAGTTTTGATCCGCAATCCAAGCAAAAAGTTTGGTCTCCCCTCTCTTGACCAATCGCAAAGCGCAGAGCTGCTCACTGGTCTTTAGGCCTGGTGCCAGGTTTACTGTGGGAAGCCAGCTGTGAAACAGCAAGACATTACAGCACAGTAAACATGGCGGCGGACCCAAAGACTGGTGAAGAACCATCCCGAGTGAGGACAGCACTGGATCCTTGGACAGGTAAGTGCTCTTATTAAAAGTCAGTAGCTACGGTATTTGTAGCTGCTGAATTTTATTTTTTTCTTTCTAGGGTGAAGATCCTCTCGTTTTTTTTCAAATTGTGAACATAATAAAGAAACCTGGCAATTGAGCATTCTATTTAACTGATTATTTTCTTTTTTTTTTGTTAATTCATCTGTCTTGTCTAAATCGAGCAGATTGCCTGGTGGTTGCTGGGGTCATCATGTTGCGCGGGTGGGGGCCACAGCAAGCAGCAGGACTAAATTAGGGAGCAGCAGGACTTGTTTGGAGGCTCAAAAAGAGAACTTTTATGTCCATACACAATTAAGACCCACAATAGTAAGGGATAATATGATTTGATTATTTGGTGCTAATTTTATAAGGAGATACAAGACCTTGTTAACTGTACTAGTTTAACAACATCTAAACAGAAAGCAAAATAGTTCAAATGGATAATTACTATTCATTAAACACATTAACTACCATCTATAGTGTAACATTACTGGTAGATGTTATTATTAGCGGCCAATACTTTTATGACAGTAGACTGTGAGTATGTGTGAGAGGCACAAGAGAAATACATTACAATAAGTATTTCTCCTAAATTACTCATGTTTCGTGCCCCATTGCAGCTAATAATACATACAGTCAAAGCTCATTAGCCAGATCACCTTTGTTGCTTCGGGACAATAAAATACATTTTAAGCCATATGCAAAACAGTGTTGTTTTATTTTTTATGGTAACATATGATACTCTTACTATGCACCTGGGACACTATTTCTCACCTAGCTTTGTCTTATTATCTTAGCCCTCAAGACACAGCAAAATGTGTGTTTATACTAGACATTTAAAATGTAATTCTCTCTACATACTCTGTTAATTAACACATAAAAAAATTCAAATAGCCACATTCCTGTTTTTTTATAACTTTCTCTTGATTGGCTGTGTACATGTAGCCACGTTAGGAAAAAAAAAAAAAAACGTATATTAATGTTCCATGAGGCTCGGAGAGGAGAGACTCAAATATTGAATGGGTCCTCTCTGGAGACTGCTGTATGGGCACAGCTTAGTCTTCAGCAGCATGACCTCGGGGTTCCCAGATGCCCGCTGCTCCTCTCCTCTGCTGCATCACAAAAGAATACATAACAAACAAATTCACAGCTGAAGAAGCAGCATGTAAATTGGCACTTCATCATCATAGTTCACACTAGACTATATCTAGTATACAGCATATAGTTTGTGGACAAATAATCTATAAGGGTCAGATACATTCAAACATTTGGGTTTTACAGACAGCACTTTCAATACATAAAGTCCCAACTGACACATACAGTAGTCATGTACAAAGGCTGATCTTGCTCTGCCCTGCCAAGGCAACCCAAAGGCTGGTATATTACAATTATCCTTCTCAGCATATCTGATGTGTAGTATGGCATTCTATGCATGTGATAAATTGTGGTGCAAAGTAGTTTCACCTGTTCGCAGTAAGCGAGTACTAAGGCATCACTGGGGCACATGCAATTGTTGCCTGCCACCGTTACCATACAGGGCAAGTTTACAGTGTCCTGTACCTTAGAATGAGCAGCCAAAGGATGCAAAATGACCACGACGATACAGATCAGCTTCTGTGCTTTGTGTGGTCAGTTTAGTACAAGTTGGAAAGGTGACTAGCAGAATCAACCAGGTACTTCAAAAGAAAGAAGTACAGAAAATTGGACCAATTGAATATAAGGTGGGGGCTGCTAATGCCGTCTAACCCATAAATAATCACTGGTCATGGGAGTGTTGACTAGGATTTTTCTAGGCACTGATAATGCAACAAAGTACTGACATAAAAATTATTTATTAACATAAAAAGAACTGTACAATGTTAAAACCATTTGGGCCAAACCCCACAATAGAAAACAGCATTATAGATAACGGAAACCGTCATATGTCTGTTAGAGTGGATCAGGCCAAAACCTCGACCGGTTTCGCGAAGTTACCGCTTCTTCAGGAGGATCTGTATGATCCTGCTGAGGAAGTAGTATTACGATACGCGTCCGGGGTCAGGAACCATCCCATGTCACTCCTTGATGTCCCACATCTTCATTTGAGCTGCCTGATATGGTGTTTTATGCCTGTATTTTCTACTTGAATGTGAGTACCCTGCACATTTTTTACTCATTAAAGAGACCTGGTTTATATGGAAGCTCTTAGATCTGGCCTTTTTTCTTTGCATATTGATTCGTTGGTGCCACTGAGGATACTTGCATATCTCCGGGTCCTTCAACTGACAATTGCACATCTTTGAGCCATCTGGATTTCCTGCCATTTGTTCTAAGCGTTTTAGACCTTTGGTAAAACAAGGGTCTTGGTGTGAGGTGAGAGTACCCATCTTTACTGGTGAAGGGATCACGTTTGAAATATTTGAAATATTGGTTTTCCAAGTCACATGGTGGAGATACTCTAAGGCCTTGTACACACGGCTGAATATATCCGCTGTGAACGGTCCCCGGACCGTTTACAGCGTATATTTACGCCGGGGTGTTTTGATCCGATGGCTGTACACACCATCGGATCAAATTCCCCGCCGACGGACAGCGCGGTGACGCGGCGGTGACGTTGACGCCACCACGTCACCGCACCAGGAAGTAAACACTTCCGTGCGCATGCGTCGGATCCATTCACAGGATACGACGCATGTGCGGCAAGATATGTCCGCTGGTTTGCCGTACTAACCAGCGGACATATCTGACGGCCAGCTATCCGGCGGAATTATTTAAAAGCATGCTTTGAAATTTTTCCGCTGGATGAATCCGGAAAAAAGCGTCCGTTTGCCCCTACAGACGAGGGGATTTTTCGGCTGAAATGGTCCGTCGGACCATGTTCAGCGGAAATATCCCCTCGTGTGTACAAGGCCTGACTGTTTTGATCACAGGATTTGTTTGCACTTTGCAAATGTGGACTTTCTTTTTATTTTATTTTATTTTTTCACTGTTATTAATTCAATTATGTCTTCACTGGTATGAGCATATTCGTTTTAATATTAATATTATGTTATTTAGGTTTGCGCTGCACTGCTTTGTTTGATAGATATATAATATAAAGTTCACAAAAACAAGCAAAATTATACAAAAACACAGTAAATATAAAATTACAACATTTTAACATTTGAAAAAGCAATCAATTATCAAGAAAGTGTTGAATGCTCACCTAAAAATGGTTCATGGACCGGGCATTGGCTCAAATACCCCCCGCGGGGAACGAGGGGGAATAATGTGGCAATCTCTAATAAAATAAGTAAAATTCTTAGGTAATGCTAATTAAAATATAGTAAATAAATTAGGAGCCACCGCGTGAAGATGTGAATAGATGAGGAGATGAGTAGAGTGAGGGAAGGAAAGTGAGGGAAGGAAAGTGAGGGAAAGATGGAAAGAGGGGAGAAAAAGGGGGGAAAGGGGGGAAAAGGAGGGGAATGGGGGAAGTACATGAAAATAATAAAGACTATGATTTATAAAATACACATACCTGTATGTGAACACACATAGAAAATAATAATATTTAGGCAATCATACACTTTAATACACATTACATGTAAGCAGGTGCGGACAGGGTCCAGGTATCCAATATTTTAGCCCTGTCTGCACTGCATTGTTATTTAATATGGTCACCTACTTAGTAATAATAGTAGTTAAATGGTAATATTAATATTACTTATTACTAGGGCTGTGGAAATTAACTATTAATTCCTTGATTAATCGTTATTTTTTTGATCGATCAAAATTAATCGAACACAAAAATTTTAATCAGTAACAGCCCTACTTATTACTTAAAGTGGATGTAAACCCTATTTTTGTTGATGTTACAATGTACAGAAAAAGATTTCCTAACATTTGTGCCCAGTCTTGCGACACAGAGTTAATCCAGCTCTGAGCAATCCTCTTTTATTGTTCAGTGAAATAAAACTGACTTACAGAGAAAAACCTTAGTCCGTTCCGCCCCCTTGCTGTGAGTGACAGGCTATTTACATATCTCATGCACTAGCCTGGAGACCGGCATTATTTTTAATTCCCACCCACTCCTTTTCTGAAGTCATGTGGTTACTTTTCTGGATTTTGGATGGATGTTAGTGATCATAGCAGAATTTAGTGTAAGGAATACACAGGAAAAAAATGCATGTTGAAGGGGAGTGTAGAGGAGGGTGGGGAGTCCACTGACATCACGACTCCACCCACAGTTCTCCAGACAACACATCCACCCACAGAGTCTGCAGTTTTTCAGTTCTTATAACAGACAGAGGGGAGACATTTGACAGGTAAGGACACATGCAGGAGGCATGTATATCCTTATAGATCAGAACTATAGAAGTCGTTTAGAAAGGATGAGAGTGGGTTTACATCCACTTTAATAGTAATAGTAATTAAATAGTAAAACATTTCACTTAAGATAGTGAGTTACAGGCTGCCCAGGATGGGAAAGTGTTAACTGTATTTCCCAGGTCTCTTGATTTGGTGAGTTTCTGCTGGGCTCTGGAGGGAGACTCTGCCTGGTGGAGTTCCAGCCACATGGGAGAAGGTCCAGCTGACAGCTGAAAATATAACCTGTCCCTCAAGCAGCCATTCACCTGAAAGGTTCTTCTCCTCTCTGCCTTCAGCTACCTTTTGTTCCTGATTCCAGCAAAGCTAATACAAACCTGTCCTCACACAAGCCTTTCACATGTATGGGGATTACTGGGTCAATCTCCTTGAAGATACCAGCCATGGACTCTTTCCTAAGCAGGTATGATGGGGCAGTCACAAGCCTGTAGTTAGGGACTAGGGATGTTAGGAAAAGACTGCACAGCATGTTGAACTTTTATCTTGTGGTTCTCATCATGCAGCATTATTCCAGTAAATTTTTGAAATATTGTCATGCCTGGTCTAAAGGTACTCAACAGGGTGCATGGTGGTAACGTCATATCGAAGAACAGGGCCTGTAATGCATACACACTGGGTGAAGCAGTGACATGCCATTACAAGGTGCAGTGAGTAAAAGAGAAGGATATAATGATAGCTCAACAGCAGGAGAGCATTACCGGCAGGGTGACGGGTCATTTAAGTGGATGTAGCATCGATCCGATGCTGCAACTGTCCACTGCCGACTCTGCAGTGAGAACTGAGCAATCAAACACCACTGATCACTCTGTTGTCCCCCACCGCTCTGAGCAGGGATCTGTGACTGTCAGTCTCTGCTCTCCCCTACAGCACTCTCTGGAGCACTGGGCTGTGGAGGGGGAGGGAGGGCCTGGCTTTTGTTCTCAGTGGATGTGGCTGAGAGGCTGTGCCAGGTGTCGGTCCAGGCTCCACCTCCTATCCGTTAGACACAATAAACAGGCCGCGTGCACACGATCAGACCGGTCCGAGTAGAATGGTCCGACAGACCGCTTTCATCGGGTCACCGCTGAAGTGGCCTGATGGTCTGATGTGCGTACACACCATCAGTCCAAAATTCGATCGGGTCAGAACGCGGTGACGTAGAACACAACAACGTGCTGAAAAAACTAAGTTAAATGCTTCCAAGCATGCGTCGACTTGATTCTGAGCATGCGCGGGTATTTGGTCCTATGCTTTAGAGGAACGCGGCCTTAGAGGAACTCTTTCCCAAGTAAGGCTCCGTTCACATATATGTGAATTGGATGCGTCTTGAACTGCATCAAATAACATACTGTTTACATAACTTTTCATCCCTTGTTGTATTTCAGTGCTGTTGAGCTCCTGTAGCCTTTTTTACAGACATTTGATATCAAAATAAATGCCATCAACTGCTGCATGTCATTACTCAGGGAAAATGTTATTTGTCAGTAGTGGAACCTTACAGTTTAATGTGTGTCACAACTAGCAGAGGGAGCAACATAGCGACAACTTGGGAGGACAACTAGAAGACGGTCCAAAGCCTTATTACCCTATAACTGGAAGTTTGTGTACAGAGACCATTATGGATCTGGATGATCAAAAATTTTTGAATGAAAACTGCAGATATAAAAGCATCATAAGCAACTTCTGTAACATTTATCCCAATTTGCAAACATTAAATTCTGGTTTTGCTAGGGCTAGGAATACCCATAATACTTACTGTACCTAATTTCCTTGTTTCTCCAAAAGGGGGTACTGTCCGATGCTCTCAGGTAGTGATGGACGAACATCCGACAGGACGGTTCACAAATGCTAACCGTGTACTTTTGCAAATGTCCGTGAACGGCAAGTTCGAGGTGGGCCCCATTGACTTTAATGGCAGGCGAATATTAAAAACCTGCAGGTCATATTTGCAGCAACAAAATACTTACTAGCTGTGCACAAATAGTCCCACAACATGAACACTGACCTACCAGAAGT
This sequence comes from Rana kukunoris, assembly GCA_029574335.1. Taxonomy (NCBI): domain Eukaryota; kingdom Metazoa; phylum Chordata; class Amphibia; order Anura; family Ranidae; genus Rana; species Rana kukunoris. Next base: position 168,620,287 of record CM056052.1, read on the forward strand.
ATTAAGTGAAAAACAGGATACATAAGTAAGTGCTGCCCATTACAAGCCCCACAAATTAGCCGACAGGCGTTCACCTGACAGCAAACAACTTTGGGCCAGATTCAGGTACATGTACATTTGCGCAGCTTATCCGAGATCCGCTACGCAGCAGTATTTTACCAGGCTCTAGAACGAATTCTGGTAGATTTTTGCCCGTACGATACGGCGGCATAGTCGATTTCTCGCCACGTAATCGAAATACGCGATTAGGGGGCGTGAAGCATTTAAATTAGGCGCGTCCCCACGGCGATCGAACTGCGCATGCTCTGTTCAGAAATTTCCCCGCCATGCATTGCGCGAAATAACGTCGATACTAGGGTTGTCCAGATACCGATACTAGTATCGGTATCGGGACAGATACCGAGTATTTGCGGGAGTACTTGTACTCGCGCAAATGCTCCCGATACCTAAATAGAATACTTTTTTTGTATTTATCAACATGTTCTGTGAAAATTCTTTGAGTTTTTTACTACTGCTTGACAAGCAAATAAAACATTTTTATTCATTTTTACTCATTTTTATTCTTTTATAATGTCTTGAGTTAGAGTTCTTCATAATTCTAAAGAAAATATCCTTAGTCTGTATTGTGGTTTGAAAACTGTCACATGACATTTAAAAAAAGTATCGGTATTGGGTATCGACGAGTACATGAAAAAAAGTATCGGTACTTGTACTCGGTCCTAAAAAAGTGGTATCGGGACAACCCTAGTCGATACGTCATTCGTTGTTTGAGTAGCGTCGTTTACGGACATTCCTATTCCCGGACGTTTTACGTCAAAAATAAAAAAAGACGTCGGAAAACGTTGATATTCAACGCGGGAACGACGGCCATACTTAACATGGGCTGTCTAATATTAGACCAGCAAAAAGCTGGTATAGTTTTACGCAGCAAAAAGATGACTAAAGATGCCGTAAGAGATTGCGATAGACGTTCGTAATTTCGTGGATAGTCGGCAAAAGCTCATTTGCATACCCCGACGCGGAAAACGACGGGAAGTCCACCCAGCGGCCACAATTTTATTGCAGCGTAGATCCGAAGGCGTACGAACCCGTAAGCCAGTCGGATTGAAGCGCAAAGCCGTGTTTTCATGGTTTGAGGATTCAAACTACTGTAGTGAAAAAACGCGCGTAATTAGAAAGTACTCCAGTCTAACACCAGTTAGACAGGAGTTACGGCTCTCTGAATCTGGCCCTTTGTATTCTGTGGCTGGAGGTAAATTAAGCTATTCACTGGATACAGAAGTAAGTGTCGGCCATTACAGGCCCCAAAAATTAGCAACACAGACGTTCACCTGACAGCAAAACAACCTAGTATTCTGTGGCTGGTGGTACATTAGGCATTGTAACAGCACTGGTGAACGGAGTGAACCACAACTGCGGTTAGCAAAGAATTCAATGTCATTCTCTATGCGACAACTCAGTAGGTCCCAGGGGTCACTCGCAACAGGAGTTTGGGGGATCTATACATCATCTCTGTGTCACATAAAGAAAGCCATTGAGCTACTAAGCATGAATGCATTACAACAGGCGAGCAAGGCTTAGCGCTTAAAATTAGTTCAAGGTCAATATCCCAATACACCACTACATGCAGGTGATTATCAGTAAGGGACCCCAGGCGTCACTCCTAGCAACAGAAGTTTGGGGGTTCTCTACATCATATAAACCTTAGCATGTAGAGATGTATTTAGGCCACTAGGGGAGATGCTCTGAAATAGCATAAACCCCTAGCATAGAAAAGTTAGAGCGAACATGTTCAACAATTAGAACAAGGCCTATAAGTATTTTATACTTCTGTCAAGCACGTAGTAAATTGTATTTGTAGTAACACATATTAATTGCATACAATAGATAGTGTAGCTCAGGTACTTTGAGGATACATGTATTATAGGCAATATAGCTCAGGTACTTAGAGAGTACATATAGCATTAGTAGTAACAAGTATTAATTGCATATGAGAGTCAATATAGCTCAGGTACTTTGAGAGTACATACTGTATAGTATTTGTAGTAACAAGTATTAATTGCATATGAGAAGCAATATAGCTCAGGTACTTTGAGAGTACATATAGTATTTGTAGTAACAAGTATTAATTGCGTATGAGAGGCAATATAGCTCAGGTACTTTGAGAGTACATATAGTATTAGCCCACGGCCACAGGCATTCACCTGACAGCAAACAACTTTGTATTCTGTGGCTGGTGGTACATTAGGCATTCACCGGATAGAGAAGTAAGTGTCGCCCATTACAGGCTCCAAAAATTAGCCCACGGCCACAGGTGTTCACCGGACAGCAAACAACTTTGTATTCTGTGGCTGGTTGTACATTAGGCATTCAATGGATACAGAAGTAAGTGTCGGCCATTACAGGCCCCAAACATTAGCCCACAGCCACAGGCGTTCACCGGACAGCAAACTTTGTATTCTGTGGCTGTGGTACATTAGGCATTCACCGGATACATAAGTAAGTGTCGGCCATTACTAGTGATGAGCGGAATACGCCATATTCGATTTCGCGATATTTCGCGAATATTTCGAAGAATATTCACGAATATTCGTTAATATCGAATATTCGTGATATTTTATAAAAAAAAAAAAAAAATTGCGAATTTTCGCCAATGCGAATTTTCGCTAATGCGAAATTTCGCTAATGCAAAATTTCGCGATTTTTTTTTTTTATAAAATATCACGAATATTCGATATTTACGAATATTCGAGATATTTTATAAAAAAAAACGCGAAATTTCGCATATGCGAAAGCGAAAATGATTGCGAAATTTCGCTATATATTTTTTTTTGATAAAATATCACGAATATTCGATATTTACGAATATTCGCTATATTTTCTAAAAAAAAAAATTGCGAAATTTCGCGATTGCGAAATTCGCGATTGCGAAATTGATTGCGATTGTTTTTTTTTTTTTGCGAAATTTATTGCGAAATTTGAAAAATGCGAATATTCGAAATAGCGAATATTCGCTGCGATATTCGAGATATTGGCGAATACTCGAATATGCAATATTCGTAGCGAATATTCGCAATGCGAATATTCGTGAGCAACACTAGCCATTACAGGCCTCAAAAATTAGCCCAAGGCCACAGGTGTTCACATGAGAACAAAAAACCTTGTCTTCTGTGGCCGGTGGTACATTAGGCATTCACCGGATACAGAAAAAAGTGCCGACCAGTACAAGCCCAAAAAATTAGCCCACAGGCGTTCACCTGAATTTGAATGAAACATGGTCTACTGTTGACATGTGTTGAATTCCCCCAAGGTCCATGCTTCATTCATTTTTATAAATGTGAGGTAGTCAACACTGTTGTGAGCTAGGCGAGTGCGCTTATCGGTCACGACCCCCCCTGCTGCGCTGAACATCCTTTCGAACAGGACACTGGATGAGGGGCAAGCCAACAGTTCCATTGCAAATTCTGCAAGCTCTGCCCAGAGGTCAAGCCTGCTCACCCAGTAGTCCAGGGGTTCATCACTTCTCAGTGCGTCCACATCGGCCGTTAACCCGATGTATTCGGACACCTGTCGGTCTAGGCGTTCCCTGATGTTGGATCCGGACGACAGCTGACGATGGGTCAGCTAAAAGAATGATCTCATATCATTAGTGACAAAGACATCTTCAAACCGCCCTCTTCTTGCAGGCACTGTTGGATTGGTACCCAAAACTGTTTCTCTGTGAGTGGAAATTCCTCTGCCAGCACACACAAAAGCAGAATGCAGCATTTCTCGAAGCAAGGCCTGGAAGTGCTGCATTCTGATAGCCCTCTGTGATGGTGGTAACATTTCCACCATGTACGTTGTAAGTACGTTGCCACCCAGTACTGGTCCTTGCCCTTTATGCTTTTTATACGGGGGTCCCTCTTAAAACACTGGAGCATGAAGACCCCCATTTGCACTAAACTGGAAATGCTGTACCGGCCTGGCTCCTGCTCATCATCCAGGATAAGGTCATCCTCATTCTCTTCCCCCCATCCACAGACAACACCAGGGATCCCAGAAAGGTTTAAAGCATGCTCTTCTTGCTCCTCCTCCTCTGCCCCGGCACCATCCTCCTCTGACTCCTCTTTAGACTCCCCTGGAAATTCATCCAGCATTCCGACTTCCTCATCTTCCTGCTCCTGCTCCTCGAAGGCTTGATCAATGACACGACGCAATGCAAGCTCCAAAAAGAAGGTGTAAGGTACGATGTCACTGATGGTGCCCTGGCTGCGACTGACCAGTTTGGTGATCTCATCAAATGGCCGCAGAAGTCTGCATGAGTCGCGCATTAGCAGCCACTGGCGTGGTGAAAAAAACCAAGCTCCCCAGAACCTGTCCTGCCGCAGAGTTCGTACAGGTAGTCGTTAACTGCACGTTTCTGCTGGAGCAACCAATCAAGCATCTACAATGTTGAGTTTCATTGCAGTCACAAATAAGACGTCTGACCGGCAGGTCGTGTTGCCGCTGAATGTCAGCAAGGCGAGCCATGGCCGTGTAAGATCTTCTGAAATGGGCCGAGATTTTCCTGTTAGGTAGCGATTTGTGTCGCTAAAGTCTGTCCCTGCTGGAAAAACCAACCTTTCCCTTCACTGACAAAAAGTTAATGAATGTATTACACACCTATGTACTGCACAGCAAGTAGCACACCTATACCAGTGCTTGAAAGGACTTTTTATGCTGGCCCAGCTCCTCTGCCCCTCCATTCACCTCCCTACGTTACCTTTTGTGTAACTATGGAACATGTTCACATCAAAGAATTTTTGTGCCTCTACACTTTTGGAAAGGGTCGAGGACTTTTTCTGCAAAATGCAGCATTTTGCATGTTATAGACTTCTTTGGACCCGCATCCAAAACTCAAGTACCACGTCTTTACTGCGATTTAACGTGATTTTGACATAATTACAATTTATATAGCTGGTTGCTAAGGAACAGGCCGGGAATCTGGCCACTGCATCCTTAACAACCGACGAGTCATCAAATGTCAGCGAGCTTTCCCACTGACTGTAAAAAAAAGAGTTGCCGGATAAAAAAAAATTGTGAAAAAAAAGAAAAAAGTTTACTGAATTTACTACCATTCTCAATATCCTTGTACATAGTATTTGCTAAGAAACACGTCTAAAAGTTTTTTGAATTTACCTAAACTCCCCACTGCCACCACCAACCATAGAAGGGAGTTCTACATTCTTACTGCTCTAAAAATAAAGACCCGCTTATGCTAAGAAATATGTGAAAAAAATTCTAAAAAATTTAATTGTAAAAAAAAAAAAAAAAAAATTAATTGGTAAAAAATTATAAAAGATAAAAAAAATACTGACACGAGTGGCAAAACTACCAGGGTCACACTTGCGACTGGGCTCTGGTGTTCCACCACAATGGGAGGACCCTAAGACGGCAGAAAGGTGACCCGCTGCAGGACAATAATTAAGAGTCCCATGATGGAAATAAAGGGCCCCCGGGATCAGTGGAAGAGGCCAGGGGGGCTCTTTGTGATTTCTTGCACCGGGGCTCTGAAGGATTTATGCCTCTATCTTGATCAGATATTAAATGATTCTAGTTACAAGTAGCACACTTTGTTCCATATACTTAGTTCATTTTGGCACACAAAATTCTACATTATATGAAGCATGGTTCCAACTTGCCTTTTGTCTACACAAATGCACTTGTCATCAGTCAAATATACCGAGTGGAAAAAAACATTCTTTGCATTGTCCTGTCCAGCAGACATTTTTACAAAGTTCTATAATAAGGTTGTGCAATATCCTGTTATTCTAGATATTACTTCACCAAGAAGGATATCGTAAAAGAGACAGTTGAGAGAGAACAGCATCCTGGAAGTGGCAGCTCTGGCCTTCAGACTCCCTAGAGAGGAGTTGTCAGACAAACATCAATAGAATCTATTGTCCTGGAGCTTCATTTGAAGGGGATTTACATGATAATGATATGTTTGCCTAAAAGGGCCCCAGCTTGCTGCTTTAAAGGGGAACACACATCCTCAAAATCTATACCATATTAAACTCATACATTTTTTTGGTTGCTTTACTATAACCCGATTCATTTTTAATAAAATCTTTAATTATTGATATATTTTGCTTTCTAAACTAAGTGAAACTACATAGTGATTGCTACATTTTATTTATTTATCCATATTATCTATGGAACACAATCTGATGTCTAAGTTACACACATACAATAGGCCAAAACGTGACCCTACTATGATACATTTTAAAGTATGTATTAACCCATTCACTAAAATCCCATATAAGCTTTAACATGTAAAAAATAGTTTTCAATATTTAAAAAATCCACAGCTTTCATTAAAATACTACTGCTGATCCCACTATAAATGTCCTCCTTCAGGCATTCCTGTCCTTGGAGGCAAACACACAATTCACTGATATGCTCTGCTGTTGTCATTATCAGGGTAACCCACCATGAGTAAAACCATGTACCCCATGCTGGAGTGCATGCATACAGATAGGAAGTAGCTACAAAGAGGCTGGAGAACACCAGGAGAAATGGTGATTGCATTTCATAACTAGTGCATTAGCAAACTAAATGTCTCTTTCATGCATTCTGCTGGGGAGGGGGGGGGGGTAAATACAGTAAAAACTGGTGGCTGAGCCCCATTTTTCTCTTCCCTCACCCAATCACCTGTAGCACCCTCCTAGTTTGTTAGTTGCTAAATTTAAATTTAAAGTTGGCTCCTCGGTAGTCAGAGGAACAGGGGTTAATTGTGTTCAGGAAACTGTGCAGTGCTTCACAGGTTGTGGCTATGTTTACCCCCCCCCCCCAACTTACTGGAAGTTTCCAGAACATAGTGGGGGGGCGCAGAGACTGCAGCCTAAATATGCATGTGGCTTCCACCAATCCCTGGGAAGGTGGGTGTAGAAGGTGAGGAGGCAGTAATAAATATTCCAAAGCCTGAGAGAAAGAGAATGAGAATAGCTCCAGAAACTCACCCAGCTTAGGTTTCAGCTAAACCTAGCTGCATGCCCTCAGCCAAGCCCGAAGCAGCCTATCCAGGAAGGCCAAGAGAGAAGCTACTGTGGATCCTGGGAGTTTTTTTAAAGGACTGAGAGTGTACAAACCAGCTATCAGCCCTATGGGAAGGAGAGGACAGTGAAGCGCAATACCTCATATGTTAGGGATAGAGTGCAGCTCAAGTGCAGTTCAGGACAGCCAGAGCACGCTAATTCTCTAAGCTTGGAACTGGAGCAGCCAGGTGGTGTATCTCTAATACAATGTCTTTGAAACTGTTATACCTTTACGCTTTGCACTACTACTCCCACAGCTGTACATACATTTTGCATCTTGGGATTGGAGCAGCCAGAGATTTATCAGGCCTTGAACTGAAATCCAGCGGCTCCTTCGGGGGTAGCACTGCCCATCTAAAAGCTAAAATACATCTGGGAGGATTGCCTGTGGCAAATTTAATGTGACATGCCTAGCTGATAGGCGGCACTCCCTGTCAAATTTGGCCTTTCAAGTCAATGGGAATGCACTGCAATCATGAGCCACGTGTTTGGCTCGTGGGTGTGACGCATTAGCATCATTATTTTGTTTATGGGTAGCCCAATTACCAAATACTGTAAATGTTAAAACACCACAGTGACCCAACTAAAGCCAATTTTCATAGTATCATATTCAGTGGGTACATGGCAAATGTAAGTTTCATCAGTTTCAGAGAAAACTTTGAAATTAGATTTTATTTTACATATTACAATCAATACAATATAAACACTTTTTTTTCTGTAAACTTGAAAAAAGATCCTGTCTTCAAAGTGCTACCACTTGGCACAACTACCATTAAGCCACTTACTTAATTGATATCTTCCAAAAAGCTATTACAGCCCCCGCTACACAAATGCACACAGTAGTAGGCCTCATTGGGATGAAATTCACTTACCAACATGTTTTTATGATTGTGAAAACAGATAATTTTAAAAAAAACCTGCACAAACACACTGTGAACATTCACTACCACTATCTTGCTGGTCAGGTTTGCCCCAATGACCACAATAGTGTGGGAAACTGCCACAATTCCACACCATGAATACATTCTGTCTCAGTTGATCTGCTAATTTTTCTGTGAATGTCATGGTGATATGTCAGTCAGATAATCTCTGTAACCAACACCTGTGCGGTTAATACGGCACAACTTACGGTACCTCTCTGTTGTTAATAATTATATAGAGGCAGAATTAGCCAATTAAATTTGATTTCTGCTTTTACGTTTGCCACGCATTAAAATTTTAGCCATTATGCAAACCAATACTTTACCCATAGTTTACTTTATAGGAGGCAGAAAAAAAAATCTATACTTCCTTTGGGTCAGCTATGGGTATAGGATATTGTATATGTTGGTTTTCTATTTATCTATTGTTTTATTTTGGTTGAACTACATGGACTTTTTGGGGGGTTTTGGGAGATTAGAATGTTTGTCAGTTTTTATTGCTGTCTGTGCCCACGGCAGGGACATTCCCCCTCTCTATTTGTCCTGTTTACCATTTTTATTATAAGTGAAGTCTTCCAATGGGGACACAAGTTCTGGTATCCTGGGGGTCCCCTAAGAATTCCCTTAATTTGAAGGGATTTTCTATCCTTTCCTGTTTGGATATGCGATAAGAAGTGAAGGAAAATCTCCCCAATGGGACACAGATAGCAGAAAAATAAATAAAAAATCAGATGGGGTTGTAGCTCTTCCTTGCTCTATGCAAAATAAGAATAACATGTTTTGCCTTTAGTTCTACTTTAAAGTCATGGTAAACGATCACCTTGAAAAACAACCCATTAAGTTTGAAATAGAAATGAAAGTGAGACCTGGAGGAGAAAATGGACGAAGGGTCTGCATGACTAGGTGGGGAACAGGGCCAGGGAATGGTCAGCTAGGTCAGTGTGGTGGGAAGTGGTGTAGGCCTTACCTGACTGGTGGCAGAGGTGTGATGAGCAGGATGCAGATGAGAGGGTCTTTGGAGATAGGACATTTCTTGCTCATTCCAAAGAATCAGGAGAAGAAGTAACTCCCCTCCCACCCATCCTTGTGTTAGGAGTTACAAAAGTGTACGAGTAGTGGGGATGTTTTGGTGTCTCAGGATTTGATCAAGTTTATAAAAATAAAAATGTATTGTAATTGTGTCTTTTGCACGCTTTGTCACTGCAGTTGGCAGGTAAGGGGGTCTTTGGAGGGTCAGTGAGTAATTACATTGTTACAAAATTGTATAGCCCATCTAGGGTTTGGCGCTTCCACTTGGTTCTCCCAGGGGCTAGGTCCACTGGGGGGGGGGGGGGTAGAAGTATGTGTGATGTCGGAACGTCTTCAAGCCAGTTCGGGCATGGCTTAGGGCATTGATGATTCCAGTTAAAATTGTGCCTTTAGGACACCCAAAGACCCCTTGTTGTTGAGCATTGTTAAAATTACATTGTTGAATTTGCACTTATTGGTATGTTTTAATGTGATGTTATTTTATTGGTTAATAAAATTGGCTGTAGTGGCCCGTATTATGCCCATGTCATGCAATCCGTGTCTTTATTCTATAGTTGTAACGACCCAGGTTGACAAATCCTTTAGTCAAGACAAAACATTAGAAAACCTTTTTTAACTTTTTTTTATAAGTGATTGCATTCTGTTTCAGCCCTAGCACTTGTTAGGCGCTATATGACCATTCTAATAAAAAATGATTGACATTTATGTTATTTAATTTGTTTATGCTTATTTAATAACGTGGTGCAATAAGAGAAGCGATTCAGGTGAAGGCTAGAATGCTACTCAGTGGTCTATCCTAATCTGAGTTTAAGAGAGACTTCATGAGCCATCTGTTCAACAGGAGGCATGAAAGCACAAAATCAATTAGAGCCATATGCACCAAACAGAAGCAAGACACGAAATCTGAAATAATCTTCTCAGTTTCAAGCAGCAGACGATAATCACGATACACAACTAGAACACAATCCCCTAGATTGAATAAACATTTGCAGGCAGTAATATGATTTTAAGTGGCTATTAAAGCTAGGGATGATCAAATCAGCAGAATTGCTGATTCATAATTTTTTGAATTTCCTTACTATTTACATGTAGATCTGCACATTCTACAAAGAGTCACATATGTTAGTATTCATGTAAATATTCAGGACAACTAAAACACATTCACAATATATCTGTTAATCGGGTTTCTAAAACGAATTCCCACATCACTAGCTATTGATTTATTAATGTGGCTATTAGCAAATTTTACTAAGAGCGAAACATGTCTGCATCTGAGTTACTGCCATGTTTGTTTCTAATTTTAGTAATGATTACAAAGGCATTTTAGGTCATCTTTACCTTCCATAAAAAAAGTAACAAGGTCCCAGGCCTCCTTTAGTCTAATGAGTAGCTCTAGAGTTAGGGATAGCTGACATCCTTCTTTGTAGAGTGCATTACAAGTCATGGTGGGTGTAGTGCAAGATAGATTCATGGGCAACAGACACTTCTTGAATGCAAAGTTGAAATGTTAATTAACAGACTCTGAGACACCACATCTGCATGTGTATGAGTGATGTCTCCTATGGCAATGGTCTTATAACAGTTCCTAACACAGGTTGTAACAAACTCCTTCACTCCTCCTACAATAACTTCTTGTAGATTCTCAGCCCACTGAGCTCCCAGTCTCTCTTACTTGACTTGCTGGTTCACTGTCGCTGAACCCTGTGAGCTCTTCCAATCATCTTACTTAGTATCTTCCTCAAGCATCACCCCCACTTCCCTGCTGGGTCCCTGGCTTGGCACTTCAGATACTCCTCAAGCATCACCGCACTGGCTGGGTCTCTGGCTTGGCACCTGATGAAGTTTCCAGATTCTTCACTGTCCTCAGTTGGTGAGAACACTGCTCTGGTACTTGCTTCAGCTACTCACTGTGGTCCCTGGTAATAAGGTGGTTGGTCTCTTAGTGGCGACAGCCCCTCGTCTACCTCCGAGCACGACAGGTTCTCAGGCCGACAGAACCGACACGTCTGTTTGGACTACAAGCTGCAGTCCCAAACCTACGCTGCTCTCTTGCTTCTGGATAGGCCTTCAGACAGCCTAGCATCCAGATGTACCCAGGATAGGCCCAAACTCCAGCCTAGCAGCCCGGGCAGCCAACAACATGTCCACCCATACAGCCGTCCAGGTGGCACAGAATCCCAATCACCTGACTCCACTCAAATATATAGGTTCTCCCAGCAGGCCAAGAAAACCCCTGCCCATTGGATGAGACACCCCACATACACCGAATCTGTTCTTGCATCGCCCTTATCTTATCTAATGTCACCAGGTACCCAGCCAACCAGCAACAGAAAAAGAGAACTGCAGCAATTCCAGACTTAGAGTGAGATCAATTGATACCTTACAATTGGCCAATGCAACTAAACCTGGCAGGTAAATTTGCTAGCAGCCCTGCTTAACCATCAGGGTGCTACAGTAAGTTAAGTCTAATATTTAATTGTAGTCTCTTTATTTTCTCTTTAGATCACCAGAGCATGTTGTGACTGTTTTCTAACATGCTGGAAAATGTTGGTGTGCACAAGCATGTTTATTGTTCCATTAGCTCTAACTCCTTCACCATAAATTGTTGTGAACCATGCTTGAAATGCACCCCCATCTTGGCTTTCTGATCAATGAATTTTAAATTGTTACAAAAAAATGTACTTGTATATAATATCCTGCAATGTTGCAGACTGTCACTTATTATGTCAAAGTAATCTTGATATCTAATGGGTCTGTTTTTAAAGAATGTCTGAATGCAATCTGGCATATTACTTCCTTTGATGACAGCTCAAAGCAGGACACAAATCTTTAGGCGCCTAAGTCGAATATCTTCTAAGTGCAGAGGCCCTTTTTTTTTTTAATGCACAAAGCAACTTCCTTGTTCACCAAACATTATTCATTCAAACCCACTAGTTAATGGCAACAGCAGCAAGATTTTTTTTTTTAATAAAAAAACAAAAAACAAATTGAGATTTGAGAGAGGCTGAGAACAATAGATGGTACGTTTTTGAGTAAGACCTGGTTCACACAGGGGCGACTTGTAAGGTGACTTATCCGCCTAAAAAGTCGCCATTCTGTACAATGGAACCATTCTAAAAGGAGTGACTCAAGTCTTCCTGTACTACTTTGGGGCGACTTCAGAGTGGCTTACATTGACTTCTATACAGAAGTAATTTTTCAAGCTGCGATGAAGTCTCGCTGTACGGGCTACTTTGAAGCTGCCTCTGTGTGAACCGGCACTAGGATACAATCATATAATTATTAGTTTAGTGTTACTTTAAAGTATAACTAAAGGCAAAACTTTTTGTTTTGTTTTGGATAGAGTGGAGAGGGATTAGAACGCCTATCAGCTTTTATTGCTGTCTGTGCCCCCGTTAGGGAGATTTATCCTCTCTTTTTTTCTGTTTACCATTATCATTGAAAATTAAACTAAAAGAAAATCCCAAACTTATAGAGGGCAAATCTTCCAATGGGGACACGTGTTCTGGTAAACGTAGGGTTCCCAAGGAATTCCCTTAATTTACAGGAATGTCCTCTCACTTCCTGGTTGGCTTTGAGACAGGAAGTAAAGGGAAATCTTTGCAATGGAAAACATATGGCGTAAAAAAAAAAAAATCTGACAGGGGTTCCTTTCCTGGTGCATATCCAAGGCAGTATACTAGTGATAGGCTCTGCATTTGGCTCCGCCCTCAGGACAGTGAATATTATAAAAAAAAGAGTTAATGACTCCCCCATCATCGTCCATAATATAGAATACAGAGGGAGGGTGCATATGCTGCCATGGATATGCACCAGGAAAGGAAAATTATGGTAAGTAATTAAGTATGACACAATTTTCTGTTTTCCTGGTGCATCCATGGAAGCATACTAGTGATAAAATTACTAGCTGAAATGGGGTGGTGATGCTTAGAAAGAAAAATGTATTTAGTTGAGACGAAAACTGACTCAATTGTCTTTTTGCCCGAATCGACTGATGTCAGAGCTCCTGGGTTCACCCTATAGTGCCTCATGAATGTGTGCTGCTAGGACCATGTTGCAGCTTTGCAGATTGCATCCACAAAGACATTTTCCCTTGCGGCCCATGAGGATGTGACTGCTCTGGTCGAGTGAGCCCTGAACAAGGAAGGAGGATCTCGTCCATCTGACCTGTACATCTTCTGGATTAGCGTTACTATGTGATTGTTCTGGCTGAGGCTTCCTTGCCCTTGTTCTTGCCTCCTGGCAGTACAAATAGGTTTATAGATTTCCTAAAGGGAGATGTGAGCATCTGAGAACAAAGGCAACATCTAAGTCATGTAGAGAGCTTGAAGTTGGTAAAGCCCAAGGTACACTGGTAAAGCCCAAGGTTTTTCCAGAGAAGCAAGGGTAGATACTTTAGGAACAAAACCACGGATTGTGCGTAATTCCACCCTGTCTGGGTGGATGTGGTCTTCTTCTGCCCCTAGGGCTTGTAGCTCCGAGACTCTTTGGCCTTATGTTATTGCTATCAGGAAGTCCAACTTTAGGGTCAAGTTCCATAATAAAGATGTTTCAAATGGGGAAAAAGGTTGTTCCGACAAGACTTCCAGAATAAGGGGAAGGATCCCACTTGGGAAAAGGCTGTCTGGTTGGTGGACGTATTTTCTTCACAGCTCTGAAGCATTTCATTACGAGAAGGTCCTCCGCCCAGCTCTTGTTTGTGGCCACTGAGATCACTGCCACCTGAACCTTAAGTGAACTGAGACCTAAGCCTAGGTAAAGGCCTGTTTGGAGAAAATCCAATAATAACGAGGTGGAAGGAGCTGACGGATCCATCCCCTGTCTTCTTTTTCCAAAACAGAAGCCCTTACCTTATGACGGTGTGAGGGTCTTGATCAGGTGAATGACTGACTCATGGCTTGGGGTACAACCAGGGCCGATCCGCCCTATAGGCTTACTATGCGGACCTGCGAAGATAGGACAGCCCCCCACCCCTAGAGAATGCTCAGAGGTTCTTTGCCCTCAAATAAGATGGCTGCTGCAGCATTGGCTCCGGATTGCGCATGCATGGCACATGCAAGGCCTGCACGCCGGAGCATGCGCAAAGCAGTCCAATCAGAGACAAAGCATGAGAACCGGCGCCAGACACGCGCCGGCCCTATAGAGGCACACAGGTTGGCTAATCAGGAAATACCTGCTTCCCAAGAGAAAAAGTGCACAGGTGCAAGAAGGGCAAAGCAGAACGGAGGGGACAAAATAGGAGAAAGCAGAAAAGGAGTCAGAAAAGCCTGCCTGGAGAATCCCCAGCTTGTCGGTCCAAAAACAGAGCAAAACGCTTCTAGGTAGGAAAGCTCCTGCATTCCCAAAAGACCCACAGAAGGGACTCCTCATCCTATCAGCACTTTTAGCAGCCCAGGACTGAGGACTGCGTCTTGGCAGACAGAAAACTGCAGGAAGCAGCGGTAAGGGTTATCTCAATGATGTCACTGAGATATGAGGAAAAAAAGTAGAATGATGGGGGAGTCATTAACTCTTTCTTTTATAATATTGACTGTCCTGAGGGTGGAGCCTATCACTAGTATGCTGCCATGGATGCATAAGGAAAACATTTTGCCTATAGTTCTACTTTAAGCTGGAGTATCCCTAGTTAAAGTAAATGTAAACCCTCACTTTGTAAAACAACCCATTCAGTTTAAAATAGAAATGAAAAAAAGGGCAAAATATTTGTGCATAGATATATAAATAAAATAAAAAACTGTTTCTTTTTTTCTAAGTGATCACATTCCCTCTGTTCTCAGCTGCATAAGAGCTGGGGGAAGGAGAAACAGCAGAACACTAATCTTCCCAGTGAAAGGCTGTGAGTGGTTGTGTCAGGACAAGTCTGAAAATTGGAGGAGAGCAGGCTGAGTTCTCAACATAGCTAGTGAACTGACCACATATGGGGAGATTTGCTAAAATGGTGCACACAGAATCTGGTGCAGCTGTGCATATTAACCAATCAGCTTCTATGTTTTATTGCCAAAGCATAATTGAACAAGCTGAAGCTAGAAGGTAATTTGTTACTATGTACAGCTGCACCAGATTGGTAAATCTCCCCTGGTGTGTTCTTCTTAGTGTAGTCAGTTTTTAATAGAAAAGCAGAGGGACTGGCAGGAACTACAAATAACGGAAGCAATACAAAGAGAACGGAAGACTTTTTTTTTTTTTTTTTTTAAAGTGTATTTTTGTGCGTGAACTCGAGAGAGAGGAGCCAGACTGCAGGAGTTGGGAGTAGGCAGACCCTCCCCCCGGAGGCAATCGCCATCCTTCTCCATGCCCCTGGTGGCAATGGCGGGTGTGAAGGGGGGCCTCCCACTCACCCCGCCCTACCTGCTCCTCTTGGGAGCCCAACTGGGGCCCAACGGGACCCCAATGGGGCAGAGGGACTCCCCCTATGAGGGAGTGAGGGGGCCTAGCCCACCCAGCCAGCCCCGTAGGTCCTTCGCCTCTCTTTATTTTAAGAGACCGCATGGCCAAAGTGCATGTGTTTTAAACCAATTTTGTGTGCGTGCAAGTGTGGTGGTTCTTGTGGGGGGGGGTGGGCGTACTAAGCACAGGCGTACCTTGCATAGCACACCCACCGGGAGCCGGGCTGAGACCACCAAACTCAATTCACATGTAGCCGAGACCGGGATCCGAACCCTTGGCTGCAGAGGTGAATGGCTTGTCAGCGCAGTGCCAATCACGTTGAGCCACCACAGCTCCCTGGAAGACTTTTTTTATGCAAGTACATGGTGCATGAGGCACATATCAGGAATGTGAAATGTAGAGGTTTACAGTACATACTCTTTAAGTTTAGTGTTTGCTTTTGCACAGCTAGGCTGTAGCCAGCCTGAGCTTTGTTAACTCTGCCCTGCAGGTTTTTCATAAATTCAGAGTATTAATTGCTTCTGCCTGCTTCTATTTAGGACCCTATAATAGGTATTGTGGGAAGAACTAATAAATAGGTTGTGAATATTTATCTTCACTGAGGAGTTAGTTCATTGGAGTTAGTTCATCTGTCTTATTAAGGGCCCTAATAGATTTTAGGCCTGATTATCACCGATGCATTTTTAGTGCTTTTTGCATTTTTTTTTTTGCAGATTTACACTACAGAACGTGTTCCATAGGAAACCATGTTAAATGCAAAAGGGTCTACATGAAGTCATCTATCAAGACCTAATTTTCTGACGAGCTCCACTTTAATAGTCACCTTCAGTGGCAACCCCCATCCATGCGTCCGGCCCCCTAATCTACATGCAGGGCACCGGACGCATGGATTCCAATGGGGGGATTTAAAGCATGTGATTAGAGCCCGAGGCTATAATAGGCTTCAAAAAAAGGTGGGCCTGGTGCACACTGCTTCTGAGCCCACCCATTAGTGTGACAATAGCGAATTAATATTTGCTATTGTTGAGGAACTCTCCTCCCAGCCAATTTAGGAAGCCCCTATTGACCAGAAAATCTTAGGACTCTCTGGCCAATCGTGTTTTAGAACACACTTCCTGTTCCTGTGCAGCTGGGAGGAGAATGTCTCACTGTGTGCCCGCTGGAGCGGCCCCGGTTCTTCCTTCCCCTTGCCTCCATAAGGTAAGACAGCATTGTCATGACACATTCACAGTGTCTCCCAGGTTGCTATCTGTGTAGGTCAGATATGCTACCATCATTTTCTGGTATCCTGTTTCCCTATTCACCTCTCTAAGTTCAACACAGCCATAAAATACCCAACCAGCTAATTAACCCCACATATGCCAAAGATTCTGCTCTGAAAGGGAATTTACCCAGGAGGGTAAGCACTGAGACATACTGTGGTACGTACTTTACTAATTTAGAAGTTATTTCACACCACCCTAAGAGGGATAGTGCTACATTATTGGCACCCGATATGGGGCCCAATTAAACTTTTGTGCTGTGGTTACCATTAGCAACCAGCGTGAGGATCTATTTGAGAAAAGTAAAAAGTAAAGAGACTTTTCCCAGAATTAGAGATAACTAGCATTTGGAGCTAGTGACTAGTGACTGGAGGGTTATTTTTTTAAATGAAGGTAGGCCCTGAGACCCTTTGGTGGGCCAAAATAGCAAGGAGGAAGGGTGGAGTTACTGGCCCTTCATCACCATGCTGTGATCTCTTCAATGTGGAAGAACAGCCTATGTGGAACTTACCAAAAATAGCACACTACTTTTTTTTTTTTAAATGTTCATATGCGGCTGAAGTGGGGAACACTTGACAAAGTACCACAGAGTCCATGGATAGAGGTATAGAATTCAGACAAGACCCAATAATAGACACAGGAGTGTGGATGAAGCCCTACCCAAGCTTGACTGGCATTCTGTACAGTTAATGAGTTTGTAGCTTTAAACATCTGCAAATAAAGTATGGAAATTATGGGAAGTTTACAGCCACTATTTGCTGAGTAAGCTGCCATGTTTACAGGGGTAAACGGGTTTAGTGACTGTTGAGAGGATACAGAAAGCTCTTTGTGGTTCAGGACATGAGTAGCTATCTCTACTTTGACTTGTTGCATGGTCTGTAGAGTAAGGTGACCAGATTTTTAAAATGAAATCCGGGGACAAATTTTTTGTTTACTAGTAATGGCAACAATCAGCACTCTCTGCCCCTTGCAGCCCGCCTCTCAGACTCTCAAGTCTTCGGGCCCCGGCTACTACTGGATGAGGAGCGGAGGAAGATCACTCCCCCATGGAAGGCAGGGAGATAGGCAGGTTGCTGGCCAGGATTTGAGCCAAGGCAGAAGAACATGCGAGCGAAGCTGAATGGGCATGCGGCCGAAACTGAAGAAATAATACCTCCGCTCCGACCAGCACAGGATCATCAGAAAGGGGCACAGATTCCCCTCCCTCACGCAAGAACACTTGGCGGACCTCAATAAACCCTTCACAACAGCTGAAATCCAATCAGTGATCGACAAACTCCCCACATTGAAATCCCCGGGACCCGATGGTTTCTCGGGGGAATACTTTAAACTATTTAAATCCACCTTAGCCCCATACCTCCGCGACCTATTCAACCATGCTGCCACCTCCTCTGAGTTTCCGGACGAGATGTTGTCCGCTCTTATCATCACCCTGCCCAAACCGGGAAAGGAACCCACAGTTCCTCAAAACTTTCGCCCAATATCTCTCCTAAATATTGATGTAAAAACGTATGCTAAATTGATCGCGAACAGACTTACGGACATCTTACCCTCTCTGATACATACCGACCAATCTGGTTTCACCAGGGGACGCCAGACTTCCGACGCCACAAGGCGCCTCATCAATATAATTCACCACGCCAACTCGTCCGGAACACCTTCTCTGCTCTTATCCTTGGATGCAGAGAAGGCGTTCGATAGATTGGAAGGAGTGGAAGGATTATATAGCCGTAGACGGCACGGATAAATGTTGTAATATAAAAGCAGCCACCGATCAGCAGTGCGGAGTGGACCCGAAATAGAATAGTACACCGTGTCTCTTTTCTGTTTTATTTATTTTTTCTTTCCTTTTTTTTTTATTTTACCTATATAAACTTTTGTAAAAACCAAAGGGGGTACTAAATACACCTTAAGTACAAGGTAAAAATAGATGATAGAACCTCAGAGGTGGAGGTGCATTATTTTCTCTCTATCTCTCCATGTTGGCAAAAGTCTCACGGGGTAGACCGGTTCCCTTTCTATTTAAAAAAAAAACATACCCACTTATCACGAGATAAAAAGCAATATAAAAAGCAATATAAAAAGCATCCTCAGAAAATACATGTTCTGTAGTATAGAGGGGAAGGCAGTGAATTTAAGGTTACCATACGCTCAATAACTAATTAAAAAGCCCCCACAGTCCAAGTTCCACTTTTTTTCAAGTTCTTTCGGGGGAACCAGTGGATGATAACAAAAGAAGGAAAAAGGAAGAAAAAAATATTAAATTACGTGTACTCATCACAATACTTGAACAACAGAAAACAAAGAGCATTGTAGAACGCAAGAAAAATAACACGGCAGAACCTCAACGATAATAATGAGTACAAGGGCAAGAGGAGCAAGAGGCGGGGCGGCCTCAACCCCTCGTTTGAGCCAAAGCCCTGGCCCAATGAACAAGTATGTATTACTAGGGATAAATGGTGACAAATCAGCAGCAGACAAACAGCAGGGGGGTAGAAGGTCTCAAGCCGAGAAGGAGAAGAAAAAGACCAAACTTACTCCAAATAATCCAACAGAACTCGATACCCAAGCTGAGACTTCGATGGACCACGAAATGGATTCTATGAACGTTCAGAGGGTAGCCGAGGAACTTTAAGATAGATCAGCACTACCAACAAAAACGGAAATACAAGGAATTATTGCGGCTTTGGAAAAATCATTAAAAACACAAATGGAGAGAATGGAGAGAAACATGGGGCTTATGCTGGAAAGACTAGAGGAAGTCGAAAAGAAAACAGACTACAATGCAAACCACATTAGAAAACTAGAGGAAGAGATCAAAGGAATTAAAACAGAACAAAGGGAACAAGCGTATAAAGCTGAAGACCAGGAAAACAGGGATAGAAGGAAAAACATTAGAATCCGTGGAGTCCCTGACTCCTCCCAGTCTGAAAATCTTTCTGAAATCATACAAAAAATCTGTAATCCAATATTGGATAGGGAAATAACCTCCCCATTGAGAATCGAACGTGCGCACCGGATCAGGAGGCCTAGAGAAATCCCACAGGAGAGCCCCAGAGACATTATAGTAAGATTTGAAAGCTGGGAGGAAAAAAATCAATTGTGGAAAAATCTGAGAGGAAAGCCCCCAATTAAACTCGAAGACCACAATATTCAAATCTATCAGGACCTATCCCAAGAGACGCTTAGAAGAAGAAGAAGAAACCTGAAACCATTATTACGGGAGCTGCAAGATCTAGGAATACAATATAACTGGGTTTTCCCAGCATGTCTGATCGGGAGAAAAAAGGGGGTCACTGCTAAGCTCAGATTCATAGAGGAAGTGCCAGAATTCTGCCAAAAACTAGATATCCCAGTTCCGAGTAGTTTCTGAAATGTCAGGAGGGTGAAGAAAGGGAGAAAGGATAGAAGGGGGGAGATGAGGGGGGGGGTGGCGGGAGATGGGTTATGGGGTGCGGGAGAAAAAGTAGGGAGTAGTTATATTAGGGTAAATAATAAAAGAGACCCAGGTGCTGGAACCCACTACCACCTTGGAGTGATTCCCCTGAATCAGGGGAAATTAGGCCGTGGCGAATTGAATTCCGCCTCAAGGGGGGGAGCCTAAGAGCACAAAGGGGGCGCAAGAGGAGATGCTCCCCAATACGACCTTAGGGTCAAGGTTCCATCTAGGGAAAAGGGGAGGGGTGGGGGGCGGGATGGGGGGGAAAGATGTGGGGGGGAGGGGGGAGAATTGGGTCAAAGAAGGGGGGGTGGTTAGACGGGTTGGGCATGAATCTAAAATCGGTTATCTATCTGAGGGTTGAAGAGTTAGTGAAAACGAAAAAAAAAAAAAAAGAAGCATGTCCAAGGTAAACTTTATCACCTACAATGTAAGAGGCCTCAGCTCCCCAGGGAAAAGACATATGATCTTGAGGGAAATCGAAAGACACTTTGCAGACATAGTCTTCCTTCAGGAGACACATATAACAACTCACTCGGGAGTCAGGCTCTACTCCCGGGCTGTCCCGAAATGGTACTATGGAGATTCCCCTCAGAAAAGAGCTAAGAGGGTCGCCATAGGGATAGGGAAAAATATCAACTTTGTAGTAGAAGATAGGAGGGTCGATCCAGATGGCAGGTACCTGCTCCTAAGAGGGACTTTACAAGGGAAAAAATACACGTTGGCCAACGTATATTGTCCCAACAAGCACCCCCAAATATTCTTAAAAAAGATCTTAAATTTGATAATGGACTTCAAACAGGGATATGTAGTATTGGCAGGGGGCTTTAACCTTACACTGGAACACCACCTCGATAGGGCATCTGGGGCACCTGTAATGGATTCCAAGCAACAACGTATGTTGAAAAAAAAACTTTTTAAGCATCAATTAATAGATCCTTGGAGAATTGCAAACCCAAATAAAATGGATTATACATTCTACTCTACAGTGCATAAAATGTACTCAAGACTAGATTATATAATGGTAGATCATGGAATACTGGAATATGTAAATTAAACCTCGATAGGGGTGATATCAATTTCAGACCACGCCCCGGTTACGGTAAGAATACACTTTGCAGACATCGAAGAGAGAAAGGGGGGTTGGAATTTAAATGAAAATCTAATTGATGACATAGAAGTCTGTGATATAGCAAAAACAGATATTGAGGAATTCTTTGCAGTAAATAACACACCGGGAATGAGTATAGTGACTGTATGGGAAACCCATAAGGCATGTATTAGGGGAAAGTTCATCTCCTTAGGGGTTGGGAAAAAAAAGGCAAGAGAAGAAAACAGGAAAAAGATAATTAGTGAGCTACAAGATCTGGAAAATAAACATAAAAACCAAAAAGAAAGTGAAGTATACCAGGATATAGTAATAAAAAGGGCCCAATTAAGAGAACTAATGGAAATAGAAACTCGGAGTATATTTAAAAATGTATTAAAAGAAAGATATATATGGGGGAATAAACCCGGAAAATATCTAGCTAGGATCTCAAAAGAAAAAAGAAACATAAACTATATTGAAAAAATCAAAAACCAAGAAGGACAGATGAAATATAAAACGTCTGAAATTGCCGCGGCTTTTCGGACTTTTTATAGTACTCTGTACTCCATCAGAAGGGGAGAAACACAGGAGCAAAAAGACATTAGGAAAAAGAAATTCAGGGAATACCTTGAGGAAGCTAACCTACCAATAACGCTGGGGGAAATAAATCAAGCAATTCAAGAAACACCTGGTGGTAAGAGTTCAGGCCCAGATGGACTACCTATCAAATACTATAAAAAATTTAAAGAACTCCTGGCCCCAGAGATGTGTAATTACTTCAACAAACTGGGGGAAATGGAAGAAATAAGGAAAGAATCCCTCCTTGCCAATATCACCATTTGTTACGTACCTGCCAGATGAGCCCGACGTGTAGTGGGAAGGCTTCTCGTACAACCCCGGCTAAAGGGCCACCGATGTTGCGACAGTGGCCACAAGAGCCTGGCGGTGTATGGGTGCCTGGTTCGTCTTGGGTCTTGTCGGTTCAGCAGGTGCAGCAGGAAACAGGAAGCTGGCTGGTGGGTGCACTGGCTGAGGAGACACTGAATGCGTAGTCAGACAAGCCGGGTTTGGTAACAGACGATCAGATGTAGATATAAACGACAGGCAGAGAATGGTCAGTATACAGGCAAGTTCGGCAACGGGAAATCAAGCAGTTGTAGAGCTGAGCGTTGGTCACAAGGCAGGCCGGGATCAGGGTAACAGAGATCAATCGTAGTCAGCAAGCCGGGTCAAACACAGGAAACAGGAAACAGGTCAGATCACAGGAAGTCAGGTAAGAACTGCAGATCAGGCAGCAAAGACACTGTGCTGCTGAGGTGTTTAAATAGGCAGCCTGTTGTCAATCAGTGAAATCAGTCTGCACCATTAAC